>VDFB02000008.1:112811678-113427615 GCA_007258455.2 Sequoia sempervirens | reverse complement strand
ACCCCCTACCCTTTATCTCTCTCCCACTTGGACCCCTCTCTCTCTGAACTATCTCCCTCCTACCAAGGATTAAATTTGATGGTTGACTTTGCCTTTCAACAAATTTTTTAATTACAATTATCTATTCAAGGGTGCCCTTAAAACATTATGATATACCTTAGTGTATGTAAAATTATATATAAATCAAACATATATATCATTATAATTCTATATAAATTTTGACAGTTTATCCAAAATATCTCCTTGTACAATCTTCTTAAAATTTTGATTGTATTATATCATTTGAAAAGAATATAATTAATAGTTATATTCATATTAGAAACAAGGTGTTCGACCGAACATCTTTAGGATGTTCTGTTGAACCCATTTAAAAATCATTTTTTTATTGTATGTATGGTTGGTTCAGTCGAACACGAGTTCGGTCAAACCCCTATTCGACCAAACACTCTTAATTTATTCGACCGAACATTTGTTCGGCCGAATCCATGATTTTTCACCTTTGCCGCCTAAGGCACCAAAATTGCTGAGAATTTTGCACTTCGAAGCTTGATTTGAAAATGAAAATGGAGGAGATCTCAGAAACCGAACTAGTATCAGGTTCCCCTCAAAACGATTTATCCAATGAATATAATTTTAATATGTTTTGATTATATTATCTATCTATTTTTTAAGTTTTATTAAATATAGATTTTTCATTGAAAACAAAACTCTCTGTTCTGCATAACTGGAAAAATAGAAGATTATCAAAAAAACAAATTTAAAAATATGAGTGCACTAGATATTGGAGTCCTTGATCCAACAAAAAAAAAAGAAAGAATTTCGATACATACAATAAAAGTTATGCATTATACGGTCGTGTTATGTCTAAATTTTAACTGATTTGACTTTGAAACTTGATTAAAGAAAAAATATTTAATAAAAAACTATCTAACGAAGTGGAAGCACTAGATATCAGAGTTAAAAATCTAAATTTGAAAGAATTGAAATTTTATCTTTCAAGGAAAAAAAGTTATGCATTATCGATGTCGTCACTTTTTAAAATGTTGTTTTCAAAAAACCAATTTTCATGGGAGATGGAAAAAAGTGTAATCACGATTCCAAAAAATTGAAAAAAATAGTTTTAGAATCTACAGACAAAATGTGACAAGACTCTAGTTTGTATCATCTTCAAATTCCTCACGGTTTAATCGTTATAGGTGCCTGAATGTGGAGATTTTGTTAAAAAAAAAATATCAGTGTCCAGTTTGGCCAAAATTTGTAAACCACTATTGTGGGATCACCTTTAAGAGATCATGAAAATAAATACAAGATTGTTGAGGTTATAATGACACAAATTGGATCTCCTTCAATTAGTGAGCTTCCTAAGTCACCTCCCATTAACAAATCACATAAGAAAATACGAGATTTATTGAAATCTACGATGCAATCTAACAATGTTTTGCAGCAACCAAGATATAACACAATTGCTCAAACATGTAGGGGACCACAAATAGCTCCTGCAACATCACCATCCCCTCAACATGTTTTTCCTAGTGCTCCTTAATCACCTTTTCATAATATAGTTGAGGGTCTTAAGAAGACCCCCGCTAATATATTTGTTTGGCAACTCACTCAACTATCACCTACATACAAGTTTCTATTTCATGAAATGTTACAAATAAAGCAAGAGAAGATCTAATCTTATATGAAATAAAACAATGTAAAATCCTCCTTTCATCCCATGCAAGTCATGCAATCAGAAATCACATTCCCTAAACATGAATTTACCTCACTTGAGATTCAAAACAAGAATGAAGCCTTGATGATAAAGGTGATCATTAATGGAACTATAGTTAGGTGCACTCTCATAGACAATGGAGCATAAATCAATGTTTGTAGCATTGATCTCCTAGAAAAAATCTCCATGGATAAAAGGATCATTCAACTTAATGATGTTTACATTCATGGCTTTGAAAATGTTAATAGGAAACCACTAGGGATGATCACATTACCTATTGAGGTCAGACATATAGTGATGCCTACCCATATCCATATCATGCCAAGACCTCATTTATACAATATTCTCTAAGGAAGACCATGGATTCATGCTATGAAAGGAGTCCCCTCTACTCTCCACCGTACAATGAAATTTGAATACAACAAAAATATATACATAGTTGAAGTAGATAAATGAAGCTATGAATCACATGATCATAACACTTCCAAAAATCCTAAAACTTTCATTCCATAATCAAAATTTGAACCTATGCAATTTTATACTAATCCTTCACCTACAACAAACCTCTTTAGTGATAATTGGGGGTCTTTATATTTTACGCCTCCTTTCAGTAGAGAATCCAAAATATCACCCTCAAAATCCAAAAATTCATATACCAATTATTCCTTTTCAAATACAAGTTCTACTAACGATTGGGGTTTTCCACCTTCCTTTATAGGAGAGTGCCAAATCTCACAATCTAAAACAAAACAACCTTGTGTTTCATTCACTCAACTTAATTCTAAAACATTACCCCATGGTGGTGACAGGGGCTATATAACACCCATCCATCATGAAGGAACGACACATAACTTTAAAAAGGATTTGTGTTCTCCTAAAGAAACCAATCCTTCTCAGAAGCATAAAACCCCTTCATCTGACTTGGAAGATTGTTATGGTATCAGATCAATCTCCCTCCTACACATGGATTCAATGAACACACAAAGCAAAATGGCATGCCATACTCTTTCAAGAAATATCTAGGTTTACCTCCCTTATCTCCATTTTCATCTAAAGCCTTATCATTTAGTATGTGTATGAAATCTTGCACAAGAAAAGGAACACCTTCTACTATTGATCAAGAAAATATCTTGTTGAGACTCCTCTAGGATCATCTGATATCTCTCCCTCCAAGAAAATGAAAAAATATTTACTACAAGACTTAATTTTGTGTGTATCATAGGGTTCACGATCATTCTACTAATCAATGTAAGGCTTCAAACAACAAAATTCAACATCTCAAGGAGTCTGGTGCTCTTCCTTTTTTTGACGCATTGAATTCCTCTAACTAATGGGTATGTGCAGGATCATGATGGGCCAAAAAGTGGCAATATGATGGGTATGTGGCTGACGACTATTTTTTTACCCAAAATTGATGAAACAGAAATGGTTTTTAAAGGATATTATTAGCTTTCCACAAATATAAATTATGCTTTACTTTGAATTTAATAAGTAATTATTATTCATTTTCTATTCAAATTAAGACTAAAGTCATGATTGATAGGCTGATTGAAAAGCATCCATAGCTTTCAAATGGTATCACATTTTTTGAATCCAAAACAAGCGTCACTTTCTATGCTTCACATAATAGTAGATTAAAAAAATAAAAAATTTAATTTCATGAAGTTTTGACTAAGTTAAGGTGGTCAGACATACGAGTTTTAATATTTTTTAAAAAATTGTAATAAAAAAATCATAATTAATTATTTACTTGGAAAAAAATTACAAAAAATGCATCACATGGGGCATGAGTCCTCTACTTATATCTAAAATATTATTAAAAAATATTATCATTTTATTGTGGTTAGTGGTGGGATAGACACCTACTTCATTTTTTCCTTGAAATTTAAGTACCACTACATTGCAATTTTAAATTTTCACCAAATATATTTATAAACCTAGTAGTTTAGAAACTACATTCAATTTTCTACAGATTCTATTCTTACATATTTTTGAAATAATATAGATAACTTATTCAAATTTTTATGTCAAGTTTCCTAACTCTAATTTTTTGATTTTTTGCCACTTAAGGGCTTGTTTTTTCCATGATGATCCTGCACATACCCTAATACTCATTTTCATCCTATTCGGCTAACCCTTGTCTTGCACTAAGTGGGGGAAATGGGTTAGGAAGCCTTGTCCTCATATGTCACTTGTTGTTGTCTCTTTTGGTTAGTTGACCACCTTTCATGTACATACAAGAGCAAGCTTTGGATGTGGAAAAAATTCCTTAATTTGGCTCGCATGTGGTGTACTACCTTTTTCATGACGTAGCTTATTAGAAACATATCACTTGGACTAGGGATTTCTGAATAAGTTGTCATGTATTCTTCTACTTTAAAGCAATTGCTCACAACAATTGTGTTAGTAACCACTTTAAAACGGGGGCATACATTGACACTCATGTTTCATTATGCAATTTTATTTCTTCTTGTGATGCATCCTTTTCTTGGTGGTTTCAGTGTTTTATTTCCTCTAAGAACGTGATATTTCTTTGACTTCTCCTCTCTTGGAGACATTAGGCACAATGTTCCCTAAGAAGAGACCTTGCACGAACTAAGAAAAATCCCTCTGAACACCTCTCTCTTTCTTGTTGCATTGTATTTTTCTTTTTGTACCTTATTAAATTCATGAAGGTACAAATTTGATATGGTTCCATTATTCTCACTTAGTAAACACCTAGCTTCACTAGCCCTTATAAGCGTACATTGTTTTTTGCCCTTATCACAGTCATGGGGGTATGATTTCGATATGGACTTCCTGCAGCTTGAGACCTAGTGGACAACTAGCTCCCACTAGCCCTTGTGGTCATGTGTTTTGTTTGCATAGTGGATAGTGCATTCCACTTGTAAACCTTTTTTAGCCTAGATCTGGTCCACCTCATAGGACGACCAGTCAAAGCTTGATTTGCTACAGTTTTCCTTTTGTTTTTCCTTTTCTCAAGTCTTTGATGGTGTATGTTTTTTATTTGATTATGGCTTCATATAACATCCACAAGTGTGTTCTTTTGTGCCTATGTTGGGTTGCCATAGGATCTTGATACTAGTGGCTTGGCCAACCTCTTGATTATTGTCATCCTATCTTACTAGCATATGTACATTTTGAACTCCTCGTGATTGTGTGGTTAGCTACTTTAGTGTGAGTTTAAAGAAAGTTCATCCTCTCACTAAAGTGGGGGCTAAATGTAGTGTAGTAAAATGCATACCCTTGCATTTTCACACTTGTTTGGGCCTACCTTGCTTTATTTATGATTCTTTCTAGCTTAATTGATCCTATTTTGAATCCACAAGCCCTCTAAACTATATATTTTTATGGAATGTCTCAAAAAATCTCAAAAGATAAATGATAATTTAATGACTCCATCAATGTGTCCCTAATTTTTGGGTTGGGACAAAAACACCACCTAGGGCTTCTTTGTCACCCAAGGCTCCTGTGACCCTGATTTTGGGATGTTCTGATTGGGCCCCTTTTTGGTGTCTCTACCCCAAGTTTTTAGGACTTGTGACTAAGAGGCCACCTAGGGCATCTTAGTCCTCCTTGATTCATTTTTGGGATTTAATTTCAAATTCTAGTTGGATTTAGTCTCCTTTATTTAATGAATTCATATGTTGGATTTGTGTGATATAATTTTGAGATATTAAACATAAATAAGTATAAATACAATGTGCATTCATTCATTTCAATCCAAGTCTTTTGTGAGAGCATCCATCATAGAAAATTGGAGTTCACAAGAGCATTCAAGAGAATTTTCATTGGAACATTGTACACAAGTTTGTAGACTTTACAACAAGGGTTTGGTGAGTTGTAGCATTGCATGCTATTCATTCACCATTTCCTTCACTATTTCTAATTTATTTCAAGGTTTACTTACTAACAAAGGATTTGACCAAGGAAAACCCCCATTCACGAATTTTTTTTTTTTCCGATCTTGAATATTTATGATTGTAGATCTAGGTTGAAGACTTGAAGATCACTTGAAGTGAAAAGTTGTCAAAGTTGCAAAGTTACATTTCAAAGTTGTCATCTTCATGGAAACACACCTACAGGCCATATTTAGAAGATTCAAAACCTGAGATCAAAAGGGAAGCAACTGTAGACCTAAGAGCTCAAGACCACATTTAAAGTTTTCATAAATTTAGAATGAGATGAATACACCACCCTGGGCATCTTAGTCCTCCTAGGCTTATTTTTTAGAGATTTTCAGAGATCCAATTTTGAGATCTAAAGACTTTGTATTTTTCCCAAAAACTAGCTGCAGGACTAATACACCATCTTGGTCATCTTAGTCCTCCACAACATAATTTGACAACTTCTTTACATTTCAAAAATCATCATTACATTTCAAAGCTTCCTAGGTACACATACCCTAACTATGTGTAGCTTAATTTCATCATTTACACTCATTATTTGGCATGTATTACATGATTTTGTGGGTTGAATACTTATTTGTCTTTTCCAAGAATTTGCTTGGTGGTGAACCCCTAAAAGTTAAAAAATCCCCCTCCTAGGTCCTCCTCATTGAAAATTGACTCACCTTGTGAGGGTTTTAGTCAATCTAATTGGGAATCCTAGGACATTAATGAATGATTGAGTGGAAAAATAGTGATATCTTTAAGATACACCATTTTTCTTCTAATCATTACTTTATATTATGAGCTATTCCTCATCATGTTTTTTCCTTTCTTGGGTTTTCCACATAAATATGGTGTTCTATTGTGCATGGTCTTTTATTGTGTTATTGTTTCATTTACTTTCATCCTAAATCTAATTAAGGATTTAAATTCTAAGTAAAATATGAATACTAATGATGGTTTTGGTGTTTAATGTATAACTAATTCACCCCCCCTCTCAGTTTTCCTATGCATCTAATAGGCTACACCAACTAAGATTGGGAAGGATATGACTCGTGGAAGTTTACTTTTGGTTTATTTTTTTCTCTTCATTGTGGTCTATTTGTATGGTCTCGCAAGAAGAAAGCCACTATTATATTATCATCTATTGAGGCCGAGTATGGATAAGTTCCTAATAACCAAGAGGTACTATGGCTTTGACATAGGGTCATCCCATAATAATGAGTTACACTTTTTGCCCAACTTGACATTGAAATCAACATTTTGAATAACATCTTCTCTTTCTAACACCCACAGTAGCTAAACTAATAGGAATTTGAAGATGATGCAAACTAGTGATTTGTGATCTTTTGTCTATAGATTTTAATCAAATTTAAATAAATATTGTAACATTTATTGCATCTCCTTTGGTAACTAGTTTTTAATAGTAAATAACATTTTTAAAAAGTGATGTGTACTATGTTCCACATAATTTTTCTTCTACAAAGGATAAAATTTTAATTCTTTTTAATTTTGGTTGGTAATGATATCTAGTTCTTGCATTTAATTTCATAATTTTTTTTGAATATTTTTCTTTTAACTAAGTTTTGAATTCAATCCAATTATAATTTAGACATAGGTGTACTAAGTATCGCATGACTTATTTTGTATGTATTGAAATTCTTTTTTAATGTTGGAACAAGGACATCAATAACGAGTGCATAGATATTTTTTAAAAATCACTAATTTACTATTTTTCCATATGTGTAGAAAAAATAACCTAATGTTCGATGAAACCCTATGTTCAGTAAAACTAAAAATACATAATAAAACTAAAATATATTAAAATGATAGTTGTTGGAGAGCTCATTTCAATAACTATGATCCTACAGTTTAGTTTGTCAAGTTGATTCCATTTGGACCTTAAACCTAGGCTTTGAAAGTTAAAAAACTTCACAAATTTTCAAATGGAGGGTGGAAGGTAAAAAAAGGCACCTTCAATTGAAGACCCCTTCAAATGAAGGGACCCCTTCATTCAAAGGTACCTTCATTTGAAGGGTTCATCGAATGAAAGTTGAGGATTCATTTGAACGGGTGTGTCCATGTTCAAATGAAGCCCCTTCATTTGAAGGGATTGCTTCATTTTAAGGAATTTGTAACCTTTTCAGGTTCCCTACAAACTTTTTTTTCCCTGTTGGTTATTTTTAAGAAACAAACTTAGTCTCAACAATTTCTTATGAATTTTCCATAATTCAATAATCACAAAGGTGAGGATTGGCCAACAAACATGTGAGAGCTTGTTAGGCTCTACCTCTACACTCTGGGCTCTACAAGACCTGAGAGGGTGATCCTTATAATGTTATAAATGATACTCTTGTCCCAAATTATCATAGACATTATGATTAATAGATACATTTTCATGAATTGCAAATTAGGTGAAAACCTTCAATAATCTGGAAAATTCTTTAATAAACCTTCATCTAAAGCAAAGAATGGACAACCTCACATGAGACTTCATAACTATTTAAGATTGATAAACAATTTTCAATAGGGATTTTTTATTTGGAAATCAAGACTGACTCAATTACATTAAATATTACCAAATTAATAGAACAGTGCTTTATCCATGGGTGACATATTCAAATTTTGCAATAAACTATAATACACCAGTAATCAGACCTAGCATTCATAGATTATTGAGATATTCCCTTGCAATAAAACAACTCAAGATCTCTCATAATAGAAAGTACTTATTAGTGCTTATACTTAATCACATAAACATATGATCTCATCAAAGCATTTAATTCATTATTTGAATTAAAGTATAGAAAAAACCATACATTCAACCAAAAAAATTGAAGACCAATAAAAGATCCTTGATCATTTTATTCATAATTCATATCACAAAATACACAGGGGAGAAATTGTTCCAAAATTTTAAATTCTCATTCATATTCCATTACTATTGTAAATTTCTATTACAAACTAGAATTCATACCTAAGACTCAAAACTATTCTATTCCTTTGTGCTTGATTTATAAAATCTCATTACACGAGTTTGAATGCTTAAGCAACCAAAAGACTCCATGAAATTCACATTGAATTCTCATTTACAAGAGCATGGGAGCAACAATATTTGGGCCAAATTACACCTTAAGTTGCATTTAATATTTGACATTCATTTGAATTTGAATTTCAACATCCCCAAGTAGTTATATTTGCATTTCCATTAGGGGGAAAATATATAAGACAAAATTTGTTTCCATTCATTGAAGAAGATATTCCCACCTTCCAAAAGGAATCTTTCATCATTGTAGTGACACCAAAAAACTTCTTCACCAGCCAAAAATGTCTTCCATGTATGCACCAAGTCATTACAAACTTCTAAAACAAGAAAGAAATAAAGAGGAAAGAAAACCCATCTACATCATCATATTTTTCATCAATTAACTAAGAGGATATAACATTTTCCAATAATTCATCATAGGCTTAATCTATGAATTTTTCAATCCATGTATTATATCCCTCCTTAGTTGGCCACTGAATGTCCAACAACTTTTGCACTTTTTTATTATTTTGGTTGTATCTTACATCAATCAATATCTGTGCCTCCTTCACAAATGTGTCCATTCTTACTTCTATTCTTGTTAGGTTATCAACAATTGGGTTCAACATGGTGTAATCAATGAGACTGATTGTTTTCTTGAAATGTGGGAATAAACTTTCCAACTCATCCTTCCATACAAAAACTCCTTTAGTTAACCTTTCTCATCCAAAATCCTTGGTGTGTCATTCCCTTGCATGTCTCTAAACATTCTCAATTTTTTCTTTAACTACATGCCCAACTTACCATGAAAAATTGTGATCTCACTCAACAAATCAATTGTTTTCAATAAATCAGGAATATTGGATGGATCCTCAAGGTCCTCTTGCATTTGAGGAATCATTTATTTTTATGCTTCAACCTTGGTATTCCATTCACTCCATTTCATTTGGAATTTCTTTTGTACCCAAAAATATTTCTTATTTTCCTCATGAATATTCTTGTACATATCCCATACATTATCGACCTTATTTACTACCTTAGCAACCCTATGCTTCAAGACATAATCATAGATATCATCTTCCACCTTGGCAGTCTCCTCCTTAGCTCTCTTAATACTATCCTTCTCCGTTTTCAATTCCTCTTACAAACTATCATTACATTATTTCAAATGCTTAACCAACCAAAAGACCCTATGCAATTCGCCTTGAATTCCCATTTATAAGAAAATGGGAGCAACAAGATTCAAACCAAATTACACCTTAAGTCACATTTTATATTTCAAATTCATTTGAATTTGAATTTCAAAACATCCCCAAGCAGTTATATTTTTATTTCCATGAGGGGGAAACTAGATAAGAAAAAATTTATTTCCATTTGCTGAAGAAGATCTACCCACCTTCCAAAAGAAATCTTTCATCAATTTAGTTACACCAAAACATCTTATTCATGAACCAAAAATGTCTTGCATGTATGCACCAAGTCAATAGAAACTTTTAAAACAAGAAAGAAATAATAGAGGAAAGAAGACATGTCCACATCATCACATTTGTTATCAATTAATTGAGAGGATACAATGGGTAAGTGCACAAAGATGGTTCCAAAAAAGGGGGCTTAAGTGGCCACTTTTTTTATGAAATTAGGAAATATTGACCTTGGACATGAAATTGAGGATAGTTACACTCAAAATTTCGAGATGGAACAAATACACTTGGATCAAAGTGCTCTGAGCCTGCTTTCTAAACTACTAATTTATTTTGAAAATGGTTGAGATTAAGGGGTTCAAAAGAGGGAGGTACATAAATTGGCAACTTTTTTGTTAGAAAAACATAACATTGCAACTCTTGTATGTCCCTAGCATAGTGAACATTTTTTTTAGTATTTTTGAAATCGCTAAGGTGAGAAGTTAGCTAACATTATTTAGTTGATGCACAAATTTTTTGATAATTTTTTAATGAATATTTGTTTTTTTACTAATTTTATAAGTGGACACTTCCTAAAAACTAGAATTTTGGCTGTGCTATCCCTACAAATTTTGGAAACTAATTCATTTTTTTTTTAAATTGTAGAATGGAGTCTAGTTTCTAAAAATGTAGTTTATTTGAAATTTTGATGAACGGTTAATTTATAACAAAAAAACACCAAACACTACTTTTTTCCAAAATAGAGACAACCAAACAAAATAAATTATGGAGGAAAGGCATAAAATTATTAGAAAGTGAAAAAAATATACCATTGAATAGCTAAGAGAGAACCTAACATTACCCAGGTGTTTGATTTGTTCAACATTGAACCACATGTAATCCTGATGGTGAGCACGAACCCGATTATGTGAAATATTGTAGAATTTGAACAAAAACATCTCTGGTCATTGGGAATGCTCTCCAAGCCTTTGGGTTGGTATTCCAAGGAAAATACCAATCCCAAGGCTTGGGGATTCCCAAAGAAAGATATAATGTGTGTGTGTTATAACGTGTGTGCATTATAACACGCTCACATTATATCTTAGTTTTGACATGGTTTTTTGCATTTGTGGGGAACATATCTAGCAAGCATAACACACTCTTGTTATGCCTTGCTTTATTGTAAATGCTACTCTATTGAATGTATGTTTATATATTTGTATGTACATGTATGCTTGTATGTCATGTATGTATGTATGTATGCATGCTTGTATGTATGTATGTATGCCTATATGTATCAATGCATGTATATTGTATGTTTTCCTATATGTATGTAAGATTGTATCTACACATGTACATGTATGCTTGTATGTATGTAGGATTGTATGTACATATGTATTATGCTTGTATGTATGTAAGTATGTATTTATTTATGTATGTCTTTAGAGAGAGAGAGAGAGTTTGGAGAGAGGGAGAGGGGTGGAAGTGAGAGTTTAAGAGAGAATGGGTTGGAGTGAGAGGGACTTAGCTAGGTAGGGTGCGAGAGATAGAGGGAGGGAGATAGAGAGAGAAGCAAGGAAAGAGAGAGAAAGAGAAAGAGGGAGTTATGTAGGTAGGGTGCCAAAGGGAGAGACTTGAGAGTGTGAGGGGGGGTGAGAGGGAGAGACTTGAGAGATAGGTAGTGATAGGGAGTGCGAGAGAGAGGGAGTGGGAGAGGGAGGGAGTGTGATTGAGAGACCTGAGAGAGGGATAGGATGTGGGAGGGAGTGACCTAAGAGAGGCAGAGAAAGAGGGGGTGGAGTGAGAGGGACTTATCTAGGTAGGGTGGGAGGGATAGATATAGAGAGAGAGGGGGGAGAGAGAGAGAGTTACCTAGGTAGGTTGCCAAAGGGAGAGACTTGAGAGAGAGAGGGGGGTGGGAGGGAGAGACCTGAGACAGAGGGAGAGAGAGGGAGTGGGAGAGAGTCAGAGGGAGATAGAGAGAGATAGATAGAGGGAGCGAGAGAGGGTGGTAGGGATTGATTGAGGGAGAGGTACGTAGAAAGAGGGAGAGGGTAGATAGAGACAATTAGAGAGGGTAGGAGAGAGGGAGGGAGGGAGAGGTGAGATGTATAGATAGAGATAAATTGATAGGGTTTGATGGTATAGGGTTGAGGGATTAGGGTGTATGACCTATAAGGTTGATGGTTTCTAGGGTATTTGGGTTTAAGGGTTGAGGGTATTGGGTTGAGGGTATAGGGTAGAAGGCTTAAGAATTTAGGGTTGATATTAGATGGTTTAGGGTATAGGTTTAAGGGTATATGGTTGAAGGATTAGATTGAGGGTCCAATGCAAAGGGTAGAGGGTATAGGGGTTGATGGTTTACGGTTTAAGGATAAAGGGTTGAGGGTTGAGAATTGAGGGTTGAGGGTTTAATGTATAGAGTAGAGGGTAGAGGGTTTAAGGGTTTAAGTTTTAAGGATTTAGGGTTGAGGGTTGAGGGTTTAAGATTAAGGATAGAGGATTGAGGGTATAGGGTCGAGGGATTAGGGTTGAGGGTCCAATGTATAGGGGTTGAGGAATTAGTGTTTAAGGGTTGAGGGTTGAGGGTAAAGGGTAGAGGGTTTAAGGGTTGAGGGATTAATGGTTGAGGGTTTAGAGATTATGGTAGAGATTTTTCTTGTATTTAAGGGTTTAAGGGTTGAGGGGTTATGATTGAGGGATTAGGGTTTAGGGGGAGGGCATTGGGTTAAGGGTTAAGGGTAGAGGGTAGAGGGTTTAAGGGTTTAGGACTTAAGGGTTGAGGGTTGAGGGTTTAGGGTTTAGGGTTGAGTGTTTAAGGGTTTAAGGGTTGAGGGTTTAGGGTTGAGGGATTAGGGTAGAGAGGGATGGATGGATGGATAGAAGGAGAGAAGAGGAGGGAGTGACAGATATATGAGGGTTGAGTATCTAGTGTATAGGGTTGAGGGATTAGGGTTGAGGGTACATATGGTTGAAGGATTGTGGTTGCGAGTCCAATGTATATAGTAGAGGGTATCAAGGTTGATGGTTGAGGATTGAGGGATTAGGGGTTGAGGGTTGACTATTTAAGGTTGAGGGTAGAGGATTGAGGTTATAGGGTTGGGTGATTAGGGTGGAGGGTCCAATGTATAGGGTAGAGGGTATAGGGGTTGAGGGATTAGGGTAGAGAGTTTAATAAGTGGCTTTAAGGTTTTAAGAGTTGAGGAATTAGGGTTGAGGGTAGAGGGTAGAGGGTAGAGGGTTTAAGGGTTGAGGGTTTATGGTTAAGGTTTTATGGTAAGTGTTTAAGGAATTATAGGGTAGAGGGTTTAAGGGTTGAGAGTGTGAGGTTGAGGGTAGAAAATTGAGGGTATAGGGTTGGGGGATTAGGGTTGAGGTTCCACTATATAGGGTAGAGGGTATAGGGGTTGAGGGATTAGGGTTTATGGGTTGAGGGATTAAGGGTCAAGAGGGTTGAGGATTGAGTGTTTAAGGTTGAGGGTACAAGATTGAGGGTATAGTGTTGGGGGATTAGGGTTAAGGGTCCAATGTATAGGGTAGATGGTATAGGGGTTGAGGGATTAGGTTAGAAGGTTTACTAACTGGGTTAAAGGGTTTAAGGGTTGAGGGTTTAAGGTTTAAGGTTGAGGGTAGAATATTGAGGGTATAGGGTAGGGGGATTAGGGTTGAGGATCCAATATATAGGGTATAGGGTATAGGGGTTGATGGATTACGGTTTAAGGGTTGAGGGTTGAGGGTTTAGGATTTAGATTTGAGTGTTTAAGTGTTTAATGGTTGAAGGTTTAGGGTTGAGGGTAAAGGGTAGAGGGTATATGGTTTAAGGATTAAGGGTTGAGGATTTAAGGTTGAGGGTAGAGGATTGAGGGTATATGGTTGGGGGATTAGGGTTGAGGGTCCAATGTACAAGGTAGAGGGTATAGGGGTTGAGGGATTAGGATTTAAGGGTTGAGGGATTTGGGATCAAGAGGGTTGAGGGTTTAAGGTATAGGGTAGAGGGTAGAGGGTTGAGGGGTTTAGGGTTTTAGGGTTTAGGGTTTAGGGTAGAGGGTTGAGGGTTTAGGGATTATGGTAGTGATTTCTCTTGGATTTAAGGGTTTAATGGTTGAGGGACTATGTTTTAGGGCTTAGGGTTTACAATAAAGGGTATTGGGTTAAGGGATAAGGGTAGAGGGTTTAAGGGTTTGTGGCTTAAGGGTTGATGGTTGAGGGTTTATGGTTGAGTGTTTAATGGTTTAAGGGTTGATATTTTAGGGTTTATGGATTAGGGTAGAGAGGGAGGGATGGATTGGTAAAGATATGGAGAGAGAAGTGAGATAGAGAGAAGGAGAGAAGAGGATGGAGGGACATAGATATATGAGGGTTGAGGATCTAATGTATAGGGTAGAGGTTTGAGAATAAATGGTATAGGGTTGATGACCTATAGGTTTGATGGATTAGATTTGAGGGTACATATGGTTGAATGAATGGGGTTGCCAGTCCAATCTATAGGGTAGATGGTATCAGGGTTGAGGGTTTACAGTTTGAGGGATTAAGGGTTAAGGGTTTAAGGCTGAGGGTAGAGGATTGAGGGTATAGGGTTGGGGGATTAGGGTGGAGGGTCCAATGTATAGGGTAGAGGTTATAGGGATTAGTGTAGAGAGTTTACTAGGTGGGTTTAAGGGGTTTAAGAGTTGAGGTATTAGGGTTTGAGGTAGAAGTAGAGGGGTTTAAGGGTTTAGGGATTAAGGGTTTGGGGTTTAGGGTTTAAGGTTTTATGTTTAAGTGTTTAGGATTTATAGGGTAGAGGGTAAAGGTTTAAGGGTTGATGGTTTAAGGTTGAGGGTAGAAAATTGGGAGTATAGGGTTGGGGATTAGGGTTGAGGGTCCAATGTACAGCATAGAGGGGTATAGGGGTTGAGGGATTAGGATTTAAAGGTTGAGAGGGTTGAGGGTTGAGGTTTAAGGTATAGGGTAGAGGGTAGAGAGTTGAGGGGTTTAGGGGTTTTAGGGTTTAGGGTTTAGGAGTTGAGGTTGAGGGTTTAGGGATTATGGTAGTTATTTCTCTTGGATTTAAGGGTTTAATGGTTGAGGGACTATGTTTTAGGGCTTAGGGTTTACAATAAAGGTATTAGGGTAAGGGATAAGGGTAGAGGGTTTAAGGGTTTGTGGCTTAAGGGTTGATGGTTGAGGGTTTATGGTTGAGTGTTTAATGGTTTAAGGGTTGATATTTTAGGGTTTATGGATTAGGGTAGAGAGGGAGGGATGGATTGGTAAAGATGTGGAGAGAGAAGTGAGATAGAGAGAAGGAGAGAAGAGGATGGAGGGACATAGATATATGAGGGTTGAGGATCTAATGTATAGGGTAGAGGTTTGAGAATAAATGGTATAGGGTTGATGACCTATAGGTTTGATGGATTAGATTTGAGGGTACATATGGTTGAATGAATGGGGTTGCCAGTCCAATCTATAGGGTAGATGGTATCAGGGTTGAGGGTTTACAGTTTGAGGGATTAAGGGTTAAGGGTTTAAGGTTGAGGGTAGAGGATTGAGGGTATAGGGTTGGGGGATTAGGGTGGAGGGTCCAATGTATAGGGTAGAGGGTATAGGGATTAGTGTAGAGAGTTTACTAGGTGGGTTTAAGGGTTTAAGAGTTGAGGTATTAGGGTTGAGGGTAGAGGGTAGAGGGTTTAAGGGTTTAGGGATTAAGGGTTGAGGGTTTATGGTTTAGGTTTTATGTTTAAGTGTTTAAGGATTTATAGGGTAGAGGGTAAAGGTTTTAAGGGTTGATAGTTTGAGGTTGAGGGTAGAAAATTGAGGGTATAGGGTTGGGGGATTAGGGTTGAGGGTCCAGTGTATAGGGTAGAGGGTATAGGGGTTGAGGGATTAAGGGTCAAGAGGGTTGGGGGTTGAGTGTTTAAGGTTGAGGGTAGAGGATTGAGGGTATAGGGTTGGGGTATTAGGGCTAAGGGCCTAATGTATAGGGTAGATGGTATAAGAGTTGAAGGATTCAGGTAGAGGGTTTACTAACTCGATTTAAGGGTTTAAGGGTTGAGGGTTGATAGTTTAAGGTTGAGGGTAGAGGATTGAGGGTATAGGGTAGGGGGATTAGGGTTGAGCATCCAATACATAGGGTAGAGGGTATAGGGGTTGAGAGATTAGGGTTTAAGGGATGAGGGTTGAGGGATTAGGGTTTAGATTTGACTGTTTATGGGTTTAAGGTTTGAGGGTTTAGGGTGGAGGAAAAAATGTTAGAGGGTATAGGGTTTAAGGATTGAGGGTTTATGGTTTAAGTTTGAGGGTAGAGGATTGAGGGTATATGGTTGGGGGATTAGGGTTTAGGGTCCAATGTATAGGGTAGAGGGTATAGGGGTTGAGCGATTAGGGTTTAAGGGTTGAGGGATTAATTATCAAGAGGGTTGATGGATTAGGGTAGAGGTTAGAAGGTAGAGGATTTAAGGGTTGAGGGTTAAGGGTTTAAGGTCAAGGGTAGAGGATTGAGGGTATAGGGTTGGGGGATTATGGTTGAGGGTCCAATGTATATGGTAGAGGGTATAGGGTTTGAGGGATTAGGGTTTAAGGGTTGATGGATTAAGGGTAAAGAGGGTTGAGGGATTAGGGTAGAGATTTTACTAAGTGGGTTTAAGGGTTTATGCGTTGAGGCAATAGGGTTGAGGGTAGAGGGTAGAGGATTAAGGGTAGAGGGTAGAGGGTTTAATGGTTTAGGGTTTAAGGGTTGAGGGTTGAGTGTTTAATGTTGAGGGTAGAGGATTGTGTGTATAGGGTTGGAGGATTAGGGTTGAGGGTCCAATGTATAGGGTAGAGGGTATAGGGGTTGAGGGATTAAAGATTATGAGTTGAGGGTTGAGGTTTGAGGGATTAAGGGTCAAGAGGGTTGGGGGATTATGGTAGAGAGTTTACTAAGTGGGTTTGAGGTTTTTAGGGTTGAGGGATTAGGGTTGAGGGTAGAGGGTATTGGGTTGAGGGTAGAGGGTAGATGGTTTAAGGGTTTAGGGTTTAAGGGTTGAGGGTTTAGGGTTTAGGTTTGAGTGTTTAAGGGTTTAAGGGTTGAGAGTTTATGGTTGAGGGATTAGGGTTGAGGGTATAGGGTAGAAGGTTTAATGGTTTAGGGTTGAAGGGTTTATGGTTGAGGGTTAAGGGTTGAGGGTAGAGGGTTTAGGGTATATATTTGAGGGTATATGGTTGAAGGATTAGGTTTGAAGGTCCAATGTAAAGGGTAGAGGGTAGGTTTTAGGTTTTAGGGTTTAGGATGAGGGTTGAGGGATTAAGAGTTGAGGTTTGAAAATTAAGGGTTGAGGGTTTAATGTGGAGGGTATTAGAGGGTTGAAGGTTTAAGGTTGAGGGTTGGGGTGGGAGGAGGAACTCGATAGAGGAGGGAGAGTGGGAGAGAAGATAGAGGGTAGGATAGGTTAAGGGTTAAGGGTAGAGGGTGTAGGGTAGGGGTATTAGGTTGAGGGTAGGCAGCTAGAGGGTTTAAGGTTTAGGGTTTAGGGTTGAGAGTTTATGGTTTAGAAGGTTTTAGGGTTGAGTGTTTAAGGTTTTATATGGTATAGGGTTTAGGGTTGAGAGTTTAAGTGTTGAGGTTGAGGTTTTAGGAGTTGAGGGTAGAGGGTTGAGGGTATAGGGTTGAGGGATTATGGTTGAGGGTTCAATGTATAGGGTAGAGGGTATAGGGGTTGACTTGGATTAGGGTTTAAGGGTTGAGGGTTGAGGGATTAAGGGTCAAGAGGGTTGAGGGATTAGGGTAGAGAGTTTACTAAGTGGGTTTAAGGTTTGAGGGATTAGGGTTGAGGGATTAAGGTCGAGGGTAGAGGGTATTGGGTTGAGGGAAGAGGGTAGATGGTTTAAGGGTTTAGGGTTTAAGGGTTGAGGGTTTAGGGTTTAGGGTTGAGCATCTAAGGATTTAAGGGTTGAGGGTTTAGGCATGAGGGTTGAGGGATTAGGGTTGAGGGTATTAGGGTTTTAGGGTTGATGGATTAGGGGTTTAAGGGTTTAGGGTTGAGGGTTAAGGGTAGAGGGTTTAGGGTATATGGTTGAAGGATTAGGAAGAGTGTAGAGTGTTTAAGGGTTTAGGATGTAAGAGTTTAGGGTTGATGGTTTAGTGTTGAGGGTAGAGGGTTTAGGTTTTAGAGTTTAGGGGTTTAAGGGTTGAGGGTTTAGGGTTGAGGGATTATGGTACAGAGGGAGGGATGGATGGATAGAGAGATGGAGGGAGAATTGAGATAGAGAGATGGAGAGAAGAGGAAAAAGGGAAAAATAAATATGAGGGTTGAGGATCCAATGTATAGGGTAGAGGGTTAAGAATTGAGGGTATAGGGTTGACGACCTATAGGATTTAGGAATTAGGGTATTGGGTTAAGGGTATATAGGGCTGAGGGATTAGGGTTGAGGGTACATATGGTTGAAGAATTGGGGTTGAGAGTCCTATGTATAGGGTGAGTGAGTGAGAGAGATAGAATTGAGGGTATAGGGTTGAGGACCTGTAGGGTTGATGGTCTAGGGTATTGGGTTGAGGGTAGAGGGTAGATTGTTGAATGGTTTAGGGTGTAAGGGTTTAGGGTAATGGTTTGAGGTTACATGGTTGAAGGTTTAGGGTTGAGGGTCCAATGTGTAGGGTAGAGGGTATAGGGGTTGAGGGTTGAGGGATTAATGGTTGAGGGTTGAGAATTGAGGATTGAGGGTTTAATGTATAAGGTAGAGGGTAGAGGGAAGAGGGTTTAAGGGTTTAGGGTTGAAGAGTTGAGGGTTGAGGGTTTAAGGGGTGAGGGTTGAGTTATAGTGTCTAGGGTGAAATTATCAACCTAACTTTGCCTGTTTGAGAAAATGGGTCCAATAAATGTTGTTTTCCGGTGATTACACATCACTGGAAAACCCTATTTCTTGGACCCATTTTCTCAAACAAACCAAGTTAGGTTGCTAATTTCACCCACTAGCTTGCCAATTCGGTGAAATTGACAATGTAGTAGCCTATTTGAAAAAATGGGTCTAGGAAATGGGCTCTCATGGTACATCACTGGGAGACCCCATTTCTTGGACCCATTTTTTGAAATGGGCCACTACATTTCCAATTTCACTAAATTTCCAAGCTAGTTGGTGAAATTGGCAACCTAACTTGAGAGGGATAGAAGGACTAGGTGAGTGAGAGAGACTTGAGGGAGGGAGAGGGGGTAGGATGGACAGACTTGAGAGAGAGAGGGGGAGGGAGTGGGAGAGAGATAGAGGGTAGAGGGTAGAGGGGAGAGAGATAGAAGGAGGGAGTGAGTGAGTGGGAGAGAGAGTTGAGAGAGGGGGGTAGGAGGGAGGACTTGAGAGAGAGAGAGGGAGGGAGTGGGAGAGAGATAGATGGTAGAGGATAGAGGGTATAAGGGTTAAGGGTAGAGGGTAGAGGGAAGAGAGATAGGAGTGAGAGAGTTGAGAGAGGGGACTGGGGGTAGGAAGAGAGAGAGAGAGAGGGAGGGAGGGAGAGAGATATGGGTAGAGGATAAACGTATAAGGGTTAAGGGTAGAGGGTAGGGAGAGAGATAGAAGGAGTGAGTGAGTGAGGAGATAAAGAGTTGAGAGAGGGAGAGGGGTAGGAGGGAGAGACTTGAGAGAGAGATGGAGGGAGTGGGAGAGAGATAGAGGGTAGAAGATAGAGGGTATAAGGGTTAAGGTTAGAGGGTAGAGAGAGAGATAGGAGTGAGAGAGAGTTGAGAGAGGGAGAGGGGGTAGGATGGAGAGACTTTAGAGAGAGAGATGGAGGGAAGGAGTGGGAAGTTGAATAGTTAGGATGTTAAAATCTAGTTGTATTTGGTTGGATATGGTTGGAAAAGGTTAAATATTCTTTTTAATGGTCGAAACAATGGTTGGATGTATATTTGGAGGATTGAATAACAAAGATTCACTATTTTTTGTGTTTTCCTACATTGAATTTTACTACTAGAGTAACTTGTACATTTTGGTACATCCTGGAAGTTCTCATTTGTGCATTGGAATTTATGGAGGAGTGGACTACCTTTCATTTGCATCTTGTCTCATTTTATTTCATTAGGATTTGAGTAAGTTATAGTGTTTTAATACCCTACTCTGGATCAATATAACTAGCATATAGTCTAACTTATTATAAAAACTTCATTTATTAAAACAAATCAACCTAATGATTATATATCAATATCAATATAGCATATAGTCTATTGAAATAAACACTTGTAATGAGATTTAATTAAAAATTGAAATTTATTGCTACCCTCAAACATTTCTAATTCAAGCAATGTAATCCCTTAACAGTCCAAATTAGAAAATGGCAACAATCTTTGATGACCTATTACTAGGATACCGTGTTAGTTACGGGTATTATTTCTAAGGCATTGAGATCATGTAGGGAACCTCTAAAATAACCTCTCTTGGGTTTTGTTATCTCAGAGTCATTTTTCCGTGGTGTCCAATTTTGACTTAATGGAAAAAGTGTCAATTACAAGCAATGTAAAGTTGCAAAGTGGTGCAACTTTTGTTTTGCAATTGGTGTGACCAAATGGATTGTTCCAATGTGTTTGAATGGGTACATTTACACTAGAAATGGTCCTATTTTGCACCCAAACATGTGGAATCACTCTGAGCTACGTTCAATTGGATCGATCCCTTAAGAGTCCAAAGTGCAAAAGGGAAACAATATTTGATGGGATATTACTAAAAAACTATGAGGCTTAATAACTATTTTCTAGGCCTATGGGATCATGTTGGGCCCCTCTATAATAACCTCTCTTAGTTTTTGTTATTTCAGATTCATTTTTCTATGGTGTCCAGTTTTCACTTGATGGAAAAAGTGTCAAATGCAAGCAGTGTAAAGTTGCAAAGTAATGGAACAACCATTCTACAACTCATGTGACCAATGAACTATTCAAACACATCTAGATGGGTACATTTATGATAGGCATGGTCCTCTTTCACACCCAAACATATGGAATCACTCTGAGCTACATTCAATCGGTTTGATCCCTTAAGGGTCCAAAGTGCAAAAGGGAAACAATATTTAACAAGATATTACTCGAAAACCTCAGTGCTTACAAAATATTTTTCTGATCCTATGGGATCATGTTGGGACCCTCTATAATAACCTCTCTCATTTTTTTTAATCTCAAATGGAAAAAGTGTCAAATGCAAGCAATGCAAAGTTGCAAAGTGGTGCAATTTTTTTTCTGCAACTCATGTGACCAAATAGACTATTCCAACATGTTTGGTTGGGTGGTTTTATGCTAGGCATGGTCCTATTTCACACCCAAACATGTGGAATTACTCTGAGCTACATTCAACTAATAGAATCCCTTAAGAGTCCAAAGTGCAAACTGACTACAATCTTGGACAGGTTTTCATTTAGACACCGTGATACTTACAAATATCTCAATTAATCCTATAGTATTGGGTTCATCCCCTCTACAATAACCTCTCTCGGTTTTCACTATCTCAAACATGTTTTTCTGTGGTGGCGAATTTTTACTTGGAGAAAAAGTTGTCAAATGCAAGTAGTTGAAAGTTACAAAGTGGTGCAACTTTTATTCCACAACTCATGTGATCAAATGAACTGTTCCAACACATCTGGGTGGGTACATTTACACTAGGATTGGTCCTCTTTCACACCTAAACACGTTGAGTCACTTCAAGCTACATTGAACCAGTAGAATCCCTTAACAATCCAAAGTGCAAAATTACTACAAACATCAACATGTTGTTACTCAGATCTCATGATGCTTATAAACTTCTCATTTGATCTTATAGGATCATGTTGGGCCCCTCTATAATAACCTCTCTCGGTTTTCACTATCTCGGAGGCATTTTTCAATGGTGGTGAATTTTCACTTGGGGAAAAAGTTGTGAAATGCAAGTGGTTGAAAGTTACAAAGTGGTACAACTTTCGTTCTGCAACTCGTGTGACAAAATGGAATATTCCAATGCATCTAAATAGGTATTTTTACACTAAGCATGGTCCTCTTTCATACCCAAACATACGGAATTGCTCCGAGCTATGTTCAACTAGATCAATCCCTTAAGAGTCCAAAGTGCAAAATGGCTGCAAACTTCAACATGCTATTACTCGAATACTGAGACACTTAGAAACTTATAATCTGAGCCTATGGCATTGCATTGAGCCCCTCTACAATAACCTCACTCATTTTTTGCTATCTCAAAGGCATTTTCCCATGGTAGCAAATTTTCACTTGGGGAAAAAGTTGTCAAATGCAAGTAGTTGAAAGTTGCAAAGTGGTGCAACTTCGGTTCTACAACTTCTATGACCAAATGGACTTTTTCAATGCATTTGAATAGGTATCTTTATTCTAGGAATGGTCCTCTTTCACACCCTAACACATGGAATCACTCTAACCTATGTTCAGCTGGATCGATCCCTTAAGAGTCCAAAGTGCAAAATGGTTGCAAATTTCAACATGTTATTCAGATACTGTGACACTTAGAAACTTATCTTCTAAGCCTATGGGACCACATTGGTCCCCTATACAATAATCTCTCTTGGTTTTCACTATCTCGGAGGAATTTTCCTGTGTTGAAAATTTTCACTTGGGGAAAAAGTTATCAAATGCAAGGACTTGAAAGTTGCAAAGTGGTGCAACTTTCGTTATGTAACTTGTGTGACCAAGCAGTCTATTCCAACACATCCAAATAGATATGTTTACACTAGGAATGGTCTCATTTCACACCCAAAATATGCGGAATCGCTCTGAGCTACATTCAATCGGATCGATCCCTTAAGAATCTAAAGTGCAAAATGGCTACAAACTTTACCATGTTGTTACTCAAATACCATGATGCTTAGAAACTTATCATTTAATCCTATGAGATCGCGTTGGGCCCCTCTAATATAACCTCTCTTGGTTTTCGCTATCTCGGAGGTATTTTCGCGTGGTGGAAAATTTTCACTTGGGGAAAAGTTGTAAAATGCAAGTAGTTGAAAGTTGCAAAGTGGTGCAACTTTCGTTCTACAACTTGTGTGACCAAACAGACTATTCCAACATGTCTGAATAGGAATTTTTACACTAGGAATGGTCCTCTTTTGTGGTGCAGGAGCACCCAAGCACCTTGAGGATAATTTGAAGAGTCAAGGGGTTGTAGGGGTTAGGAAGACCTACCAATCACATCAAATCATAAACTATAACCTTTTGAAGCCTATTATGGCTTTTGGAATGGATAAACACATTAGAGGAATCAAAAGTTCTGAGGGTCTTGATAAGGACCCTAGGACCAAATGCAATGTAAATGGAACAATCATGTTCTAGGGGTTTAAATAGGAATCTAATGCTTTAATTAGGTCAAATAAGTTTGAATAATGAAATGTAATAAGATTTAGGAGGTTTTAGTTGATAGAAGTTAATAATTGCAATGTTGGAAATTCAAATTTTTGAAATCCAACTCTAGGTGGGAAAGTAAGTTTTAGGGGTTTTAACAACTATTATGTAATAAAATAAATCCAAAATGGTTTTATCAGTTAGGGAATGGGTCTATAACCCTAGAGGAATCATTTGTATGAAGGTTGATTGATTTTTGAAGTGACTGTATGGACTGTTACAGGAAATGGAGGAAAAAAATAGTTTTCTTGCATTTTTTTGAGTCTTTTGATGATATTTTTAATTTCTATTGAAGATAAGTTCCATTGGATTAAGTAGAGACTTGTATTTACATTCATTTAACCTTTTGAATAACCTATTAGATGTTAGAAATCTGTTTCTTGCATTATAATTTTGACTGTACTCAAGGAGGTGCAAATTTTCATTGATTTTGAGGGGTTTTATTGATGATTGATCCATTTCAAGGTAGAATGATGTTGTAACCTTTGAAATGTATCTCTTCTAACATGTATAATACAAACCTAACAAAATAATGTGCGGGAAAGAGGAATATTAAGGTGTACACCAAGATTTGACAGTGCAAAGTGCTTGAAGATGGAGGCTAGAGTATAGTAGTGGAAGATCTGCCTTAATGAGGGGTGTGTTTTTGAGTTGGGATAGATTAAATATGTTTTCCTAATGGTGTAGAGTCAATGAAAAAGTTCTAGAAGTGTTTGGGAGGTCAAGATTCAAGAAGCCCTAGTTTTGAGACAATTTGGTGAGGGTTTTGTGTTTGAGGGTCTTAACGGTGTCATAGAAGACTAATACCTTTAAAATCCTTGGTTTTGAGACATTTTGAAACACTGTTGAAATTTTCATGGTCAGGGGGTAAGTTTAGAGAGGGGTTGCTTTGAAAAAAAAGGGCTAATTAGGCCTAGATTTTGAGGAAACAATAGGGTTTTGGGAATCTAATCCAAAACAAGTGCCAACAATATTTTGGTATGTTGTGTATCATCACAAAATACATCTTAATCAGTCTTTTATTTTGGGAATCTTTTGGAAGAGTTGTGAGAAAAGTTCAAAAACCACCGCTGGAGGCCTAGTTGGGCTAGAAGCTTGGTCAAGGTGGAAAATTGGATTTTGTTCAAGATAGAGGTTTGGGATTTTGAAATCCTTCAAGACAAGTGTAATTGTGTCCCTTAAGAGAATTCCAAGGGTTTGGGTCCATAAGGTAAGAAAATAAGTCATAAGTGCACTATTGAGGCCTTATCTCCATACTGGTGCCTAGATGAAAGGTTGAGAGTGAATCATTGTTAGCCTTGAAACTTTGTTTTTTTTCAAATTCCCTTTACCATTTGCATCATTTTGTAACCAAATACACAAAAGCACTCCAAGCCATGTTCAACCAGATCGATCCCTTAAGAGTCCAAAGTGCAAATTGGCAACAAACTACATGTTGTTACTTGGATACCGTGTCATTTAGAAACTTCTTGTCTGAGCCTATGGGATTGCTTTGGGCCCCTCTACAATAATATCTCTTATTTTTTTCTATCTCGAAGGCATTTTGCCATGGTGGTAAATTTTCAGTTGGGGAAAAGTGTGTCAAATGCAAGTTGTAAGTTGCAAAGTGGTTCAACTTACGTTCTGCAACTCATTTGACCAAATGAATTGTTTCAAAGCATCTAAATCTGTATTTTTTATGTTAGGAATGGTCCTCTTTCACAATCAAACATGCAGAATTTCTCTGAGCTATGTTCAACTGGCTCAATTCCTTAAGGGTCCAAAGTGCAAAATGGAAGAAATCTTTGATGGGCTATTACTCAAAAACAATGATTCTTACGAAATCTCTGTATGAGCCTATGAGATTGTGTTGGGCCCCTCTAAAATAACCTCTCTCAGTTTTTGTTATCTTGGAGTCATTTTCTCATGGTGTCCATTTTTCACTTGATGGAAAAAGTGTCAAATGCGAGCAATGTAAAGTTGCAAAGTGGTGCAACTTTAATTTTACAATTTGCGTGACCAAATAAACTACTGACAATGAGTCCCGATAGGTATGTTTACGCTAGGAATAGTCCTCTTTTGCACCCAAATGCACGGACTCGCTATGAGATACATTCAACTAGATTGATCCCTTATGATGGCATGCAAAACAATAAAAAATAGAAACATACACATGATGGTTGAGAAGTCTGAGTTTTCCACACAGAAAAAAATATGATCAGCCTCAAGTCTAGCAAGCACAAGACATTTTTCAATTATCCTCCTTGTACTTACAACAATATACAACCAATTATTAATGCGTACAATGGTGGAACTTCAAAAAGAAATAGTTTTCCTCAATTAACAACTTCATTTGTGAATAATTTTGTGATTTTCATTTGAAATGATTTGCAACTATGCTTGAAAATTGGAGTCTAAGAGAAACAAGTGATTCTCTCATGTAAATTTATTATTTGGTGTGATAAATAAATTTTCCACCATTGAGTCCATTTCTTACTTGTATTATAAATTATAACTTTCTTTCTCCCCAGTCCATTTCCTATACAAGAAATAATATTGCAAAAAGTTGACATATAAATATTTTGATGTGTTTATATGGTGTTGGATAAATAACATAACAATTCATTCTGCACTATGAGGATTATGTTGTGAATATTTTTAAAGACTATTCAAGATAAATGTTTATATGATAATGTGTCAAGAAGTTAACTACTTCATCTGCTATGAATATTATGTTTTGCAAGTGTTGTGAAGATTATGTATCATTTTCTTAATTGAGTTGTTTCAATCAAAAGAATAAATATATTGGAATCTATTTATGAAACATTTCATGGAATACCAATTGAAAACATGTTATTTTCTTTTAGATAAATCATTTCATGGAACTCTTTGGACTAAACTAAATTGAGATATGTAAGAACAAGGGAGCATTAGGAAATACATTACTCAAGGATCTTAAATAAGCCTTGTCTCCCATTGTAATTTTGGGTGGATTATTATTTTCAAAGTATTGGGAATGCTTTGCCTATTTTCTAGTTGGCAGTTGCCATTCTAGAAGGTTCATCTCTTGATATATTTTATACTCATTCTTAATTAGTTATCAAGTTAATAATCAGTGTATTTATTTACAATTAATCTTTTCTTTTCAATTTGTGCAATTTTGGAATTTGTAACTCTACTAGTACTCCTAGAAATATTGAAGTTGTTTACCATCAACTAATAAAGTTGTTTAGCACGAATCAATTAATATTCAAGACAAACCATGAAGAACAACAATGATCAATGCTAGGGCTAACTAATTAATAAGTATATATGTGAATAATTCAAGCATGTACATGTGAATAAGGGAAGCACAAGTACTCAAAAACATGTTAGCCTTGAAGTATACACACGAATAAATAGTATACATAAATTAATACAAAGTATATGCATGAATACAAGGTATATGCATGAAAAAACATAAGTCACAAAGTATACATGTATGTAGTAAAGTATACACTTGAATACATGTAACTCATATCTATTGAACCATGGATTTATAATGCAAATATGGACATCATTGATAAAAAGAGATTTGTATTAACCAAATAGCCATGTAGGTATACATCAATATATGTCGATATAAGTATAAAATATAGGTACAAAATAGCCATATAGACTTACAATAATTCCATATAGGCATATAATGTCAAATATATCCAATACAAAATATGTACAAAAATGTCATAGAGGAATACAACAAAGGGCTTGGAATCAAAATTCATTGATCTCCATGCTCTCAAAATAAACTCTTTCCCTTTGCTAGTTGATCGGATGGTGATACATCTATCACTCATTTATTCTACGATTGAGGAGTGCTCTTGCTCCTCCTCCTAAGGTTTAGTTATTGGTCAAGTTGTATCTGTTACAATAAGAAGTAAAGACATTAATATATAGCAATTACATTAAAAAAATGATATAATTAAGAAAATAATCACTTACCACCATCTAATGATCACTCTCTATAAGGAAATATTCAAATTCCCATGCTGAGGCATGCTGAAGCCTTGTATAAACCATCCAAATAGAAATTAAACTACGAATCAATAATGGTTTGATTTTTCACTAACTAACATCTATAACAATGAATGTAAATTGAAATTTAGTAATTTGCCTCATACCTTCCCTGTTAAAGCCATCAAGGAGTCTATAGAAGATGAAACACCAATCTCCATTTCCCTTTGAACATTTGAAGGTGTATCTGCTTGCAACATGTGAAGATAAAACAAAAAATTATTCGATCACAAAAACTACAATAGTGATCCACGTCATGACTTATAATGTATGAGATAATGAAAAAAAAATTGAGTACTTATTAAACTATATATTTCTGACTATCATTCTTTCTATTTTCCCTATCCATATATTTTTTGAAAGCATGCTTTTTTAGGCTTTTACCCATAGTAGTTCAAGTCAGTGAACCGTTTGATACAATGATTTCATAGACATGTATGATAATTGTGGTGGCATAGAGAAGGTAGTGAACTATTTGAAAAAATGCCACAGAGAAATGGGGTCTCATGGTGATGGAATTCCATTATAAACAAATGCATGTCATGGAATTCCATCAACATAATATTGCATTTCTCTTAGGAATATTTTCAAACAATTCATTGCCTTATCTGTGGTATTATGATGGGATGGGGTAGATGGTATAGTGTGGCCTTGACTATGATATGGAGGGAGATCATGACATGAAGAGGGAGGAGTGGGGACATGAACAAGTGGAATAAAGGGTAGATGGTTCCATGGATCAATAAATTGAGGATGAGGACCTTAAAAATAATTTGGAGGGGAATTTTGGCTAATGGGTTCATTTCTATTCTTCAAGTAGTGAGCTTTTTGAAAAAATGCCTCACAGAAATGTGGTCTCATGGTGATGGAATGGAATTCCATCACCATGAGACAAAATTTCTTGAAGGAATTTTTTCATACTACTCACTACCTTGACTATGATATTGCTTACTATTATGCTTTGATAGAAATTTTTCCAAGCATCCATAGTTTGTTCAAAAGCACCTATTTTAGGCTTTCAACCATAGAAGCAAGGAAATGAGTATTTTGATAAAATGCTTTGGTACACATGTATGAAAAATTTGGTAGCATAGAAAAGGTGGTGATTTTTTTGAAGAAATGCCTCAAATAAATGTGGTCTCATGGTGATGGAATGGCATTCCATCACCATGAGACCACATTTCTTCAAGGATTTTTTTTAAACTACTCATTGTCTTGTCTATGCTATATATTGCTTACTATTATGCTTTGATATATTTTTTCCAAGCATCGATAGTTTTTTGGAAAGCACCATTTTTAAGCTTTTAGCCATAGCAACAAGGAAATGAACTGTTTGATAAAATTCTTTGGTAGACATGTACGGAAAATGTGGTAGCATAGAAAAGGTGGTGAGCTGTTTGAAAAAGTGCCTCAAAGAAATTGGGTCTCATAGTGGACATCACCATGAGACCACATTTCTTTGAGGAATTTTTTCAAACAACTCATTGCCTTGTCTATGCTATTGCTTACTATTATTCTTCCATATATTCCTTCCAAGCATCCATAGCATAGACAAGGTAGTAAACTGTTTGAAAAGATGCCTCATTAAAACATGGTCTCATATTGGAATGTGATGACAAGAAAATGCAATTGGAAGTTGCTCTGACTTATTATTTATGCTATGTGAAGTAATTGCATCACTACTTATGTTGACTTTCTAAACAACTATATTGTATTTGAAATTTTGTCATCTATCAACATCTAGTTATTAGTTATGGAATGTGAAGTAATGCTTTGAGTTTGAAAGATGTGCAATGCAACGTAATCAATGATATTAATATAAAATGCACAAATATATTAAGTGAAATTCATTAGTTACACTCTTTATTCTATTACTTGTGTGTAGGTTTGTCTAAATCCACTATCACTGGGAGGTGTTCCCTTGAAACCTCCAATATTAGCCTATTTAACATCCAAAATCACATATTAAAATACCATTCATAAAATAATGCTATTAACATGTAATAAATTTATAATTGTTTACTAGTTACATACCCCAATAGTAGATGTAGTGGAGAAATAAATAGGTGTAGGGCCAATGTATCTAGTATCAACATTGTGACCTTGCAATTTTATAAAAATCATAAAACTAAACTAGTTAATCTTTCATTTCAAAATTGAAATTTAATAAATTAGATTCAATGAACATGCTTACTTTTACCTAAGTATCAATTCCATAGGCCTCATTCAAAATGTTAGCTACCCTCGCCATCTCCATAGCTATAGATGTATCATTTGTAGTAGCCTCCTTAGTTTTGTTGGGGTCATATGAATGAGTGACCCCACAAGACTGACACAAATGGGATCGAATCCCACCACTCGAAGACTCCCGTAGATGGAGTTGTAGAACAAGCCTAGCATGTTGGATGACACTCTAGGTCAAAGAGTTGATGGCCTGCAAAGTCTCTACCTCGGCAATCTCCTTTGTGATGGAAGGGATAATGATGTACTCATGAGGCAGCCTAGCGAAAGGTCATCTCCCTTGTCGCGTAGGATCCTACTATGCATCGGGTCTATCTTGAGTCGACCCCCCACCTCTCCTTAGAAGTACCTCATATCAAAATAATTAGATTTTTTTCAACAGGAACTCACAGTATAGTTTCCTAAGGAAATACTGTGGGACTTCACAATTGTTGCATGGTGGGTAATCAAAAACCATGTACCACCTATCCCAAAAAAAGTTCTTAATCTGTTGGTGGTGGCACCAATGGATAGAAAACCTCTTCACATTGAGGTTAAGATTTTTATTTATGTGTGGATCAATGAATAATGAGCACAAATCAAATTTTGTAATTTTTAGATCTTTTAGATCTTTATATGATAATTTATCTTGGTAATAAGCCCTAGCCGCATGCCTCCTATCTTTCCAACTAGTTAATTGTTTGTTGATTGAATTTACATGTTTCAAAATTTCTTTGAGTGATGTTGCTAGGGTCATTCTTTCCATGGTTGAACCGTTTGGATTGTTCAACCTCCTAATTAAATCCTCAATTTTTTTTATTTTTTTTCAGTTTCACTCATCAAGTTTTGTTGAGTGTTAGGAGGATGTTGAGGGATTGGTGGAGGAGATTGTTGTTGTGGATGATTAACTTGAGGATTTTATTGTTGTTGTTCTTGTTGTGCTTGTTGAGGTTTTGTTCCTCTTGTTTTTGTTGTTCTTGTTGAGTATTTTAAGGATGGTTTGCAAGTTGATTAACATCTCCTACAAATTCAAAAATAAAATATAAAAAATAGCCTAAAATTAACAAATTCAAAACAAAAAAAAATCCTTACCTCTCAAACCTCCTCGTCGACATGGTAGCATCCTAGCGATGAAAAAATAATAGTTTGATGAAGAATAAAATGGCTCCTCCCAAAATGTGAGCATGGAAATGAGGGGTTTTGGCTATGGGCAAAAAAAAAAAATCAGAAATGAGAATGATTTCAATTTTTTTTGCTTTTAATAGCTCATAAGGTGAGTGCATTATAATGTGGTTGCATTATGGGCTCATTGTGGCCAAGCCTTAGGCTCTTCATACCAAGCCATAACATGAGCATGTTATAATGCACTCGTTTTATAATCTTTCAAAAAAAAAAAAAATTTGGCCACAAATTGGCTACCCATCTTTTTGCACCCACCCTAATATTTTGCAACACTTCATTGTAGGCTTAATCTATGAATTTTTTTAGCCATGTATTATATTCCTCGTCAGTTGGCCACTGTATTTCTAACAACTTACGTACTTTTATGTTATGTTGGTTGTATCTTTCATCAATCTGTATTCAAGCCTGCTTCACAAATGTGTTCATTATTACTTCAATTCTTGTTAGGTTATCAACAACCGGTTTCAACATGGTGTAATCAGTGAGACTGATTGTTTGCTTAAAATGTGGGAGTAAACTTCCCAAATCTTCCTTCCATATAAAAAACTCCTCTAATTCACCTTTATGATCCAAAATCATTGGTGTTCCATGCCCTTCCATGTCTCTAAACATTCTTAATTTGGTCTATAATTGCATGACCAACTTACCATGAAAATTTGTGATCTCACTTAACAAATCAATTGTTTTCAATAAATAAGTAATATTGTTTGGAGCCTCAGGGTCTTCTTACATTTGAGGAATCATTTCTTTTAATGCTCCAACCCTAGTACTCCATTTTCTCTATTTAGTTTGGAATTCCTTTTGTACCAACAAATATTCTTAGTTACTTCATGAATATTCTTGTACACATCCCATACATTAGCATCCTTATTTACTACCTTAGCAACAATATGTTGCAATACATCATCAAAGTTATCATCTACCACCTTGGAAGTATCCTCCTTAGCTCTCTTGATATTATCCTTCTCTTTTTTCAATTCATCTTTCAATTTGCTAATCCTTAAAGAAAGGGTTTCCTTGTCTTGAACTAATAAATCTGAAGAGGATGAAGAGGGTGAAGGGAAGGATCTTATTGGTTGATTGTCTTGTACTGTGTCTCTCATTTTTTTACACTCATCCAAAAGAGTGTTGTATTCTTTCAAAAAAGCATAATATTTCTTCTGGGAGATTTGTGCAGTGTCATTACTTAGCATGGTAGTGTGCACACTCAACTTTGCATCATGGACTAGAGTTATATATGTGGCCCTCTTCACCACAACTAAACCAAGAAATTCTTCAATTGACCTAACAAACTCAAGTTTTCTAGTGTTAGGTTCCATCGACCAAATTACAAAAGCATGCAACTTTGGACTAAAACTTGATCCAAACACATGGTTGCCAAAATGGTTCTCTAATACAAAGGCCTGAGGATCCTTTCTTATTGCATCAAGTGCAATAGTATCAGTTAGAATGCACCCTGGAAGCAAAATTATCCCACTTTCTACAACAATTCTCCTAGCCTCGATAGTGGTAATGCCTACTATCTCAGCCATTATCTTCTCCTCTTCTATTTTCTCTGCTTCCTCATGCTGTGAAGAATCTGCACTGGCCTTAGCCTCTTTAATTCTCTTCTTTATGTCTTGGATTCTTTGTTGGATGATGAACTCTTTAAAATCATTGGTCAGTACAAAAGTATCATCAGCTATAAATTCATCATAGGTCTTGATTTGAGGATCATCATCATTCTCCTAATTATACTACCACTTTACTATTATGTCTCAGGGAACATGAGAATCTAGAGAATCATTTATTTTAGGGGAAGGGAATCTTATCTCCACCTCCTCATCTTTAGACACATTCTCTACATATTTCTCCTCCCTAATTATTTTGGTATCCCCTCCTTCAACCTCCAAAGGTTTCTCTAGGATGTCCATAGCTTCATGTTATTGCTCCAATAGGGCTTGTGACTTTTTAGCAGCATCTTTAACCTTTACCTTGAACTCACCATTCTAGTAATCTTTCAATTTTATCATAACCCTTTCAAAAGGGTCCTAAATTTCACCATATGTACTACTATAAAAGGAATTTCTTTTCATTATACCTTCTTCAGTATCACAAATTGCAATCCATTCCCTTTTCCTTGATGTAATTGTTCCATTAGTTGTCAAATTCCTTATGACATCATCACTATACAAGAATTTGTGGGAAAAAATAGATAGAATTTTATTTCTCCCCATTTCACTCACAAAACCTTCAGGATCATAATTTCTAACCTCATCGATGGGAAACCTAAGATTGTTTAACATTATTCCAAATTTTTCATACGCTTCTTTTGTAGTGGCCTTGAAATAAGAAAATGCACACTATGGAACTATTACCGAGCCCTTCCTAAGAGTCCTGAAATGCTCCTTATCCATAAAATCCAACTACCACATGAGCTCCATGAAATCCAACCTATCAAAAAAATATAGTGGTAGGCAGCAAGGTGTAACCTTGGCTCCATAAGCCCTAATAAAAGTATAATGTGTATGTAGAAACCAATCACTCCAATTGTGATTTTTTGTTGCTACTTCTACCTCTTTGGGAGCATAATCTCTTTGGTGACTCTCAAAAGTTTGTAAAAAGATTGCATACCCATTCTCTCCAAAACACAAAATCTCACAACATTGCAAAAAGTCAAATAATTTGAATGGGGACAATTTGATCCCAAATGTGAGTCCACATTTGGACAGGTAGATCATTTCCTTCCTCATCTTTCTACCTCAATGTAATATTTTTCTTCCATTTCTCTTTTCCAACATAAAGAATCATGTCCATCAATAAAGAATAGTGTGGGAAGGACAATGGGTCACCTCCATCCTTCAACACAATCAACTCCTTGTGCATTTTTTTTGCAATATATGCTGCATAGTCGAATCCCCTTTTGGAATTCAAATTTTGAATATCAATGATCATTACCAACAAGGTAGTTGGTATCCTTCCATCAAAACTATGAACCAACACCCAATTCAAGCAATAATATGTATTCTTGAAGTAGTTGGAAAACTCTTCACGCTAAAAATATTTTAAGTCCTTAGGACGGAAACCACTCTTATCATCCTTCCTATGCCTTTCAATCGCATGTCTTCTTTATCCATATATGTTTTTCTTGTACTCATTGCATAAGTCAGAAAAGTTGATGTTGACAATATAATTGGGGTTCAACTTAAACACTTCAATAATCTTATCCCTTGTTCTATCAAGGATAAAGTACCATTCCCACTTATTATTTTTCTATCTTTGGCATCATAATGGTTTTCCAATTCTAACATCAAATCTACTTCAACAAACACATTCAGTACTACTAGTCTTCCAAGATTTAAAACCCATAATTGTCTAGTTGGAAGTCTAACATATCTTCTATTGAAGGCATATAAAAACAACTCCCATCCACTCTATAGTTGAGGGAGTTCTCAAATTTTAGAAGCATTATCAATCAACCTACTAGTAAATACAACCTACCTTGTAGGTATTTTACCAATTTGTGATCCTCCTTCAGTGATACCTTTATTTTCACCTTCCATAAATCCAACTTAAGAATTCTCTTTTATCCCTTTGACTTTGCAAATTCCTCAAGAACATCTATCTTAGGTGTGGGATTATCATCCCATGGTTTTTGTTTCTTAACCCTATTTTTCTTAGGTTTCCTTTCAAGTATAGCACTAGACTCACTTGGCTCATTCATTTTTTATGGTGTAATAGAACTAGGGTTTCACAATAACTAGGAATTATAGTCTAAAGACTTCAAATATACTTAATTTTAAAAAAAAATCACTCTTCTTCCCAAACCCTATGTTAAATAATTGTAATTCCCCTTTTGAACAAAGAAATACAATGCCAACTATAAACCATAGCAATCTACTCAATCCTCAAACTACCCAGTATCACAAAATTGCTCATAGAGGCATCAAATTGACTTACCTAGGAAAACCAATAGTTTGTTCTTCAAATTCTCTCTACAATTCTTCACTTGAGCTCTTCACAATTTCATCTCAAACTTGACCAATTATTTAGCTCTCCACGATTAAAATTGTAAAATAAAATAATCCAACAACCCTCTTTATGGAAGAGGAATGTAGCATCTTCACCATTAATGCCTGAAAGAAATCTCACATGAGTGAATTGACACTTAGTCATTTAAGTTCAAATTCTAGATGTTGATCTTTTGATTTAAAAATTCATCCATTTCTCTTTGTTATCCTCACTTCTTTTTTTTTTTTTTTAGCAATTTCCTTTAGATGTTGGCACGATGCCCCTATTTTGCTTGGTCACCTTTTACATGAAAGCCATCGCTCATCTCTACTTTGATCTCATCTCCTTTGGATGAATCCATGATGCATTAAGACCTAGAGATGAGGGGAACATTCCATTAAATATTCCATTGCTCAATGCTGATATGTTCTTCATACCCCCATTTGTAACTGTGATGGCTTTCAGTAGTGCGATGAGCACAAGAGTTAATAGTTTATTGTTCATCACTGATGTGCCTTTTCTTTTGTGTCCAATTAGCTATATGAACCATATACATGATAGGATCTTAGGAATTAGGTCTAGGTCCTCTTGTGACTTTATTCCTCATCCATTGCTCATTGTTGATTTACATCCCAAAAGCTAAATCACAACAACAATAGGAGAAAAGTGGTGATAGAGAAATATTTGGCCATGTTTCCTCATTACAAGATCAAAAGAAATGAAAGCATTTCCCTTAGTAGCACTTTATATTAGTGATGAAACATTGGAAAAAAAGACTTCATCACTCATCACTGATTTGAAAAGGATAAACAAGAAATAATCCATGATAAGCGATGGGGTAGTAATTGAAAAGGCTAAAGTGTTATCACCCATCACTAATTTAGAACTTAAAGAATTTGGAAAATTAGCGATACAAAGAAAATAATTCACATCACACATTGCCAATAGGAAACTCAAGGTTTAAAACCTATCCATGATGAGTGATACAAGGGGAAAAGTCTATCATGGATCACTGATTCAAGGCAAGTGGTCATGAAACAATATGTGATGTGCGATATGCTAAGAGGTAAGCGAAAACTTATGTGAAGGTAAATCATACATGCTCATATATTATCTTAAGAAGGAGAGTTGACTAGGCACATGATGAATAGGGACTTAAAATTACTTAAGACCATTTTGGAAAAGGATGTAAAGGCCAAATATTTTATATTTTTAACTTTATAAAACATTTACCCTAGACCTAGAAATAAAAGGCAACATTATACAATAGGTAATTAAGGAGTCCTAACCACAAGGGGCCAATTGATACATGAATATAAAAGAATATATATTTTTTAATTTGATCAGTGACCAACCGTAATAGGTAAATGAAGGATTACACCTAAAGAAAAGGATTTAGAAGGGGAAAATATGCTAAGTGAACCAACCCCACAACATAAAACCCTAAACCCTTGTTTTATTTTGGATCAATGGAACATGAAATTTTTTAAGGTTTCACTAGTGGCTATGACTAGGGATGCATGCCTCTCGCAGGAATGGAGAGATTCCAAATCTCATGGTTGAAGTAGACCAAGCACAAGGACACCAAAAACCAAGGAATTACCTAGACAAGGAAAGAAGACTAGACCCAATCAAACCTATATACAAAATTTACAGGACTGTACAGTGTACATGAAGTAGAGCATATTTCAAGAGAAATATTCCTTCAAGAACTATCCATGTATTGGCAGTTCAAGAATTTCACTTGTTGAGCTTTGGAGAAAGTATGAATCCTCTCCATTTGTATTGGATATCAAATAAGGACCTAACCATAATGCCTCAAACTTTCCATGCTTACCCTTATCCTAATCCCTTTCATTCCACATCAACACCATGCTTCCTACTTCAATTTTTTGGGAGAATCTCTTTTTCATACAAGTTATTGACTTATAGGTGCATTTTGGTATTTCTTTCATGAGCTTCTCTTCTAGTCTCATCTAGCTATATCAATGCATCCACTCTATGTTGCAACTCATCACATATATCATCATCATATTCTTGTACAAACCTATACATCTTTAGCAAGTTGTTTTGAGGAAACCTTGCATCTAGATCATACACTAGACTAAATGGTGAATGTCCCATGGATTTATTGACCATAACTCTTTATGCCCAAAGTGAAAGTTTCAGTTTTGAATCCCATGCTTTCTTATTCTTTTCAATCACCCTTTTTATGATTTTCACTAAGCTCTTGCTGTTAGATTCATCTTGACCATTTCCTTGAGGATGGTAAGGAGAAGAATAAGAAATATGTATTCCATGTTTTTCACAAAAATCCTTGAACTCATTAGATCTGAAACACATGGCATTGTCTGAGATAATCTTGTTTAGGACTCCAAATATAATCAAGATATTATTCATCAAGAAATCAATTACCACTTTACTTGTTGCCTTCTTGGTGGGGATTTCTTCCACCTGTTCTGTAAAATAATCAGTTGCAACAAGAATCCATGAATTCCCCCACTTGATTTATCAAAAAATTCTCGAATGAAATCAATACCCCATTTTTGGAAAGTGGCCTGAACTAAAATAGGCCTGAGTGGTAAACTACCTGAAAACTTCATCTTTCCTGTAAATCTCTAGCAAGCATCAAAAGTTTTAACAAACTTGTGGGAATATTTAAAAACTACAGGCCACCAAAGTCCTACCCTCAAAATCTTATGAGCAATTTTTTTAGCCATGTAGTGGCCACCACACACTCCATTATGCATTTATTGTAAAAGCTTCAAAGCCTATTTTCCACCAACACATTTAAGCAATACACCCTCTAGGCTTCTCCACCACAATTCATTATCAATAATGACATATTTAATGGCTTGTAACTTCAAAAAAAAATTCTCATTATCATCCTTACCTTCTAGGCATTGCATGGTCTTCAAATATTGAACAATTCTTCTATACCACCCACAAGTCTGCATATCACAAATAGGTACAACATCTATGCATTCAAATTAATTTATCTGATTTTCTTCCAAGTTAGTCTCAACCATAAACTTAGCTAGGCCTTGTCTTCTTACCAACTTGGTAATTTGAACATCAATATTTCTTGGATCTTGTTGATCCATCTACACCTCTTGCCAGTAGTCTCTTGTTGAGTAAAGATATCCTTCACTACAACACCTGGCACAAAGGCTATAACTGTACCTCCCATCAAGTATGTTCTAAATTTGTTTACAGACTTTTCCAAAGCATAGGCCTACTTATCAGTCATGGCATACATAAGTTTTGTGTCCTACAAGGACTTACTAAAGAATGCAATGGGTTGTTAAAATCCCTCATCATTTTTTTGCAGAAATACAACAACAATAACATGGAAAGAAGCAAAGGAGAAAATATGCATTGGTTTAGAAAAATCTGGAGACTTCAGCACTAGTGCCTCCTTGATGGCTTGTTTTATAATTTGAACTCCTAACTGGGCTCCTCACTCCAAAAAACTTTCTCTCCTTTCTTTAACATCTTAGAAATAGACCTTGTAATCTCATCAAATTTAGTGACAAGTATCCTCAAGAAATTTATCTAACCAAAGAATGATTGAATTCCTTTGACATTTTTTGGTTGTGGAATTTTGTCAATGGTTGCCACTCTTTCAGGATCAATCCTAATACAATATTTAGACACAATATTCCCAAGTAGCTTACCTTCATTTACTCCAAACACACATTCTTTTGGATTCAATGAAATTCCATATTCTAGTGCCCTTTTAAACACTTTCTCTAGATGCATACAATGATCTTCTTCCTTCTTATTGTATGCAGTGAGGTCATCTTGATACACAGCTAAAAATATTCTATGAAATCAACAAATTCCATGTCCATGGCTCTCTAAAAGTTATCCCCTACATTTTTTTAATCCAAATGACATTCTGGCATAGACATAAGTGCCCCATGGGGTTGTGAAAGCTATTTTATACTACTCAAATTCTCTAACCACCACTTGATTATAACCTGAGAATCCATCCATCATAGATAGCAACTCACAGCCAGTCACCTTCTGTAACACGACCTTCATGTTTGAAAAAGGATAATTTTCATTTAATAATGACACATTTAAATTTTTGAATTCAATGAAGAGCCTAATATCACCATTTTTCTTCCTAGTTGGGACCAAATTAGAGATCCATGTTGAATGCCTATTTGGCTTAATAATCCCAACTCAACTTCACAAGTTCTTCCTTCATCTTAAAATGCAAAGTGGGATTTATTAGCCTCCTCTTTTGTTTGAAAGGCTTGGAATCTAGCTTTAGAGGTATCTCATGCTGAAATAGTTCTTCCCTATATTCCTTCCATCATCATAAGACCATGCAAATAAATGTTTATACTTTCTTAACAAAGCAATCAACATTGCTTTGACTGGTGGTTTCATCTTCTTCCTAATGTGAACCTTCTTAGGAGCATTCTTTGTTCTTAAATTCACATCTTCAAGATCCTCTTTGTGAGAAAAAAATTGTTTTGCATTGCTTATATCAGGGCTATCAAAAACAATTTCCAATGCTACCATTCCTTTTGGAATTTTATTAGTTTTCAATTGGATGATCTCATTTCAAAATATGGTCCCTTTACCATCCACTTCTTCTAAAAAGGTTGCAAAGTCAATTTATTAACCCTCATATTCATCTATGCACTGCAACAACCTCAAGATGTCATCATCATCATTAAATACCTACCAGTTGTTTATATTTTCAAGAACTGAACGTCTAATTTTCACTTCAACCTTTGAGATACCAACAAATGTAATATCATTCGGTAGGAGAGAAATTTTGGAAAGAAAATCTACCACTTTTTCATTGCTCTTATCAAACCAATCAATTCCAAATGCATCAAAATTCTTAATGGAGTCCCAAACAACATTTCTATACTGCCTTAGCCCAGTATTCTTTGATGGATATTTTCCTCTAACCTGAGAAACTACAAGTTTTGAATCTCCAATGACCCTTAAATTTTTAATGCCATGTTTCTCAGCTAACCTCAACCCTAGCAATAAGGCTTCATACTCAACCACATTTTTTGTGCAAGAAAACAATTATTGAAATGATAAATTGAAAGTCTTACCACTGGGAGAAATAAGTATGACCCTTGCACTAGCTCCTTCCTTTGAGAAAGCTCCATCAAAATGCATATTCCATAGATCATCATTATTTTCTTGCTGCAATACTTCCTTCTCTAGAGGTGTGGGTTATTTTTCTTCTTCTTGCTATAACTCTTATTGATCCTAAAATTATCCATTCCATTGTTTACAAAATATATTCTATATGATTCTTCCACAAATTCAATGATATGTGGAGCTCTTAGTTCCATTACAAGTTTTATATATTTTCCTTCAATTGGAAAAATTACAAAGGACATGTCACATTGCATACTACCTCACATGGAGACACTCCACTTTCATGACAACATTCCATAGTTTGGTGGGATATCCACCACAAATATGCTCATGAAAAATTCCTTATCAGGAAAAGAAGCCAATCTGTATGGAACATCTTTGATCACCCCTATGACTAGGATCTCTCTAGAATCCATGGCATAACATTTTCCATATGAAGAATTGACTTTCAGACCCATCTCCTTCATTATCTCCACTAGCATAATGTTAGATGAAGCTCTTGAATCAATCATGCAATTCTTCAATAGCATACCATCAACAATTAGAGTTACATAGAATGGATCAATGTTATCTAGGCATGTTGTAATAGTATTGTCCAGAAAAATTTGAGGGATCTCACCAATGTCTCCCTCCATCACCTCATCACTAACTTGATTTCCACTCACTTCAGGCTGAGTGGACACCATTTCATCTACACAAGCTTGAGTGGCACCTATAATGATGGAAAAAGGTTTCCCCCTAACATGACCTTGATTTAGTGTTGCAATGTTTCTAACGTATTCACATTAGGTCTTGGGCCCTTGTGAATTAAATGAGCTTATCAGTGCCTAATTTGGAGTGTTGTAAAGTGTTGTAACATACTTTCACACTTTTCTAGGGTTTTATTTAATAATTAGGTTTCTTTGTGCTTTAATTGGCCTTATTTTGCATCCACAAGCCTCATTTAATGCATCTTTTTGAGGATAATCCTAACAAAAATCAACATCCAATCATAATTTAGGTGTTTTCAGCTTCATTCACCACCTTGGGAAAATGAGTCCCAAATCTAGTTTCACACCTTTCTAAGAATTTTTGAGAATGGTCCCATAAATTATGCCTAATGGGACTCATTTGCCACCTTGGGTGAATGAGTCCCATGTGGCCCAAAATTAAAATTGATTCACATTTTTGGTAGGATTTTATCCTCAAAGATCTGATTTCAACTTGTAGTCTTGTAATTTTAGGAACTATTGAATAATTAAGTATAAATGCAAGTTTCTTTCACTCATTTTCTCCTAACAAGCAATATAGTGACCTAGCAAGTTGAATAAGCATCCTTCTAGCAAGTTTGAGTTCACAAGAGAATTCAAGTGTTTATAAGATCATTCAAGATCATTCAAGAGTAGATTATCAAGCATTTTAGAGCATTATTCAAGTAGCAAGCATCATGTCAACTACTGTAGGCATCATGTTTTTTTTTTATCTAACAATTGTGATGTAGGGTTTTATGATTCAAGCTAGCATTTCATTCAAGATCTATCACATTCAAATAAAAGTCAAGATATAAATCTATTGGAGTCATCTCATACATGTTTGTAGCACATTATTTCTAGGTTTTGGTGAGTTGCAACATTATATTTTGTTCATTCATCATTCTCCATTCCTATTTCATTTCATTTCAAGGTTTGATTATCAAAACAAGGTTTGATGAAGGCAAACCCCTTTCTACTAACAAAACAACATTTTTCCCTCTCTTTTGTGTGTGATTTGTAGGTTTAGGTTGAAGACACATTGAAGAGAAATTTTGGAGAAAGTTTTCAAATTGCTTAAAGTTGTCAAAGTGCCTAAATTTGTCAAAGTTTTCATCAAGCATTGGAGAACATTGGAAAGCACCTACAATTTGATTTACAGAGATTCGGATTCAAAAACCTAAAGAAGAAAATTGAGCAGATTAAAAAGAGTAGATTTAGACTTTGAAGTTTTAGAAATCCCTAACTGGGTTGATTCACCACTTATGGTGAATGAGTCCCAGTTTAGGTCCAAATTCATATTTTTATAGATTTGGATACCTATTTTCTATATTCTTGTTCCTACATAGAAACCCAGATTTTGGATTGATTCACTCAACTTGGAAAATGAGTCCCACTCGGCATTAAAGTCAAAATTTCTATCATTTCAGACATCTAGTCACCTTTAGATTTCCAATGCACACATATCATCTATCAACTTTCTTTATTGTTTTGCATACTTTTCTAGGTCATTTTATAATTCATTGCATCATATTAGGGTTTAGTATTACATATTGCATTGAATTTTTCCTTCCAATTCTTAACTTGATGGTGAACCCCTCATTAGTTTACATTCAACCCCTAGGACAACCCTATTGTAAGATCTTTTTCTCCTTTGCATTGATATCTCTAGCATTATCTATTATTCCTTGCATAAGCATCCCATTTTTGTTTTGGTCAAAATGGATCCCCATTTCTATTTCTTTTGTCCTTGATGTTCTTGTTTGGGTCTTAGGATTTGTTTATTTTTCTCCTAAGTCTTGGTTTTCCTTCATTGTTTAGGTTTTGGTTTTAGATTGGCACTAACACTTGTTACTTTCCAAAGTATAAGTTTATGTCCATGTTCTAATCCCAATCCTTGTGATTTCCCTTGTATTTTTCTTTGTGGGTTGGAGTCAAGTTTTAGATAGGAACCATTACCTTGCACCTTCAAGGTGTAAGTTCCTATTTTTATCTCGATCCTACCTTCTGCTTTTCTCCTTTATGTGTTTTGCTTGTTTCAGAATTGGACATTGGACCAAAACCATCACCAAGAACTTTTTGAAGTTCTTGTTCCTATTTCCACAATGATCCCAACTTTTGACTCTCTTTGTGTTTTTTGGGATCAGAATTTAGATCGTGACTTGCACTAAGAAATTTTCAAAGTTCTTATTTCATCTCTCGACCCAATTTTGATTCCCACTTTTCCTTGTTTGTTTGTCACATTTCAGACCACTGACCTTTGCTTGAAGTTTGCACTTTTTGAAAGTTTGGTGTCATCATGTGTCCTAATCTCAACTCTCGCTTCCCTACATTCATGAAATTGAGCATTTATGACTTCTTCCTTGATCTTGAGGCCTGAATAACCCTCATTTAATGCCTAACCATTCACATGTGCGAACAAGTTTTTATTATGTCGCTCCTTGATTTTTGTCCATTCTATCCTATACAGTTTTAGGAGGAGAACCAAAGTGACACTAAGAGTTAAGGAGGAACTTCGATCTCACCATGCTGTCAGAATTCTTGGATGCATTTGGAGGTAGGGGTTTTTTCCCTATGTTTCTCTCATATTTTTATATTTTTTTTGTCTATGTTTGCTTCACCGTTGTTTTTTGCGTGTTTGATTTCTTTTGTTCTGTTGTTTTTCTTTTCTATTCTCACTTTCTTGGCACCCATTGGTGCATTTAAATTTTCTCTCAAACCCTTTGGTTTGGTTTCCCTTCTATCATTTTGGGTTTACTGCATTTAGTATTTTTTCCCTTGCATTTTTTTGTGTTTTTGTTCGTAGGATTTTCCATTCAGTCATGCCCTACTTTTCTAGGGCTTTAGTTGTACCGCTAAGTCAAAAATGAATTTGAATTAATAAATTTCAAGTTTTGACCATTTTAAATAAAATTCTGGATCCTAACAACAAGCCAATCCCAAAGGCACAATTTCAGGATATTATTACATGTATTTTTTTCCTTCGTTTATTGTTGTTGTGTTATTCTCGATTCCTACATGTATTTCAAAATCGGGAATTAGAATTGCACTTAGGTTTTTACCATCAGCTGAGTATAGGTTCCTTCACTTGCCTTATTTTAACTTTCAATGTACCATTAGGATTGGGTATTAGAATGTCACCATAAAATTTTAAAGGGTTTTGATAAAGTACTACTCTATGTCTCAATTTTGATCCCCACATTACCATTGGGATCAAAAATCATGTCAGCACTGAACCTTTGAAACATCGATAATTGCCATGATCTAGTGTCACCCCAATCTTGAATTTTGATTCAACATTGGGATTAGAACTTAGAGTTGACATATTTCCAATATGCATACTTAAGGTCTAGTTCATGATGAAGTCCTGACCTTGATTCCCAATATCTTATTAGGATCATAACTTAGGAAGCTACTTACACCTATTCATCATTGTGGGTCTAGTTCTAAATCACAATCCAATCCTGACTTCTGATTCAACATCGAGATCAAAACTCAACGAGACCCCTTCATTGACTCTATTGGTAAAAGTGTCACTACTTGGTGAAGACCTGACCCTGATTCCCAAACACACTACGGGATCAGACCGTGAAATTGTACTAATTTTTCATTAGCATAGGTATAGGTGTCGAGTCACAACTCGATCCCCATTTTTGAAATTTTTTAGTTTTATACTTTAAATGGTTAGGTTCTTGGTTCTGTCCCGAACCTAAATCTCAAAGATGCTCAATTAACTTGTTGGATGGTACTCTATCTTGAATTAGTATTGATATAATATGAATGCTTGTGTTAAATTTCTCTTCACATGTCTTTTCTTTATCTAATAATTATTAGTAGTGTAGGATAATTAACAAATTTATGGGTTAGAGGAGGAAGTGCTTACTAAAGGAACATCTAAGGGAACATAGTACCATCTAAGTTTGGGTCTAATATTATGAATATGACTGATACACTTGTAGGGCACATTCCTTTGGGATAGTTTCACCTAGATACATTTTCAAAGGATGCTACCCGGAGGGAAAAAAGAATTGCAGAGTCTGGGTTAGCTCATATGGCTAGTTTTCCCATTGTTGTGAAATGTCCTGAGTTTATCCTAACTTTTGCACAAACATACAATCCCACTCAAAGGAAATGCATTGATGCACAAGGTAATGTAATAATTGATTTAACCTAGTAGTGATTAGACATATTTTTAACCCTCCTCCTTATTCCAATCTTAAGATTATGAATGAGGCTGAGGAACTTCAAATCTTAAAATAGGATGTGGAAGGAAACAAAAAACTTATCAACAAACAATGGCTTAAGATAGAGAAGTTAGTGAAGAAGTTTCCCACTAATCCCAAGAGGTTAGAATTTTTTGAGGATATAGGGGATATGATCACATTGTTGGATAGAGTATTTGGAAAAAAAAACTCTTGTGTCTTTGAACGCTGGATGTTTCCATTCATCAAACTGATTCTAGATGGAAATAAATTCGTAGATTGGGGGTAGATTATTTCAAATGATATTTATCATGGACTCTTGAAAGTAATAGAAACCAATACATTTTACGTGTCTTCATATTTCATTTATTATGTTGTAAGGATGGGATGGTTTCCTAGGTTGAATACATAAGGGTCTATGGATGATAGTCCAGATCAGGAGAAGGTCTAGGAATATTATGACCAATTAGAGCTAAAGAAGGAAGAGAAACACTTCAAAAGAGTCAATGATGCATTTCTATATGCTATTATCAATTAGCTCAGAGGTGGCATTCATTTTAGATTGTCATGGGAGGCTATAGAATTTATTCGAGAGTGGGGATATTAGTTTATTCAATACCCCAAGTTGACTTATTTTAGATTGTTTGTTTATGATCATCACCTTTTCACATTTCCAAGATGTTCTAGTGATAGATGGGTTTTGATGGAGATTGCTTGTTAGGTCGTGGATGAAATTCCAATTTTTCTACACAACATAAGATTTTTTTCCGTTCTTTCCCAATGTAATTGGGGTTTTATTCTTGTTATTCCTTAATAGTAGCTAAAACAACAACGTAAGAATTTTAGTCCCTAAATTTCTAGTAGCATTCCTATAGGAAATTATTTGATCCAAAGAGGAGAATGTATGGTCTATATGCTTCTTAGTTTCCCCATCATCAACCACTTCTCAAGGAATTTTGGGCCAACTTTTAGGATCAGTTTGAAGTGAGAAAAAAGGGGTACGAAAGATTAATAATTCCCTAGATGAATGATTTTGAGGTTAAAATGGATATTTTGGAAGGCACTACTAATGATGGGATCACACTTGATCCTCGATATGAGATGGATAAAGTTTCCACCAGGAATTTGGAGCCCATGAATTGGATCAAAAAAGAGGAAACTGAGATCCATAAAATATCACAAGTAGTGGTGGATAGAAGTTTGAAATGGATTGATCGTTAGTTAAAGAAACCAAGAGTTAAGGATTCAAAGAAAAGAGGTTCTTGTAGTTAACCTACTTCCTCCACGAAGACAAAACAATACAAGATATTGAGGAAAGGTGTTACAGCAATAGAGGCAGCTACGGAAGAGCCTCCCATAATAGAAGAAGAAGTTTTTTGAAACAAATTGATGAATCTTTATAGAAAGCTAAAGTCACTTATGAGTTGGCTATTGTTGGGGTACTTTTAGGTCTTGGCACCACACCTTTGACTATTGTATATCCTATAGAAGAGATTACTATAGAAGTTCTTTTTGATGTCCCTTCACAAACCAAGGATACTGCTCCTACTATTCCATCAACTTCAGGAATAATAGCTATTAAAGAGGAGATACCTCTTTTTATCAATGTGAAAAATTCACCTCCTTCCTCAGACTCTGAGAGAACTCTATCTCAGGAATGAGAAAGAGAAGAATGGGAGGAATACTTGGAGAAGGTTGAGGAAGAACCTGGAGAAGAAGAAAGTGGATTTGAACCCGAAAGCTTATACAAGGAGGAATTAGAAATGAATGAATTTTTTACTAGAAAGGAGCAGAAGGAAATAATAGAAAGTTCCCAAAGACTAGCTATTGAATAGTTGGCTCAAGAAGAAGAAGAAAAAATGAAGAAAATTGAAGAGCTAGCTTGAGAAAAGGAAGTTGGTGAGGTATTGAAGAAAGATGAAGAAGAGGCTCTTGCACTAGAATTAGAACAAAAGGAAAAAGCTAAACAAGAAAATTTTGCAAAGGAATAACTTTGTGCAAAAGAATTGGAACAAAGGTTGAAAGATGAAGATGAGGCTACATGAAAAGAGGAAGAAATGAAGAAGATAGAAGAGATTAGAGCCCAAAATGAGAGAATGGAGCATGAATGGTTACAAAAAGAGCAAGAGGACCAATAAAAGGATTCTTCCCAGCAAACTATTGAGGTAGTTTCTTCGACACCTTTGTCCTTAACACCTCGCAATGTTCAACAAGTGACTACTCATCCAGTTACTCACACTTGGGTCAGGCTAAATCTAGAAAAGAGACAACAAGTGCAAGCTCAACCAATGACATGGGATGAGACAATAGTGGAGATTGACAAAGTGAAATCAAGGAAGAAACCTCATGTTGTGCATTCCACGAAGTTGACTAATGAGGGAGATTTGATAGTAGAAATTGCTACCCCTATTGTTGATAAGGATCATAGAGAATTGAAGGCCTTGAAGATTATCAAATAAGAACTATTAGCCTAGGAAAGCATACAAGAAATCAAAAGATAAACCTGATAGGTATTGTTGCCACAACTACCAAGTCAAGGTTAATCAAGGATAAGCAAGCTAAAGATGAGCTTAAGCCTCAATTTGGAAAGATGAAATATTTTTTAAAGGAGTTAATTGCATCCACTCCTGAGCAGCCCACACCATTGTAGACCCTTGTTTTGATGAGCCGCAAGGAGGTGGATGGGTTGAATGAAATGAAAAAGGCCACCTAGTTTGACAATTGGTTCACCATTTTCAAGTCTGACACAGATAAGTATCTAGATGAAGGTTTTAAACACTATTATCTATTCCTTGCTTTGGTTAAAGAAATATAAGAATTTATACAAAACTGATGGTATGAGGAAGAAAAGCTCAGGAAATACTTGGGAAAGTTGAAGGTGATTGCTAAAATTTCTAGTGAAGAGTTAGTCCAGTCACAAAATTTGGGTGATGAGAGCCCTGAATATATCTCAAAGGCTATTAATGTGTCTATTTTTAAAACACATAATCCCATTCAATGAATAATAACCATGCTCATGGGAATTTATGAAATATGGTAACAGGCATGCATCTTTGAGGCTATTATTACAAAATTCATTGATAAAAATTTACCTCCAAATTAGAGACTTGAATCATTGGGAGAAATAAAAGATGCTTGGGAGGTGAGACCTGATAAAATAATGAAAGAAGGAGATACTGTTGAGTCAACACTCATGGATAGGTTGTTGGACATTAGATGTGACATGTGGTGGGAAATAACAAACATCAATCAGCTGAGGGAAATTGTTGTTGTAGTGGAGAAGAAATTTGAAGACTCAAAGTTTAAAGGTATCTGGGTTTATGGACCTAATGATGATACATTGAAACAATTTTTTTGGAATTATGATGAGTATCATGAGATTCCTCATGAGGATGACAAGTAAAGGAAATTGTTTTAGGTACCTTTTTGGACAACACTTTCATGAAATTTTTTGGGCAGATGGACAACTCTAGATCAGTTTCAGTGAGTCAGAGATAAATCATGGTGATCACCAAAGGATAGAGTTGGAACTCACAGTCAGATTTTGATTGAAGAAGCATGCGGCATACCATTTTTCAGCTCCTACAATTTTAGTAGATAGAATACTTGGAGTTAGCTGGGTGTCCCTATAATTATGGATCTGGGCCCCAGATTGTGGATCTTGATTTTTTATACGAGAGATTGATGCTAATTCTATCTATAATTTAGAATTCTCTCCTCATTGTAAATTTCACCTGATTGAAGTTAGATTGGCTATCTAGAGAGATTAGAGACAATTTCCAGCTTTTTACAGTTTTGACTCAAGATACTCAAACACTATTATAGTTTTAATGCCAGTATTTTTATTTCAAAAGTTTTTATTTTAACGATAATATTGATAAACAATGGTCATTTGTATTCCAGTGCATCTTACTACACATAAATGTTTTCTATTTGATGGAAATCAATAGAAGACTCTGAATTTGAAACCATTTTATTACATTATCTATGGATGATATTTATTGATATTTGTTGATGTGTTAATTTTGGTAATGAGCTTGTGGTATTTTTTTATTGATTTTTTTTTTAAAAGTGATGATGAATGGTTGTATGCTCTAAATATGCACTATTAATGGATGCAATGGTATCGATTGTTTCATAAATTGTGTTATTCTATAGTTTTAGTTGATTAGGAAAACTGGTCATCATAAGAATTACATTCTGAATTAAAAGAAGTTTGTGTTCATATTTGTTGTACCAAGCCTTGATCTATCTTTGGTTGTTTATTTAAACCCCCCAACATTAAATTACTTTGTATTATCTAGTTTCTACTCATTTACCGACAAACCCCTTGAATATTATGGTTGCATGGGCCATTGAATGATAACACAGTTGAGAACCAAATACAAAGACCCTGGAAGATAGGTGGCTTTAGATCATTTGTATTTTTCAAGAGAAATAGAGTATAGATATTCTATTTTAACTGTGTTTTGTAACTTTTGACCATCAACAGATTTGGTGCTAGAAGGAGGGCCCATAGGAACAAACTAGATAAAATTAGGTCCTTTTCACCAGATAGGTTTGATAGAGTTCTCAGATCTGCTACTAATCCACCACCATTAGCTGAACTCCAAACCCTAATTAGACCTAGAAATTGTAGGGTTCTGATCCTACCACCATTAACACCACCGCTTACTCCACCTAGATTTCCACCAATACCACAATTGACACAATCAAATCCACCACCACCCATGGAATTCTTTGTGAATAATCCTTCACCAATGGAAACTATTCTCGGTGGCATAGATGAAATGCCTAAGAATCCAGAGAAATTATGCCCCAAGTACACCCATGGAGAGTCACGAAGTACTGAAGAGCACATAAAAGTATTCAAAGATGCTTCTACTCAGGCTCAAATAGGCCATCATGACATTGCATGTAGACTATTCCCCTATTTACTAAGAGATATTGCCTACAATTGGTATATGAACTTACCAACTAGATCCATTCTGAGCTAGAAAAAATTAGAAGATGCTTTTATCAACCAATTCTAGGTCTACGTCAACCTCGCCATTTTATACCACCAATTTTCCACAATAAGGAACCACACGAACCATTGCCTCTATTTAACACATGATTCCAAAGGATGTATAAGCCATTACAAGAACTATACTTGGTGGCTAAGAACATCACCATCCAAACATATCTAAAATCCATAGACCCAATGATTGGCTTATTTCTACAAAGAACCTAGCTGGTGCTAGTTATTGATTCCCTATCCAAGGTGTACCACCTGGCCATAGAACTATAGTAGTAGATAAGTTCATAATCAAGTGGCTTAGGAGGGGTTTTCCCTCCCCTAGGATTTCCTCAGAAGCCTAATTTGACCCCTCTATTCAATGCAGTCCTAAGGATGTCCCACTCTACCTATGGGCCTTTGGATGAGCTACAACCTCCACCCCTACAACCATGGATTAATGGTGGGACTTTAAATTCCTCCAAGAAAACTTAAAATTCCCATAATCATGTTGGAGGGTCTAACCCCATGACTCACCTTTTAGTTGTAACTACTACAAAAAGTGAGCGTACTGCTCATTTGACAATAGAGTTAAAAACTTTGAAGAAAAATTTATCCCAAATGACCAAAAATATGACACATTTCAAGTTTAACCCCCCTCAAAACTCAAATCAAAATTAGAATTACCAAAATCAAGGAGGGTATTCCAACCAAAATAACTACTCCAACTAGAATGCCAACTAGAATCAAAGGAATTTTCATAATCAAAACCTCCACAACCAAAACTATTAGAATTGGAATAGGGGATATAACCAGAGACCCAATAACAATAGGAAATGAACCACTAGACCAAAAAATGGGGGAGTTCCCCATAACTATCAAGCCAATGAAGATAAACCAAACACTACAAATGTTACAGATCTAAACTTTTGTAGGTTGCATGACACTGTAATGCATTATGAAGTTAACTACCTAGAGATGGAAAAAATGGTAAGGTTGCACAAGATGATTCCCAACCATCATAGGGTACTCCCAAAAAAGGTGTTGGATATATGGATACAACCATGAATTTTGAGACCTATGAGGAGGGATCTCCCTTCCCTAGATAAGAGGAAAATGAAGGAGAAGTGGATACATATGATGGTTAGGCTTTCCAATCCAAGCGAGGTCATTTTCTGAAAAATTAGAAAAATGGTCCATTTACCACATCTGTCCCTCCCAACAATATGGTTCCACCTAATTAGAATGCTGACAACAATCCTCCTCAACCAAAAGGCCCACCAAAGTTTCTAAATAGAGGTAATGACGAATGATAACATGGAACTCAATTTCATTTCAGAAATGCAAAAACAAAAAACCTCTCTATCATTCTATGAAATTCTAGAGTGGTGCCCTGCCCAATGCGACATCGTTTTGAAGGCCTTGGAAGAGGTGGATTAGTTGAAAGGAAAAAATAAGGTGACTCTAGCTACCGACAGGAACGTGGTCTTGTATAGAGGTAACACAAGGAAACCCCCATTCCTTTTAAGTCTAAAAATATTTAGAAAGAATCTACATAATTGCATTTTGGATTTTGGAGCCTCAAGTAATGTTATGCCTTTCTCTATTTGCAAAAATTTGGGTTTAATTCTAGCTCAAACTCATAAGAAAGTAATACTATTAGGAAAAACTGAGGTTAATGTTGTTGAAGAACTAAAAAACATGCATGTGTAGATTAGATTAGACCCATGAATCTAGAACTATATGAATATCCAGGTTGTTAATATCCTTGAAACATATGACATGTTGCTAAGTTGGGACTTGATGAAGAGTGTTGATGCCAAAAATTGACAAGGTAACATCCTTATGGGAAACTCAGTTAATGGGGGGACCAATTGCACTAAAATGAGTAACCTCTGAGTTTTTTAAGAAGTCAACTTCTTTTGTAATTGGGGTTTTGAAATGGGAAAAGGAAGAAAATATAAAAAATAAAGATATAACTAAGGTGATGCACCATGATGTAGATATAAGCATGGTAAATTTATCTTTTGGATGAGATTTAAGGGCTCATTCATTAATCTGCTAAGTCCCAGAATAATATAAATCAAAGATGAAAACCTGGATAATTTATTCAATAACATAAAAAAACTCCCATACACATTTACTGAAATGAAGAGTCAGAGACATGGTCTAAATCAAAAAATTTATATTGAAATAATAGAAGTTCTACAAATAAATTACTCATTACGGCAATGACACAGTATAATGTTTTGTCAAATAGATAAGAAAACAAAAAGGCCGAACAATGGCATAGTCTGTGAGTCTTATACAACAATCTAAAAAAATAGTATGGGAGGCTTGGTCTCTTTCACAATTTTTCTATGTTCCAAACTCATTTTGGAAGGAAGAAGCAGTATATATGAAAAAATAATCCCACTGCTTGGAAAGCCAGTAATAGAAAAGATTCCCTCATCATGAGAAATGATGCCGAGAATAATGATTTCACAAGGCCATTGCAACAAAAAAGATTTTGAGCATGGAATGTGGTCACCTTCTAGCTAGATGTATCTCCTCCAAATGATAGCAGTGGTCCATGTTTATAAGTAGCAAAAGTTTGTGTAGACATTTGTCGCTTACCCACATAGTTAGTTAGGACATGTGGTGATAGGTTGGGGCTTGTGGTTCATTCCTCCCTCCTTGTGATGAAAAACCACATGAGAAAGACACGTGGAGAAGTCCTTACTATTGGTACTGATTGTGGGGTTCACTAAAGGTGTACGTAGAACGATGCTACGTGGCACGCGGACGGGGCTTAGTGAGGAAGCAAAAGGAAGCAGCATTCAAATGCTTGTCCTACTAACACATGGAAGCATGGCAAGGAATGCCGAAGAAATAAAGGAGGGAATCCCTGTGGAGAGAACTTGGCAGATACATGGAGGTAATTGGGTGAAGCTCATCAAAAGGGGCCTGAGGATATACAAATGTATGGGGCACAGGCCAAACTTAGAAAAATACAAACACCCTAAAGGGAGCTCGAGAAATTTTATATTCACATCTTTTGGTGACTACCAGGGACATTTCTCCTATGGAACTAGGGACCCAAAATTTTTGGTTTGAAGACCAAAGCCTTATCCATTAAGCGATGTTATCAGTGCTTTGAGAGAGTGGTCTGTAGAGGTAGCCAATCAGCCTCAAATGGCATCAATATGTCGCGTATATTCTCTTGTGCTTCATGCAAATCAATCACTTCTTTGAATGGAAATTTCATGGATATATTGGCCTTGGAATTGAGTTGGAAGAGCATCCACGTTATTTGATGAGTGACGCCCTCAATATCCTCGGTAATAGGGGGTTGATTTAAGCTCTAAAAAGATGATGTGTCTTGCTGCTTCTCTTCAATCTTTGTTGCAATTTTCTCTACTATGACCACCGAGTCATCAACAAGAAACGAGGAGGGTACACCCATTTGAGTTAGCTGAGAGAATATCGCCCGCATGCTATCCATAGTTTGGCCCAGTATGGGAAAGAAATTTCCAACATGGAGGATGGCTATGTGTGAACGGATTAACTCTTTTGTTGTCTTTGAAGCTGACTTGAAATCCTTGATCCCCACATGCATTAAGTCCTCATTCGGCACTATGTATAACTTGTCCAACAATTTTTCCATCTTGGGAACCTTTTCTGCAATGTATTATGGGAATCACTCAATTGTTCCATGAACCTCCTTGCTCAAACTTGTTTCCTCCACCATGAACTGAAGTGTCAGCTGAAGAGTTAGAAATAATGCCTTGACCTTTTCCTAGTAAGAAACATTTTTTTGTTGGGCTATTAGAAGGAGGGTTGACTGGACAGTAGGGGATTGGGGAAGATTCTTCAAAGGGCCAATTTTTGCATCCCTTGAACTGATATTCTATGTCAATTATGTAATCCTCTTGCTACAATGGAGAGTTGTTCCTGCAATGTTCTCAAATCGGCAAGTTGTTTTTCTTCGGCCTGGCTTCTATTTGTTGATTCCCTTTCAAGGGAAAGCTTCACCTCCTAGATTTCCTTCTCCTTTTGAGCTTGTTGGCCCTGGAAATCCATTTCCCTTTGCTGCATTCTTTTCTCTAATTGAGCACTTTTATGTTGAAACTCCTCATTCTTTTGTTGCATCTTCTCTTTCACCCGAGCCAACTAGTCCTATAATTCTTGGTTTTTCTAGTGCAACTTGACAACCAGGTTGAAATCTTGGGCTTGGAACTTTGCAAGTTCCTCCTAGAGTTTGATCTACTCTATCTGTGCTTGTTGTGACAAGCACATAATTTCAGCATCCCTTGCCTTGTTCTTTTCCATTAGGACCTTGAATCTTTCCTTGAAAACTTTGAGCTCTTCTTCCTTCTTCTTCAATTGGCGACTAGACTTGAGGTAGTTGGTGGTCACCACTCACCATGTCTCCTCCATGAGCTCAACTTTATCTTGTAGCTGAGCTATGCTCAGATCGAGTCCCATAGCATAGATATTGTAATCATCGGGCTACATCTCTCCTTGCAGTTTGATGATGGTTGGATGCATGCTTGCAAAATTTAGTGATTGTTGAGCCTCATTGAAATGTTTTTGCACCTTTGGCCCAATTGGAATTTTAGCATCCTTGGCCTTTTGCTTTTGGATTCTGATAGCCTATGCTTTTTTTTTTTTATCACCCTCCAAGAAAAATTGTGCTGTAGACCTAATGAGATTTCCTACAAAGGGTGCACCGAAAGATAAATAAAAAGGTTATGAGAGAGTAGTGGCTTCAACCAATTTATTTTTTAGAAGGGAGACTACTTGTGGGGAGAATTGGGAAACATAACAAGGCCTGATCAATGAAGTAGTAGAAGGACTTAAGGGAAGCGATGGCAGTAACAAAGTCATAGTAGATTCCATTTGTTGGGAAAACTAGGTCGAGGCCAATATAATAGTAGCAAGAGGGGTATTAATGGTGAATATAGATTGGGATCCGACAAATGGTGGAATAGACCACGAAGGAGTAAAGGAAAATTTTCCCACTTGGGAGAACTAGGAGAAACCTCTTGTGTCCATTGGAGTAGAAGCAAAAAAATAAGGGATGACACTTGAAGTTATGGGCGAAAAAAAGATAGCAAGAGGAACCAAATATTGTGAAGAAAGAATAGAGGGAGTGAAAGATACTTGTGGAATTTTAGATGATTGCAATCCCTAGCTCGTCATTGGCCTTAAGCTCCTTGCAAGCTCCTATCAACCATCTCTAGAAATTTGCATCTATGCATTGAATTTTGTTGGGTGGAGAATCAACCATGTATATGGCCTCAGATTGGTGATGTTAGGTTATTCTGGATCTTTTTCTTGGCTAGGTGCAAGTCTACAAGGCTCCCGATAGTGATATATTCACCCCCACATTTGAAGAAGTCTTGCTAGGGTGCTTTGCTGCTTGTCCAGTTTGTTTTGCTAGGGCTATCTACACTTCCTTTTCCTTTTCCTTCCCCTTCCTTGTGTATTTTCTAGCCTCCTTTGGGTCCACATCCTCATCACTACTTGCATCAATATCCTCATGCTCGTTGTTCCAAAAAGTATCAAATCTGTTATCTGTCTCTACGTCCTAATAAGGGGTATCAAGCCATTAGATCTCTTGATGATAAATCCAAAAACACCTAATCCTTTCCTCACTCCAGTTAAATTTTTTAATTAAATTTTATCAAATGGTGTCCCCCATTTGGCACATCTCATTATACTTCACCAAAGGAAAGTAGGACTTAAGCCATGGCGACCTCCCTTCCTCTGTAGGAATGTGAACCAGGTCTACCAATAGATCATCCTATTCCTCCATGGGACTCCACCACTTTTCACAATAAGGTCAGGGGAAATGAGTTACCTTGATGAATGCATTTGGTAAGTTATTATAGGGGTTGTACTTCCATTTGTCACAAATCAAAACTAGCCTTATATGAGCTAGCTTTGCTTCAAGTAGCTTATGTGTCCACTTTTTTACCATTACCACTATTTTGAAAGTTAGTGGAAAGTAGAAAAATACTTTCTTTCCCTTTCCTCCAAAACAAATTATTGTTAATAACTACCGCCCGTCGGAACATATCAAGGGCCAACACCTTATTTGTGATGTATTCTGGGAGTTGGAATGGCTCCTTGGTAAAGCCACATGTTCAAATGAATGTGAAATCCCTCCCAAGAAACTAGTCACATTTAGGAGAGAAACTCTGCATCCACCCCATTTGGTTGGTGGAAAGTCGATAAAGATTGCCATCCTCACTCAAGTCTTGCAGAATCAGAGTTAAGAAATACTCTCAAAATGCATAATAATCATGTTTTGAGGAAAGGAGGGGAGTCCATACAGAAACTAGCTTTTTGAATCCCTTGTCATTAAAATTATATAATCTCATCCTTTTATTAAAAATGTTGGGGTTTTGGTGTAAGAACATATGAGAGAAGAAAACCTGAACTTATGTTGCAGGTCACACTCCTTGATTTGGCTCATCATTTCACAATAGATGACTTCTGCAAAGTCATACCAAAATAAGGATTTTTTCCTATGCAATTAAAACCCTAGACATAGTTGAAACTCATGCACAAACTTGTCCTCATCCATGTTGCAAGAAAACTCCATCATAGAGAAGGTATCCTACATATCATGTTTGAAATCAATGTGCATGACTAGAATTTGTGGCAACTTGTTGATATATTCATGGGGCCTTTTGGTTTCCTAATTATAAAATTCCATAGCATGGTCTCTAGTTCTCCATATTTTCTCTCCCTTTTCTGAGGTGAATGAATCCATCTTGTCCACTTTAGAGTTTTTTACAGGGATGCATAAAATGCTTTAGATTTCTTCTACGTTGATGTTAACTCTCAACTTCTGACCCTCAACGGTGTTGGTATTTGGGTTGAAATTTTCAATTCCCTTGCGAACGAGCTCTAGGAAGTAATGCACAAAGAGAACCATATACTTCGGAAGACCACTGAACCATAGTTTGTATGCCAATTTACGTTCGCTAGTAGCCACTTTAATTCTTTAACAAGCTCCTTCCCTAAGAGTATTATGGTTAGTGCTGAGAATAGGATCATGAATGTTATCCCATTCTTCTTTTATCTGGGACTGGTCCCTATGATTTTTCTTCTTTTTTGGAACCATGTATGAATCCACTTCATCTTTTTAGGCATCCGAGGTGATGCATAAGAGGTGTCATAAAATTTTTTGGTGATTGGTGTTGTTTGCATAGCATCAAACAAGCTTTGGGTTGCTTTGAATTGCACTCCTATCTTTTGCAATTCACTTCGGCTCTTTGGAACTTCTACACTCAAAACTCTTTGCACTAGATAGTGTACTCAGGAAATTTTTTACAATGTTAGTCTTTTGCATGCAATACTTAGCTATTTCTTTCTTGGAGTGGTAGAAAATGTTTTCCTTTTACCATTAAATTTGAAATGTACCACCAACTCCTTTGCTCATGTGAAATTATTTCCTTTCCATTTTGAAAAGACAAGAATTAATAATGACATTTAGTAATCATGTCCTACGATGTGATTTTCTTGGGAAATTGAACCGGTGATTGAAGGCATTTTTAAACTTTCACATGCTTTAGAAATTAATATTCTAAAAGAATAATTAAGCCAAATACACAATGAGTACTTGAAAATATTTGAGTTCATCCTTGGAGTTTGAAAAATTCCCGCAACATGACACATCAACACCTGATTGTATTGACGATCACTTGGGACTGCAACCAATTTGTGCTACTTAATTAGCTATTCTTAATTTCACACATAGTAATTCTTACATGGAAAACCCAACTTGGTGGGAAAGTTGAGAAAGCTCTTGATGGGATTTTTGAGTTAGTACTTGATTAGCATCAAGCTTATGGCATGCAAATACCTCAAATATTTCTATAAATAGGCCCCAAGACAACAACAAAAATCACACTTAGCAATTGGGAAGAATTGGTATTTAGAAGTTAGGTAGAATTAGCATTAGGCATTCGGGTAGAACTAGCACCATGAATACTCCAATTAGGTTGGTTAGCAATAAGTCGTAGATGACCTTTATATGTGAAATCTCTAGCAAGTGCTTGAAAAGGATGACAAAGAAAAAACATTCATTGGCTACTATAGCAATGAAGTGGGTGTTACGTCGGGATTGTATAGAGTATGAAGATAAGTATAGAGTCAATATTGACGTATGCTCTCACTTTGTTGCCTCTTTGCTTGATATTCAGGTCCCTAAGTAGATAATTCTACATCTGACACTAGAAATATTCTTGAAGTAGTACCTTAGTGGCCTTGGTGAGGTCGTGACAACTGCAGTCTATGGCCTTGGACTCCTGACGATGAGCGACCTCCGTAAGCATATCAAAGATGATGCAACGGTGTCGTGGGTTCTGTTTTTGAGTGGATTCCATGTTATTTCAATTGGAGAGCACCTAGAGAGGGTCACTCATGCCTTCTATTTCCTACTGTGTTGCTATAATATGGTGCTATTCTATGATGTATAGTGGTATACCAACTTTAGGAACTTGGTATATCCTCCACCACTGGTCATTGCTATTGTTAACACTCCTATTACCGCTAATGCTCTTGTTGTCATTCCTAATGCCCCTGCTGATGATGACACTCCTATTGTTGTTGTTTAAGAACCAACACTTTTCATATGTTTTAAGAATCAATCTATTTTTTATATATCCGCCTTATAAAAGGCTTTCAATGTATAAAAATATGAAAAAACTACATAATATATAGATATACTTTAAAAGTATGGCCTTAGAGCCATTTTGCAAGTGTATTATTGAATTATATAATTATGTATATAATGAATATACAACTTTTATCAAATTACTTGCTCTTTTACTTCTTGTAATTATGCAATATGGGTTCCCTTTACTTGCTTCCTTGAGTACCCTTTTAATTTTGTAGATGGGTTCATTTTCAATTTTTTGCATATGGGATCATTTTTTTACTTCATGAGTTGCTGATGGGTTGTGGAAAGACTGGACGACAAAAACATGAAAGAAAAATAATTACAATACTTACATATTTACATAGGCAGAACAATTAATAAAGCTTAATTGAACAATTTGAGGTAGATTTTGTTAACCGGAATCCCCAATACCTCTTTCTCCATATTTTCTAATTCGAATGTGTTGTGTTGCTTGCATTGAATTATTCTAAAAGCGCCTTCCCACAGATTGTCAAATTTTTTGTGTTGGCCAAGCTTCATGGCCCTTTCGTTGAATTTTAATACTAGGTCTCCACATTTTAGACCTTGGTCCAAGGATTTCTTATCAAACCATCTTTTAACCACCTATTGGAAGTTATTCAAAGCTATTAATGCTTTTCCCCTCTTCTCTTGTACTTCTAATAACTTAGCCAACCGAACCTCCATGGCTCTATTTTCTTCAACCTCTAAGGATTTGAGCATTTGTAGTGCAGGAATCTCCATGGAGATAAGCAATAGCACTTTTTTTTCTGTACACTAGCTCGTATGAAAATGTCTTGAGGACTTTCTTAGGAGTTATGTAGTCTACCTAGAGCACTACCCAAAGGTTCTTGTGCCACTCCTTTTGATGTTCTGACCTAATTCTTTTAATGAGTCAAACTAAATTTTTATTAGTCAACTCAGCCAGGCCATTCCCCTATAGGTAATAATTTGATGATGTTTTGAAGAATATGCCATGCACGAGTGTGAATTGACATACCTTAGAACCTAGGAAAGCTTTAGCATTGTTAGAGATGATGGTCTTTGGTGGAATGAATCTTGTTACTAGTACCTCAAGGAAGTCCACAATCTCTAACTCCATTGCATTCTTCAGGGGCATGGTCTTGGTCCATTTAGTAAGATAGTCTATGGCCGTGAGGATCCATTTGTGTCTAACACTTGAAGTAGGATTAATCATTTCAATAAAATCAAGGCCCCATTATGCAAAGGGTTCATCAACCACTATCGGATTGAGAGGAATTGTGGAATTTTTCCTCCTTCCTACAAAGAATTGGCATTCTTTACAGGCTTTCACCAAAGTGTATGAGTCTTTGAATAGTGTAATCCAAAATTATCTAGCACACATGATTTTGATGGTGGTGGTTTTTGCGAAAAAATGTCCACTTACGGGACTACTATGGAAAGTATCAAGAATTCTCTTCACTTGCTCAATAGTGACACACTGTAGTAGAACACCATTGAAGTTCCTTTTAAAGAGAACCCCTTTGATGAGTGCATATTTGTTGTTTTGTAGTCTGTAGAATCTTATCCTCTAAGAGTGAAGGTAGGTGGTAGATATTTTCTAGTATGCATGAATCTCACTCTATCTGCTAGCTAGCAGTCCTCAGACTCGAGTTCATTTGTTAGAACAAGTTTCAGTTTCTCTTATTCAACTACCATCTCTTCATCATGTTCCAAATACTTGCACAGTCCTCTTCCTTCCTTAGACAACCTTTGTGGGCTTGAATTCAATGTCATATTCAAGGATCTTAGTGATCCAATTGACCCTTTTTTGATGATTTCTCCTTCCATGATATACTCATGCACACTAGAATGTGCGACATAAACAATCACCTTGTTGCAAGATATTAGATGTCAGAACTTCTTGAGTCCCTTAACAATGGAAAATTCTTTTCTTTTGATGAATTTTTAGTTCATCTCATAATCTTTTAGGGTAGATGGGAGTGAAATGCTATCGGATGTTCTGAGCCCTTTCCTTCATCATCCTTTTGGGTTAGAACAATAGTGATGCTTGATTTACTACTGAATACCTACATTATAAAGTCCTTCGATAGATTTGGATTGACCAGTACAGGCGCTGAAGAAATACCATCCTTAACCTTCTCAAAGCATTCTCTAGCTTCCTTTGTCCATTTGAATAATTGATCCCTTTTAGCATCAGGGTGATAGGTCTAATTATTCCTACAAAATTAGAAATGAATTTGCTCACAAAATTTACCTTTCCTAGAAAGGATTGAACTCCTTTCTTATTGATTGGAAGGGGAAGTTCCTCAATTTCTTTCACCCATTCAGGATTGATTGTAATTCCTTCTTTAGACACTACATGTCCCAATAGTTTGCCTTACGACACTCTGAAGACACATTTTTTTGGTTTAGGAATACCCCAAACTCTTGGAATTTATTGAAAAACATTTCTAGGTGATCAAAGTGATCCTTCTTAGATTTAGAGAATATAGTAAGATCATCCAAATAGATTTAGATAATCTTGTTGATCAATTCTCTGAAAGAAATATCCATTTCCTGCTAGAAGGTGGCTCCCACATTTAAGAGGCTGAAAGGAATTTTTTCATATCAAAATTTTCCCCACTTAATACTAAATGTTGTTTTGTGTTAGTCCTCTTCTTTGACCTGAATCTGGTTGTAACTGGAGAAACCATCCAGTAGAGAAAACATCTCTGATCATGCCACTGTTTACAAAATTGACTCCATAGAAGGCAATGGGTAGTGGTCCTTTAGGGATGCTAGTTTCAATTCCTAGAAGTCAACACATAGGAGAATGTCTCCATTCTTCTTTCAGACTAGAACCAGGTTGGATACCCATGTACTGTGCTTGATCAAGAAGATTATCTTGGAGTGAATTAGCTTTGTCATCTCTTGTGCCATTAGTGCCCCAATCTTTAGTTGGTGCTGCTTAGTGAACTCTCCTGACTATTGGATGAATGAGGTGATGTGTTCATCACTTTCAAACACTTTCCAAATCTGATCATTATTTGGGATTTCTAGTCATACAACCACTTGTACAAAGTGTATGTTATGAATTAGGTCAGAAGTAGGATCAAATTGAGATATGAGTGCTTCCATGTGATCTGCATTTGTATTTTTTTCTTTGGGCACTATCTAGATATTGAAGGCTTCAAATCCCTCGATCAGGTCCCAAACTCTATGTCTATAGGATCTCATGCCGACATTCTTAACTACATAAATACCTTGGACTTGATTCACCACTAGTTTGGAGTCTCTAAAAACCATTACTTGTTTGATGCCCATTTGCTTGGCAAGGCTTAGACCGTGTACTAGGCCTTCATATTTAGCTTCATTGTTCAAACAAGTGAACTGGAAGTGGAAGGACCAGAGTGTATTTTCATTGGATAGGGATGTCAAACATATCTTTTCTCCTATACCAACTTTGCATCTTTCTCCATCAAAGTGCAACATCCATATCTTTAAGGCTTGACCACTCTTCAGTTCCTTCATGACCTTCATAAGCACTTGATCTTCATCATAGATGAAATAGGTACCTAACTCAGTAGCATGGTAGTTGTCGAAAGAATCAATTTCTATATATTAGCTCAAGAGGAACTCCTCTAAATCTATCTAACCTTTGGTCAATTTCTCATCCTCTAGTATCTCAGTACAATGCATTTCCTCTTTGGTGAGAGAGGTATGAGCAGCCTCAAATTTTATCATGGCTTCATCAGCCACATGTTGTTAATGTATAGGTTTAGATATTATTTTAATTTTAGCTCCATGCTTCATCTTGAGGATCAAGTGTGAACAATCCAAAGAAATACATCTGCCTATCTTTGAAGTGAATTCCTGAGATAAGCATAGAACAAACATAGGGGAACGTCTATGATCACATCTTGTGATATTGTGTTACTAGGGAAAGAGAATAAATTCAAGGGGAAGTTATTAGTGACACCTACAGTTTCAACCTTATTCCCATCAAGTTGCATAATCCACTTTTTTAAAGGTTCATAGCTAAGTCCTAAGGCTTCAACTATCTACTTGGGAATGACTATTGTGCTAGCACTAGAGTCAATCATGGAATTATGTAATAGTTTTTTTCCCTCAATAAGAGTTAGGAAAAAGGGCTCAGATTTTGGATTATCTCTAACTTTGGTAGTGGCTTCCTCTATATTATTTGTGAGAACTTTGGCTGAAGGTGACAAATCAACAGCTTTTCCCTTTAGTGATTGCTTCGTTGGTTCAATGATTGCATCTTTCCGAAAGGAATTTTGTAGTAATGTGTTCTAATCTAGAATAGTTAAGATATCCCAAAGGGACACATTAGAAGAGGACTTTTTTAGTTGTTCCACCACATTGAATGGTGGTAGATTTGAAGACTTATGTTCCTTAACCCTAGTTATAACGATTTCCCTTCAGGACAAAAATTGTTGTGCAACTGCGAAGGTACTAGGAGTCTGTTTGGAAGTACTTATGAGCTATGGGATGATTGGTTTGCTAGTGAATCTCATCTTAGAGTGAGTGTTGTAATCAGATTGCACTTGCAGGGTCTTCAATGTGGATGCATCATTTGCAAACACTACCTCTTTTCTTCCATCCATGAGAAGAGTGCATGGTCAGGAGCTATATTTTTTTCTTACTCTAGGCACATCCCTTGCATTTGCACGATGAGTACCATTTTTTCCATTTATGGAGAGGCTTACATATCACTTGTAGGATCTGACATTGTTCCTTGGATGCACTATTCTGCCACCTTTTATTGTAGGTTTCCTCACAGGAAATTTTAGGGCATATGTACATCATTGCAAGGGAAGCACCAGTGATTGATGTCATCGACAAGATTGTTTTTCCCTACTATCAACTCTTTGCTCTAGCTTGGGTGAGAATTATACAATAGAGTAGGCACTAGCACTATCTGATTAGTTGTTTGAGCTTGTGGATTTGTGTGCGAGCCTCCTTGGAACTAATTTTTCTAGTAGGAAGACCTTCCACATTGATAATTTTGGTAGGTTGGATTTAGAGGTATAGAATGATTCTGCTTGATGGTAGTTATTTCATTGGAAAATGGTCCACAACATTTTCTTGACGTTGCTCATCCAATCCTTTGAAGAGTCAGATGCAGAAGAAACATTTTGTGGCACATTTGGATATGTGTATATAGACTGGGGAGAAGCAGACACACTAGTAGATGCCATCTCCTAGGTGAGAACTGATATCTCGAGGAATATAGGCATAGTGGGTTGAGGTGGAAATTTTTTGGCATCTATCAGATTATTCTCTACTTTAACAACAATGATACAAGCATCTAGTAGAATGGTTTTTCCAAGAGATTGTATCATCATTGAGATTTTAGAATTGATAGATTTCAAGTAGAACATGAATGCCAACTTAGCTGGTGTGCAAATAACATCCATCATTCTTTGCCAAGTTTTATTGAACTGGGAATTGAAGTTAGTCATGGCTTCATATGGGGCCTACTTTATGGTCGCCAGTTGATAATATAGCAAAGACCGATCTCCATCATTCAAAAATATTTCACATAAAGGATCTTCGAGCTGATCCTAGGTAACGATAGTGTTAGCTTGCAGAGTGCAATACCAGTCTAGCGCCTTACCACCAAAAGAGGTTGTGATCACCCTTATCACTATCTTTTGGTCAGTGACTCTATGCACCAAACACATGTCTGCCACATCTTGTAGGTGCTAGGATGTTGTTTTTGAGCCTTCCCCGGTGAATTTTGGCACAAATTTTAAAGTATAGGCTGGGATAGGGTCCCAAACAGTGGGTGCTACTAGTGCTATAAGGGGGATTCCAACATCCCATGCCACATAATTTCTATTTTCAATTGGCAACATGGTTGGTGGAGGGGTCAGAATGTTCATTGGATGGGTTCTAGTTCATACTGTTACTAGTGGTGGCACTAGAAAGCCAAGGTTATTTGTTGTTTGGGATCTAGTAATAGGCCAATGGATCATACACCTACTTTAAGTTTAGGTACATTTAAGAAGTCCCATCGGGCATGCTAGAAAAAGAAACTGTTGATGCCAAAAGTTGACAACATAACAACCTTATCAGAAACTCAATTAATGGGGGGACCAATTGCACTGAACTAAGTAATCTCCAAGTTTTTAAAGAAGTAAGATTCTTCTATAATTAGGGTTTTGAAATGGTAAAAGGAAGCATATATAAAAAATAAATATCTAACTAAGGCGATGCACCAAGATGTAGATATAGGCATGAAAAATCTATCTTTTGGATGAGATTTAAGGGCCTGTTCAACAATCTACAAAGTCCCAGAATAATAGAAATAAAACATAAAAACTTGGATAATTTATTCAATAACATAAAATACGTCCCATACAAATTTACTAAAATGAAGATTCCAAGACATGGTATGAATCAACAAATTTGTGTTGAAATCATAAAAGTTCTGCAAATAAATTACTCATTATAGTAATGGCATATTGTAATGTTTTTTCAAATAGCTAAGAAAATAGAAAGGCGAAATAATGGCACAGTCTGTGAGCCTTATATACAATAATCTAAAAAAATAGTACAAGAGGCCTGGTGTCATTCATAATTTTTTTGTTTTCCAAACTCATTTTTCAGAAGGAAGTAGTATATATAGAAAAATAATCCAACTTCCTGGTGAGCTAGTAATAGAAAAGATTCCCTCACCATGAGCAATGATGCCTAGAGCAATGATTTCAAAAGGCCATTGCAATAGAAAATATTTTGAGCATGCAACATGTTCGCCTTCGAGCTAGATGCATCTCCTTGAAATAATGGTGGTGGTCCCCGCTTATAAGCAACAAAACCTCATGCAAACATGTGTCACTTACCCATGGAGTTAGTTAGGTCACATTGTTCATTCCTCCCTCCTTGTGATGAAAACCCACATAGTGAAGAGATATGGAGAATTCCTTGCTATCTATGTTGATTGTGGGGTCCACCAAAGGTGTACGCGGATTCACAAAATGATGCGATGTGGCTCGTGGATGTGGCTTAGTGAGGAAGTGAAAGGAAGGAGCGTTCAAATGACCGCGTTGTTGACACATGGAAGCATGGCAGGGCACGCCAAAGAAAAAAAGGAGGGAAACCCTATAGAGAGTGCTTGGTGAACATGTGGAGGGACTCAAAAAAATCTCATCAAAAGGGGCTTGAGGATATTCAAATGTATGGAGTGCGGGCTGAACTTAGTAAAATACAAAAAACCTGAAGGGAGCTCAAAGAATTTTATATTCACAAAGAGTATTGGAAGTTATCTCTCCTTGGATTTCTCACACATGTGGTTGTGATGGAAAGGGATAGAAACTTAGATTAGGATTGAAAGCAAACCCCATCTAAAACATATGATCACAAAGTATTATTTCCCTAATGAATTAGCCTATTTGGAAACTAAGATAGGAGTGTATAAGAGGGAAGAAATTTTGACCTTTTCAATATTCAATCCTAATTTTCCATAACCTTTAGAGCATAATGATCCTATGACCACTATCAACTAGCAAGTTTTAATCAAAAAATTTCAACAAGATAGGATGGTTTTGGGAAAGAAGGTTGATTTATGGAGTTTGTTATTCCCAAACTAGTGTAGGCTCCATCACCACAACCATTCTGAGCTAACATGTCAACCTTGTATAGAAATTTGGAAGCATGTCTATTAGTTAGGAGAGACCTCTAGACATAGTCTCAAAACATCTCCAAATGAGTTTCCATTTGAGGCTAGAGAAACAACCATTTTGAAAAGCACCAATAGTACCCAGGAAGAAGTCCCCCCGAAAACTAGGTAGACTCATATCCTATTTTTTGATCTATGAAATAAGATTGAGGAATCTCAGAAATTGTCTAATACACCTGCCCCTGCTAACCTTCCAATTCCCAAGGGGTTGCTAAAAAATAACCAATTGTAAAACTACTGATCAATATGAGGTGCAGGAAGTAGTTTTTGTACATGTTTTAAATCTAAGTGAGATATCTAATGATCGTCATTTATGGCAGTCTCCTGACCTTGATATCCTAAACTAGTCCAAGCCACCACCTATTCCTCATTAAAAATCACCCCTAGTTGGCCTTAAGAAAGAAATTTCGGGCCAAGATCAGCTATCAATTCTAAAATTTGATGGTTCCAAGTCTAAAATAGGGACTGGAGTTGGAGTTGAACTAACAAACCCAAAAGGGAAAACCTACTTTTCTTCTTATAGGTTACAGTTTGGCTACACTAACAATGTCACATAGTATGAAGTACTTGCTAGAGGATTGATGTTTTCACATCAGAAGAAAGTTAGAGTTCTTATAGTCATGGGAGATTTTGAGGTAATTGTTAAGCAGGTTCATAGCCAATACACCTACCATAACAAGAGGTTGGTTGTGTACATGAGCAAGATATGGAATTAAATACAATATTTTGATGCTTTTAGAGTCAAATTGATTCCTAGAGAAGATAACTAGATTGTAGATGCACTATCTATTGCTGCTAGTACCTTGGAACCCATGCAGGATTCCAAGTTGAAGAGATTCTTAGTGGAATTAGTCTCAATCCCAACCATCCCATACAAAATTTGGAATTTCCAATTTTTTGATGGTGATCAACATATACTTTCCTTCTTAGCAAGTTCAAATGTCTTTGAGGGGAAAATTATTGAGGAATCTAATAGAGATCAAGGAGGTTGGGATCTAGAAAAAATGTGATCAGAAGGTATAATGAATCTAAAAATGAACAACATTCCTAAGGGGATGGTAGCACTAGAAAGGATATTTGATTATGATCCTTGTTCCCATGAGAAACTACTTACTAATATTGATGGAGGATAGTATGAGTTAGCCAACTTGGCAGATTCAGGCCCAAAAAGAAACATACTCATTAGCAAGACTTGTCATAAGGAAATTAGGGACAAAATATTGAGTGTTGAAATCAAATATCATAGTGATTACTTGGGGGTATGAATATTTGAAACCTTTCGACACTTCAGTAATAACACATACTATCCCCTTGAAATTTGAAGTGAAGCCCTTTCATCAAAATTAGTTCCCAGTGAATGCCTTGATTAAACCTCTGATTCTTAAAGAGGTACAAAAGTTGTTAGCAAGAATAATTTTTCTAGTAAGGCATTCAACTTGGGTTGCAAATTTGGTTCATGTTCATAAAAATAATGGGAAAATCAGATTGTGTGTCAACTTTAGAAACCTTAATAAAGCTTTAGAAAAGGATAACTACCTACTTAATTCTCTTGATGAGGTGTTACAAATAGTTAACGTCTCGTAAATGATGTCATTCCTAGATGGCTATTTAGGATACAATCAAGTGCTACTTAATTATGAAGATAGAATGAAGACCGCCTTCACTACCAAGTGGAGGACATTTGCCTACTAGAGGATGATGTTTGGTCTTATTAACACTAGAGCCACCTTTCAACGCACAATGGATGTGGCATTTAAATACCTAGTAGGGTATGTGTAAGATCATGATGGAAAAAATAGACCCTTAAGTGGCAAAAAATTCAAAAAAACCAGAGTTAGGCAACTTGATGTAAAAATTTGAATAAGTTATCTATATTATTTCAAAAGTATGTAACAATAGAATCTGTAGAAAATTGAATGTAGTTTCTAAACTACAAGGTTTATTTTAAAAAAATAAAAATATATTTGGTGAAAATTTAAAATTTCAATGCAGTAGTACTTAAATTTCAAGGAAAAAATATGAAGTAGGTGTCTATCTAACCACCCTAACCACAATGAAATGATAATATTTTTTTATAATATTTTATATATAAGTAGAGGACTCACGTTTGGATGTGATGCATATTATTTGTAATTTTTTTCCTAGTAAATAATTAATTATGAATTTTTTATTACAAATTTTTAAAAATATAAAAACTCATATATCTGACCACCTTAACTTGGTCAAAACTTCATGAAATTCAATTCTTTCTTTTTTTCAAATCGTATAGTATGCAAAGTATAGAATGTGACACATATTTTGCATTCAAAAAATATGATACCATTTGAAAGTAGTAGATTTTTTTTAATCAGCCTATCAATCAGGACTTTAGTCATGATTCAAATAGAAAATGAATAATAAATATTTATTAAATTCAAAGTAAAGCATAATTTATATTGGTGGAAAGCTAAGAATCTCCTTTAAAAACCCTTTTCGTTTCATCAATTTTGCATTAAAAAAAAGTCGTTAGCCACATGGGCCATCATATCACTTACATATTGCCATGTTTTGGCCCATCATGATCCTGCACATACCCAATAGGTAAATGCATTATCATTTTCATTGTTGATCTAACTGTGTTTTCCAATAATAAGGAAGACCATGCTACAGATTTGTCAAAAGTCTTTGAAAAATGTATAAATTATGGTGTATCCCTTAACCCAAAGAAATGTGTGTTTGGGGTATCAGAAGGAAAATTTTGGGTCACATAGAATTAGAGAGAGGTATATCAATTGACCTTCAGAAAGTGGAATCCATTCTAAGACTGACCATGCCAAGCAACAAAAAAGGAAATGAGATCTTTCTTCAAGAAGATAAATTTTGTAAGAAAGTTCATAACCAAGTTTGTAGAGATCATCAAACCCCTCAATGAAATGATGAAGAAAGATCCAAAGATTTAATGGAGTAATGAGGCTAAGGTTTCCTTATCTCAGGTCAAATAGTCTATTTCAGAGGCACTGATTTTAACCAGTCCCAATTATTTGATTCCTTTCTACATTTATTCCTTCACATTAGATCATTCATGTGTTGTTGTTTTAACATAGTGGAAAGGTGAAGTAAATGGATGGCCCATAGCCTTTACGAGTTCTCCATTCAAGAATTCTGACCTTAGGTACCCACCCTTGGAGAAATAGGCCTTCGCACTAGTACGAGTAGTCAAGAATTTCTGACACTATATTCTTCACAGCCAGATCACCACCATAGTTTCAGATCCTATAGTAAAATACCTTCTAATGTAGAGTGAGCTAGGAGAAGGATGCAGAAAATGGATGGAAATTCTATAGGAATTCAATCTTGAAATTCACCCAATGAAGCTGGTTTGAGGACAAGGCTTATCTAAGGCTATGGTTGATGTTGACACCAAGATTACTTACCAATAGTATACTATACAATCATTCACAGGTGATCCTTGGTACACAGAATTTATTTTCTTGCTCTGAAATAATAAATATCATGATGGAATGAGTACCACTTAGAGAAGAGCATTGAGATTAAAGAGTTCCCATTATATTCTCAAAGGAGGAGCCTTGTAAAGGAGAAATTTTGAAGGTGTCTATTTGTGTTGCCTAGATCAACAACAAGCAAAATAAGATATTGTTGAGTTTCATGGCAGACATGGTACTGGGCACAATTCAACTGATTCTATGGAAAATAAAAATTTGAGATTGAGTTATTATTGGCCCCATGTGTTTTGGGATGCTCATCAACATGTTAGGAAATTTCATACATGTCAAACTTTAGCATCTAAAGAATGTAATCTAGCGATGCCTCTACAACCAGTGTACGAGGTAAGACCATTTACCCAATAGGCATTAGATTTTGTCTAGGTAATTAATTTGAATTCATCTACAGGTCACAAGATTATTTTAACTGTAAAGGATTATTGCACATGTTGGACTAAAAATCAACCTAGTAGGAATAGTAGCACTAAAGTCGTTATCAAGTTCCTTAATGAATATCTCATTGCTAGGTTTGGAGTACTGTTTGCCTTGGTATGTGATAATGGCCCTTCCTTTTCTTCTGCAAAATTTATTTTGTGGCCATATGAACATAAAATTATGTTGAAATACTCTTCTAATTACTATCCATAGGGTGATGGTGTAGCAGAGTCTACTAATAAAAATCTGTTGGAGGTAATTAAGAAGTTGCAAGTAATCCTAGGGATTGGCACACACAGCTGAGATTTTCCTTATGGGTAGATAGGACTAGAATCAAATCCACCTTAGGAAAGTCACCATTTAAGTTAGTCTATGGTCAAGACCCAGTTTCTTATCCATCTATAGATACCTGTCCTCTGGTTTACGCAAGATTTTTACTCTAAAGATGATAGGATAGAGGTCTGATTAACTAGTTTACTCAATCTAAAAGAATAGAGAGATGCTTCTTTGCAACAGTTTTCTAAACATCAAGCTATTATCAAATGCTAGTTTGACAAAATATCCAAAATTAAAGCCTTCAAAATATTAGAGCTTTTATTATTATGGGACAAAGCTAGAGAAAGAAAGGGTGATCATAAAAGTTTGACCAAATTTGGTTGGATTCATATCAGATCACTAAAATCCTCGGTGAGAATTCCTTTTGGTTAAGCACTTTAACAGGAGAACCTATCCAATTTCCTATCAATGGACAGTTTCTCAAACATATTTTCATCCATGAAGGTTTGATCGTCTATTTGGTTATATATATGTAATTATTTGTTTTCTCAATTCTTGTTTGTTTGTTTGTTTATGTTTCCTTTTTTTTTTTGTTGTTGTTGTTGTTTGTTTTTATTTTCCTTTTTCTTTTGTTTTTGGGGACCTTCATTTTCTCCATTTCAGAGTGAAGGGGTAGTTATTCAAATTGTACTAAGGGTGCTATGAGAGAATTTTTTTTACTTATTTTCAGGTATGTTTGTCGAGCTCTTTCGTTTCAAGACTTATGTTTTATGTCCATTTTAATAACAGTCTGAAAGGTTAGGAACAAATAGGTAAACTGTAAGTGATCTCATAAACCATTGTTGAATCTATCACATACTAGATAGAATCATCTAAATTTTCATAAGGGATTATTTGTCCTAGAGTGAATGTATTAATGATTTAGGTGAAAAATATAAGTCCTTAACACTATCATGAGATCCACCATAGTTCTCAACCTAAATTTCAGGTTATTAGATCTGAGTATTGAGGAAATATAAGAAAATAATTTCTCCAAGTAAAGCCTATTCAAAAAGAAAATAAAAGAGAAGCAAAAAGATGGAAAACTCAATATTATAAGGGTAATTCAAGTGTCTCTACCAGGGCTATGGACACTGCACTAGCAATAGAGCAATGATTTCATAGAACTAGAGGTATCTCTATTGGGGCTATAGATGCCTAGTTGGCAGTGCAAGAATTCTCGGGATATCATTGCACAAAAATTAAAATTTCTCAAATCATGTAGCTTGGATATTAATATAGTTGTTCAAGGATAGGTGGAGTCTTTAGGGAAAGAGATGCACCATGCATTCACATAGTCAGATTCAAAGTTTTTATTGTTGATCTACATTTGAGATTCTAGCTTTGCCTTGTTTTCTATATTTAATCATGCTTAAGTTAAAACATTCATAAACCAGAGGTTTTGGATGACTGAATTCTTCAGTATCTTTACCCATTTTCCTAGTTGAGTCACCAATTTTTGTGCCTTGCATAACCACCCTATTTTTTTTGGTCAAAATGGGTCCCCCTTTCTATTTTTTTGTCCTTGGTATTCTTGTTCAGGTCTTAGGAGTTGTTTCTTTTTCTCCTAAGTCTTGGTTTTCATTCATTGTTCAAGTTTAGGTTTCGAACCAACACTAAAACTTGTTACTTTCCAAAGTATAAGTTTCTTTCCATGTTCCCATCTTGATCCCCATGCTTTCCCTTGTCTCTTTCTTTTTGTGTCGAAGTCCAGTTTTGGATAGGAACTGTTACCTTGCACCCTTCAAGGTGTAAGTTCCTATTTTTATCTTGATCCCAACTTCCGCTTTTCTCCCTTGTACATTTTTCTTGTTGTAGAATCAGACATCATACTAGAACCATCACCATGAAATTTTCAAAGTTCTTGTTCCTATTTCCACCCCAACCTTGACTTCTGACTCTCTTTGTGTTTTTCGAGATAGGACTTCAAATCATGACTTGCACTAAGACCTTTTCAAAGTTCTTGTTTCATCTCTCTACCTGATTTTGATTCCCTCTTTTCCTTTTTTGTTTGTCAGGTTTCGGACCATAGACCTTAAGATGAAATTTTTACTTTTTGAAACTTTGATGTTGTCTCATGTCCTAATCCTAACTCTCACTTGCCTATGTTCATGCAATTGAGAATTTATGAATTCCACCTCAATCCTGAGGCCAGAACAAGTTACATTTTGTTCCTAATAATTCACATGCGTGAATGGGTTTTTATTGCACTACTCCTTGAATTCCGTCCATTTTGGATTATATTGTTTGAGGATGAGAACCAGAGTGATGCTAAGAGTTTCGGTTTGAGGAGGCACTTCAATCTCACTACATTGTTAAAATTCTTGGTTGTGTTTGGAGGTAGGGTTTTTTTCTTGTGTTTCTCCCGCATTTTCTCTTTTCCTTTTGTTTGTGTTTGCTTTGTCCTTATTTTTGCATGTTTTCTTTCTTTTGTTTTATTGTTTTTCTTTTCTTTCTTGGCTTTCTTAGCATCCATTGATGCATTTTCCTTTGTTTTTGAACCCTTCAGTTTGGTTTCCCTTATGTCATTTTGGGTTTTCTACATTTGGCATTTTTCCCTTGCGTTTTGTTGTGTTTTTGTTTGTAGGATTTTATGTCCCGTTGTGCCCTAGTTTTCTAGGGATTGTCATACTGCCAAGTTGAAACTATGTTTGAATTGATAAATTTCAAGTTTTGACCATTTTAAATCAAAATATTGATCTCGACAACAACCTAATATTGAAGGCACAATTTTAGGATATTGTTACATGTATTTTTTTCCTTCATTTATTGTTGTGTTATTGTCGATTCCCACATGTATTTCAGAATTAGGAATCAAAACTGCACTTAGTTTTTTACCACTAGTTGACTCTATGTTCATTCACTTGCCTAATTCCAACTTTTGATGTACCATTGGGATTGGGTATGAAATAGTCACCATAGAATGTTAAAGGGTTTTGACAAAGTACTACTCCATGTCACAATTTTGATCGCTACATTATCATCAAGATCAAAAATCGGGTCGACACCAAACCTTTGACACATCGATAAGTACCAAGACCTAATGTCACCTCAATCCTAACTTCTAAGAACTCGAAGTTGACCCATTTCCAATATGCATACTTAAGGTCTAGTTCATTATGAATTCCCGACCTCAATTCTTGATATCTTATCAAGATCAAAACTCAGGAAACTAATTACATCTATTCATCATTGTGGGTCTTGTTTCGAATCTCAACTCGATCTTGACTTCTGATTCAACATCGGGATCGAAACTTAGTGAGACCCCTTCATTAAATTCATTGGTTAAAGTTTCACTACTTGGAAAAGACCCAATCCTGATTCCCAGGCACATTGCGGGATCAAACCACGAAATTGCACTAAACTTGTTCATTAGCATAGGTATAGGTGTCGAGTCACAACCCGATCCTGATTTATGAATTTTTTTATTTTTATACTTTAAATGGTCAAGTTCTTGGTTTTGTTCCAAACCTGAAACCTGAAGATGCTCAATTAACTTGTTGGATGTAACTTTAGCTTGAATTAGTGTAGATATAATATGAATGTCTGTGTTAAATTGCTCTTCACGTCTTTTCTTTATCTTATAATTGTCATTAGTGCAGGATAATTAACAAATGTGTGACTCAAAGGAGCAAGTGTCGACTGAAGGAACATCTAAGGGAAGAAAGGTTAAGAGCTTAAGGGTAAAAAAGTTCCTCTCACAATGAAGAATAAGTTCCAAGGGAACCTAGTACAATCTATGTTTGAGTCTGATGTTATGAATATCACTGGTACACTTGTGGGGCACATTGATTTGGACTAGTTTTGAACATATACCTTTTCAAAGGATGCTACTCTAAGGGAAAAAAGGATTGTAGAGTATAGGTTAGCTCATGTGGCTAATTTTCCCATTGTTGTGCAATGTCCTAACTTTATCCTAACTACTACAAAAACATACAATCCTACTAAAAGGAAATGCATTGATCCATAGGGTAATGTAATAATTGATTTAACCCCAATAATGATTAGACATGTTTTTGATCCCCCTCATTATCCCAATCTCAAAACTATGAATGAGGCTAAGGCACTTCAACTCTAGGAAAATGATGTGGAAGGAAACAAAAAACTTATCAAAAAATGGTGGCTTAAGACAGAGAAGAAGTCAGTGAAGAAGTTTCTAATTAATCCCAAGAGGTCAAATTTTTTTGAGGATATAGGGGATATGATCACATTGCTAGCTAGAGTATTTGGTAAAAAAACTCCTATTTCTTTAAACACTAGATGCTTCCATTCATCTAACTGATTCTAGAAGGAAATAAATTCTTAGATTGGGTTCAGATTATTTTAAATAATATTCATAACCAGCTCTTGAAAGTAACAAAAACCAAGAAATTTTATATGTCTTCATATGTTATTTATTGTGCTACAAGGATGGGATGGTTTCTTGGGTTGAATACACAAGGATCTATAGATGTTGGTCTAGATTAGAAGGTCTAGGAATAATATGACCAACTAGAGCTATAGAAGGAAGAGAAACACTTCAAAAGAGTAAACGATGCATTTCTATATGTTATTATCAATAAGCTCATGAGTGACATTCATTTTAGATTGTCATAGGAGGCTATGGAATTCATTCAAGAGTGGGGATATTGGTTTATTCAAAACCCCAAGTCCACTTTATTTTAGATTGTTTGGTTATGATGGTCACTCGTTCAAACTGTCAAGATGTTGTGGTGACATATGGTTTTGATGAAGTTTGCTCATCAGACCATGGACGTAAATGCTAAGTTTTCTGGAAAATATATGACTTGTTTCCATTCTTTCCCAATGCAATTGGGGTTTTACTCTTGTTCTTCTTCAATAGTAGCTAAAACAACAATGAAATAATTTTAGTCCCTAAATTTCAAGCAACATACTTATAGGAAATTATTTGACCCAAAGAGGAAAATCTATGGTCTATATGATTCTTAGTTTCCCCATCATCAACCACTTCTCAAGGAATTTTGGGACAACCTTTAGGATCAGTTTGAAGTCAGAAAAAATGGGTATGAAAGATTAAAAATTCCCTAAATGAGAGATTTTGAGGTTAAAATAAATATTCTAGAAGGCACTATTGATGATGGGATCACACTTGATCCTTGATATGAGATGGATAAAGTTTCCACTAGGGATTTAAAGCCCATCAATTGGATGGAGAAAGAGGAAATTAAGATTCATAAAATATCACAGGCAGTGGTGAACAAAATTTTGAAATGTATTGAGCTTCAATTAAAGTAGCCAGGAGATAAGGATCCAAAGAAAAGAGGTTCTACCAGTGAACCTAATTCCTCCACGGAGAAAAAAAATACAAGAGATTGAGGAAAAATGTTGTAACAATAGAGGAAGCTACATAAGAGCCTCCCCTAAGAAAAGAAGAAGTTTCATTGAAACAGATTGATGAAGCTTTATAGAAATCTAAAGTCATTTATGAGGCAACTACTGGTGGGGTTGTTTTAGGTCTTGGTGCCACACCTTTGGCTATTGTATATCCCACAGAAGAGGTTATTGAAGGTCTTTCTGTTGTCCCTTCATAAACCAAGGATACCGCTCCTACTATGCCATAAACTTTAGGAACAACAACTATTGAACATGAGATACCTCTCATGATCAATGTGATAGATTCACCTCCTTCCTCAAACTCTAAGAGAACTATATCTCAGGAAGGAGAAAGAGAAAAATGGGAGCAATACTTGGAGAAGGTTGAGGAAGAAACTAGAGAAAAAGAAAGTGGATTTGGACCTGGAAGCCTATATGAGGAGGAATTGGAAATGAATGAAGTTTTGACTAAAAAAGAGAAGGAAATAATGGAAAGTTCCGAAAGACTAGCTGCCAAATAGCTGGCTCAAGAAGAAGAAGAGAAAAGGAAGAAAAATGAAGAGATAGCCTAAGAAAAGGAAGCTACTAAGGCATTGAAGAAAGCTAAAGAAGAGGCTCTTGCACTAGAATTGGAACAAAAGGAGAAAGAAAAACAAGAAAAAACTGAAGAGGAATAACTTCATGGAAAAGAGTTGGAATAGAGGTTGAAAGGTGAAGAGGAGGCTACATAGAAAGAGGAAGAAATGAAGAAGATAGAAGAGATTAGAGCCCAAAATAAGAGAATGGAGAAGGAACGGTTATAGAAAGAGCAAGAGGATCAACAAAAGGCTTCTTCTCAACAATATGTTGAGGTAATTTCTTCTACACCTTTGTCATTAATGCCTCCCAGTGTTCAACAAGTGGCTACTTAGCCAGCTGCTCCTAGCTGGATAAAGATAAATCTAGAAAAGAGACAACAAGTGCAAGCTCAACCAGTGACATGGGATGAGATGGTAGTGGAGATTGGCAAAGTGAAATCAAGTAAGAAACCCCATGTTATGCATTCCACAAAGTTGACTGATGAGGGATATTTGATAGCAGAAATTGCTACCCCTATTCCTGATAAGGATGATAGGGAATTACATGATGGAGATTATCAGATAAGAACTATCAACCTAGGAAAACATACAAGAAACCAATAAATAAACTTGATTAATATTGTTTCCACCACCACCAAGTCAAGGTTGATCCAGGATAAGAAAGCTAAAGATGAGGTTAAGGCTCAAGTTGGAAAGATGAAAGATTTTTTGGAGTTAATTACATACACTCTTGAGTAGCCCACACCAATGGAGACCCCTATTTTGATGAGCTGCAAGGAGGTGGATGGGTTAAATGAAATGAAAAAGAAGGCCACCTAGTTTGACAATTAGTTAAAAAAATTCAAGTCTGACATGGATAAGCATCTAGATGAAGGTTTTAAACACTATTATGTAGGCCTTGCTTTGGTTAAAGTAATAGAATAATTTATACAAAAATAGTGGGATGAGGAAGAAAAGCTTAGGAAGTACTTGGAAAAGATGAAGGTGATTGTTAAAATTTCCAATGAAGAGTTGGTATAGTTACATATTTTGGGTTGTGAGAGCCCTGAATATATTTCAAAGGCTATTAATTTGTCTATTTTTAAAACATATAATATCATTGAACAAAGAATAGCTATACTCAAGCGCATTCCTAAAATATGGGAATAGGTAGGAATCTTTGAGGATATTATTGCAAAACTCATTGATAAAACTTTACCTCTAGATTAGAGAATTGAATCATTGGGAGAATTAAAAGATGTTTGGAAGGTGAGACTTGATAAAATAATGAAAGGAGATACTACTTTCTCAACACTCATGGATAGGTTGCTAGACATTAGATGTGACATGCGGTCGGAAATCATAGACATCAATTAGCTAAGGGAAATTGTTGCTACAGTGAAGAAGAAATTTGAAGACTCAAAGTTTATAGCTAATTGGGTCAATGGATCTGATGATGATACATTGAAATATATTTTCTAGAATTATGATGAGTATCATGAGATTCTACATTAGGATGACAAGTAAAGGAGACTATTTCAAGTACCTTTTTTGACAACAACACTTTCATGACAATTTTTTTAGCAGATGGGCGACTCCATATCTGTTTTGGTGAGTCAACGATAAAGCATGGTGATCAATAGAGCATGAAGTTAGAACTCATAGTTAGATTTTGATTGAAGAAGTATGTGGCATACCATTTTTAAGCTCCTACAATCTCAACAGACAAAACACTTGGAGTTAACTGGGTGTCCCTATAATTGTGGATCTTGATTTTTCATAGGAGAGATTGATGCTAATTCTTTCTATAATTTAGAATTCTCTCCTCATTGTAAAGGTCGGCCGATTGAATTCAAATTGGATACCTAGAGAGATTAGATACAATTTATAGTTTTTTATATCTTTTATGCAAGATACTCAAACACTTTTACAATTTTAATTCAAGTAGTTTTATGTCATAAGTTTGTTAGTTTAATGATGATGTTGATAAAAAATGGTCATTCATATTCCAGTGCATCTTGATGTGCATAAATGTTTCTTATTTGATAGAAATCAATAGGAGACTCTGAATTTGAAACCATTTTATTGCATTATATGTGGATGATATTTCTTGATATTTGTTGACCTGTTAATTTTGGTAACGAGCTTGTGGTATTTTTTTCTTGAAAAAGTTTTAAAAAAGTGATGATGAGTGGTTGTATGCTCTAAATTTGCATTGTAAATGGATGCAATGGTATGGATTTTTTCATAAATTGTGTTTTTCTATAGTTTTAGTTGATTAGGAAAAGTGCTCAACATAAGAATTACATGTCTGAATTAAAATAAATTTGTGTTCATGTTTGTTGTCCCAAACCTTGATTGATCTTTTGTTGTTTATTTAGACCCCCAATGTTAAATTACTTTGTAATATCCAATTTTTACTCATTTACTAGAAAACCCATTGAATATTATGGTTGCATGGACCACTAAATGAGAACAACATAGTTGAGAACCAACTAAAAAGAATTTGGAAGACAGGTGGTTTTAGATCATTTGTCTTTTTCAAGAGAAATAGAGTAGAGATATTTTGTTTTAATTTTGTTGTCTTAGTTTTTACCATCATCATTATGCTTGAATGAAATTGAAGAGTGGGTGTGCTCTATGCCTTAAAAGAATATGATAGTACCTCTAATTCCCTTTTTCACCATTTCATTTTAGTGAACCTGTATTTAGAACATTATAATTCTGATTTGGAGTACATCATCATCCTAGATCTTACTTGCATTAACATTGAATTAGAATTTTCATTAGTCAATTGGCATCCTACGGTTTCAAAATATTTCATTAGTGAAAGCTTGTATAGCTTGCATTTTTGCATCTCACTTCATTGAAAATCATACAAAATCTGCATTTGCACTTAGTTTAAAGAGCATACAATATAAAAAGCATAAAAATAAATTGAAATTTTTTGAAAATTTTGAAAAAAATCCCCATTGGGACTCATTCGCCACCTTTGGCAAATCAGTCCCAGTGCAGATTTTGCACTAAATTTTTTAGCATTTAAAGCACTATTTCTAACCTTATGTTTGTTGTTTATAGCTTTCTATTTTAGTTTATAGAATTTCTATTATAGCCATTTCATTGTTCATAGCTTATATTGCATTTGTACTCATCTTGCATTCAGTAGCCCTTTGTATGAGTATTTGGTGTCCTATTGCTAATATTGTAGTGATACGAAGTTCGAGAGTCATTTTATCCTACGATAGAACAATCATTGTGGATCTTGGGTTATCTAGCTCTTTCACTCCTAGTATTGGCACTAGTACACTAGGTATGGACCGTACCCTTAACAACTCTTTACCTTCAAGTAGTGTGACACATGTTGAAATAATGGTTTTTAGTGTTCTGCAAGAAAACATAATTCAAATCCATAAAGACTTAGAAAATATACAACATCAAGTGCAAAATGAAAACATTTCAACTAATTCCATCCCTAGTATAGATAATATTCATCACATGCTTGAAAGTGAAGATTGACTTGACCTTGTGAAAAACATAGTTCAAACGTTTGGAAACCATCTCACCTCAACTACTATTTGTCCTTTACCTAAAATCAATGTCATAAGCCAAGGAGGAACTCAAATTTCTCCTCTGACAACAATTTCCTCAATACCTATCTGTACCAATCCTCAAAGCACAACAAAAAAGCAACCAACTAGTAATGTGATTCCTACCTTGGATACTTCTACCAGCATCCCTTGTACCTTTGTGGCATTGCATGTCATATCTCCTACCACTTTACCACCTATAAGCATTCCATTCACTTGTCCTTTGAACACATACACCCCTTCACCTTTTTCACCTCCATCTCATAATACAAGCAATGACACTCCCATAAATCAACTTTTGCAAACTGTTTCATCCATTCAAAAGTAAGTTTCCACCATCAACCAAAATCAAAATGGTCCACATACATATTGTGTCAAAAGAATTTCATTTTCCTTGGGGATATTGCAAACACCGATGCCACAAGGTATAGAGGTTCCTATATTTGAGAAATATGGAGGAAAGGGAGATCCTTCTAACCATGTTAATGCTTACACCACCTTATGTAGTGACTTTGTAGTCGATGATAAACTCTTGGCTAATATTTTCCCTATGTCTTTGAAGGATAATTCCTTAGAATGGTTTTCTTCATTACCAAAAAATTCAATTCATTCATTCAATGAACTTGTTGAGGAATTTTTCAACCATTTCCAAGTGCATATTACTCCTAAGATGACCTTGGATGACTTGATGAGATGCAAGCAAAAAAGAAGAAGAAAAGATAACTAAATTTTGCTCACGCTATTAACCTCTTTATTCCCAAATCGATGTCAAGCTTCTTGACCCTCACCTTCAAAATTTGTTCAAAGAAAATTTGCAAATTAAGATCCAAGACAAGCTTACCATGATGACATTCCCCTCCTTTATACACTTGTCTACTGCCCTCCATGATTATCAAAATTTGGTTAGTAGTTGAGATACAAAATCCACCTCTATCTGTACTAAGAAATCTAAGTCTGCAAACCAAAACAATTCCCAACCTTTTAGAAAACATAATAAAGGGTTCCTTCAGATCAATCCCCCTCAACAAACAACTAAAAATGTCAATAATCAAGTAGCTGACTTGTTAATGCCATGATACCCTTTAGCTATGGGGACCCAAAAAGATAATTCACTCCCTTACTAGATACCCTTCACAACACATTGACACAACTTTTAGAACAACAAATGATTACCTTGCCTCTAGTTAAGCAACCTGATCCTAATAAACCATTACCTATAAACCATAGAAAAAATTCTTTCTACCATTATCACTAACAAAATGGACATGACATAGAACATTGTAAGCATCTTAAACATGTCTAGTGCAAGACTCATTGATTTCTCTTTTCTTTCCATTAGAGGTGTTTGTGATCGAGGAAATAATTTTTTTTGCCCCTCCTAACCAAAACTTGCAAATTTTTACTAACCCTATGCCTAACCATAACATTTCATTTTTCAAAGCTAGTGAAACTACAAATAATGATGTGATGATTGTTGATATGGATGGTGATAATAATGATACTGTTCAACATGATTATATAGATAATGATCCTATGGATGACATGATAGGAGTAATAGATGTCATTCCTTTTAAGGGCCAAACTAAAAATACTCTTGACATTTCTTTCTCCTCTAAAGATATATGTAAACATGCACCCAATGGTCCTCTTTACATAGCCAGATGAATCTATGACAAGCCCACTAATAGGATACTAATAGATCCTATCTGTGGAGAGAATGTGATCACCTCATAATTCTTACTTTTGCATGAGCTCCATCAAGATCATGAAACATCGTGGTTTCTCTTGCCCTACAATGGGATCGATCACCCTTCCTTTAAAAATAGAACAAAAAATAGTAGATATCTCATTCTGCATCATCCCATAGACCAATTTCATGTGAAGCTAGGCTATCCATGGCTTCACTCCATGAAAGTTGTCCTTTTGGTTGTGCATAAATTTTTAGCATTTCTCTTTGAAAATGAAGTTTTCATCATCCATCATTGTGGCTTTAACCCATTTTCCTCAAAAGGAAACTTTTGCTTAGATTTCTTTTACCCCAAGCCTATAGAACCTATCAAACCGTGAGAAGACTTATTTTTCAACACCAATCAAAAGTTAAAGGTGAAGATAATAGCATAATTATCCCTCTGAAACATGTCTCAATCTACCACTAAACCTACCATCCTTGAAAAATCCATGATTGAACCTAAATAAATTCCAAATGACCAAAACCAACTTAAGAAAAAGCCTTCACCTACTTCCTACAAAAGAGCAAGAGATAACGAAAACAATCCTATCACGCCTCCTAGAATAAAAAAAGTTTAAAAAGTCAAAGCAAAAGTAGTTGAACAACCTCCTGTGGTTCCTTCCATTCCTACCCTTAGGGAAGAAAATAAACCTATGGTTGGTCAACTTGCTCCTACACAAACACAACCTAAAAATATAACTAAAAGAAATAGGCGTGCTAGAGAGAATAGGCATAGATGTCATGCCCTTGCTCATAGGTTACATGAAGAAATAAACAAATAAAATCAAGATCCAAACTCGACTGAAGCAATAAATGATGACTCTACCCCTATCTCGAAACAAAAAAATCCAATACAACAACCACAACAAAAGTTGAACCCTTCTTTAGAAATTATCATTCGACCTCCTATTATGATTAACCTAGATAATGATGAGGAAGTTTCTAAAATTGATGAAGATGTGCATAATGAATTGAATACATTATTTTCCTCTTCTATGAGTTTACACAAAAATTCTCCTAAGAAGAGTGTTAAACTTTGTTATGGCCCTAGATCGACACTTTCTATTGTCCCTTTGGCTAGTTGTCCACCTTCAGTATACAATAAACATTATTGGGATGCAGACAACCTGCTTTAGGTTGACTTTCATGTTCTATACTAGTCTCTTGCATTATTTATTTTCCATTTTCTTTTAAGTTATTACATGTGTGTATTGTGATCCTCCATACTGTGTTGTTTGGTCTCTCTCTCTCTCCCTCTCTCTTTGTGACATTCCTCTATTTGTATCTTCATTCTTCTCTATGTCATAAATATTTTATCTTTTTCCTTTATTCCCTTCATCTTTTTCATTTGTCTTGTGTTTTCCTTTTGGGGATGACGCAAGGTGTTGAGACATTCATGTCTCTTCCATGTTGACCCAAAAGCTTTTCCTTTATCTTTTTCATTTGTCTCATGTTTTCCTTTCGGGGATGATGCAAGGTGTCAAGATACTCATGTCTCTTCCATGTTTACCCACAAATGTTTCCTTTATTTTTTCTCTCTTTGCATCATTCTTCTAGTTCTATGAGTATTTGGGTAATGATGACATTTTTGAGCTCTATAAAAAAATTGTAGCAAGAACATACTGACCCCAAATCCATAGATCCCTTATGTGTGTTTGGATTTTCATTTTTGGGGGAAACCCCTTTTCTCTTTTTCTTTTGCATTGATGTAGCTTTATTTGGAAACATATGACTTGGCATAGGGATTTCCAAGTTAGCTCCCATGTCTCCTTTATTTTTTGCATTTATCATTTTCTACTTTAAAGTAATTTCTCACAGTATGGTGTTTAGCAATTTATTTAAAGTGGGGGCATACATTGGCATTATTCTGTACATTTTTTCCTTTTCATGGTTCATGGTGCATTCTTCTTATTTCATATTATGCATTTTTTTTATGCATTTTTTTCTTTGTGGTTGATATTGGGTATGATGTCCTTCAAGAGCATGATCTCTCTTAGCATATTACATTCCTCTTAGTGTCTTGATGTGAGACATTGCATCCCATAAGTTGTGAATCTTTTATTCTTTGATTGGTCCTCTCTTGGAGACATTAGGCATAATGTTCCCTAAGTTAACAACCTCGAATGAACTAAGCAAGACTCCCTTGAATGTTCCTTATTTTTTCATTTTCATTTTCACTTATATGGCCACCTTGCATAATACAGCTTGCATGCCTATGGAGCCATCTTGTTCTTTCATGAGATCCAAGCATACAAATATTTTCTTGTCTCATAAAGCTTAAAAACTACTTATTGTGTGGCACCTTATCTAAGTTGTTAGGAGGTATAAATTTGGTATGGTTTTTATAGGAAGCTGGATGAGGGCATGAATGTCTCATATCCACTCGCATGTATGTGTGAGCACATATTGGCCATGGGTGTATGTGTCTCACCTTCTTGGAAGTCTCACCTAGTGGATTGCCTATAGTTCTATTGCCTTAGAGTGAGTATGCATTTTTTTAGACAAAGAACCTAGATTTAATCCACATCATAGTGGAAAAATAGTCGAAGGTTGATCCACCCTTTTCTTTTTCATGTTGTTTCATTTTATTTGTCCTTGAAAGTGTATTCTTGTGCGTTTTTGTAGCTCTTATATCATTATCATGTGTTTTCTTTTGTTCCTATGTTGGTTTTCCATAGGACCTTGCTCCTGGGGGCTTGCACAACCCTCTTGATCATAGCCATCCTATCTTACCCACATTGGTGCATTTGATCCCCTCTTGATCACGATCATCCTATCTTACTAGAATTGGTGCATTTGGTCTACTTTCATATGTGAGTTGGAAGAAATTTCCTCCTCTCACTAAAGTGGGGGCTAGATGAAATGACGGAAAAAGGTCCCCCTAACATGGCCTTGATTTAGTGTTGCAATGTACACGTCTAATATATTCACATTAGGTCTTGGACCCTTGTGAACTAAATGAGCTTATTGATGCATTATTTGGAGTGTTGTAACACACTTTCACATTTTTCTAGGGTTTTATTTAATAATTACTCTTATTTGTGCTTTAATTGGCCTTATTTTTTTATCCAAAAGCCTCATTTAATGCATCTTTTCAAGGATAATCCTGATAGAAATCAACATCTAATCATAATTCAAGTGTTTTTGCTTATGTGGCCCAAATTTACTAATCTGTAACTCATTCACCACCTTGGCCGAATGAGTTCCACCTAGATTTTTGGGTCCTGAACTTGGTTTCACACCTTTCTAAGCATTTTTGAAAATGGTCCCATAAATTATGCCTAATGGGACTCATTCACCACCTTGGGTGAATGAGTCCTATGTGGCCCAAAATTAAAATTAATTCAAACTTTTGGTGGGATTTTATCCTCATAGATCTGATGTTGTCTTGTAGTGTTGTAATTTTGGGAATTATTGCATAATTAAGTATAAATACAAGTTTCTTTCACTCATTTTCTCCTAACAAGAAATCAAGTGACCTAGCAAGTTGAATGAGCATTCTTATACCAACTTTGAGTCCATGATAACATTCAAGTGTTTACAAGAGAATTCAATTGTTTACAAGAGAATTCAAGAGAATTAAGAGAATATTATTAGGAATTTTAGAGCATTATTCAAGTATCAAGAATTGATGTGAAAAACTTTATGCATCATGTTTTTTTTTGAGCTAACAATTATGATGTAGGGTTTTATGATTAAAGCTAGCATTTCATTCAAGATCTATCAAACTCAAGCAAGAGACAAGATCTACACCTATTGGAGACATCTCATACATGTTTGTAGCACTTTATTGCTAGGGTTTGGTGAGTGGAAACATTATATTTTGTTCATTAATCATTATCCATTCCTATTTCATTTCATTTCAAAATTTGATTACCAAAACTAGGTTTGACTAAGGAAAACCCATTTCTACTAAAAAAATTACAATTTTCCCTCTCTTTTGTGTGTGATTTGTAGGTTTAGGTTGAAGACTCACTGAAGAGAAATTTTGGAGAATTTTGTTAGTGCCTAAAGTTGTCAAATTTGTCATCAAGCATTGGAGAACATTGGAGAAAACCTACAGGTTGATTTATAGTTATTCAGATCTAGAAACCTAAAGAAGCAAATTAAGTAGACTAAGGAGAGAAGATTTAGAATTTGAAGTTTTAGAAAGCCCTCACTGGATTGATTCACCACTTCTGGTGAATGAGTCCTAGTTCAAGTCAAAATTTAGATTTTTTATAGATTTGGATACCCATTTTCCATATTCCTATTCCCACACAGAAACCCAAATTTTGGAGTAATTCACCTAGCTTGGAAAATGAGTCACACTCAACATTAAAGTCATAATTTCTAGCATTTTAGACAACCTTCTAGTCATCTTCATATTTCCAAGTGCACACATTTCATCTAGAAGCTTTCTATCTTGTTTTGCATATTTTTCGAGGTCATTTTGAAAGTCATTGCATCATATTAGGGTTTAGTATTACATCTTGCATTGTATTTGTCTTTCCAAGTGTTAACTTGGTGGTGAACCCCTCATTATTTACATTTAGCCCATAGGATAGCCCTATTGCAAGATCTCTTTCTCCTTTGCATTTGGATCTCTATGGTTATCCTTGAATGAAATTGAAAAGTTGGTGTGATCTATGTCCTGAAACCATACAATAGCACCTCTAACCCATTTTTCACCATTTCAGCACCATTGAAAAGGGCCACTTCCTTCTACTTATGTTCATTGATTCTCATCATCTCCATGAATGGAACAATCACCTTTACATGAGAGAGCAACTAAAACATATCAATTGGATTGTACTTTTGTAATTCACAAGGGACTATATTCTATTCTTTAACTGGGACCTCTTTTTTCTCAAACTTCCTTTTAGTTTTTCTTATCATAATTATTTTCTTGATCCAATCTTGACTTATGAGTCTTAACTTTAACAATTGAAGAAACAACCTCATCAGGCTTCTTGGTTGTAGTTTCCTTTTTGTCCCAAATCTGAGGTCCTTTACTCTCCTTAATTTTGACCTCTTCTTTCTTGAACTTGGCCAATTCTTCTATCTTATTCCCCTATTTCATTGCACTTTTCTCTTTCATGAATAGGCTACCAAGCTTACCTTGGTCACAATTAGCAACTCTACTTCTCAAGTTGTGAGTGTTTTTAGCTTGCTCAACCAATGTCACTATCATCTACTTATACTCTTCATCAGAAGGTCTTCTCAAAGACACATCCATTTCTTCTCTCTCCATGACACACAAGTTATCCTCAACCTCTTCATTTCATCAAGGAAAATTTTCTAATGATGAGAATCAAAGTTATTCCTCTGGAAGCCAACATCAACTTCATGTGATTCTTCTTCTGAAGAACAATCCTCATCAACAAAATCTTATCTATGCATAAGAACATGCAATTCAACATCATTTTCCTCAATGGGCTCATAATCATCTAATTGAGCTTGCTCCTCTTCAAATTTTCTTGCTACTAAACACATTTGAGAGGCATGTGGCTACTGGAAGACAACACACCAAGGTGTTTCATCAACAAAGTTCACTGAATTCTTTTGTAATGGATTAGGGGGACTTTTCTTTGAACATTTTTTTTGTGATTTTTGGGAATTGGCTTTCCATTATGCCAATTAGTATTATAGGGATGGCCCTATAGCTGAGGAGGTCTCTCATTTTTGTGAAAATTTGACTTATCATTTGTGAGACCCTTTTCTTGCTTGGAAAGTCTAGAGATGAGGTCCTTCATAGAATTTGCAACATTGTCAATCTTGTCTTCAAGTGTAGACCCATTTGCTCTAGAGTTTTTGTCTTCTTTCTTTGGATTTTTCAAGATTTTAAGATCCCCTCTTCTCCCAACCTTACCAATTTCTCTTCTAATGTTTTCAATGTGGATTGCCATCTTGAAAGATTCCCTCAAAGTTCGAGGATTCTTATCTAGAAAGAGATAACTCATTTTTGCATCAAATGAAATATAGTAGTTCACCAAACACACATTGCCTCATTTGAACCTTTGAAGATATTTTTAAATTGATTCAAGAGGAATCTTACATTGAGTCCCAAATTAGGAGGTAATCTATTAATAGATTTATGAAATATTACATTGAAATCAGCAACTGCCTCATTTGAACCTTTAGAGATATTGTTAAATTGATTCAAGAGGAACCTTGAATCTGATATATCACTATATTGTTCTCTGAATAGCCTCTTGAACTCCTCCCAAGAACCAATACTCTCAGTAGGTAAACATCTATACCATTCTATGGCATCCTCAGTGAGTGATTGCATCAAAAAATATTTCATCATTACATCTTTAGCTTCCACTTCAAAATCATACATCACATTGGCAAATGTTTTCAAGTGATCTTCACCACTTATTGCATTGTTTCTAGAGTATTCTACCAAGGTAGGCCTAATTTCTCTAGGGAATTGTTTTGGATATCCAAGGATCCCAACAAACAAAGTTGTTGGCACCTTTCCACTTGTATTGGCCTCCTCGTAATGTGATCTCTATGATTGCTTCAAGGCTCATTGTATTCTTGATCACCATATTGGTTACTACCTTTGCCATTTCCACCCCCACCATTGTCACCACCTCCACCTTTCTTTCCACCACCACCACTTCCTTTTCCATATTTAGAGTATGTGTTCTTATTCTTATGGTTACCTCCACCTCCACCACCTTTATTTTCACCACCACTTCCACCAGGAATGTGTCCATCTAATTTATTCTTATGTGAATCAAACTTAGTGTGGCTAGAGATTGAAGCTCATGGATCAAGGATATAATTTTTAAGGAATGAAATATTCCTTGCTATCTCTACATTTGCAGCTTCAATTTCCATTTTATCTAGCTCTTGTTGCAACTTCTCATTAACTAATTCCAACCTTAATATCTTAGGATCAGGAGGTTAATTTGATGGTGTGAGAAACATTATTTTTACTATCCTAAATGATGCAAAACATAAATATGCAAAGGAGGAAATAACACTTCAACACCTCAATGATTAGCCTAGGTTGACTTGAACAAAATAAAGATAAAAACTAGATTTATACCTTGCTCAAGTGATCTTCTTGGTTGGCCCTTTGATTGTTGATGAATCTGTGCTCCTTGATGTCAAACGATCTCAAATGACATGAAAAATGATGATGATTCAAATGATTCAAGTGGGTATGCGAGTGGATGAATGCAACAATGGAGGTTATGAGAGCTTGAATGCAAGTGTTTGAGAGTATGAGTGCTTGAGCTTGAAAATGAGAATGCAAGTTATGAGTGAATGAGAGAAAATATTCCATTTTAAGGGAAGAATCTCTAGAGAATTGGACAACCAAGATTTTTTCAACATGGACAAGATGAAGGGATGTGGCGAGTTAAGGACAAATAAGCCTTCACATCTTTCCATGTGGAAGAGGATGTGTCCCAAGGACACGTGAGTTGAAAAATGACATGTGAGGTGGAGGTACTTGCAAGTACCTTGGGATTAGGGGAAGATATCCTTAAAAGGAAGTTCTTGTCCCCATATGAGGGTGATGGTGACAAGTGATAAATTTTAGAAAGTCCTCTCTTATCATCATGGGGATGAGAAAAGTTGTTGGGGGAATAAATGTGAATTTTAAATTCACATGATTGGAAGGGATAAGTTGTTGGGAGAATAAATGTGAAATTTAAATTCACATGATAAGAAGTAGCTTGTGGATAAAACAAGGTCCTTATAAGGGAAGCCTTTGTCCCATGTGATTGATGTGACAAGAGAGGGAATTTATAATTTCTCAACAACTTGCATGAGGAAGAGAAATGTATTGAGTGAATAAATGTGAATTTTAAATTCACATGGGGAAGAGTTCAAGGCTCAAAAAGGAAAGTAGTTATGAAAGGTTGACTTGGAAGACATGCCAAAGATGGCATGTGATTAGATTAAGGTTGTGCAAACATGTGATTAAGAAGACTAATGAAAGATTAGAGGCAAGTGAAAAAATATGGAGGATGTGACAAGGAGAGATAAAAGAGGGAATTTAGAATTGATTTAAATTCAAAAAGGATAAATAACTAAATTAAATAAATTGATATATTTATTTAATTTAGAGAGGAAAGGATGAAAGGTAAAGTATTTAATTATTAAATTAAATACTTTAGGAACCTTAGGAAAAAGGGAAAATATTAATTAAATAAATTATTTAATTAATATTGATGAAATAGATGAATAAGAGATAGATTTGACCATATGGGAGTGGTCAAATTTAGATATCTACATTTTTCCCTTCTTCGAAATATTGTTACAATAAAAATGTTTGAAAGAAAAATAAAATGCAGATGACTCTATAGAGGAAGTGACTAGAAAATGATGCCCCAGCATGGGAAGATTTGCGTGAGCTACACAAATGGAGGGGAATGGAAGGAGATGCCTTGGTCTCACAAGAAAATGACCATGATAGAGGAACAAAGGAAAATGGTATGGTATGCCCCCTTGAGAGGGCAGTTGGGGAAGAAAAAGGAGCCCAAAGTGACTTCTTGATATGAGGAAACAAAAGGAATAATTGGATAAAGCCTAAAAAACCATGAAGATTGTCTTTTGAATAGAGTTAAATAGACACATGGTTTGCAAATGGCGGCCCTGAGAAGTTAGAGAGTTAGTTGAATTAAAAGAGGTTTAAATAAAGGGTAAAGATACCCTTCAATTAAAAAGGTTAAAAAAGGAGGGAAAAGGTTATATATAGTAATTTTAGAAATTACTATTCCTCATTTGCATAGCTGGCAATTGAGTGAGAGAGAGAGAGAAGAGAAGAAGGAGATGGGGAGACAAGGATGCTAGACAATTATGATGATGACATTATCCACTGGGGGGATGAGATATGATGGTTTTTTCATGAGCATGTGGTTCCATGCTAGGTTAGATCCAAAACCCCCTTTGTAATTTTAAGCATTTTGTGTTATATTTTTAAGGGTTAATGCATTTTAAAATCATGGGTTGTGGGATTGGGGTAGGTTAGAAAAACGGGTCAAGGGAAACATTTTGATTTCATCTATCAGGTAGGCAGAATCGCTTGTTAGAGGTGGGGGAAAGGGGGTAAATTTTCCCAACTAGAGGATAAATGCACCTAAAAAAAGGAAAAGAAATGCCTGAAAAGGGGAAAGGGAAATCAGGGGAAAGTAGATTTTCCCTGGGACAAGGAAAATCCGTCCAAAAAATTAGGTAAGGGAGGAAGGGGCAATCATACCATATAGGGGGAAACCTCACCCAAGACAAGGGTGACCCTGCCCAAGGCAGGTGACCCATCTAGTGGTGGGTTCACCCGCCTGCTTGGTGGGCTCACCCGTTGGGCGAGCAAGATCGCCTTCCTTTTGAGCACACTCGCCCATTGGGTGGGCAGGCTTACCCATGGTTTGGGTAGGGTCGCCCATGGGCAGGGCTCACCCATGGCCAGGGTAGGATCACCTATGGTGGGAGGGCAAGCTTGCCTGTTTGGAGGGCAAGTTTTCCCATTGGAGGGCGAGCTCGCCCAAGGGGTGCACAAAGGGAGGGGAGAAAAAGAAAAAAGAGACTAGGCTAGGAAAAAGAAAAGAAAAGAAAATTTGGGAAAATTAGGTAAATTTTTTGAAGGGGGAAGGGGGAAAAATTAGTGAAAAGATAACCCAAGGCCAAGAAATGGAGAAAAAGGATAGATGAGTAAAAGGATAAGATGACTGACATAGTGTGTGATATGGATGCAATGGTTTGATACTCTATGGATTCCCGAGAGGTGATCAGAGGTGCTAGAGGAAATGATAGTTGCCATAAACGAAGCGGACCATGAGGCTATGTCACTAGCGGGGTTGTTTCATTTGTTGGGATATCCGACTATTAAAGCTCATCGGGCGATGTTGACAGCTCTCATAGAGTGGTGGAGTTCCTTGACCTCTACATTCCATCTCCTAATAGGTGAGATGACTGTGACTCTAGAGGATGTGTGGCAGATATTGAGGCTACCTATAGTAGGCCAGCTAGTGAGTGCTATGACATCAGAGGGGGTGGAGCTAGATCATACATTGTGGGTCCTATTCAAATGAGATGATTTTCCTGTGCAGAGGAACGGGTTAGACATGGACAAATGTCTGGCATTGGGAGTACCACCACTACCATTATACCCATGCGGATTGATTAGTATCTTGTTGATACTAGATAGGAGAGGAAATTTCTGCAGCCTTAGCTACATGGAGGTGATATGATACATCATGGAGGGCAGAGAGGGCGAGTTTGTATGGGGTTCGTGCATACTAGTGCAGCTGTATATAGATATGCACTTTGTGTGCTATCGAGGGGGTCTCAACTTGACACAGGTGACACTGCTACAGGTATGGGGAGCACATTAGCATGGCTAGGAAAAGATTGGTGAGATCAAGTTTAGAGGATGTGACACTACCTGTGGCTTACTGGTATGGGATAAAGTAGGGATGGGTGTGGCATTAGGAGGGCTTCGGGGATTTGGATAGATGGAGGACACTTTTTTATCTTCAGGAGGAGTAGATAGGGTGGAGGCCGTACATTGACGTGGTGGATTTTTGGATGGAGGAGAGATGATGAGAGACACCAAGACTATTTCTATACTAGATGCTACATATTCAAGAGAGAGCCTCATATAGGTGGAGGCACATAGGCCAGACAAGGTGACCAGACAGTTTGCACTTCTGCAAGACATTCCTTGTGGACTAGAGAGATTTAGGTGGATCTCACAAGAGAGATCATGAGGGGATTTGATTACTCCTGAGTATGTAAGAGAGCATTAGGAGACACTGTAGCTGGTAGCTTACTTAGGAAGCACCGGGGGGAAGTAGAGGTGAGAGTTATAGTTTGATTCACCACATGGTATGTCTATCATCAACCCATACAGATTACGCTAGAGGAGCCAATTGTTGAGGCACTAGGTTTTGGGCTAGAGGATGAGTTGTGACTGATAGGCTATAGGAGAAGGAGGGAAAGGGGACAATAGAGGAGAGGGTAGAAGGCATCTAGAGAAGCAAGGGAACAGGAGAGACAACAGGGAGATGTTGGAGCCACCGGTCAGTAGGAGAGGGTGAGGAGGGGATAGCGGAGGAGAGCCCGGGTGGAGATCAAGGTAGAGGTGGAGATGATGGATGAGAGAGATGAGGGGGATGGATGAGAGATATGAGGCAGAGTTGGAAGCGATGGATATGGATGTTCATGATATTCCCCCATTGGCCATGGTACCACCCATAACAGAGGATCTAGTTATACTATTGAGAGGAGTTGTGGTGAGGTTATAGATCATTGAGCAAAGAGTGAGAGATACAAAGGCTATGAGGTGTATATTGGATGCCGAGGTGAGCATGCTATGATCAGAGGTGGCCAAAGTGTGGACAAAGGGTGAGAGGTATTTTAGGGATTTAGCCGATGTGATATCATGACATGAGTAGGAGACATAGGTAGAGAGGGATAGGCTATAGATAGACATGAGTCAACTATGAGAAGAGGTGACTCAGCTTGAGGGAGAGGTATCCAAAGAGCATGAGAAGGGGGTGGTGGTGAGATGGGAGTGAGATAGGCTAGAGGACATCGAGAGACTGGAGCATCAAAAAAGAAGGTATAAGCAAGGACCATGGCAGAGGCATAGAAAGAACTGGAGGATTTGAAGATACAAGTGGAGGGGCTACTAAGAGAGAGGACTGAGTTGAGATGGGAGCAAGATGAGCTTTGTGACAGAGTCATGGTAGTAGAGCAGATAGTGGGGAACATGGGTCTGATGTAGAGACAAAGGAGGCTATGAGGGTCCAGGTACAAACCTTGTAGTTAGAGAGGGATACAACATAGACACAGGTGCAGACCTTGCAGAGTGAGAGGGACACAACACAGATATAGGTGTAGACCCTACAAAGTGAGAGGGATGCGATAGTGGCTTGAACATAGGTTGCAGAGAGAGATAAAACATAGGCTTAGGCACACGCAACACATGGGTGGTGAGGTGGGGGTAGAGGTGCAGAGATTTTAGGCATAGATATAGGCCATGTGGGATGAGAGGGACATGGCTATAAAGTAGGTGTCATGAATGGGAGTAGAGATTAATCAGCTAAGATTCATATAGGATGCATGGGTACAGGAGAGGAGATCCATATGTGGATTCCGGGATAGGTACAGGGCAGAGTGGGATTCAGCCAGATATCAGGTTACAGAGTGGGATGAGCACATGCGAGAGGCTAGTTACTACATTGGGGGTTACTTCATGGTAGTTCCAAATCAGACATAGCGGGTGCCTACCTATGTTAGAGTGGTGCCACAGATGCCAACACAATCCCAGTAAACATGGACACACACCCGAGGGTATAGTGGCTATAGAGGTATCCCTTCGTGGAGAGGAGGGGTGCCAAAATCACCACAAAGGTTAGATGTGGGCAGCTCATAGTAGAGCTGACAAAGGACATGTGACAAGATACCGATTTTTGACAAATGTAGGATGAGTGTACAGTATAGAGAAACAAAGACTAGAGTTGATTCAGATCCTTGTACTTGTAGTTTATTTGATAATACATGCGATGGATATGTATTTTGATTATATGATGGAAATTATTATGGACTATGTGATGGACATTCGTATTTTGATTTTTATATGATATGTGATAGCCTATATTAACACTATGTTATGCACATATGATGGATGATTTTATTTATGCATGTGTACATGTTTATGGTTTTATTATGCAATGATCATTATAATGTGATTTATGTATATGCTTATGATGATATATGTCAATGCTTATATGGATGAGATAGATGATATGTATGACGACTAATGTGTATGATGCAAGATGTGATGGATGATTGAGAAATTTATATGCTATGGATATGGATCTAAAAATTTATGATGCAGGTGGGGGTGTATGAGATGAGTTAATGGTATGGATTAATATGGAAATGAATGATTAATGAGATGAATCTAAGATGATTAGAATAACCAAACATGATTAATATAAACAACTTAATATGCAACAAACCTATATTGTGACATGAGATGCAATTAAATGCCTTACAATCACTAATACATAAATAAGATGCAATGTAGATGGTAGATGGACTTTATTTGTGATCATGCTTTCTTTAGCTTATATAAAATAAAGGTGTGTGATATGTGAGTGAGATGGCCTAATGTGAAATGAAATGTGCATCATGATCATGAGTTTCAATAAGGACTTGCATAGTAATGAGGGTAGATGGTATGCACCTTATTGGTCTAATGGCAAGTACTTTCCCTATAATAATTACAAAATTAAGGTAATATGGTGTTGAACTACACCTGTCAAGAACCATTGGTATCCTAAGAAGAACGAGAGATGAAAGATGAATGTTTGCACAACCAAAATCATAGGTCAAAGTTAAGGTATGAATGCAATGCTATGGAACTGATCATGAAATGAAATCCAAATGAAATTTTCCATTTTTGGAGCACTGATTTTCACTATAGCATAAGACACTAGGTGCCAGGTTATGTGAAACCAAGGAAAGTTAGCATCTAATGCATAAAAAAAACACAATAGACAAGAAGGCTATCCCAACACCCCAAAGTTGTGAAGAATTTGGTCGGGCCAGGAATTGGGATAACCACAAGCACAAAAGGATTCCCTAGCATAACACAATACCTCATGGATCTTGGTGGGTACTATGTGGGACAACCTAGAAGACAACAAAAAATAAAAAAGATCAAGATATATCCCTATGTTAACTAATAAAAACACACCATAATATGATAGATCATGGTGGCCTTAACAAGTTGTAATAGGGAGCTCAAATGATAAATAAAAGCCAAAAGTATCAAAATATCACAATCAATTTCAAAACATCCTTTGCCATAGGATCAAGAGGATGGATGGGGTTGATGAGGTCTATTAGGAAGGATGCATCCTATTGAGACCAAAGATGGATACAAAATTAAAAGATTGATTATGACACAGGAGATTCCAAAACTAATTGAATCTCATGATACAGGTGGATCTCATTTCTGAAGAACTAGCTAGATAAGGAAATACTTGATGACACGACACAAGACACGAAACACAAGACACAAGAACGACACACCCTAATGACTTAGGGGCTCAGGGGCTGATCAGAGATTAGCCTTGCTTATGTGAAAGTGCAGAGCCCTCGTAGTTCAAGAAAATACCATGGATAAAAGTGAAAAGAGGACTAATGAAGACAAGCGATGGAAAACGATGACAAAGAAAGACAAGAGAAAGCAAAGCAAAGCCCTAGGGATGGATCAAATGATCAACCTTGCCTACGTGAAAGTGCAGGGACAACATAGTTTGAAAAGGAATGACCAAGGATAAGAGTGTAAAGGGGAAAATGGAGACCATGATGGATGGAAAAAATGCCCTGGGGGTGGATCAAATGATCAACCTTTCCTATGTCAAAGCGCAGGAGCAACGTAGTTCAAAAAAGACCAAAAGGACTGACACAATAGGATGGGATCAAAATGGAGACCAACATGATGAAGGTACCTATATGGAAGCAAAGGACCGACAAGATGACTAGACTAATGACACAAGCTTAGATTAGGATAAAACTTTAGGATGATGGATAGCAAATGAAACTCATCCAATGCTCAACCAAAATATACCAAGCGACCAAATGATGCATATGGATGGGAGGATAGGATCGATGGGATGATAAGATATGAGTTCAGAAAGGATGGAAGCATAAAGTAACTAGGACGCAAGGTAGATAATGATTAATCCCTCTACGAATGGTTCTTGTGACTAGTTTTTCACCAAAAATACTTATCCAAGGTGCCACCAAGGGTGGTTTTCACCATAGGATGAATTATTTCTCTTTACTATTTTTGGGTTTTTTTTTTGTATTTTTTGATAATTTTTTACTTTTTTTGTATTTTTTTGATTTTGTAGGATAGGATACCCTAGCCAACTTAATTGTAGAACCTTTTTAGGTGAATGATATTAATGGGCTCATCTAGGGGCTCTCCTTCAAGTGTAGCAAGTATGTACACTCCTGATCCATACTTTTTTGTGATGACATAAGGACCTAGCCAATTTGCTTCAAATTTTCCCTTCTTATCTTCATCTTGTTGAGTGTTTTGATTCTCTTTAAGGACTAAATCACCAATGTTGAACTGGTGAGGATGGACCTTCTTGTTGTAGCTTCTTTTAAAATGATTCTAATAGGCTTGAAGGTGATCATACACTTTGATCCATCTCTCATCAAGGAGTTCTAGCTGGCTGAGTCTTACAACTCGAGCGTCTTCATCGCTGATAAGATTCTTTAGGAAGATTCTCAGTGATGGGATTTCTACCTCAATTGGAAATATGGCCTCGAAACCATAAACAAGGGAATAAAAAGTGGCATTAGTAGGAGTGGAAATGGAGGTGCAATAGACCCAAAGGGCGAGATGGATGTGAAGGTGCCAACCTTGACAAATATTATTGACCACCTTTTTAACAATTTTGATTAGGGTTTTGTTGGTGGCTTTTTCCTGACCATTACCCTGGGGGTAATAAGGCATAGACCAATGATGTTGGATATGGAAGGTGTCACAAAGGTGCTTCATGGCTTTGTTATTGAATGGATTGCTATTATTGGAAATGATGGTGGATGGTATTCCATATCTAGAAAGAATATGGAAGAGGATAAATTTGGAAATCTGAGTACCTATGATTTGTGATAGTGGCATTGCTTCCACCCACTTGGTGAAGTACTTAGTTAGAGATGATAAAGGTATGGAAATCGGAGGATGGGGGATATATCTTTCCAAATAGGTTGAAACCCCACTGAGAGAAGGGACATGGTGCTATAAGAGGTTGCAGATCTTATGCAGGAGCATGTATCAAATCTACATGTTGTTGAAAAGGCAGGAACTTCTTGATGAACTCAAAAGAATCATGTTCTAATGTAGGCCAATAGTATCTTTCTCTAAGAATTCTTTTATCTAGATCCATTCCATTTGAATGGGTCCCAAAAACAACACTATGTACTTCCATTAAAGAAGTGTGGGCTTCGGTCTAATTTAGACACCCGAGGAGGGTTCCATCATACCCTCATTGATAAAGTGTATCACCTACGATTATGTAATGGGATGTCCATTGGATGAAATATTTTCTTTAATTGCATGTGAGATCGAGAGGTAGGATATTGTTGCAAAGGTAAGTGTAGATATTATGGTACCATGGTGATGTGGGACCTACAATGTCACACACCATCTCACTCTTTGGGATATCATAGGTTATGATTAATAGTTGTTCAATGAGGAACTCACACTCTGTTTTGTCCTTAAGCATGCCAATTAAAGAGCCAATGGTAGCCATGGCATCTGCTACTTTTTCTATACTCTTGGAATTTGATCAAACTAGGTGGAAGTGAAATAATTTTTGAATTCATCTACCATGTGTTTGTAAGGCAACAACTTATCATCTTTTGTCAAAAAGTCATCATGGATCTGTTTGATGATTAATTGGGAATCGCCAAAGACTCTCAAGTGAGTGATATGCCATTGGATCACAATTCTAAAGCCAATGAGAAGAGATTCATATTCAACTATGTTGTTTGTACACAGAAAAGCCAACCTGAATGACTTTGGAATATAATCGCCTTGGGGGGTGATGAACAAGATTCCTGCCCCCAATCCATTGTGTGTGTAAAAACCATCAAAATATAGTTTCCATGTGGTTGCTTCTGATATTGTAAATACCTCTTCATCAGGAAATTTTGTTACCAAAGGATAGGCATCTATTATGGGAGCATTTCCCAGCTGATCCGCTATCACTTTCCCTTTAATTGCTTTCTGATCCACATATTCTATATCAAATTTTCTCAAGAGCATGACCCACTTAGCCATGTGGCTAGTCAAAGTTGTCTTGGATAACAGATATTTGAGGGGATCAACTTTGGAGATGAGATTTACTAGGTGACTGAGCATATAGTGTCAAAGTTTTTTCAAATTGAAAAACCACAACTAAGCAAGCTTTTTCCACTAGGGAATAATTGAGTTCATATCCCACCAATGTCTAACGGATGTAGTAGATCGCTAGTTCTTTTGAAGACTCATCATTTTGTGCAGTAATGCCCCCAATTCCATTGAAGTAGTTGAAATATATAGTAGGAGCAATTTACTTGAAATTGGTGGCATAAGGATCGGTGGGTGAGCCAAATACTCTTTGATTTTATAAAACCCATGTTGACATTCTGAATTCAACTTGAAGGATGTATCCTTTTTCAAGAGATGAGTGAAGGACTAGAATTTTTTGGCTAATTGAGCTATGAACCACCAGATGGATTGTAGCTTACCTTGAAGGCTTCTACACTATTTAAGATTGTATGGTGGAGGCATATCCATGATTGCCTTGAATTTTGTTGGATCGACCTCTATGCCTCTTCTGGAGATGATGAACCCAAATATTTTTTTTGATGTGACCCCAAAGAAACACGTCTTTAGATTTAGCCTTAGCTTATAATGTTGTAGATGATCAAAAATATTCTTTAGGATTATTGAGTGTTCCTCCCTAGTTCTTGATTTCCCTAGCAGATCATCAAAATAATCTTCCATTATTATGTGAATAAGTTCATGGAAGATGATGATCATGGCTCGTTGATAGGTTTCCTCTATATTCTTGAGGCCAAAAGGCATGGCATTGTAACAAAACATACCCCAAGGTGTGGTGAAGGCTATTTTATGTTGATCTTCAAGCATAATCTTGATATGATTGTATCTGAAGAAGCCATCCATGAGGGAAAGCATCACATGACCTGGAGTTAGGACCACCAACATGCCGATGTTTGGTAGAGGGAAATAATCTTTGGGACAAGCTTTGTTAAGGTCTCAAATATCTATGCAGATCTTGATATTCCTATTTGGCTTGGAAACTAGCACTATGTTGGAGATCCAATCAGAATAATCAATAGGTTGTATGAACCCAACTTCTAACAGTTTCTCCAACTCCTTCTTGATAAGCAAAGCCACCTGAGGGTGCATCTTTCTTAGTTTCTTCTTGATAGGTTTCACATCCAGATGCATGTCCAAATGGTGTGCTACTAGAGTGGGATCTAAGCCTAGCATATCTAAGTCCATGCAAAGTTGATGACGCCTTCCTTAGGAAGTTGAACAATGGTAGAGTATTCTTCCTCTGATAGTGATTGGGATACATATGTGATTTTTGGATCCTATTTAGTTCCCAAATTTACTTCTTGCATTTCCTTGATCAAGATAGATGATCATTCAAGTAGATGAGTCCCTACAAGGGGAAGATGAACATCCCCATCTTCTAGTGCCTCATAGAGGTTTTCGCTATCAGATACGCCCTTTGTTTTTACTTTTTCTAGATCAGGAAGTACCTCGGGGAGGTTTTTTCTAGGTGAACTTTTTTTAATTTTTCTTATTTTTAATTTTACAATTAGGGTGTTCATCTTACCATAATCCCATAAGATGTACATATTGATCCACCGAGGGAAATGTGTGGATAGGTGTGCTACCATGTAGGTCCCAATCGATGAGTTCAAGATGACAAAGGGATAGGATAATGGTGCAAATGGATAGGCATTGAAACATGGAAGAAAGGTCAGTGTGATCTACATCATCGTACGTGTGTTTTATGGATTCCTCCTCTGGTATGTCCTTGAGGGGACCGTTTTCCAGACTGACATTGTTTGAGGCACTAGATGATGCCATAGGACCCTTTTGTTTGTTATCATAGCCCAAACCCAAGTTTCTTGGATGCACAAAAGGGTCTATTAGTTATCATTTTCCTTTCTCATCTACAACAAGGCCTCCCCCCTAATAATTATGTTTTTCACCAAACTTAGAAGGCCATGGATAAGTCTCTTGGAAATAATCGTTCAAGGGGGGAGAGGGTTTAGGTTCCTCATGCTACACCCATTGACTAATGTCCTCTACTGGTGTATCTTGTCTTAACCCAGGAGAGAAATAAGTACTAGTTCCCACATTCTTGGAGCTCAAAGTGATAGTCTTATCTTTTGGCTTTGGTGTAGACTAAGAAGGTTGGCCATATGTGTGTGGTGAAGGTGGCATACTTTCCACGTTCAAAGCTATGTGAATATCATATTCACCACATCCCTGGAAAATGATTTGGACTTTGGTAAGGTTGGAATCAGATGTGGATGATGGAGTGGATGAAGTGGTGGCTAGTCCAGTGGTCGATGAGTGAGATGATGACATCTGAGGTGGTCCCATTTCCACTCTAGGAAAATAATGAGAGTGGGGGAAGGAAGCTTCTAATGCATGGCAATATTCAAATGGTTGAGAATCTGCATTTATAGTGACTTCCATCCCATTAAATGGAAATTTTAGACATTGGTGGTATGTGGATGGAATAGCTTGCATGCCATGGATCCATGGATGACAAAGGAGGAGGTTATAAGGTAGTTCCAGATCAAGGACATGACATGTAGTGTATTGCACAATTGGCCCAACCTGGATTGGAAGACATATTGTTCCCTCAAAATCATGATCTACATTATCATATTCCTTGATTGTGATGACTTGATTATTTCAATGTACAAAGGTTTAGAGCAGAACCATTATCTACCAAGACCCTCTTTGCTTTGTGATGATTTATCGAAACCTCTAGATGGAGGGGATGGTTATGATTAGAGTCGACACAAGGAATGCCATTTTGGCTAAAACCTAGTTGATAGGTGGTGGAGAGGTGCCCTACCAATACTTGAAATTGCGTAAGCTCTATGTAATTAGGAACTTGGGTGTCTTGTAAGGCCTTATTTAGGATTTCTTGGTGTGTGGTAGAAGACTTAAGCAAGTCCTGAATGGACATCTATACAAAATTCTTTCCCAGATGGTCAAGAATGTTTTATTGAGAACTCACAAGTTGCGACTGGATGGATGTGGAGGCTTCAAGGACTATGATGCAAGTTTGATGGGTGGTATAAACACATTGTGGATCCTTTCCTTTTATGCGTATCATAGATACACATGGTTCCACTTGTTCGATGTGCATGATGAGACCTACATAGTTAAGTGGCACATTTTTGTAAATAATGTTGTTGGCACTGTTATCCTAATTATTGTTGTTACTAGGCCTAGGATTTGAGTTTGACGTAATAGGACCTTAGTTATGCTTAGGGAAAGCATTTTGATATATTTGCAATTCAGCATTGGATGAAGAAGTCATGTTGGCATCCACATGTATTTCACCCCAATCTATGAGATCCTAGATGTATGTTTTTAGACTTTGACACTTATTCAATGTATGCCCTTTAATCTTCTGAAACTCATAATATTCATTTTCTCTAAACCAGGCTGGTTGAGGCTTGGATTCATCGGGTGGCTTGGTCATAGGACATGTAATCGGGTAATTGGCTTAAATTCTATTAAACATGGCACTTATGGGTTCCCCTAGTTGAGTGAATTGACATTTGTTAGCCCCCCCATTGTTCCGATTGGATTATTGAGTAGAACGAGGTGCCCCTTGTGGCATTGATATAGCATGAGGATTTGACTACTAAGGAGGGGGATATTGTCGTTTTTTGGAAATATTAGCTACTTGGACATGTTTGGTGTCAATGACACCATCATTGGCAACATTTTTGTTTTTGTTCCAATAATGAGGCTTATCGGCCCCGAGATGACTTCTCCTTATTAGAGTTAAAGATTTTGACTAGCCCTTTAGCGATAAGGACCTCTCAAGAATAGGACCTTTTTCCACTATTGCTGTGAAGGTCATGACACATTGAAGTATAAAGTTGTGGGCCATATCCGGATAAGAGTTTTCAATGAACAAGGTGAAAATATCTTTTTCCTTTAATGGGGATTTCATTCGATTGGCTAGAGCTTTCCATCTTTGAACATAGCTCACAAAGGTTTCTCCCTCACAGTATTTTTCCTTCAGGAGATCTAGCGTATCGATATCCTTCTCTAGATTAAAGGAGAAGTGGTTGAAAAAATCTTCTGAAAGTTGTGCAAAGGACTTGATGGATCCCTTCTCGAGACCCATAAACCAATCAAGGGCTATCCCCTGTAAACTCCTAAGAAACAATCTTATGAGGTAATTGTCATTATGCATGACTTCTTGAGAGTGGGCATAAAATTCTTGAAGGTGAGCCTTGGGGTCTTTAGTTCTTTTATACTTATCGAATTTTAGCATTTTGAAATCCTTTGGGAAAGGAACCAATGAGATTGAAGGATAAAATAGGTAGGGGAAAATATCTTCAAACTTGAATAATTTTTTTTAGTTCTTGCTTTTAAGTCCTTTAACGCAAGTTTGACCTCTTCCATATCTTTATTGATAGGTGTTGTGGGAGTCAAATTGGATGGATTAGGTTGACTATATGGAGGATACTACTAATATGATAAGGATGGTGTTGAAGTAGTTAGATCATAAGTGGGTTGAGGTGTATATGGAGGTTTTTTTTGGTATTGATTGGCATAAGCAGATTGTGGATTGACATAAGGAAAATATGACAGATTTTGATGGTAAGAGGTTGAAGCTATTTGTAAGTATGGTGGTTGTTGTTGATAGTAGGAGGTGGATGAAGTACCCCGATGGTATTGTGTAGCAGCTTGATAGTATGATGACGTGGAAGCCCCTTGCTAGTAAGGTGGTGATTGTTGATAATAGGAGGTGGATTGAGCACCCTGTTGATAAGGTGGTTGTCATTGTGTGTAGGATGTGGATGAAGCACCTTGTTGGTATGAATACTGCTACTGAGCATAGTACGGATTGGATTGGTAATTGTGCGCAGCGCTGGGTTGTTCCATGACGTATGGTTGTGGATTATATGATTGTTGGTATGGATTTGTGTGTGATTGTGGAGGATTAGTGTAAAGTGGTGGTTGAGTCCATGGTGGATTCTGAGAGGCCACATAGATATTTGGATTAGGATTAGATGTAGTAGCATAAGCAGTGTATGTGCTAGAAGGATGGTAGAGATATTTTGTGAGAGGATTTTGTGGTGTTTGCATAGGAATGTGCGTATGTTGGGGAGGCTATTGCTGCTCTGGTGGCTATTGATAGAGTGGGTGAGATGGGATGTGATGTTGTTGTGGGACCATTGCAGAAGCTCTATGGGGTGGTCACAGTAGTTATGATGTAGTTTGTGTCAATTGATGTGTAGAAACGGTAGTGTGTTGCTAAGGAATAAAAAAATTGTTACGGAATGGTAACATTCTATTGCGGGATTGTGAATTTTTGCTATGGAATGGTGACACTTTGTTGTGGGATTGTGATGTTTTGTTGTGGAGGTTGTTGAGAGACAAAAACAGTAGCAGTATGTTGTGGTAGTGCTTGTGAAGGGATAACAGTGTGTTGCGGTGGTGCTTGCATAATAGTGGATTGATGAGGATTAACGAGACATTGCTAAAATACTGAGATGTTACCTTGAGATGGTGGTGGTAGACTGCCAGTAGTTGTAGGTCATAGAGGTGGCATCAATGAAAGAATTGAAGTTCCCCCAATGTTGATGGGAAATTTCCCAAGAAGCTGAGGTGGAAGTAGTGGAGCAGACGAAACATTTTGTGGCATGCCATAGGCATAGGGGTCATTAGGATAAGGTGGTGTCATGGAGGCTATGGATGGGAAGTGAGGATAACTGGAAACTTGGTGTATCACAGAATTTATGAACTTAGGATGATACCAATTCTTTATAGGTGCACCTTCAGGGACATAGGAATTTCTTGGAACATTTTGTGAGGTCTGTGGATCTTCAGATGTAGGAAGAGATTGAGTGTTGGTATACTATGACATATCAAAATTAGGTGGTGGTTTGAATCCTTTCATGATTAGAGTAGCAAGAATATTATCCCCATGCTTGTTGAGGAGATGATCTATCATCTAAACATTAGTGGGATTGCTTAGGTATTTGTGAATGGTGACTTCAGGCTGATTGACCATGTTTTCGTCTCTAGGTGGTGAGGTATTTTGAACATCAGTTTTAGAATGTGATGAAGCACCATTATTGGGATCTTGTGGGATATTTGTGTTGTTGTTGGGATCTTGGGGGATATTTTCCTAGGAACCTTGGGCTTTTTGTTCGGCCATTTGTTTCTTGGCATATGATCGAGTCTGAATAGGCATGAAAGTGCAAAGCTACTATGTGAACTAGGATGATTCTAGACTCTAGGATGCAATGTAGAGATGACCTAAGTGATGATTGAAGGATTGATTGGATTGGATAATGGATCTGTTTATTGGATGATTGGATAAGGATTAGGCTGGATAAGATTGATTGATGAAATAATTGGTAAGATTGTATGTTGGATGAGATAAGATTATAGAAGGGATTCTAAACCAAGTTAAAAAATCACCCTAGGTGACTTAAGGTACTAATTGATCAGATTAAGGATAGATAAATGATTGTGGCATCAAATCCAACTTGAGATGGAAGTGGATTGATTAGGCCAAATGATGATTGACTGACTTAGGATGGATGACAGTCCTAAGAAGATGCTGTAAGATGATGATCAATTCAGACACCTAGGTCAATTTGGATAATAACTTCAAATGAAGTTTAGAGGATTTGGATTGAGAAAACAATGAGGGATATATAATCTAGAGATGCTTTATGATGTACCTATATGATTCAGATGATGAATGGATGACCTTTGAAGAATGCAGATGCAAATTTCAGGTGGAAAAAAGATGCTAAATGGCTAGATAAAGATTAGAATCACCTCACCAAGGTTAGGGTTACCCAACTAGAGGTTAAGGTCACCCAACTTAAGGTAAACGTCACCCAACTAGAGTTCAAGGTCACCCAAATGGAGCTCAAGGTCACCTAACTAGAGGTTAGGGTCTCCCAACTTAGGGTCAAGGTCACCCAACTTAAGGTCAAGGTCACCCAACTGGAAGTCAAGGTTTCCCAACTTTAGGTCAAGGTTTCCCAACTAGAGGTTAGGGTCACCCAACTAGAGGGAAAGATCACCTAATTGAAGGGAAATGTTGCCTATCTGGAGGGAAAGGTCACCTAACTGAAGGGAAAGGTCACCTAACTAGTTTCTAGACTTATCTAAATAAAAAAAGGGTCAAACAGACTATCAAAATGGGTAAATAGATGCACAAAATGGGGAACGAATTCTCGAAATAGGCAAACAGATGCTCAAAATAGGCAAATAGATGTTCAGAATGGGGAAAATGATGCTCAAAATGGGAAAACAAATGTGAAAAATGAGGAACAGATGTTTGGAATGGGAAAAAAGATGCATGAAACATGGAAACATACACTTAAAATAGGTAAATGAATGCTTGGAAGAGGCAAATGAACACTCAAAATGGGCGAAAAAATGCTCAAAATGGGGAAACTAACTGACGAAATGACCAAACGGGAGGTGCGTCTGACTTTTCAAAGTGCAAAATTTCCCAACTATGAGGTAGGATCACCCCTATTGAGGGAAAGGTCACCCAAGTCAAGATAGAATCACCCCTCTTGATGAAACAAGAAAATTTGATGGGTTGTTTGACTAATAGTGACTTAGGTAGAGTGGAGAATCACCCCTGTTTAGGGTAGGGTCACCCCTATTCAGGGTAGGGTCACCCATGTTCAGGGAAAGGTCACCTATCAAGTGAAGAATGGACGATTCTAACAATGACTAGACTGGGAAATGACTGAGGAAGAAGGAAAGTTCACCCTTATTGAGGGAAAGCTTGCCCCTGTTAAGGGCAAGATTGCCCATGTTCAAGGAAATGACACCTCTATCAACAGACCTAGACTTGACTTAGGAAAAAATGACTATGGAAAAGGACGAAAAACATATATAGAAAACAAGTAGATAATAAGGTTGACTTGACTGAACAAACATTCACTGGTTTCACACAAAAATGATAGTTCAAACAACACAATCCTAAGATTGGTGAAAAGGGTATGGCCAACATGGTCCTCTAACTAGGTTGAACAAGGAAAACTAAGAAGTCCTCGATATACACATGGTACGTGAGGCACAGCCAAAAACACCAACCCATCTACAAGCGTGAGTCAGGAAGCCCAGCGAGGTACTAGAGGATCAGACCAACTCTTCGCGTCTTATCTAGGTATCACCCTAGCTTTGACACTCCACCAGATATGACGTGACTGGATTGGGGTACAAATTTGGGTCTCCCCCCTTTATATACCCCACTGGTAAACATGGTTGGGATTTTCCCTTGAGGTGATGAAAACCCTAAGCAGGTCATGCTAAAAAGAGAACACTAATTTTTTTTAGCTACTCTCCAAGCTCAGACGAAGTGTAAGGGGAAAGCTTGAACAATGTAGTGTCCCTTGGGAAACACAAAGAACTAAGCAAGCTATGATTTCTCTTCACCTAGGATCGCCAAATGGTGCAATGGGATTGGATACATCAATAGCTTACTTGACAAGCAAAGCACACAAAATATTGACTCCCCCTACTTAAAGTGATGTGCCTAACTAGTATGAAAATGAAAAGAAAACAAACTAACTAATAGACTGGGCCCATTCATCCTATAGTAAACATGTTATAATTTTTTGATCTTCGGTCTTTAAAAAGCATGAAACAGCTACACAAAATTTAGTAAAAACTAACACAATCACCAAAAGTACAAGGGTTCAATATTAATCATAACAATAGAAAATAGGATATGTGTAGGATCATCATGGAAAAAATAGGCCCTTAATTGGCAAAAAAACCAGAAAAACAAGAGTTAGGTAACTTGGCATAAAAATTTGAATAAGTTATCTATATTATTTAAAAAATATGTAAGAATAGAATTTCTAGAAAATTGAATGTAGTTTCTAAACTACTAGAGTTGTTTAAAAAACATATATATCTGGTGAAAATTTGAAATTTCAATGTAGTAGTACTTAAATTTTAGGGAAAAAATAAGAAGTGGGTGTTTGTCTGACCACCCTAACCACAATGAAATGATAATATTTTTTTTGTAAGATTTTAGATATAAGTAGAGAAATCATGTCCCGATGTGATGCATATTTTCTGGTAATTTTTTTCCAAGTAAATAATTAATTATGAATTTTTTATTTCAACTTTTAAAAAATATAAAAAAACTTGTATGTCCGACCACCTTAACTTGGTAAAAAATTAATGAAATTCAATTTTTCTTTTTTTAATCCTATAGTATGTGAAGCATAGAATGTGACATATGTTTTGGATTCAAAAACTATGATACCATTTGAAAGCTATAGATTTTTTTCAATCTTCCTATCAATGAGGACTTTAGTCGTAATTTGAATAGAAAATGAATAATAATTATTTATTAAATTAAAAGTAAAGAATAATCTGTATTGGTGGAAATATGAGAATATCCTTTAAAAACCCTTTTTTTCATCAATTTTGGGTTAAAAAAATGTTGTCAGCCACATACCCATCATATTGCCACTTTTTTGCCCATCATGATCTTGCACATACCCAACAAACTTTGGAAATGAATTTTTAATCACTATTTTTACCTCATAGATGCCTCTAATTAGGCTGGGATCGCCCCTATTAGGGCAAGATTTCCATTGTTCAGGTTAGGGTCGCCCCTTTTCAGGGAAGGATTGCCACTGTTTAGGAAACAGGGAACAAATTTGTTCTAGTATCACAGATGGGTGATTTTGCAAGGGTGGAATCACCTTTGTTTAGGTCAGGGTTGCCTATCTTGGGGTAGGGTCACCCTTGTTTAGGCCAAGGTCACCCCTGTCTATTGTAGATTCGCCTATGTGTAACTTGAACCTGCAAAATATCAAAAAACAAAGAACTTGAAAGAAAAAGACCCATTTGTGGGTCCCACTAGGCATGCCAGAAATGTGAGCAATGTTATTTTTACTATCTAAATGATGCAAAATAGAAAGATGCAAAGGAGAAAACAACACTTCAACACCTCAATGATTAGCTTAGGTTGACTTGAACAAAATAAAGATAAAAACCAGATTTATACCTTGCTCGCATGATCTTGGTTGGCCCTTTGATTGTTAATGAATGTGTGCTCCTTGATGGAAAATGATCTAAAATGACATGCAAAATGATGAGGATTCAATGGAGATTCAAATTATTCAAGGGGGTATGTGAGTGGATGAATGCAATGGATACAAAAATCAACTTCAAGAATACAACAATAGAGGTTATGAGAGCTTGAATGCAAATGTTTGAGAGTATGAGTGCTTGAACTTGAAAATGAGAGTGCAAGTTATGAGTGAATGAAAGAAAATCTTTCATTTTAAGGGAAGAGTCTCTAGAAAATTGGACAGTCAATATTTTTCCAACATGGGCAAGATCAAGGGCTGTGGTGAGTTGAGGACTCACAAGCCTTCACATCTTTCCATGTGGAAGAGGATGTGTCCCAAGGACAATTGAGTTGGAAAAAGGACATGTGAGGTGGAGGTACTTGCAAGTACCTTGGGATTATGGGAAGATCTCCTTAAAAGGAAGTTCTTCTCCCCATATGAGGGTGATGGTGACAAGTGAATTTTAGAAAGCCCTCCTCTTATCATCATGGGGATGAAAGAAGTTGTTGGGTGAATAAATATGAATTTCAAATTCACATGATTGGAAGTGATAAGTGGTTGGGTGAATAAATGTGAATTTTTAATTCAAATGGGGAAGAGGTCAAGGCTCAAAAAGGAAAGCACTTATGAAAGTTTGAATTGGAGGACATGCCAAAGATGACATGTGATTAGATTAAGGTTGTGTAAATAGGTGATTAAGAAGATTAATGAAGGATTGGAGGCAAGTGGAAAAATATGGAGGATGTGACATTAATCCTGATTAAAGGTGTGCACATTCTAATCATGCATTAATTAGACTAATCTAGATTAGAAGAAGGTTATGGAGGATGTGACAAGGAGAGAAAAAAAGAGAATTTAAAATCGATTTAAATTCAAAAAGGCTAAATGAATAAATTAAATAAATTGATATATTTATTTAATTTAGAGAGGAAAGGATGAAAGGTAAAGTATTTGATTATTAAATTAAATACTTTAGGAACCTTAGGAAAATGGTGGAATATTAATTAAATAAATTATTTAATTAATATTGATGAAATAGACGAATAAGGGAGACATATTTGACCATATGGGAGTGGTCAAATTTGGATATCTATAGATGGAATGAAACTGGTTTTAACATTTTTGGTGGAAGCATCATTAGATGAAGTTTTTACATTTTTATTTGTAGTTGGAATGGTTTTCCTAGGCTGTCCTATGGGTTTCTTTCCATGATCCATAGGCTGAAACTTAGTAGCAGCAAAAGGATTTATGTCTTTAGTGGCCGTAATAGAATTATCATAAGTGCTTGCAACAAAAAATTCCATAGGAATAGTCACCTTAGGAGACTTAATATATTTAGGAGAGATTTTGGGAATTGGTTGCTCCTTTGCTACTTCTTTCATTTTCTTAATTTTTTTCTCTTAGCATCTCTTTCTAGCATTTTTGCTCTGATTCACTCATCCTTTTCTTTTGATTTTCTTTATCAACTCCCTTGCTTTTCTCTCTTCCAACTCCTTGAGTATGAGTTCTTCTTCTAAGGCTTTCATATCCTTATCTATGTCTTCTTCATCTTCCAAGAAATCGTCAGACTCATTAAGCTCAGGAGTATAGAATGTAAGATTAGCTCATTCCCTTTCAAGGGAATGATGGGAGGCTATAGTAGGAGATTTACCCCTTGGTTTGAAATTATCACCATTAAATATAGATTTACCACCAAGGGATCCACTTTGGATGGGAATTTGTTATCCTTTTCCAAAAATTCTCATCTTTCTTCTTCCCTTGACATCTCAAGGTTACTATCAAGAGTTTTATGAGTGTGTAATTTCTCCACATTTGAATTAGGCATATCAGATTCAAATGCCTCTTCATGCATAGCCTCATTATGAAAATTTTCATTTAAAATTGGAGATACATTATTAGGGTTTTCAACAAACTTACTCAATTCAACATGCTTTGATTCCAGGTTTGTTATTTTTCTTGTGATGGCTCGGGATCCAACTGCTACTTTGAGTGCTTCTTCATATAGCTTCTAGTTTTTCTCACGGTTTCAAATATCATCATAGAATTATCCTTCTCTCTCTCTTTTTGATAATTTAACTTCACACTGGCACAAGAGACATCAGAGTCGCCACACAGTATGTTGGAAAATAAGATTTAATTGTAATTTGGAGATGCACTAGCAATCTCAGAGAAGACGTTGAACATAACCTGATAAAAAATGAGAAAAGAACTAAAACTCAACACATAAAACTAGACTTGAGCTATTGATGAGAATTTGAACAAATTATTCTTCAAAAAATGAAGAATAATGAAAATAATTGACTCTAGTTGTACCAAATCTGACCTAGAGACACTGGATTAGCATTGTCCCCAATAGATTTTCCAATATGTTGGTTATTTTTTAAGAACCAAACTTAGTCTCAACAATTACCCATGAATTTTTCATAATTCAATGACCAAAAAAGGTGAGGATTGGCTGATGAACAGGCGAGAGCTTGCTAGGCTCTACCTCTACACTTTGGGCTCTGCAAGACCTAGGAGGGCGATCCTTACAATGTTCTAAATGACACTCTTGTGCAAAATTATCACAAACATTATGATTAATAGATACATTCTCATGAATTAAAATTAGGTGGAATCCTTCAAAAATCTAGAAAATTCTTTAAAGAATCTTCATCTAAAGCAAAGAATAGACGACTCAGATGAAACTTCATAAATATTTAATATTTATAATGGTTTTCAATAAATATTTTTCCTTTGATAGTCAAGACAGACTAAATTATATTAAATATTACCAAATTAATAGAACCATGTGATCAATTCTAAGTGTATCAAATGTAGATTAAAAAAAAATCAAACACACCGATAAAACATTATATGAAAAATAGAAAATGGAATAAAATAAACGCAAACTAAATTTTTTTCTCTCGATGTCATCCTATCGTCCTCTATCTCCAGTGTTTTTGTCGATTCTCACTGGCTCCCAGATTATGTGCTAGGCTCAATAAATGGTCTTCCTAGAGAACGAGATTTAAAGATGAATGCATGCTTAAATTAGACATGATTTCTAGAATGAAAGATTACAAAATTACAAAAGCTAAAGACAATAATGATAATGCTAAAATGCTAGAATGCAATTAAAATATAATGTGTTTATGTCTGTAGATGTCTGTGTGGTGTGTTGTAATGCCCAAAAATTGCATGAAAGGAAAAACTACAACTATCAAATATATATATATTTTTTGAACAATATTACAAAATATTAATGTTTAACATCCATACATGTGCATGATACATACAATGCGCATCAGGTGACATAGCTTGTGCAACATCATCACCACCATGTAGACCGAAAGCAGGGTAAGGGAACGAAAATAAATTTGGGTTAAATCCAACCACAGGGTTTACTAGACCCTTAACTACAAAATCAAGATTTGATACTCAATTTCACATGAAATTTAATGTCCTTATTAGACCCTCTTGGTAAGGGTTCTCACGAGGGAAAAATATATAAAAATCATCAAATTTGACTTACTATTAAACCCAAGGACTTATTGACAAACATTATTTTATTTGCTAACCCTACCCTTTCCAATCGACTTTGAGATATCAAGAGAGTCTACATTAAACATTTCACCTTGAAACTCGATTATAAGAATGAGAAAGATATTGATAATATGTTATCTATTAACTTTATTATTTACTTATTTATTTTTAATTATCACTAATATAAGTATTTACTCAAACCTACTAATTATATATAAATTCATAAACTTATATGCAATTAAATATAAATTGCATCCTTTATATTTATATTTTACTAGTTAAACTCTTAAAGAAAATGAAGAAGAAAAAAAAATGAATAAAGGAGAAACTATCCTTTTTAAATAATTCCTAATATTACGTGGGCCTTTTTCCTTGCATGTATTCTTTTTAAATTAATTGAATCTTCTTTCTATGAGTATGGGAATATTCTCCCTTCTCTTTTATTTAGCTTTTAAATACTATAGTGGCCTTTCACGTGGTGGAGAACATGAAGCTTTTTTTTATGGAAATATTTCCAACGCCACGCATGTAACATAGGCTCACATTACCATGATTATTTTTTTAATTTATTTTTGCTGTTGCATTTATCTTCTTTCTTCTTTATTTGTTTTACCATACTCCTAAATCTCCAAGATGCTAACGTTTGTTTCACCTTTATAATTGATCATGGTAATTATAAGATCACACTCGCACTTTTTCTCTCTTTTGCATTTAATGCTCAGTGAACCTAAAATTCGTTAACTTTCTTACAACCTATAGCAAATAAGAAACAATGAATTATACGTGATTTGTAATGTTTACTATGAGAGGTAGACTGGAGGTTAATATAATTAAGTCTTTCTAGCAAGCGCCTCTTCACACGGACTTCAGGGTTAAACGAAAGATAAAACACATCATTTTAAATTGCTTGCTTCTCAAGTGCTATCCTGACACAACTAAGTGACGATCACTTGGCGAGATGGAAGTTTTGACTTACTCAAGCAACGTCAGAAAGAGCCCTATTTTTTTTATTTTATTTTTTTTTCAGGAAAATCTAAATTCTAAGGAAGACTACAAATGTCAGAAATCACAAGACTTCCACAAGACCACCAATCCCAATTTAAAGAAAATTGTTGCGTTCTTTTATCCACGCTTCAAGCTGGAACCAAGAGTTTACCTTTGCACCCATTTTTCTCCCCTTATGTTTAGCAGTCAAATGAAAGATGGTAAAATGAGACTCAACAAAGTAAACCTAAACTCTTGACACTACACAGACCTTCCTAATATCCACGCCTTCATGAAATATCTTTGCACATTGATCATTGGGTGAGATAGGGAGCTAAATAGATCAAGAAATGATAGCAGGATACATTGCAGCCTGTATTTTGTCTTAGAAACTCATTAACATTACATATACTATGATATATGGCATAAATACCAAGGAAGCAAGTGTCTTTCAATATGTCAAATCAGGACTTCAAATGAGAGCTTGTTAGATCCTCCAGGGTTAATCCTAGCTCAATTATGAGTGGCGACCATTAACCGATGCTCTGTAATATATCTTCGTAAGGACCGGGCAGAGTGTTAGTGATCAAGAGATGAAGGGGCTTGATTTCACTAATGGGGTGCCAGTTCGGTACGTGGGAATGGGCAACCTGATTGGCCCCTGCAAACAAGCTTGGGATGCAAGGAGAATCACATGCTAATTTGAAGCAATCTTCTTTGTCGCCTGTTATCACTAATACTGATAATTCCATTTTTAGTTTTTATTTTATTTTATACAAGAGTTCCATTCTCCTACGTAAGCCAAAGGCATAGGGAGAGTGTTACCATTGTCAGAGGAAAGTGGGGGAAGGTGGTGCCTATCAGAAATGTGTAAGAGGCACAACTTTGGGGTGCTATCACAACCTACATTAAGGTGTTTCTCGCGAAATGAGTAGCTCGTACAGAAAACGGCAAAGTTCCCTCAATGGATACTATTGTCTGCCATATCTCTAAGCAAGGCGGTGGAGGGCTTATGGGTCGAAGAGACCGATAAAGCGTGCATATTTAAATCAGAAGATACAGTCGGTAGGATTACTAGGAGTAAGATCAAATGGGAAGGAATGCTTTGATCAGACCCACCCTTAGGAAAGAAAGGAGGATAGTCACTCACAAGAGATGGCACACCCTCACAAAAGTTCTCACAGTGGCACAACTAAATCTGCAACTCTTAACTTGAGCTCACAGTTTAATGACGGGGTTCCACAGGCAGTTGCCCATCTCAATCTTTTTTTGTATATGCACGTATTATTATTTTACCCCTTTCTTTTTTTTATTTGCCATAACCTTCTATACATCTCTGTGATAGATTTAATATCATTATGCTCTATGATATATTTACTTATAATATCCTACTAGACCATCGCAGGTCTTTGTAACCTTACGGAATAAGCATGCATGGAACTATATCCATGTCTATTTCGTGGCTCCAAAAATATATAGTTATTTTATTTTAATTCATCTCCTATATTACATAGAATTCGAGATTTGTTTTATTCTAATTCCTTTCTTGGTGCCCCAATGGTATGTCATTTATGCATGTACAGAGCTATCTATCTAGTTCATTCCTGAATCGATGGAAGTGATTAATCTTAATGGTCATAACAATGGACTTACCCCCTTCTATCGTAGTTAGATAAACCTATCCCCAACGTCACCACTCAATCGAACGAGCATAAGGAAGGCAAAGGCTTTGTTGTCTCTTGGCTACTATGGAAGGAGAGTATATTCTTACATTCTTTCCAAGCACTACTTTCCACCATCTGAAATGTACAATGATGATGGATTTATAGGTAGTCTGATATTTCTTTTCTGCATAAAATTTTATAACCAAATGTATATTTTTCTAGAGATCAATACACACAGTAAAATAATCTTAAATAAACTTTATCTTATTGATACTATGAGTAAGGGAAAAGAAATATATTTATTTCTATCAGGGATTCTTGAAAATAAAGTGCTTAAAAGTTCACAAATCGAATGCTTATAGCTCACAATAGTTATCTATTTTTTATTTTTATTTTTCCTCTAAGCAGGGAACATAAAGTTTTCTTTCTTAAAAATAAACTACATATTATTTTTTATTTATTTTTCTTTCTTTGCCCTCTATTTGATTTACATAAGTTGAAAACCTAAATTGCTTACATATTTAAAAAAAACAAGGGAAATATTTCAACTATTACATTCAAGAACTTTACTACAGTATTAGATGCACTGTTGTATTAGAGGAACTTATTTCCCTTACAATATATAATACAAGACTTCCACTTGCTTATTTACAACATCACAAAGATAAAGAACCCATTTTCCTATTTACAACAACAAGCCTCCAATAGGGCAGTTTCCTCTTGATGTTACAACAATAAAATCCATTCTTCAAGCAACATATGTACTTCCAAATCTGTAGATCTCCTCAAGCCTACATAACTATACAAGGAACAAAATTGTTATAGGCCAATGAGAAGCTCACCTCCCATCCTTTGGTTGGTAAACCAACCACCCCCGAGCTAGGAGGCAACTAGGGAACCGGGTACAACAATCAATCCAAATAACATTTAACACACATAACACACAAGAAATTTCACACCCACCCAAGGGATATTCACATAACTTTAGGATTCCATCAAGAATCCAAAGTGGGGGATAGAGAGTGGACTACGCACTCCATATGGGGACTCATAGTAATAACAACAAGAATAATTCATATCATACTCCCATCATTTCACATGCAACCCTTCTTTAATCTCTTCTCTTTCTCCAAAACCCATATCACCAAAACCATTTCTACCATTTCACAATTTCACATGGGTACTCATACCCCTTTTGAGCCTCTCCTCTTAAGGAGGAAATTAAACTTCCCCATGGAGGTTCCTACTCCATACCATCCCCAACAAGGGATGCTCTTCCCAACTTGGGTGAGCCTATCCCTACACAACCCTTTTTCCCATAACACATAATACATCAAAAAAACACAAGAAGATATGCTCCAAGGGAAATTTGAAATAAACATACAAAGCAGACACAAGAGATAAAGTTTCAAGCACATCTTTTCTCCTACACATATAATCTTTCAAATACAAACATGAAGAAGAAGAAACAAAAGTGGTGAATCTACCTTAAAACCAAGCTCAAGGAAGGATGGGTTGAGGATCCACACAACTCCTCTTCTTCCAAGCTTTTTCTTCAAACTCCTCACTCCCCCAAAATTCAACCAAAATCAAGAATGCCAAAAGAAAAAGGAATCCCCTAACCCTTGTTTTGAGTTTGTTTTATAGGAACTCAAGTATGAACTCCTTTGAATAGGGAGTTGACATTTGTCAACCTCCCATTCACTCTCTTAGGCACACTCACCCATGTGTTCTCACACATGTGTGAGGACTTGGGAGACTTCCAAGACAACATGGAGAAGTGGGATTGGAAAGGGACTAGTCCCCATCTCACTTCCCAAACCTTATTTTCGCCAAACACCTTTAAGGCCTCAAAAAGAGTGCCCTATCTTGAGACTGACCCATGATTTTAAGCTAAAAAGGTACCTAATCCATAGGTACCTGCCCTAGGGACATTAAACCCATAAAAACACTTAAAAAATATCACTTTTCAATCCCCAAAAAGTGCCTAAAAGTTCAAATCCGAGTTTTGTCCACTTGAATAGACAACTCACCTCCTGGATGGAATGACGTGGCAATAAAAACCAAATTAAAAGCATTCACAAATAACATCAATAATTACATGATGGAACTATAGTCCCTTCATATGGACTTTAGCTCGGTTTCACTGGTTAATTTACATAGGGTTCCCAAGAGTCACCTCCAATTTCCATTGGCCATGGAAAGTGTACCTGCACACTCGATGCACACATTAATACATCCAAGTAAATCATATTCATATAAAAAATCAAACCATTGCATTTACACAAGATTCATAATCCACATAGCATAAGGATCCAATAACATAATTGAAAAATCATTAGCTACCTATCTTATCTCCTTTTCATTAACCATAACTTTCATACTCATCCAATTGGACCATGATTGGTTCCCACCATTGGTTTCATTCATTCATCATTAAGTTTCTAGATTCAAAATAAACAACTCAATAACTAGCATAAAATTTGATCAATCATCATATGAACTTAAACATTTAAATATCTCATCATCATTCTTATCAATAGGCATAGATAATAACCAAACTCAAAATACTCCAAGTTCTAGATGTAGCATAGTCATAATCAAATCATCACAAGAACACAAATGTCTAAACCTTCTATCATCAAGGGTATCATCAGGCATAATCAATAATTAACTTAAAATAGTCTACACACTGGATGTAACATAGAGGTGGGCCCCACATGTGTCCGCCATGAATCAACGACTCTGAAAATTCCACTTCATGGAAAAGATTCAGCAATCCCATAGAAGAGATAAGATGAGATTGTAAAGATGAATTGTCATCTTTTTGTGAGATTTTGGAAATATTTTGAAGATAATGAATTATAGAATTCAATTATTTATTTATGGGTGACATGGATAATTTTTCTTAATCAAATAAGATATTCAATTAAGATTTGGATAATAATAAAATATTTCATAATTAAATAAAATATTTAACAATTAGAAGAAATATTTGAATAGGAGAAAGAAAATGTTTAAATTTTAATTAAATCAAAAACTTAATTAAATTCAAAAGGTGATAATTAATTAAATAAATAAATGGATTTATTTAACTAATAAGTAGACATATGAATGTGAAATAATTAAATAAATTTGATTTATTTAATTATGGTGGAAGAATAAAGTGAATGAACAATATAATTAACTTAATTAAAATTAATCATATGTAGAGGACTTTTAGGGAGATTAATTAAATAATAAATATTTATTTAAGTGTTAGGATTAATTAGACATGACCAATTTTATGCATATAGATTTTTCCCTTCTTTGAAATAATGTGTGAAACGCATTGCTTCAAAGAAAATATTCTTTCTTTTGATGTGTTTGATTTTTCCCTTGATCAGAAATATTTTAACTGATATTCCCCTAATTAAAAACAATGTTCCTAATATTGATGATGCCCCCTTGGGAGATAAATTACCGATGATGAGAAAAATATTTAGTTTGTGATGAAATTCAGATGATGAGAGGGTTGCAATGATTTAGCTCCTGATAATTGATTAAAAGATGTTGTAGTTTGAAAATCAGGTCAATGTTTGATAAAAGATAAAAATAAAAATAAAATGCCACAAAAAACCCACCCTAGTTGACATTTAAAAGGTAAAAGGGGTAAAAAACACAAGTCATTTTCATGTGTTGACTTTACTAATTGTGTGCTATGATGGTGACTTGGTTGGAGATTCGTATCATAGGGATTCTCAATACCAGAGACCAAGTATGGACCACCAATGAGTCGATTCAACCCCCTTTGCAATTAGTCAATTTTTGCTAAGTTTTTAGGATTTTATCTTTTTTAGCACATTTAGGAAATAGAGTAGCTCATTCAAAAAAACATAGTGCCACAAGCTCATAGAGTAGCACCACTTATAAAATAGATTACCACGAAGATGAAATCACATTCTGTTAGATTGACATCTTCACATTATTTTACTCTTAACCTTAAGTGAGCATTTTCATAATGATGCCCTTATTGCATGTGTGGATATCCATGATAACTGTGTTTTTCTGCTAAATATCTTATGTTTCAGTATCACTACAGGGAATTGACAAATACATAATTGAATATGTTTCAATTTTCATAGCACCTGAAGTTTTTTCTTTTCAGTGTAGGGTCTCAACGATATCATTTTGTCTCATATGGGAAACTCGTATCATTGGCGTAGGATTGGCATTATGTCTTGGCAAGTCGACAGAGTGAATATAAAGTGTTAGATCTCAAGTGACTTTCGGTGAAGTTCTCTACAGGACCAGTCTGGTGTTATCGAGTCATCATCACATTTCTCAGTTCAAAATAAACAACATCAATTAGCATATAAATGTGATTATTGAAGATCATATGAGACTTAAACTTGGGATCATCGCATCAATAGGTATAATGAACCATAACTGTTATCAACAAGTTTTAGACTGTGCAGACATAACAAAAAATCATCACAAGCTTCAAAAGTACAAACCTTCTATCATCAAGGGCATCTCATTTAATACATAACTTCTTAGTCCACAAGGCATGTATACATAGAGGGGAATATGTGTCACTTGGATTCTATGGATATTTATGGTTTTGAAAGATTTCTTGGAATGTTTCAACGCTGAAAATTCCTTAGATTGATTCCTGGACAAAGATGGAGAGAATCGGCTTCTCCGTTTTTCATACTCCAAAGTCAGATGCCTGTTTCATTTTTTGGAATGGGTATTTTGAAGATAATGGTCAAATCTTTATTTATGGCTCAGAAACTTAAGATATTCAATAAGTTTGGAATAAAATATTTGCTAAATAACCACCTTTATTTAATAGGAGTAAATGTTTAAATTTTAATAGGAAATCTCTTAATTAAATTGGTGATAAACGAAAAACACATCATATATGAATGCTTCTCATTGACCTAATTATGGTGGACTTTCGCACAAGGAACTCTCATATGTAGAGGTGGAGCCCTAAATATTTTTTCTCTCTAACATGACCAATTTTATGCATTTTGTCCCACAATGTCACGCACCTCAAAAATTCTCTCTTCCCACCCATGATCAGCCTTCATTTCCCCCCATCCTATACCTGATGCCCCCCTTGTAAAAGGACTGTTGATGGATAAATTCAGATCCAAGGGTTGTGGTCCACATTGAAAAAGAGAAAAAAATAATAAAAATAAAAATAAACAACAAACTCCCCACCCATAAAAAACAAAAAAAGACACAAGAGATACACATGACTCTAACCACATATGATGGTCTGATCATGGAGAAACAAGTATCATAGCATAGATTCTAGCGGGCTCCGCCACCAGAGACCTGTGTATGGACCACCAATGAGTCGATTCAACCCCCTTTGCTTTGGAATTTTTTTGTTTTTAGTCAATTTTTGCTAAGTTTTTAGGATTTTATCAGCTTTTTTAGCACATTTAGGAAATAGAGTAGCTCATTCAAAAAAATTCATAGTGCATATAGGCTATAAAATGGTAGATTTAGGATACAAGCAGTTTAGTGGATCCGAGACATAGAGTAGCACTTATAGGATTCTGGTGGGAAATGGGTAGTTTAGCGCTTATAGGAAATAGATTAGCGCTTTTAGGGTTTTCACGCATCGGGTAGATGAAATGGCACATTCTGTTAGAACTATAAAAAATTGACATCTTCACATGATGATTTTACTCTTAACCTTCCAAGTGAGTCATACCTTTTCCACATTTCCCCCTTCATAATGTTTTATCTACTTTATGCCCTTATTGCCCCATTAAAATTCATCCATGTGTACATTTTCCACACTTTGGTCCATATCGGCATGAGTTGGTTTGGGTCTCCCCTACCCACTGTGTTTTTCTGCTAAATATCTTATGTTTCAGGTGTATCGGTGTGACTGCAGTTGGATCTTCCCGATCCTTTTTCTGTTGACAAACATCTGTTGCCTATCGGCAAGACATTTCCGTTGTTTCGACGACCATGGTGGGGCTCTTCGACATATGTTTCAATTTGCGGCAAGAGGTCATGGCAAGGGGGTCGGGTCTTGTAGATAGGGTTTTGGAGGTTTCCTATTGGTGAAGTTTTTTCTTTTCAGTGTAGGGTCTCAACAATATCATTTTGTCTCACCGAGCAGCATATGGGAAACTCGTATAGGCCTGTGAAAGTTTATTGGCATAGGATTGGCTATTGGTATTATGTCTTGGCAAGTGTCTCGGTCTTGTCGACAGAGTGAATATATGGCTTTCGGTGTAAGTGTTACCCTCTCTTGGCGATCTCAAGTGACTTTCGGTGAAGTGAGGAACTCTCTACAGGAGGTCTCCCTGATAGTCTGGTGTTATAGCGACTCTCTTGGTGGGCATTTGTCGGCAAGACATTTGGTTGGTCACAATGAAATGAAGTATTATGGATGGCTCTCAGCGAAACTTGGAACGGTCTATGTGACTTCTCCCCGACACTGCATTGTCTTAGCGAAGGCGGATGGGAGATGGTTTTCAGAGTAAGTGTTGCCTTGTCATGACAACTGTGAAACAAAAAGTGGATGCCTTTTGGCCTGACATTTTGATCTCGGTATATGGTCTCCCCGAATGTGATGAGCTACGGTGACAGTGAATTAAACAAGGGGAGTTCATCAGTGTGAGATTTGCTTGTGTCTTAGCGACAAGAAAGCACTTAAGGAAAAGTATGTATTGGAAAAATGAAGTGAAATCTACATGACATCTCACCGATAACCTAGGGTTATAGCGAAACAAGAGATTACTACATAACTTCGGTATAACCAACAGGTTGCTATAGCGAATATCAAAACAATATACAAGCAGAACGATGAACGTTTGAATTTCCTTCGGCATAGGTTGCAATATGTCTCGCCGACTCTCTTGCTATTGAATAACAATAAATACATAACTATGGCCAACATGTGAGTTCATAATACCGTTGCAGGCCGACTTGACTGAGCCCGATTTCTGCAGTGGCCGACATGAATTTGAAGCGTTTGGTTTTTCTCATGCTGGTGTATAAGATGCACTCCAATTGTAATCAAATTTATCATCAGATTTTAGATTAGAAGCAGTAGGCAGTCAGATGACTATAGTAGAATAAATTTTCTTATCAAAGACTTTGTGCATGTTTTCCAATGGTGGCTTCAATGAAATTTAGCTATGTGGCAGTTTTGTTTTGGTGTCAATTATGTGTCGAGTTTATTGAAAAGAATTCCTGAAGCTATCTCCATGTTGATTCTTTCTGGTTATTTAAATTGATGTAACAAGTTTATTTTTGATTTATCTATGCACATTTGCTGCATTTGTATGGTTAATCAATTTGGTTCTCTCAAGTAGGGATTAAATCCTTTTCGGTAACCACAGTAATTAGGGAGATTCATCTGGATTATTAAAATAGAGCTTAGTAATCATAATCTTGCATTGTTTATACAAGTTATAAACAGATCATATTCCTACAATTCGATCTTCTTCCAGAATAAAGTACCCACTTCTATTTCATTCGACTTCGCATACCCAACAAGGCACTGGTCTCTACAATTCCATTATTTGAATTCACCCAACTTCTTTACATCTGTTTATTGATCATTTTAGGAGTTAGATTATAAATCTGCTTTTAGATAGCTATCAAGTTTTGTCCAATTTGTTCACTGTCATTTGCCATTGTGAACAAATTGTTTCAAGAAGAAAATCACTAGTTAAGTCTGCATTGTTCAGTTAGGTACACCCGCCTAGGTCTAGCAGCACCAGAAGAGTAGAAGGTTTGATTGTTTCATACCTTGTTCTGTTACCCTGAAACGTCATGAAAGCTTGGCAACCTTTCATGGTTCAAACCTACGTTTTTGAGAACTAACAAATTGGTGACTCTGCTGGGGAATAACTTGAGAAAATCTGGTGGTAGACAGCCTTACCTTATAGAGTCATACAATTTTTTAAATCAGGTCTTCAAATAGAGATTCATAATTGTGTAGTTTGTAGCTCCCCATCTAAGTCACACAACTAACAAATTGGTGACTCTGTTGAGGACAAACATTAGAAAATTCAGTTGAAGACCATCATATAGAGTCAGCGAAGAAAAGATTTGTGATTTGAGAAGTTTCAGAAAGGATGATTCTGCTGGGAAAGATAAGAAATAATGATTTTCCTACTTTTGGAAAAGTAGGTGGCGACTCTGAAAGAATATTTTGCAACTGTTCAAGCATGAATGGAGGAAGTTTTCAGTTTAGGGGAGGTCATGTTGGAGCTCCTCATAGACAGCAGTATATGCCATATCACCATACACAACACTATGGTTCGATGTACCAGTATCAGTACCCACATAGCACCCCCCCTCATCAGCATACCATAATGATCAGACAATTTGATTTGTCAGGGATCTAGTTATCCCCTTATCCAATGGATAGCAGTTGGAGGAGCATGGTTCCAAGGTTTACAGGAAATGATGCAATCACTACTAAAGATCATTTAAGAAGTTTCGATGCTTTTATCCAAGATTTGGATGTGCCCTATGAAGATTTACACATGAGGCTATTTATGATATCACTTGTTGAAGATGCTAGGGATTGGTTCAACAACTTACCAATTGTCTCTATTGATTCTCTCCAAGGATTTCAAGATCAATTCTTCGAGCAGTTTGGGAATCTAAGTGCACCAGATTTTTCTCTTCGTGAACTGTTACAAATTTAGAAAGATCAAAGTGATACAATTTATGATTTCAATTGAAGATTCAATAAGTTGCAGAATAAAATACCTATTGGATCAAAGTTGCCAGATTTCGTAGCACTGAGTATTTATTTGAATGCTTTTGATCCAAAGATAGGGTATGAGCTGAGAAATAAATTCCCAAGAAGCTTGGCTGAGGCACAAAATATGGCACAAACAATTGAAAACAATAGGAAGGCTACTGGGATGATTAGTAAAAGAGATATTCATAGGGTTTCTCAGCAAAGCAACATATACAGGAACGAAAGGCTGAGGTTGCATGGAATGCCTTATAATATAGAGTGGAGGGACAACAAACCTATAATAGCTAGGCCTGGAAGTGAGGGAGCTTCTGATCCATTAAGCAAGAAAGGAACCTATATGGTAAGTAACAATTACTTTTGTGATTTTTGTGATAAGCCACATTCCCCAGATCACTGTGTTGTAGCCCAAAGAATATAGGAGGGAATGTAGATGGAAAACAATGAAGAAGATTATACAGTATACCTGGCCTCAGATACTTTTCACCATGTTGAGGAGGATGAGGGTGCAAGGCTTATCTCTTGCACAACAGATTGTCACAGAGAGAGCAGTGTTTGTTGTGAATATTCTGATGTTGATGATGAACTTGAGGATTTTGATATGCAATCAAGGGATTCTTCTACTTCTTATGAGGATCTGGATGAAGAGGAAATGGGAGATATTAATTCATCAGATAGTAAGTATACAATACCTCTAGAGTGCCCTGCAGTTGAAAGTTATGAAGATACATCTGATGAAGAAGAGGTTTGTGCATTTGAAAGTGATTTCAAGATTTTTTCAAACTCGTTGTATGATGAAAATTTAAATGATGATCAGATGATATTTTGCAAAGGTATGTCCGTGAATGAGTTTCAGGCTTTTTCAAATTCACTTTATGAAAGAGAGGAGCTAATTTCAGACAAGCAAAATGATGGAATAAATGACTGCGCTGATAATGTTTTTGATTTCCCATTCTCTGATGGTCTTGATTTTCTTTTTGATGATGATAAAAGTGAAAAGCATGACTGTAGTGATGAAAATATAGAGACTTGTTCACTTAGTTGTGAATAGATTGCAAATTTTTTTACTTCTGAATGCCAGAGGTGTGCACATGAAGATGATCTTGAAGTTTTGTGTCCAGCTTACACTTGTTTTGATAGTAAAAAATCTTTGTGTGAAGATTCCTATGACTCCCCATGCATTTCTTGGAATGATGGCATTACTTTTGGTATTAATAAGAAGTTTTCTTCCATTCAGGATGAGGTATGTGATTCTGGAATTAGTAATTCATGTGAAGAAGACATTTATTTACATATCAAGGATGATAGAAGTCCAGATTTGATTGATCCTCGTATGCATGATATTGAGGATATGAGTAATGATCTAATGTTGATTCCAAATAATGATACTAGAGGGGTGCAAAAGGTTTTTGACTCGTTTTTCTCAAACAGTAATGATATGACAAAATTTTTTGTTTCTCAAGTGAAACACTTTGATTATGAAATTCTTATACAGCTGGGAGAGTGTTTCAGAATACATAACAGTGAGAGAGATAATGAGGAATGTTGTATTTCATGTGTATGCATTTTGAATGTTGGAAATAACAGAGTTTTATCTGATAATGGAAAATATAAACTACTGAATATAGTTGGGAAGTTGGTCGAGGCCAAGCTTGGTGGTTTTCTCAAAACTTGCACTTTCAGTGACAAGAAGGATTGCATCAATGTCTTCAAGAGAAGTCTAATGAACTCAAGAGAAAATTAGGTATTTGATATGGGAAAGTATGAAATTGTAACATCTCAAGACAGAAGAAGTTAACACACAGAGGATTGAGGGTTGCCAGTGCATGGACAACTCTTACTTGTCCTCTTAAAAATTATTTTCCATGCATAGTAGTTTAGGATGGTGATTCACCTTCATTTTGCATTCTTTCCATCTTGCTTTCGGTCCATTTCCATTATGCTCATTTTGTGTTTGGTCTGGTCTGCTCACCCAAAGAATCAGGATCCTTGCAATGATCTAACTATCATTCATCCCTAGACGGAGCCACTGTTAGAACTGTAAAAAATTGACATCTTCACATGATGATTTTACTCTTAACCTTCCAAGTGAGTCATACCTTTGCCACATTTCCCCCATTTTCATAATGTTTTATCTACTTTATGCCCTTATTGCCCCATAGAATTCGTCCATGTCTACATTTTCCACACTTTGGTCCATATCGGCATGAGTTGGTTTGGGTCTCCCCTACCCACTATGTTTTTTTGCTAAATATCTTATGTTTCAGGTGTATCGGCGTGACTGCAGTTGGATCTTCCTGATCCTTTTTCTGTTTACAAACGTCTGTTGCCTATCGACAAGATGTTTTCGTTGTTTCGGCGACCGTGGTGGGGCTCTTTGGCATATGTTTCGATTTGCGGCAAGAGGTCATGGTGAGGGGGTCAGGTCTTGTTGACAAGGTTTTGGAGGTTTCCTATTGGTGAAGTTTTTTCTTTTCGGTGTAGGGTCTCAGGGATATCATTTTGTCTTACCGAGCAGCATATGGGAAACTCGTATCGGCCTGTGGAAGTTTATCGGCATATGATTGGCTATCGGTATTATGTCTTGGCAAGTGTCTTGGTCTTGCCGACAGAGTGAATATAGGGCTTTTCGTGTAAGTGTTACCCTCTCTTGGAAATCTTGGGTGACTTTCGGTGAAGCGAGGAACTCTCTGCAGGAGGTCTCCCCGATAGTCTGGTGTTATAGTGACTCTCTTGGTGGGCATTCGTCAGCAAGACATTTGGTTGGTCACAATGAAATGAAGTATTATGGATGGCTCTCAGTGAAACTTGGAATGGTCTATGTGACTTCTCCCCGACACTGCATTGTCTTAGCGAAGGCGGATGGGAGATGGTTTTCAGAGTAAATGTTGCCTTGTCATGATGACTGTGAAACAAAAAGTGGATGCCTTTCAGCCTAACATTTTGATCTCGATATATGGTCTCCCCAAATATGATGAGCTACGGCGACAGTGAATTGAACAAGGGGAGTTCATCGGTGTGAGATTTGCTCGTGTCTCAGTGACAAGAAAGCACGTAAGGAAAAGTATGTATCGGTGAAATCTATATGACATCTCACCGATAACCTAGGGTTATAGCGAAACAAGAGATTACTACATAACTTCGGTATAACCAACATGTTGCTATAGCGAATATGAAAACAAGATACAAGCATAATGATGAACGTTTGAATTGCCTTCGGCATAGGTTACGATATGTCTCGCTGACTCTCGTGCTGGTGAATAACAAAAATACATCACTATGGCCAACATGTGAGTTCATAATACCGTTGTAGGCATACTTGACTGAGCCCGATTTTTGCGGTGGCCAACATGAATTTGAAGCGTTTGGTTTTTCTCATGCTAGTGTATAAGATGCACTCCAATTGTAATCAGATTTATCATCATATTTTAGATTAGAGACTTTGTGCATGTTTTCCAATGGCGGCTTCAATGAAATTCAGCTATGTGGCTCTTTTTTTTTGGTGTCAATTGTGTGTCGAGTTTATTGAAAAGCTTTGCTAAAGTTGTCTCCATGTTGATTCTTTCTGGTTGTTTAAATTGATGTAACAAGTTTATTTTCGGTTTATCTATGCACATTTGCTGCATTTGTGTGGTTAATCAATTTGGTTCTCTCAAGTAGGGATTAAATCCTTTTCGGTAACCATAGTAATCAGGGAGATTCATCTAGATTATTAAAGTAGAGCTTAGTAATCATAATCTTGCATTGTTTATACAAGTTATAAACAGATCATATGCCTACAATTTGATCTTCTACCAGAATAAAGTACCCACTTTTGTTTCATTCGACTTCGCATACCCAACAAGGCAATGGTCTCTACAATTCCATTATTTGAATTCACCTAATTTTTTTACATCTGTTTATTGATCATTTTAGGAGTTAGATTATAAATTTGCTTTTAGATAGCTATCAAGTTTGGTCCAATTTGTTCAGTGTCATTTGCCATTGTGAACAAATTGTTTCAAGAAGAAAATCACAAGTTAAGTCTGCATTGTTTAGTTAGGTACACCTGCCTAGGTCTTGCAGCACCAGAAGAGTAGAAGGGTTGATTGTTTCATACCTTGTTCTGTTACCCTGAAACGTCATGAAAGATTGGAAAGCTTTCGTGGTTCAAACCTACGTTTTTGAGAACTAACACATTCGATGAGAGATTTAGTGCATATAGGGAAATAAAACATAGAGGGATTGATTCAACACTTTTAGGGAACAAAATGGTGCATCCAGGGTTTTAGCACATCAGGGAGAAACTTCATTGTATATAGGGTTTTAGCACTTTTAGGCTGCAAATTAGCGCATCTAGGAAAATTTATGCAGAATGCATTGTATGATGAAAATGATGATGGATTTATTCTTCTTTGGTCAATAGATAGATAAATTGTCTTGTCATCATGTTGATATAGATAAAATGATAGAAAATATGATAAATGATGAATTGCTAACTTTGTTTCCAAAAATAGAAAACAAAGACTAGATAACTGATAATTTTGTTGCTAAAGAGTAGAATGATTGATTGTGTTTTTCTTGATAACAAATAGGATGATGATGATGTGATTGATGTGATCTTTAGATAGATATATTTTTCATTCATTTTATGATATGAGTCCCTTAGAACACTTGATATGGTTCACATGATATCATGCATTTGATATGAATCTGATTGATATGGGTCACTGATATGTACGATGCGAAGTAAATAGATTGCTTTGATATGAGTCAATGATATGAAATTGATTGATTGTCCAGGTTGTGATGACCAAAAATAGGAGGTTTTCAAAAGCCTCCAAATTAGGGAGCACTTCCCTACAGGTTGGGATTAGATACGAGATCTCACACCTTTAGATGTACAGTTGATAGTTGATTGTGGGTTGGGACCATTGTTGTATATGCCTCCTATTCGATTCAATAGGGGACTATTGACTGCACTAGCAAAGAGATGGAATTCTAAGCATAATATGTTTCATTTGTTGATGGGTGAGATGATGGTGACCCTGGAGGATGTATACATTATTTGGGGTATCCCAGTGGTAGGTTCCCTTGTGTTCTATGACCACAAGGAGTTAGGTGGTACAAATTCACTTAGGAGAGTGTATGGGGATGTTCATATAGCAAGGTATTGGGTGCCATGGGCAGATATGAGGGGATATCTAGCATTACTTGTAGTTTTGGGTGCATTCATTGGAGGCTTCCTTTGTCCGGATTGCCGGTCAAAGGGACTATTAGTTGGGTGGGGGGGATTATTGAGTTGATGATGGGACAACCACATTGATATGCCTAGGGGAGCTATATGTTGGCACACTTATATCATGACTTGCACCAGGTGGTATATAGAGGATCAGTGAGCTTGTCGTGTGGTGTTACCTTGCTCCAGATTTGGGCATGGAAGAATATTGTGATCACAAGACCACTTTGTCCTAGACTGAGGCCACTAGGGAGGCCATACATGTATTCATATTCTATTTCACTTGTCTATCCCAAGATGGGAAACTTGGAGTACTAAAGACAGACCCTAGATGATGTGGATTTAGTGATATGGAGGCCATATATAGATTGTAAGGCATGGGATATGGATTAGTTGGAGATGTCATTTGTATGTATACCTCAATTTCTTATAGGTCGTACTCCATTCATTCTAGAGATATTTTTTGCCTTGTGAGTACAAAGATAGTTTAGATTCACACAAGGGATGCCTCAAGGTGTTGCAAACTATGGACGATGAAAGGATGAGCTTGGATGGGGGCCTTGCATTTCTTATTAGGTTGCATATATAGAGTATAGAAATTTATAGCTTGAGGTATGGGATGGCAGGCTTGATATTGTTGATGCAGGTATGTCGGAGGAGTACTCTATTTATTATCACACACACCCATTTTCATGGTTCACATGTCCAAATGAGTCGGCTCCCCTTTTGGTGGCACCACAGCTAGGGGTTAGGAGACAGGAGGATGGGCAGGTAGGGAGGAAGCAATTTGTGGAGGAGAATAGGAGGAGAGTGGAGATGAAGAGGAGAGTGGAGATGAGGAGGAGAGCTTAGATGATGGCAATGGGGATCATGATCGAGATGGTGGAGGGAAGGAGTAGAAGCCAGTGAGGCAGAGGAAAGATATTATGGGTAGTGATCAAGTCATGCAGAGGCCGAGGAGTGATACTGGATGACAAACAGTGATCAGGGTCTCCTCTACAACACAACAGGCATAGATAGATACTCTATAGGCTCAGGTACAAATGCTTCAAGGGTAGCAGGCGCAGTTGTAGAGCCAGTTCGCTCAGGTTTAGAGTTTGAAAGTGAAGTTATAGGCACAACTTGCACAATCACAGGTACAAGCACATGTACCCCCTCCTGCCATAGACCCACAAGTGGCCCAGTTGATAGTAGAGGGATTCTTTCAGACAGAGGGAAATGGAGGTAGAGGGTGTGGCATAGAAACCCATGGACACCATTGAGAGTGTATCTTTGCAAAAGGCCATTGCATAGGGTTTTGAGATTGCTAGGGAGGCTGAGTACTATTGGGTTAGGTATGAAGAGTTGTGTCCTCCTGACCGTAGAGATCCTTACCCTTGGTCCCATAGTAGGACCAGGAGTAGATCACGAACAATGACACACAGTAGAGGAGTCACAAGACCACGATAGGATCCTAATGTAGGGGGTAGTGGTAGGCCATCATCCTTGAGACCAGCTCCATAAGGGGGGGTCCACTAGCCAGCCATGATTTATTGATGTAGTATCATTTGATGTATATTATATTTTTGGAGCATGTACATTGTTTTTTATCATATCTCATGTATCTCTCTATACTATTCAGTTTCATTGGACATTGGACATTTTGTATGTATTTTTGATGAGCGATGATATTTAACAGCGATGAGTTTTGATGAAGTGTGTGTTTGATGTGATGATGTGATATGCACGTATTTATGTATTATGTAGTATGGATTATTGATATGCATTATATTGATTTGATGACTAACATGATATGTAGGATGATTCATGTTATGATCCTGATTTGTGATGTGTACTAATGATGTCATGTGGGTGTGTGACTTATGACGTGATTATGAAAATACGCCATGGTATATATGATATGTTTATGAAAAATGATGTGGAAATGTAATGTATGCATGAATTTATTTTTTTTGTATTTTTCAAATGCAAGAAATAGATGTACTGAAAAATGGATATTTATGTTGATGAGATGCATCATGAATTTTGTAGTATGTATATGATTAAGGAAATGATATGAAAGGATACGTGATACAGGTCAAATTTTTATGTGAAAATTTTTCATGATAGATAAATGATATGAAAATGATAGATGTGTGCAAGATAGGATAAATAATGGGATGAAATGTATGATGTAATGAAATGTAATGGCATGATGATAAAATAGTAATAATGATAAGGAAATGAAATGATAATGATGATAAAATGATAATGAAATGTTATGATAAATGAAAATGATATGAAATGATAATGATAAATGTAATGAAATGATGATGAAATGATGATAAATTTAATGATATGAAATGATATGAAAATGATGAGGAAATGATGATGTTAAATGTAATGATATGAAATCATAAGGGAAAATGAAATGCAATGATAAGTGAAATGATAAATGAAAATGATATGAAATGATACGCAATGATAAATGAAACGATATGAAAATGATGATGAAATGATGAAGGTAAATGTAATGATATGAAATGATATGAGAAAATGCAATGCAATGATAAGTGAAATTATGATAAATGAAAATGATATGAAATGATAAATGAAATGATATGCAATGATAAATGAAATGATTTGAAAATGAAATGCAATGACAAGTGAAATGATAAATGAAAATGACATGAAATGATAAGTGAAATGATATGAAAATTATGATGAAATGATGATGATATGATATGCAAATGATAAATGAAATGATATGAAATGATAAAAGAAATGATATGCAATGATAATGATAAAATAATGATAAAATGAAATGATAATAAATGATAAATGAAATGATATGCAATGATAATGAAAAAATAATGATAAAATGAAATGATAAGAAATGATAATGAAGATGATAAATGGGATGCAACTGTGTACAATGAAAATGAAATGATATGAAAGGGATAAGTGGGATGTTTAGTGAGATGAAGACCATGTAGAATGAAAGTGATATGGAATATCTAATGGATAAATGAATGATGTGAAAATGAGAAAGGATCTAAATGATACTAAAGGGTATGTGCAGGATCATGATGGACCAAAATGTGGCAATATGATGGGTATGTGGCTAACAACTTTTTTTTAACCAAAAATTGATGAAATGAAAAGGGTTTTTAAAAGAGATTCTTAGATTTCCACCAATATAAATTATGCTTTACTTTGAATTTAATAAGTAATTATTATTCATTTTCTATTCAAATTAAAACTAAAGTCCTGATTGATACTCTGATTAAAAAAATCTACAGCTTTCAAATGGTATCACACTTTTTGAATCCAAAATATGCTTCACATTCTACATGCTTTGTATACTATAGGATTAAAAAAAAAAATGAATTTCATGAAGTTTTGACCAAGTTAAGGTGGTCAGATGTACGATTTTTTTATATTTTTTAAAAGTTGTAACAAAAAATTCATAATTAATTATTTACTTCAAGGAAACAAATTACAAAAAAATATGCATCACATCAGGACATGAGTTCTCTACTTATATCTAAAATATTATTAAAAAATATTATCATTTTATTGTGGTTAGGGTGGTCAGACAAACACCTACTTATTTTTTCCTTGAAATTTAAGTACTGCTATATTGAAATTTTAAATTTTCACCAAATAGATTTCTTTTTTTTTAAAACAAACCTAGTAGTTTAGAAACTAAATTCAATTTTCTACATATTCTATTCTTAAATATTTTTGAAATAATATAGATAACTTATTTGAATTTTTACATCAAGTAGCCTAACTTTGATTTTTTTAATTTTTTTGCCACTTAAGGGCCTATTTTTTCCATGATGATCCTACACACCCTAAAATGAATGATAAATGATAAACCATCTCATATGTACAAGACCTAGATGAAATGATAATGATAATGAAATGATGAAGATGAAAAAATGATAATGAAACAAAATGTTTGAATGTCCACAACTAGTCCAAAGAGACATGACAACCATTGATGTTATTGTTCAACCTTTTATAACTCTCATGCAAATCAAGTATGCAGATATATACAATGATGAAAATGAAATGCAATGAAATGAAACCAACCATTTGTTGAGCTTTTAGTTAGCTTTCTTGAATCATCATAGAGTGTTTTAAAATGTTGGAAGTATGTACAAGCATCAAAGGGGAAATTAGCACCAATGATGACCTGAGTACAACTTTCATGATTTTTGATATAGCAAGTGAACACAAGCATCAAGGTATAATTGAACTAAAACGACTTGAGTATTTCTTGCATAAATAGACAAAGATTAACTACCTTTCTAATGCAAATTTGGAACTTTCACCAATCATAAATTTTGGAAATCATGTCTCACGATATATTTGCAACAGATTGATTGTTAACCTCAAGACAACAGACAAAGAAAAATCATCCTCTTTCCTTGCCACTCTAGTTTGGGACATCATCGAGTGTTCTCTAGAGGAATGATCAAAAGTCAAACATTGTTCAAAATATAATACTGCTATTCCAAACACTATTCAAATTTTAGATCATCTAGATATGTGTCATGATATGGTACTTGCTGAAAAATATTGTGATATGGATCAATGATTGGATAGTTGTGCCTAGGATTTTCTTGTTTGTTTGCCTGATTGGATTTTATGTCATTGTCTCGCTGTTTTGGTAGAACCTGTGATGCAGAGGAAAGGGTACAAACATTCAACAACTTGAAAACATATTTGTAATGATGTATATGTTATGAAAAAAGCCACACATGATTGAAAAAATATAGACAATGCATATAAATGATCTCAACAAACTTGCTGTAGTGATAGGAACTTATACAGAAAATGACATTTTGTAGAAATGGTCTTGTTTGACCACTCAAAAGGCATCACCAATTTTTATGACCAAAAGAAATTTTTGTTACAACACCATTCTCTTTCCATTAATCTAGGTTTCAGGTCAATACTATTCCATACAAGGTCGTACCAACATGTCTTCTATCTACAAATTCTGAAAAATGTTTTCTGAACAAACTGTCTTAAAACAAATAGCCATATCTTATTCAATTCTCCATGAAAATCGATGATACTTGAAGAAAATAAAAGATAATTCATGTGGCTATCAAATTCCAGAGGTTTCATGCCATTATCAGGTCCTACATGACCGTACAAGTCGCTGCAATATGACTGTTACAGAAAATTATGTATTTTCCAGACTGTAGCAACCTTTGGCTTCAATTTTCCACACCTAAACCTTGTCTTTTTGATCCAAAACCATTAGAAAACGAAATAATATGAATCTAAGAATGATCCCACAAAAAATCAAAAAGTTCCACCAATTAAATACGGAGAAACTCAATTTGTTCTCTCACAATTTACCCTAACAAGGGTTTTAGACAGTTTTGAGAAAAATGAACATATCTTCCACAAATCTTAACTAAAATGCATGAAACAAGATTCAATGGGAAGGTGATTGACAATACCAACTTTCAAGAACATTCTTGCACGTTTTCAAGTCCGTACATGTTGTATACAAGCCTGAAAACAGTGTATTTTTTGGAGAATGTGCAAAAAAAATAGAGTTTTTCATTATTTCCTTCAAAGATTCAACCACCAACGACTACAAAAGGAGTTCAAAGTCCTTTTTAAAGGAATTCTAAGATTTATTTTCAGTTTCTAACCAACTTCTAACTCCTTGTGGCTCAAATGATTCTTCAACTACCTTTACATATTTAGGTAGCTTTGTTAATAATTGTTGACAACTTTATACCTTGTTTACATTTTTGCACTTTTTGGACTTTAATGATCTTTATGATAGCCTAAAGAGATAAAAATGACTCATTTCCATCCTATTACAAAGAAAATATGCCATATTAAGCAAAATGGAGAAATAATGTTGCAAGGGTGCCCCTGCACCAACCTGAAAGTTGATTGCCCCCAATATTGACACAACTTGCTAAAATGGATATGTACAATGATCAAGCCATGGTAAGGTGTTATCGATCTAGGAAAATGATGGAAATATGATGTTGTTATGACCCTAGGATGATGCGTGAAATGAAGTCCGAGAAGCTAAGCGCAGAACATGAACTAATAGATGGAGAGCTACAAATAGCTTTTGTTTGCTAGATTTTCACTATTTGATTTTATTGCATTTTTCTTATTTCTTTTTTATTTTTTTGTATTTTTCTTGTCAATAGACTGCCTGTTGCTAGGTTTTCACCCTATGATGATTTTTTTGAATTTTTTTTTTCAGGATTTTTTTTGCTATTTTCTTTTGATATTTTCAAGACATTTTCTATTGTTTTTATTATTTTTTCAAGACATTTTCTGAGTTGTTTTTGTTATTTTTTTTAGGAGATTTTTTTTCTATTTTTGTTATTTATTCCAGGACTTTTTTTGCTATTTTTGTGATTTTTTTAGGACATTTTCTACTGTTTTTGTTACTTTTTTAGGACATTATATGTTGTTTTTTGTATTTTTTTAGGAATTTTTGTGGATGATGATAACTACTTCAGACATAATACTTTTTCAAGTGCATGATGTTGATGGGTTTGTCAAAAAGGTACCCTTCTAGCATTGATAGCTTGTATGCTCCTGAACCGTATATTGCTATGACCATGTAAGGACCTAGCCAATTTGGTTCAAACTCACATTTCTTCTCTCTATCTTGTTGATTTTGTGGGTTTTCTTTTAAAACAAGATCCCCAACCTAAAAGGTGCGTGGCTTGAATTTTTGATTATAGCTATGAGACATCATCTGTTGATATGATTTCAAATGATCAGCTAATCGTTGTCTCTTACCATCGAGGAGTTCCAATTCTTGTAGTCAGGAAACTCTGTATTCATCATTTGTTGTGAGACCCTTCAATGATACCCTGAGTGATGGAATCTCAACCTCTAGTGGAAAAATGGATTCTGCTCCATAGACAAGATCATATGATGTTGCTCCTATTGGCTTTTTGATGCTAGTTCTACAAGCCCATAATGCAGGATTGAGTTGAACGTGCAAATATTTCCCTACATTATTCACAATCTTCTTCAGGATTTTCAGTATTGTTTTGTTCAAGGCCTCTACTTGGCCATTTCCTTGTGAATAATAAGGTGTTGAATATCTCTGTTGGATATGGAATCTCTCACAAAGTTCATCAACATCCTGATTCTTGAATGGTCATCCATTATCTATGATAATGGAGTTGGGAATGCCATACTGAAAAATGAGATAGTTGACTATGAATGATGAGATTTATTTGCCAGTAATCTTAGTGAGAGGTACTACCTCAATCCACTTGGTAAAATACTCTATCATTGTGATGATAAACGTGTGTCAATTCGATGATGAGGGATGAATCTTGCCAACTAGATCTAACCCCCATTGAGAGAATGTCCAAGCTGGCATGAATGGTTGAAGTTCTTATGCAGAAGCATGAATGATATTCCCATGAATCTGAAATTTAGAGGAATTTTTCATGAAAGTGAATGATTCCCTCTCCATAGTCAGCTAGTAATAACCCATTCTAATCAATTTTTTGGATAAGGTTAGTCCACTTGAATGAGTATCACAAATGCCACCATGAACCTCTTGTAAAAATTTGTCAAATTTGTCACATTCAAGACATTAAAGTAAATTACTATCAAGACCACGATGGTAGAGGGTGTCAGTGATAAGAGTATAGCAAGAGGATTGGTGAATAAAGTTGTGCTTTTGGTTACAAGATAAGTTGGGTGGTAAGATGTCATCTTTTAGGTAGGCATAAATCTTTCCATACCAGGGTGACTTAGATCCTAATAAGTGGAAAATTATTTGGCTTTTAGGTGTGTCATAAGTAGGTGTAAATGATTGTTCCACCAAAAAATTCATAGCAAGCTTGATTTTCTAGGAGTTGCAATAATGATGCGATCATGGCCATAGTGTCAGCTACCTTGTTATCAAGTCTTGTAATCTATATGAACTTGATATCCACGAAGTACTTCTTGAAATCGTCAACCATTTTATTATATGGAAATAGTTTGTCATCTTTGGTTTTCTAATCATCATTGATTTGATTAATGACTAACTGTGAGTCACCATAAACTTGTAGTTTTGTGATCCTCCATTCCAATGTGATCTTGAGCCTGGTGATTAAAGCTTCATATTCGGCTATGTTGTTGGTGCATGGAAACATTATCCTATATGACTGAGGAATGGTATGTCCTCGAGGGGTGACAAAGAGTATTCCTGCCCTCGATCCATGTTGAGTAAAAAAACAATCAAAATATAATGACCATGGTTGTTTGGATTTTGCAGTGAAGACATCAACATCTAGAAATTCAATGTGCATGGGATGCTTTGCTTGTAGTGGTGCTTCAACTAGTTGATCAATGATAACTTTTCCTTTGATTCCTTTGTGATCAACATAATGGATGTCCAATTCACTTAAGATCATAACCCATTTTGCTACCCTTCCTGTCAATGTAGCCTTGCTTAGCAGATACTTGAGTGGATCAATCTTTGCAATAAGATTGATTGTATGAGTTAACATGTAGTGTTGAAACTTCTGTGATGCAAAGACTACTACTAGACAAGCCTTCTCAATGAAAGTGTAGTTGTCTTCATGACTTGCTAGCATTTGACTGATGTAATAAATTGCACGTTCCTTTCTTGTAGATTCCTCTTGTGCTAATAATTCCCCCGGTGATGTCTATATTGTGGAAATATATAAGATTAGAGGTTCGTCTAGATTTTGTAGTAGTAGAACTGCTAGGTTCATTGAGTACTGCTTGATTTGTTGAAAGGCCATTTCACACTTTTTGTCCCATTTGAAAGGAATATTCTTATGTAGTATATGTGTGAAAGGTAGACTCTTATCTGATAGTTGTGTAATGAACCTTCGTATAGATTGAAGTCATCTCTGTAATGACCCCAATTGACTGATATTCCTTGGCAGAGGAATTTCCATAATTTCGTGCACCTTGGCAGGATCTACTTCAATTCCTTTTGTTGATACTATGTATCCCAAGAGCTTTCCAGGTGTGACCCCAAAAATGCATTTCTTTGGGTTGAAGTGAACTTTGAACTTTTCCAAGATTGCAAAGATTTTGGATAATATTTCAAGGTGTCCTCTTGTGTATGAATTTTCCAATATATCATGTACATAGTCTTCCATAAATGTGTGCATCATGTCATGAAAAATTGTAGTCATAGCTCTTTGGTAAGTAGCCCCAGTGTTCTTTAGAATGAAAGACATGGCGTTCCAACAATAAGTCCCCCATGGACATGTGAAAGCTATTTTTTCCTAGTCTTTAGGTGCAATCTTGATTTGGTTGTAACTAGAAAAACCATCCATTAGTGAATACATGGCATGAAAAGCTATCAAATCAACTATAGTATCAATGTTTGGAAGTGGGAAGTCATCCTTAGGACATGCCTTATCAAGTCTCTGAAATTTGTGCACACTCTGACACTTTTGTTAGGCTTGGACACATGAACAATGTTGGAGATCCATCCTGCATACTCGATTGATCTTATAAATCCCACATCAAGGAGTTTTCTAAGCTCTTCTTTAACCAGTAGTACAACATGAGGATGCATCTTTCTGAGTTTTTTTTTTTACATGTTTAACTCTTGGTTTGATGGACAAGTGATGCATTATAAGATCAGGATCAAGACCTGGCATGTTTGCATAAGACCATGAAAAGTTGACTTGATTTGTTATGAGAAATTCCATGAACTCACGTACTTCTTTATCAGTCATTGATGTAGCTAACTATAGAATCTTTGGTTTCTTTGTAGTTTCAAGATTAACTTCTTTTGTAGGATCAATCAATATAGGAAATCACTCATGATAATTCTCTAGGAGAGTGTCAAGTATCCCATCATCTGGTGCCTTAAAAAGGTTTTCACCATCTGATACACTCTTTGTTTTTTTGTTTGTTTGATCTAACACTGCCAAATTCTATTTTTCACAATTAGATCTTTCTTTTTGAGTTTTATTTTTGTAGCTAGGAGACTTGACACTCTCCTAATTAATGAATCTATGCCAAAATTTTCCAATGGAAAAATCATTTTCTTCATCTATAGAAAGGAAGTTTATGATAGATTCATCACTTGGAAACATAGGTATATTGATAGGTTCAAATAGATCCTAGTTAATGAGATCAAGATTGATTAGTGGTAGTGAGTCATTAGGCTATGTGAAATCAGTATAGTTATGGTCACAATGGAGTTATCTGTAGGATCCAAGGTATGGGGCTGATCAATGATGATACTATTCTCATGATAGTCTTGTTCATTTAAATCCAACTCGATATCACTAGAATCATAGTTATCTTGTAGTTCAGATCCTTGTGGTTGGGACCCTGATCCTTCACCTTCAATTAGAGTTGGGATGTACTTGTATACCACATCAACCTTTTTGTCCCTCTAGAACTCATTATTGTAGATGGTGTCCCATTCATATTCACCTGAATCTATGTCAGAGTTATTATCCATGAAATTTTGAATTGCTGTCAAATAGGCTTCCCTTGTATTAGACCCTTCTTGCAATGTGAGAATAGTATCATGCAACTACTTAGATGTTATTTCTTTTGAGTTAATATCATAGCCTAGTCCTATTTTATCTTTTGTATCAAGTCCTAGAAGGAAAATAGGCTCAACTACTCCTTTTCTCTTTCTAATAGGACCATTACCATCATAGTCCATCTTTTGCATGATTGAATATCCTTTACCATATTGATCACTAGGTAGTTTGAAATTAAGAATTGTTTCATCTTCATCTTTATAGAGCCAACTTAGAACTTCTCTATCCTCAAAATCTTCCATGTGGAATTTTTCTTTGATAGATCATTCATTAAACTTAGTATTTGGCTTTGTTGGTGGTTGCGTTGATGTTGATGGTACAAATATATGATGTTGTGTGATAGAAGGTTGTCCATGTGACCAAGGCGATATAGGTAAATTAGCAAGACAGAGAGAGTAATCCCCTACTCCATTTTCCTTGAACAGTAGTTGCTTGTCAAAGCTTTTGGTTAACTAGCTTATTTGTATATCAACTTTGAGAGAAGTACTAGCAGGAGCTTCTCAATTGTTGGGGACCAAAGCATCTTACCTAGATTTGATGTTGGCACAAGTTTGACTATTTGAATTATTTGCTGGTATTGTGATCTCCTGTCTGTCATAATGAAACTTAAGACATTGATGATATGTGGATGAGACAACTTGCATTTTGTGGATCCAAGGATGACCCAACAAGATGTATGCAAGATCACGATCTAATACTTGACATAAAGTATTCTTGATGACAAGTCCCACTCTAATCGGTAGCATGATTAAACCCTTGGATGCTCTTTCATCATCATCGTAGGCTTTAATAGTGATCTTTCTTTTGGGATCAATGGAGTCCACATAAAATCCTAAAGCCTGAACTAACTTCATGGTACATATGTTCAAGCTAGCTCCTCCATCTATTAGTACACATCTAACACGAAACTTGTGGATCATGACTTCTAAGTATAGCGATGAGTTATGGGGATGAGTCATGGAAACGTCATCTTTTTCAAAGAATGAGAAGCATGTGGGTGATGACAGGTGTCCCACTATGGCTTGAAATTAGTCCACATCTAGATCAGTAGATACAATTGTTCCAACAAGGGCCTTCTCTAGAATTTCCTTGTGTGTTGTGGAAATCTTCAGGAGTTCTAAGATGGAAATCCGAGTAGGAGTTTTTCCACTAGTTGATTGACTAAGTCATATTGATGTGGAGGTAGGGGCACAATGGATTTTAAAGAAATTCCCATTAAGACAACATTAGCTTGTGCCCTTGTTGTTGCGTTCACTTCTCTATATTTCATCTATTCCTTAACTTTTGTAACATTGACCCGCTCATCGATAGTGTAGATATGATTGATTATATTGTCGTTGATATGATTCACACATTTTCCAAAAGACTCACCCTTTTAATAGTTGGGAAAAGTGTTGTGAAATGCTTGGTGGTGTTTGTTTGATTGTTGTTGTCCTTCTATTGTGATGGTGTCATTTTCGATTAAGTCTTGGACTTTATTTTTCAAGGCTTGACAATTATTTGTGAGATGGCCCTGGCACTGATGATAATAACAATAGTATGCATCATTCCATGATGTAGGTTTCACATTAGGTTCCAAATTGTGTTGAGGTGGAAAAGTAAGAGAATTTTTAGCCATGAATTCTTTGAATGTAGATTCTAAGGATTGACCTAGTGGAGTAAAAGTTCTTTTGCTAGAGAAGAATGAAGATCATTGGGGATTCATGCTTGAGGTATTTCCTATTTCATTTTTGTTTTTATTGTTTCCACTATAACCTTGATTGTTGGAATTCACTTGATTGGGATTAAAGGTTTGATTCATGTTATTCCGAGGAGGATGAGGAGTGTTTCCTTGATTTGTGAACGAATTGACATTGTTATAGTTATTGTTGTGAGGAGTACTTGGAGCACTAAGAAAAAATGGCTTAGTCGAGACATGATTTGTATCTACAACACCATCATTCACCACATATTTTTTGTAAGTCCAAAACATAGATTTGTCATTGTGGTGATTTGACGAGCTAGGATTTTCCTTATCATGTTTTATTATCCCTCTCTAGACCAAGGCACTTTCAATGGTGATGGAATTTTCAATCAATTTTTGAAAAGAGGGAGGATAATGAAGATTAAGATGATAGCTCATCTCTTCATCCAAGTTTTTTATGAAAGTGGTGATCTTTTCCTTTTCAGGAACATGGTGTGCGTATCTAGAAAACAATCTTCTCCATCTATTAAGAAATGTAATGAATGGTTCACCAGGTTTCTGTTTGGCCTTGTAGATATTAATCATTGTTATTTGATGTTGTATGTTGTAGGAATATTGTGATGTGAATTTGTTAATCAATTCCTCAAATGTCTTGATAGGCGGTGTGATTTTTGATAGCCATTCCATAGATTGGCCTCCAAGACTCCTAGGAAACAAGCACATCAAGAATGTATCCTCATGGGAAAACTCTAATGTCATATTTCAGAAGTCCCTAATAGGATCGATTGGATCTGATTTCCCATTGTAATGATAGAACTTTAAGATTTCACAATGTTTGGGAAATGGGATCATGTTAAGGTGTCATTCAAAAGGATAAGGACATATGCCATCAAGAGCATATGTATTTGTTGTGATTCCCCCTTGTAGGTCTTTAATTTTTCCTTGAAGTGTCTTAACCTGTTGAGACAATGCACTAATATCAGACAATGGTGTGTCATCAAGACTTTTAGATTTAGGTTCTCAGTATCAAAATCATAAGGAAATTAAGCTCCTTTGTCAGCCAAATACAATAAATATTTCTCTTTGTTGTGCTCTAAGATCTTTTCTAGGGCTTTGTGAAATTTAGGTTCTTGCTCATCCTCTCTAAGGTGATGTTCCTCATCTCGTTCATCATCACTATCTATAGAAGTTTTGCTCATGTCTCTATTGGAAGGGAACAAATTATTTTCTCTTCCACCCATGTTGTCATTAAAGAGGGGATTTCGACTCTCACTATAAAGGGGATTACTATTCTCACCTTCTCCTTGAGTTCTTTGGGTATGATATTCTTGTTGAATGTCCTCTTTCAGCTTATTGTATTGAGATCTTGTAAAAAAAGGCATATGATTTTGAAATGTTCTTCCAGTCTTAGATCACAATTTGATAAGTGCAAAAATGATGATGTTTTCATCTGATAAGATGAAAATCTTATTATATGATCAAAAGGTGTTCTTAATTCTTGATTGTGGATTCCAATGATAAAGGATATCAAAATCCTATTGGGGAAGTTGAATCAATAATTAAAAAATTGTTTTAAAAGTGTACTTTTAAGATTTGATCCTTGTTTTTGAAGAATGATAGCCTAATTAAATTCACTGAAGGATTTGATTGGGATGTGTTGGATATTCAATGGAAGGTTGTGGTAGATAATTGAAGTTGAGAGGCTGATTGTGATTGTGTTGTTGTGATAGAGCTCTTCTCTAGAAATAAGCTCATGAATATAAAGGCTCTACAGCGTACTCATCGGTAAATCCCCTAGCAAAATATTGGTACCCATGGATGAACTCATGGTAATGGAGCAAATTTTTGACTTTTATACAAAAACTTTATTCGTTGTAAGGTTTTATTGTAACCTAAATGTTTCTTGGGTTTCTTTTATCCTATTGGAAATTGACTTCCTAACAAATTTGGTTGATTTCCACTCTCTAAGCATGAGAGAAATGTCAAAATGTTACTAAACCAAGGATGTTACAAACTCATCTATCAAAAGTAATCATTCTAGAAAGTAATACATGTGCTACTCTGTACCCTATATGTGCTACAAAAATGGGCCTATGAGCTAGAGAAATAGTCAAATGCGCTACAACAGACCCCAAATGCATTACTCTATGTCCTATATGCACTATAGAAAAATGCTTTGATAGTGACCAAAACTGTTCATAGAATATTTAGCCTATGCACCAAAATAGGCTCTAAATGCATTGAACTAACCAGTGAATATGCTAGAGCGGGCCTTATATGCACTAAGATATCCCATAGATGTGCTAAAACAATTTTTCAAAGTAGTTTTTCAAATAGTTTTTGAACAATTTTAGCTGAATTTTTGTATGTTCGTCTTGGATGATCTTTTATCTAAGTTAATTTGATTTAAAACACAACAAAAACTCTGAAAAATAGTTTTTTTTAAGACCTATTATAAACATCAAGTATATGTTCAAAAAAAAAATTCAAAAAGTGTTTTCACAAGTTTCACACATAACAAACAACTCAAGCAGACTCACTCTTAGCACTCAAGTAGGTCATCATAATAACCATAGCCCACATCTTAGAACTATGTCAACTCACACATCTGTCTCACCCCTGAAGGGGCTCTCATCTTTTTGTCTTTTATAGGTGCCTACTCAGAGTGATGGAATTGTATACCAGATCCCTTGAGCAAACAGTTCTTGGCAGTTATATGGTGAGTATCTTGGGGATAGATTCTTCCCTCCCCTTGCACTAGGATTATTAGGATGTTCAGAAATTGACATGGTTGGCTACTACACTAGGCTCGTAGTAAGGGTTTCCTTTCAGTGCAAAAATAATAAAATCCCTTAGGAGAACTCCCAGCCTTTAAAAAAAAGGATTTTGGGATGGTTATCTTGCACACTACCGAAAAAAGTGGGTTTCCACATATTTTCTTTAAATTTTATAGTGGGGTGGAATAGCCTGGCTTTGGCTTGAACCCACTTGGTTCGTTCCTCTTGTGTGAGTACTTTTTCCCAAAAGAGTAGGCCCTCTACAAGATGTAATAAAGAAATAAAATTGTAGGAATTGAAAAGGAAAGTCTAGTATTCTGATCACCCAGTTAAGGGAAGGGGGAGAGCATAGACCTATTGCCATAGACAAAGCAGACACTATTCTTTTTATAGCCCAAATGGAAATGATTTAATCTATGTGAAGATGTTGCTTCACAACAAGCATGGGATTCATTTTAACTACAAAAATAATGTGTGGTGACTACCCTAGATTGATTCATTTTAATCCATATCTACCCTAGGGTTGCTTCTTTTTAAAACTAGATGTGACTATCCTAGATTGGTTTCTTTTTATGCCAGAAAAAGCTTTGTCTACAGAAGGAATCAGACTTAGAGCTTTCTTTAATTACAAACTACAAGCGCTCAAAGATCATACAAAAGCGCTAAAACAAATAGTCAATGCGCTAAAATAGACAAAAAATGCTCTAAAATAAGTCCTAAATGTGCTAAAAGAAATGCAAATTTTTCCTTTTTACAAAATTTTAATGAAGTAAACCGAGTGTATTCACTATTTTGTTCACTAGAAGCATTGTTTTGTTCCCTAGATGTGCCAAAATAGTTCCCGGATTCCCTAAAAGACCTGCAAAAGCGCTGCTAGAAGTCTTGGATGTGCTAAGACAAACCTTGTATGCGCTAAAACAAGAATTTTTGTCAAAAAACTAAATTATAGAACACGAAATCCTATCAAAAAATCCTACAAGTAGATGTCAAAAATGGGGCAAAGGCCCCACGGTGGGTGCCAAAAATGTGTCATCAATTTTAAGTGTATCAAATGTAGATTAAAAATAAATCAAACACACCGATAGAAAATTATATGAAAAATAGAAAATGGAATAAAAGAAATGCAAACTAAATTTTCTACTCTCATTTTCATCCTATCGTCCTCTATCTCTAGTGTTTTTGTCGATTCTAGCTGGCTCTCAGATTATGTGCTAGGCTCAACAAACGATCTTCCTATAGAATGGGATTTAAAGATGAATGCATGATTAAACTTGACATGATTGCTAGAATGAAAGATTATGAAATTATGAAAGCTAAAGATGATAATGACAATGCTAAAATGCTAGAATGCTAGAATGCAATTAAAATATAATGCATGTATGTCTGTAGATTTCTGTGTTGTGTGTAACCAATGCTTGGATTCATAGGGATATTTATAGAGGTTTTGAAAGATTTTGATTGGTTGATGTGATCAACGGCTGTGAAAATTCTTAGCAGATTGAATAGTTGAAGATGTATAAGACTGGAGAGAAAAATAGAAGAAAAAAAAAAGCAAGATTTGTATCCTTTTTCATAGAAGAGATAAGATGAGATGATAAAGATGAATTGTAAAAATCATCTTTTTTGTGAGATTTTGGAAAGATTTTGAAGATAATGAATTATAAATTCAATTATTTATTTATGGGTGACATGGAGATTTTTCTTAATCAAATAAGATATTCAATTAAGATTTGGATAATAATAAAAGATTTCATAATTAAATAAAATATTTAATCATGATTTGAAAAGATATGAAGGATATTTAATTAAATAAACATATTCAATTAAATTTTTAGGAAATGTAAATGAAATTAATTAAATAAAATATTTAATTAATTAAAAGAAAGATTTGAATAGGAGAAAGGAAACATTTAAATTTTAATTAAATCAAAAGACTTAATTAAATTCAAGAGGTGATAATTAATTAAAATAAATAAATGTTATTTATTTAAATAATCAAGTAGACATATGAATATGAAATAATTAAATAAAGTCAATTTATTTAATTATGGCAGAAGAATAAAGTGAATAAACAATATAATTAATTTAATTAAATTTTATCATATGTAGAGGACTTTTAGGGAGATTAATTAAATAATAAATATTTAATTAAGTGCCAGGATTAAATAGACATGACCAATTTTATGCATATACATCAAAATGCTTTATCATTTTAACAATGCTTTATCCATGGGTGATGGATTCAAATTTGCAGTAAACTATAATACATCAGTAATCAAACCTAACATTCATATACTATTGAGATATTGCCTTGCAATAAAAGAACTCAAGATATCCCATAATAGAAACTAATTATTAATCATCATACTTAATCACATAAAGCTACAATCTCATCAAAGTATTTAATTAATTCTTTGAATTAAAGCAAAGAAAAACAATACATTCAACCAAAATAATTGAAGACCAATAAAAGATGATCATTTTATTCATAATTCATGTGACAAAATACACAGGAGAGAAATTGTTCCAAAATTTTCAATTCTCATTTATATGTCATTACTGTTATAAAATTATTATGTCTATTACAAACTAGAATTCATACCTAAGACTCAAAAATATTCTATTCCTTTGTTCTTGATTTACAAAATATTATTACATGAGTTTGAATGCTTAACCAACTAAAAGACCCCATGCAATTGTCCTTGAATTTTCATTTATAAGAACATGGAAAAAAAATATTTGGGCCAAATTACACCTTGTGCCAAATTTTACATTCGACATTCATTTGAATTTGAATTTCAAAACATCCCCAAGACCGGTTATATTTGCATTTCCATGAGGGGGAAAACAGATAAGACAAAAAAAAATTCTATTCGCTGAAGAAGATATACCCACCTTCCAAAAGAAATATTTCATCATTGTAGTGACACTAAAACATCTTCTTCATAAGCCAAAAATGTCTTGCATGTATGCACTAAGTCAACAAAAACTTTTAAAACAAGAAAGAAATAAAAGAGGAAAGTAGACATGTCCACATCATCACATTTGTCATCAATTAATTGAGAGGATATAATATTTTGCAATACTTCATCATAGGCTTAATCTATGAATTTTTTGAGCCATGTATTGTATTCATCCTCATTCTTCCATTGCATTTCCAACAACTTCTATAACTTTTTTTTATGCTGGTTGTATCTTGAATCAATCAGTATTTGGGCCTCCTTCATAAATGTGTCCTTTCTTACTTCAATACCTGTTAGGTTATCAATAGTTGGGTTCAACATGGTGTAATCAGTGAGATTGATTGTTTTCTTGAAATGTGGGAGTAAACTTCCCAACTCATCCTTCCATACAACAAACTCCTTTAATTCAACTTTGTCATCGAGTATGTGTAGGATTATCATGGAAAAAATAGGCCCTTAAGTGGCAAAAAATTCAGAAAAATCAAAGTTAGGCAACTTGACGTAAAAATTTGAATAAGTTATCTATATTATTGCAAAAATATGTAAGAATATAATTTGTAGAAAATTGAATGTAGTTTCTAAATTACTAGGTTTATGGGTATGTGCACGATCATGATGGGCCAAAAAGTGGCAATATGATGGGTATGTGGCTGACGACTTTTTTTTTTACCCAAAATTGATGAAACGAAAAGGGCTTTTCAAGGAGATTCTCAGCTTTTCACCAATATAAATTATTCTTTACTTTGAATTTAAAAATTAATTATTGTTCATTTTCTATTTGAATTATGACTAAAGTCCTGATTCATAGGCTAATTGAAAAACATCTATAGCTTTCAAATGGTATCACATTTTTTGAATCTAAAACATGTGTCACATTCTATGCTTTGCGTACTATAGGATTAAAAAAAGAAAAAATGAATCTCATGAATTTTTGACCAAGTTAAGGTGGTCAGACATGCTATTTTTTATATTTTTTAAAAGTTGTAATTAAAAATTCATAATTAATTATTTTATTGGAAAAAAATTACAAAAAAATATGCATCACATTGGGGCATGTGTCCTTTATTTATATCTAAAATCTTATAATTTTTTTTATCATTTTATTGTGGTTAGGGTGGTCAGACAAACACTTCTTATTTTTTTCCTGAAATTTAAGTACTACTACATTGAAATTTCAAAATTTTCACCAACTAGATTTTTTTTTTCTAAACAAACCTATTAGTTTAGAAACTACATTCAATTTGTTACAGATTCTATTCTTACATATTTTTGAAATAATATGGATAACTTATTCAAATTTTTATGTGAAGTTGCCTAACTCTAATTTTTCTAATTTTTTTGCCACTTAAGCGCCTATTTTTTCTATGATGATCCTACACATACCCTTATTTAAAAAATGATCTATTTAGTGAAAATTTGAAATTTCAATGCAATAGTATGTAAATTTCAGGGAAAAAATAGGAAGTAGGTGTCTGTCTGACCACCCTAACCACAATAAAATGATAAGTTTTTTTTATAATATTTTAATTATAAGTAGAAGACTCATGTCCCGATGTGATGCATATTTTTTCCTATTTTTTTTCCAAGTAAATGATTAATTATAAAAAAATTTATTACAACTTTTAAAAAATATAAAAACTCATATGTTTGACCACCTTAACTTGGTCAAAACTTCATGAAATTCAATTTTATTTTCTTTAATCCTAAAGTATGCGAAGCATAGAATGCTCGATGCATGTTTCAAATTCAAAAAATGTGATATCATTTGAAAGCTATAGATTTTTTTCAATCAGCCTATCAATCAAAACTTTAGTCATAATTCAAATAGAAAATGAATAATAATTATTTATTAAATTCAAAGTAAAGCATAATTTGTATTGGTGGAAAGCTGAGAATCTCCTTTAAAAACCCTTTTTGTTTCATCGATCTTGGTTAAAGAAAAAGCTATCAGCCACATACCCTAAACATACCCATCATATTGCCACTTTTTGGCCCATCATGATCCTGCACATACCCTATCCAAAATCCTTGGCTTGCCATTCCCTTCCATGTATCTAAACATTCTCAATTTGTTATGTAATTGCATGCCCAACTTACCATGAAAAGATGTGATCTCACTTAACAAATCAATTATTTTTAATAAATTGGGACTATTGGTTGGAACCTTAGCGTCTTCTTGCATTTGTGGTCTCATTTCTTTTAATATTCCAACCCCAACACTCTATTTTCTCCATTTAGGCTGGAATTCCTTTTGTACCAGAAAATATTTCTTATTTACTTCATGAATATTCTTGTACACATCCCATACATTTTCATCCTTATTTAATACCTTAGCAACCCTATGCTTCAGGACATCATCAAAGATATCATATGCCACCTTGGCAGTATCCTCCTTAGCTCACTTGACATTATCCTTCTCTATTTTCAATTCCTCTTTGAATTTGATAATCCTTAAAGAAAGAGTTTCCTTGTCTTGAACTAATAAATCTAAAGAGGATGAAGAGGGTGAAGGAAATGCTCTTATTGTTTGAGCAACTTGTATTATGGCTCTCATTTTGTTATGCTTATCTAGAAGAGTGTTGTAGTATTTCAACAAAGCATCATATTTCTTCTATGAGATATGTGTAGTATCATAACTTATCATGACAACATGCATAGTCAACTTGGCAGCCTAGACTGGAGTTATATCTATGGACCTCTTCACCACAACTGAACTAACAACTTTTTCAATTGACTTGACAACCTCAAGTTTTCTAGTGTTAAGTGTCATTGACCAAATTGTAAGAGCATGCAACTTTCAACTAAAACCTCATCCAAACATGCACAATTATCAAAATGCTCCTCTGATACAGAGGCTTGAGGATCCTTTCTTATTGCATCAAGTGCAATAGTAACAATTAGACTGCACCTTGGAAGTAATATTATCCCACTTTTTGCAACAATTTTCTTCACCTCAGTGGGGGTAATGGCTGCTATCTCAACCATTATCTTCTCCTCTTCTATTTTCTCTACTTCCTCCTATTGGAACTATTAAAGTCTGATGATTTTTACATACTTTTATCCCCCTTGAGTATCCATGTGAAGTTTACCTTAGCCACATTTCCCCCATTTTCATGGTGCTTTATCCACATTTTTCCCATACTACCCCATAGAATTCATCCATGTCTGCATTTTTTACACTTTGGTCCATATCAGCATAAGTTTGTTTGGGTCTCCTCGACCCATTATGTTTTTATTGCTAAAATATTTTGTTCAGGTGTATTGGCGTGACATGTTCTCTGTTATGGTGAGTGGCATTTGTCTATTGGCAGTTATCAGCATTGCATCCTTGTGGTTTCGATGACCGTGGAGGCTCCTATCAGCATATGTTATGGCTTTTGGGGTGGTGTCTTACAAATTATCTTTTGTTTCCCCAACTTTGCATTTTGGTGGTTCATTGGTATAGGTTGAAGGCTTTCGGTATAGTGTCACGACAAAGTCAGTTTGTCTTACTGAAGAAGCACAAAATAATTTCTTCCAAAAGACTTTCGGTGTAACCCACTTGTTGGCGTTGTAAGGTTTTGGCGAGTGACCTTCGGTCTCGTCGACCTTACACTTTGATTTTCTCTTGTTGACCGATTCAATGAGACTTGGGTGCCTTTGGTGATACATTATGGCGAGATGAGGATGTTTCACTGATGGTGCATAAAGGTTATTCACATGGTTTTCAGTGTATTTTTTCTAGTGTCTCGGTGACCCAAGGTAAATGATACTTTCATTGAAACAAAGTAATATCTACGTGAGGTCTCCCCGAAGGTTGAAAGTTTTGGCGACATTCGTGATGGGCACTCGTCGGCGAGAGAATCTTTAGGTCACATCGACATGTGGTTAGGTGGGAGGCTTTTGGTGAAACTCAAAATGATCTATGTGACTTCTCCCCGAACATGTGTTGTCTTGGTGAAGGTGTATTAGAATTATATCTCGATGAAAGTGTTGCCAACTCAGGACTTATGAATCTCTTTCGGCTTGACATAAAGATCTCGCTATAGAGTCTCACCAATGTTGTATGGTCACAATGACACTTAAAGAATCAAAAGAATATCCTCTGGCTTCGGCGTAACATGTGAGATGTTATGGCGACCTATGATTGGTGAAGGACTTTCGGTGTGACCAGATGAAATCTATATGACATCTCACCGACGACCTAGGGCTATAGCGAAACAAAGGTGATACTTCTTGAGTTTGATGTAACAAACGGGTGGTCACAGCGATGCACAAGGAACATAGGAACACGAGAAAACTGTGATATACGAATGAATTTCCTTCAGTATACCTTTTGTATTGTCTTGTCGACTGTTCACCGTGAATAATAGAAGCATAAGTCTTATGGATGACATGAAGAATACTTGAAAATTACTACTAGCTGACTTGAATTGAGCCAAAATTTTGTGATGAGCCGACATGAAGTTTCATTTTGATATTTCTCTCATGTTGGTGTATAAATAAGCATGTTGTAATTGTTAATTACGACCAAATATTAGATTTTCGATACACTGCAAGTAGATACAGTAGAATAAAATTATCAAACCAGAGGCTATTGTTGCATGATTTTACAATGGAGGTATTTATGAGATTTAATTGATGTTGCTGCATTTCTTTGGTATCAATTATCTTTTGAATTGAAATGAAAAATACTGCTAAGTTGTCTCCATGAATAATTTTTCTGGTTATTTAAATTGACATAACAAGTTTATGTTCAATTTATCGATACACATTTGTTGTATTTGTGTGATTAATCAAATGGTTATTTCAAGCAAAGATTAAATCCTTTTATTGATCACAGTAATCAGATAAAATCATTTTGCATTATTGAAGTAGAACTTAGTAGTCACAGTATTGCATGTTTATACAAGTTGTAAACAAAATGTATGCCATATAATTTGTGTCTTCTCTAGAAAGTGTTGCTCATCTTGATCTCATTTGACTCCGCATACCCAACAAGGCACTAGTCTCTGAATTTCATCATTATGAATTCATTCAGCTTCTTTTAATCGAGTATTTAGGATTTAGATCAGGATATTGTCACTGTTTTCAAGTGGATTTCATCTGTTCACTCCCATCTTCCATTGTGAACAAGTTGTTGTAAGAAGATAATTCCAAGTCAATTCTGCATTATTCAGAGAGGTATACCCACCCAGGTTTGTAGCACCTAAAGAGTAGAAGGTTGAGCTCACTTGACCTTGTCTATTACCTAAAGCGTATCGAGAGATTGGTAGTCTCTTGAGGCATTCAGCCTACGTTTCTGAGAGCTAACAAATTGGTGACTCTGTTGGGGAACAATCAGAATCAAAGCCTTAACCATAGAGTCAAAAATAGTGCACAGACTCCGCTGGGAACAAGAAGTATTAAACATTTTTCTCATTTTTGATAAAAGTGAGTGGCGACTCTGACAGAAGTTTTGCAGTTGTGCAAACATGAATGGAAGAAGATCTCAGTACAGGGGAGGTCATTCTAGAGCTCCTGCTGACAACAATAAATGGACTCACAAAGATAACAATGTTGAAAGAGGAAAAGGGACATGTGAGGACATGTATATGACAGGTAAAGACAAAGCATCAAAGGCACATTATGAAACATATGGTGTAGAGCCTTGTTCTCCAGAAGACCATAGAAATCCTTTTTCTTATCTCGATCTTCAAAAACAGACTAAATTTAGAGTTGAGTTGGAAGTAGAACGAATCAGAATCCAACATGAATATGATCAACAGATGGAGGGTAATCATGAAATTCCTTAAGGAAACCATAAGGTCTCAATTTTTTATGAAGTAAAGGCACAATTGGAATAGAAAGAGAGGAAGATAAAGGAGTTGGAGGCTAAATTACAAAAAGCCCAAATTACGGATCAAATGGTTGGTGGCTCAAAGTATGTTCCACCTCACAAGCAGGGTGATCATGGTGCAGGACCCTCCAATCAACATAATGTTCCTTACAATTAGAGTGGGAATTATTATAGGCAACCAAATTGTCCACCCCATATTCCTACACAGCATACAGGTATGCATCCACCTCCAGGACAAAATTATATTCCACAACATAATGCACAATTTACTAATCCTATGTATCAACATCAGTATCCACCTATTCCTCCGCCCCACCAGCATACAACCATGATCAGACAGTTTGATTTAGCTGGTTTTCAATTGTATCCTTACCCTATGGATAGCAGTTGGAGGAATATGGTGCCTAAATTCATGGGGATTAATGCAGTCATAGCTAAAGAGCATTTAAGGAGCTTTAATATTTTCATTCAAGACATAGATGTGCCATATGAAGATCTACACATGAAGCTGTTCATTATGTCACTTCTTGAAGATGTCAGGGACTGGTTTAACAACCTACTAGCCTACTCAATCAATTCTCTCTAGGTATTTCAAGGCAGATTTTTAGAGCAATATGGGAATCAAAATGCTCCAGATGTAGCTCTTCATGAATTAATGAGAATTCAAAAAAATCCAAATGATTCAATTTATGATTTCAATTGAAGATTCAACAAACTGCAGACTAAGGTATCGCCTGGATCAAGATTGCCAGATTCTGTTGCATTGAGTGTTTATTTAAATGCATTTGATCCCAAGACTGGGTACGAATTGAGAAATAGATTTCCAAGAGATCTAGCTGAAGCACAGAGAATTGCATTGACAATTGAAAACAACAGGAAGGCTGTTGGTATAACTAATAAAAGAGATAACCCAAGGCCTCCTCAACAAAGCAATAATTATCAGTACAGACAAGAGAATACATACAGAAATGAGAATAGAGGTGAAAGGCCAAGGCTACATGTTATGCCTTACAATATGGACTAGAAAGATGGGAAACCTATTGTAGCTAGGCCAAGAAGCAAAGAGAGCCCTGATCCATTGAGGAAGACGAGAACTTACATGGTGAGTAATAATTACTTTTGTGAAGTTTGTAATCAGCCACATTCTCCAGACTATTGTGTTGTAGCTCAAAGGATGCACGAAGAAGGAATGCTAAGGGAAGATAATGGAAAATATCACAATGTATATTTGACTTCAAATGTTTTTCACCATGTTGAGGAAATAAATTCATCTTTAGAGGATGAAGGCTATGAATATGATGTTGCTAATCAGAAGTATAATGTCCATATGGCTAAGCAGCAGATCTTTTATGATTCTGATGAAGATTACATAGAGCCACATCTTGTTGAGGTGCCTGCTTAGTGTAGTGTAAGGAGACTCACTGAGGATGAAAAGGAGAGAATAAATGTTGCTGCAGTTGATAAAACCAAAAGTTCATACTGGTTGAGAAACATAAAAGTTAATGAACTTGATGGAGTTCCTAGGGGAATTTTTATAAAAGATCAAAAGGTAACACAGGAAACTATAAAGAAGCCAAAAAACAAGTAGCATGATAAAGGTGGAGAAAATCCTGTCCAAAAGGAGAAGGTTGAAGAATTACATAAGGAAATACAAAATTTTGATCAGCCTTGTAAGAAAGAAAAAGAAGAGAGTAAAGAAGAAATGCGAGAACTAAAGAAGACTGTTAAGACAGAGGGCTCCTCTTTTGACTTCACACAGGCATTATCCCAGGTAAAGATGTTTGTCCCACTACTTGAATTGATGAAAATTAAGGAGTATAGAGACAATGATGTTCAATTGATTACAAATGGGAATGAAAAACATATGAATTCTAGAGAGGTCAACAGGCAGGAAAAGATAAATAATTCAGAAGTATGTTTGGGTGATGTTTTAACAACCTCTCCACAAGTGGATCCTTTTTTTACCACATTGCTTATAAATAATAAATTACTAAGGAATTGTATGATAGATTCTGGTGCTGCTATAAACATCATGCCAGTCGGAGTAATGAAGCAGCTTGGCATGTGGGTTGATATCACTGGAGGCAAGTGCTATGCTATGGATAATCGACCTGTTCCTATGGTTAGTATTATAAAAGATGTTGAAGTCAAATTAGCTACATATCCACAGGTAACATACAATATAGATATAACAATAATTGATACTCCTCCTCAATTTGGGATGCTTCTGTCAAGGCAGTGGACTGCAGCTGTAGGTGGAAATGTTCAATTTGATTTATTTTATGCTACAATACTAGTGAATGGTCAGGAAGTCTTGAAGTTATATAGAGAGCCAAGAATGAGCCAGCTTGTTGAATGTGTGCCACAAGATCAAATTAATTATTTTTGTGATGTTGATTTAGGGAGTTTTAAAATAGAACCAGCTCAGCCAGAATTAATTAATAGTGATCCAATTGAAAAACATTTTGCACAAGATTATAATGGCATATGGAAGATGTACTTTGATGGAGCCTGTAGTCAAGAGGGGAATGGAGCTGGGATTGTATTTGTTTCACCTAGAGGTATTACTTTTAAATACTCTTTTTTGTTAGCATTTGAATGTACAAACAATATGGTAGAGTATGAAGCTTTATTGGCAGGCTTGAACATAGCTGTGAAACACAAGATTAATTTGCTGGCTGTTTTGGGCAATTCTGAGTTAGTTGTTTCATAGATCAAATCAAAATATGCAACAAAGCACAAAAGATTAAAACAATATAGGAATGTTGTATGGGACACTATTGAATTGTTTGATGCATTTTCAATTGAGTGGATTGACAGGTCAAAAAATATAATGGCTGATTTTTTAGCAAATGTAGCATTGAAAAAAGATGATATCACATTGGCTGGAGTATCACAAATTGTATTCAAGACAAGGCCTGCTGTTCCTGACAATATTTATAGCTGGAAAGTCTTCAATGATGATGTTGATCTCTTAAAATTCTTGCACTGTATAGACCAATATGAAGCATAGGAAATTGACTTCAATGCTTTTGTTGAGGAAGTAGATGGGAAGCAGATAGTGTTTGGAAAGGAAATATTGCAGCTCAAAACAAATAAATTTCCAAATTTCCCAAAGGTCTAGTGGCATTGGAGAGGCTGTATGATGGAAATGATAGATCTTTTATGAAACAGACTCCAGTCAAAAGAGAAGATGTTGAAGAAATTAACTTGGGGACTCACAACACCAAGAAAGGTGTACATTGGGAAGAAAATAATCCCAACAATTAGGAGAATGTTGATTGAGCTGTTGAGAAAATACAAACATGTATTTTCCTGGTCATATGAAGATCTGAAAGCATACAGGGAAGATCTATTTTAGCATGAAATACCTTTGAAGCTAGATGCAAAGCCTTTTAGGCAGAAGCAAATGCCTATCAACCCAACACTGGAGCCTAAGATGCAGGAAGAATTGACAAAGCTCAGGGATGGAGGAATTATTAAGCCAATCAGATATTCAACATGGGTTTCAAATCTGGTTCCTATGAGAAAGAAGAATGGTGACATCAGATTATGTGTGGACTTTAGAAATCTGAACATGGCATCACTCAAGGATAATTATCCTCTACCCAACATGGAAGCAATATTGCATAAGGTGACAGGCTGTGAGCTATTGTTCATGATGGATGGGTTTTCTAGATACAATCAGGTTAAAGTCAAGGAATCTAAGCAATACAAGAAAGCATTTACAACTCCTTGGGGAACATATGTATACATAAGAATGCCATTTGGTCTCACCAATGCTGGAGCAAATTTCCAAAGAGCCATGGATGTAGCATTTGCTGATTTGATTAATATTATCATGGTGGTGTACCAAGATGACTTGACTGCTTATTCAAAGAAGGCTGATGATCATGTGCAACATCTTGAAAAGGTATTTACTAAAGCTCTTGAATATGGTATTAGTTTAAATGCAAAGAAGTTTCATTTTGTAGTCACAGAGGGTAAGCTCTTGGGTCATATTGTTTCAAAAGAGGGAATTAGAATAGATCCTGAAAGAGTTGAAGCCATTGATAAAATTCCTATTTCCAAAATTGTCAAGGCAATACAATCTTTCTTTGGACAAATTAATTTTGTTAGAAGATTTGTTTCTAACTTTGTTGAGATCATCAAGCCCATATCTAAAATGCTGAAAAAAGGACAAAAAATGGATTGGACTGCTGAAGCTTTGGATGCTTTTATGTCTATCAAAAAGGCTATCAAAGAGGCTCCTGTTCTTAAATCTCCAGATTTTACAAAGCCTTTTCAGATTTTTTCATTTGCCTCAATGCATACTATAGTTGTTGTGATGTTACAAAAAAATGATGATGGCCATGAGAAACCAGTGTCTTTCTTTAGTAAATCATTGTAGGGGTCTGAATTGAAGTATGATATAATGGAAAAGCATGCATTTGCACTAGTGAAGGCTATTAAAGCATTCAGACCATATCTTGTTGGAGAAAAAGTAATTGCTTATGTCCCTCATGCTGCTGTCGAAAACATTTTAACACAATCTGAAGTCATAGGGAAAAGATGCAGATAGATCAACAAGATTCAAGAATTTGACATGGAAATACAAATAACTAAGTTGGTAAGAGGCCAAGGCTTGGCTAAGCTGATGGAAAAAACTAATATTGAAGAAAATCATATCTGTAATGTTGAAGAAGGGGCTATAGTTGCAAGCATTGAACATACTCCTTGGTATATTGATGTTATGCATTATCTTAAATATATGAAGTGTCCTGATGGGTTAAGTGACAGCCAAAAGAGAACCTTGAAGTTGCAGGCATCAAGTTATGTCTTCATTGATGGAGATTTGTTTTGGAAAAACAAAGATGGGATATTATTATTATGTATAGATGAATCACAAGCCAAACATGTTTTAAAAGAAACACATGATGGAGTGTGTGGGGGTCATTACTCAACAAAGACAACTGCACACAAAATTCTCAGGGCTGGGTATTATTGGCCAAGGGTTTTTAATGATTCTTTTACACATGTGAGAAAATGTGAGGCTTGCCAAAAGTTTTCTGGAAAATTAAAGCATCAAGGCGCTTTGCCACTTCGACCTTTGCAAACTGATGCCCCTTTTCATCAATGGGGAATTGATTTCATTGGAGAGATACAGGAGAAGTCAAGTGGAGGACATAGATGGATACTAGTTGCCACTGATTACTTTACAAAGTGGGTGGAGGAAGTCCCAACCAAGTAGGCTACAAGTAAGGTAGTGACTAATTTCCTGATGGACAATATTATCACCAGATTTGGTGCACCATTGAGGATAATAATAGACAATGGGATGTGTTTCAGATCAGATGAATTCAAAATATTTTGTGATAAGTATGGCATTACTATTTCTTATGCAGCTCCTTATCATCCACAAGCCAATGGTCAAGCAGAATCTAGAAATAAAAGTCTTTTGAAGATTATAAAAAGGATGTTGGGACAGCACAAGAAGGCTTGGGATTCAAAGTTAAAACTGGTTGTATGGGCTAATAGGATCACTGTGAAGAATGCAATTGGAAAATCACCATTTGAGTTAGTGTACGGAGCACAAGCCAGGATGCCTCTGTAGAACTTGTTACCAATCTATAAGTTTGTCTTATAGGAAGATTTGGAAGTTCCTGAGCCTATGGAGGAAATAATGGAACAACTTGTTGAACTTGATGAAGTAAGGAGAGAGGCCCAAAGTCAAAACATGAAGTTACAGGCATAGATGAAGTATCTATTTGACAAGAAGGCAACAAATAGAAAATTTGAAGAGAATGACTTGGTGTTAATGTGGAATGCGAGCTGTCAGGAGAAAGGTAAGCATGGTAAATTTGAAGCTCTTTGGTTGGGACCTTTCGTTGTTGTTGGAAAGAAGGGTGGATATTTACACTATCTACATAACATGGTTGGTGAAGATCAGGAATTGCCTGTTCATGGGAAATTCCTAAAGATTTTCTTCTCTTGAACAACATAGAGGATTAAGGGTTTCTGGTGCATGGAAAACTCTTGCTTATCCTCTTTAAAATTATTTTCCATGCACAGTAGTCTACGAATTTTGTCTATCTCCATTTCACTGTCATTTTCCATTCACATCCATCTTCCATTCATTTTGCATTCATTCTTTGCATTCATTTCCATCACCATTCACTCCATTGCTGCTCACTGGTTCATCATTTTGTGTTTAGTCTGCTCACCCAAAGATTCTGGATCCTTGCAATGATCTCACCATCATTCATCCCCAGACGGAGCCACTGTTGGAACTATTAAATTTTGATGATTTTTACTGTGGATGTGAAAATCTGCATATGGTTAGCATTTTAAAACCAAAATAATCCTTAACATCCCTATGAGATAATGAAACATGTTAGATATGCTATGTAAGATATTAAAACAACATGAAAAACAAAATAAGCATACCAACAACATGAATCAAATTCATCTCATAGTGGATTGGTGTCACATGTGCTAGTGACCCTTTCCCAATCCTTGATTGATAAGCTAGTGATGAAATTGCTATGGTTCTGGAGATGATAAATGGACAAGATCAATTCTCAAAGAGAATGACCTTGCATCAAGTTGTGTAGATGATGGAGATGATGGAGTGAAATGGACAAGATCAATTCTCAAATGAAGAGAGCGACCTTGCAAGAGATTCTGGAGGATTTGCTTGAGGATGAGGTCTCTATTTGTAGATTTACAAATTGGAAGAATGCTCAAAATGGATCAATGTGGGACAAAGATTGGAAAAATGAGAGGAAGACACTTGTCAAGTGGTGAGTGGTTGATGCATGTGCAAGATTTGGGAAATGTGCCCAAGAGGGGGGAAATTTGAATTCAAATTTGCAATAAATTTAGAGAGGGGGACAAGAAAAAGAGCAATAAATGCAATGTTGGAGGGACAAATCAACTTGTCATGATTTTCAAATTTGAGGGCCATGTTGAGTGAAAATGAGGGTTTTAATAAATCAATAAATTGATTTATTTGTGCAAGTGGCATAATCTAGAGAAATGCAAGTGGGATGAGATTAGCATTTAATCATGGTTAGATTAAATTAATGATGATTATGATGATATGACTTTCATGACTTAAATATTTTATTTATTTAAATCAAAAAAAGGATGAAATATGAATTTAATTTAATTAAATAAATGTTTGATTTATTTAATTAAAGGGATGATGTTAGATTTATTTGATTAAAAGGTTGATGATAATGTTTATTTGATTTTAAATAAATAACCTTAGGAGATGAGATTACCTAATGAATGGATGGAAGTGAACCTGATTAATTGATGAATGTTCCTAATGTGAAATCTAGTTTAGTTCATGAATGAACCTGATTGAATGCACAATGTTAATTTTGCATGTCTACATTTTGCCCCTCTTTGAAGCAATGTACTTGTTGCATTGGTTCAAAGAATAAACTTGCGCGATCAAAATCAAAAATTCTGATTTTTCTGGATGCCCCGTGGAAAGAAGTACACTGGTACATTGCCCCCTCGAAGAGATCGAGTGAAAAGATTCGATTTGAGGTCGATCTCACGATAAAGAGGTTCAAAATGGATGGTTATGGATGATGATGCAAATGAGATGGATGAGATGGATGATGTGATATGCTATGATTATGCAATGGATGATTTATGTAGATGCTTAGACTAACAGATCTATATTATGATGATGATACAAATGCAATGCATGTGAAATGATCAATGTTTCCTATTATGTATGATATGAATTATGTGGTATGCTGATAGTTTGTGGATGGGATGGATGCATGATGGATGCATTGATGATGATGATGTTAGTGCAGGAAATGAGATGATGAAAAGAGGATCCAACAAGTCCATGATCTAATGAGACTTTATTAGAGATGATGATGATGATAGATGATGATGATGATGATGATAAATGATGATGATGATGATGATAAATGATGATTTGCTTATCAAGGATTGGGATTTTAAAAGGCTACTTACCTTATGTTTGATAACACATAGATACGATGCATCAAGGTATAAAGAACTAGGAGGGTTTGTACCTAGTGCGATGGACTTTGACTCCAACAAGCAGATAGGAGTATTCTTGTTCACACTTGACATACAAAACCTTGCTAGAGGTACCTAACAAAGCAAGTATTCACCAAGTTATTTTACAAGACGTCCAACAAGCACATCAAACAAAAAGATAATGATCGTTGCCCCATTCCTATCTCTCTAAATCCTTCGCTCGGATATCATTGAGAGGTCCTTGGAATGAGCACAATAAGATAAATCAAAAGAAAAGACCAAAGTATGCAAACAAGCCAATGTTCTTCATACCTTTAGCCAAAGGGATTTGTTTTGATAGGATAAGAATCCAAGGTGATATCAAAATGATGCCCATTGTTAGAATGATATATCCTAGGACATGCATTGTATAGGATGATGATGGTTTGATAAGTTGATTGATAGGCTGTTGATATAAGGTTGATTGACATGTTTGGAAGTGATCAAGAGTTTGATTTTGTTTTAAAGACCGTTTGTTGTTTGCTTTTGATTTTACGATTGAAGCTTGATTTTGCTGATTGCTATGATTGTTTCTGTTTGCTTTGCCAAAGGATGAAGGTGATGATCAGTTTATTATGGATGATTGATTATTGCGGGTGCAAGTGAGATGAGATGGATGGATTTTTTCAAATATTTGGATGTTTTTGGAGTTTTGAAATGTTTTGAGGCTGTTTTTGGTGTTTTTGACATTTTGCAAATGTTTTGATTTTTGATTTTTCAAATGTTTTTGGATTTTGATGTTTTTCGAATGTTTTTGGATTTTGCATTTTTTTGAATGTTTTTGGATTTTGATGTCTCGGGGGCTGATCAGAGATGAGCCTTACCTACGTTTAAGCTCAGAGACGATGTAGTTCGGATTCCAATGTTTTTGATGTTTTTCAATTTTTTTGAGTGTTTTTGGATTTTGATATGTTTTGAATGTTTTTAGATTTTCTGATGTTTTGATGTTTTTAGATTTTTGCATGATTTTGACGATTTGGATATGGACATGTGTGATGATATCAGTGCTCTGTTTATGATTTTGTTGAAGACCAAGCTAAGGTTGATTGATCAAATCAATGGATTGATGATGATGATAACATTGTTGAGGATACACAACAATGCAAGGATTGGATTGATCAGGATTGATGATGATAACATTGTTGAGGATGCACAAAAATGCAAGGATAGTGTTGAGAAACACAAGGATTAGGATTGATATCCCAAGATGATGGATTGATTGATGCTGATGTTTTGATCGGATTTGATTGATCATGATTGATGAAGCTTGATTTGGAACAAAAGTTGTTTGAATGATTTGATGTGACGTTTGAAGGGTGTGTTAGATGTGGCTGATATTGATTATTTGAATTTATGTTTGATGAAAGATAAAGCCTAATAAAGAACATGTTCTCGTCAAAATATGCCATTGGCTAGTGATTTGGATTTTTTCTCAGAAATGCTTTGACCAATTTGGTTTCATGTTTGCCAATGTTCAGATCACCACATAATTCAGAGGACATAGATCAAGATTTATTCTCGAAGGCAAGATGCAAATATATCTTCCCCCAGTGTCTAGCAATGTATGGAATGCAATGTGTGGATGCTCATATAAGTGTATGGAAGGGTGAATATGGTAAGCATGCAAAGGATGCCAAGGATTATCTTGTGATAAGATAAGGTGTTTAGATAAGGAATGTTCATTTGGATAATGCTTCATGGCTCAGATAACATTGGATAGGATAGGATCAGTGAAAATGACCCATGTCAAGATGTTTACCGTAAGCAAGTGTAAAGTGTGCACCAAAATTTTCAAGATCAAGATAACTTGGATGATGGACGTAGTGGATAAAAATGGATTGGATCAATGGTTTATGGATGAAAGGATTTATTATGGATGAGATGGATGGAATGCTCGATTTATTACGGATGGGATGAGATGCTTTCATTTGAAGTGACGCACGTAGATGATTGATTCTACTCATGACGCCTATTTGCCAGGTTTTCATCATGGCCTTACCCAAAGCGCTGCACATGCGGTTTTCACTAGAGGATGATTTTTTATCTTTACTATTTTCAATCCTTTTTTTAATTTTTGTTGGATTTTCATATTTTTTGATTTTTTTGTATTTTTTTGAAAGATTTTAAGCTCATGCTAAATCATGAGGTGTTGCTGATGTAGATGCCCCTGTCATGATGTGCCATCAATATCCTTCCTGAAGGAGTTGCTTTGCTAAGATACATGCACTTGAATGCAACTTTTGGGATTCTTGATCTACTTCGTTGATACCGAGTTGACTTTGTCTTTGTGCGCACATCGCGATAGATTACCTTCTGAATCCTTATGATGAAGGGTTGTTGCCAATACATGGTCAATGTAAGAATTGGATATTATGCGTGGAGGCATGGATGGAGTGTGTTTAGGGATAAGAGATGGATTGGTTGACAATTTGGAACCTTTGACTCTCCAAACTTGGGAAGATGAGCAATGATGGGTGGATACGAAAGTGTGCATGGAATTAGGACCAACTGCTTGATACACTTTATATGTTGCTTGAAAAGCCTGCTTTTGCTTTCGTGGACATCTTTGATGGATACTTTTCCCTTTTTTATTTTTTCCCATAGTTTCTTTGACTGATGGAGTTTGATAGGGATGATCTTTCTTTGTATTTTTTGGTATCCATTTGTATATGATTTTTCCATTATGCTTCTTAGCTTCTCTTGATTTGATAACATTCTTTGTACTTTGATTCAAACCTTTCTTTTGAAGTTGGTCCCAATTCGTGGATGCGGTGATGGGTGGATGAAGATTCATGACGTGGCTGGTTGTAGTATTGACATCGGTTTCATCATAAGGACTCTTTGTGCTCCCTATGTTGATGTTTTCTTGAGACGAAGTTTCCCCCAGTATGGTGGTAGTAGTACCTTCATGCTTTGATTCTTCCTATTATGAGAGATCTTGTTTAGAATGCATTCTCTGACAAATGACCACCATAGGTGACGTTTCAATTTGTTGCTCCGCTAACTCTAGAATATCATGTTCCATCATACCTGTTTCGTTGAGTGGATAATGTTGGATATCTTTATTCATGATGTCCTTAGTCTGAATTTGGGACATATCTAATCCTGATGTTGATAATTCAATTTGACTATAGGAATCAATAGTCTGCTCTTTTTGTGTGACAAAATCTTGTTCTAGATGATCATCTATGTATCCATCCGTAGAAAGCATCTCATGGGTAGATGGAGGAGTATGTGCTATGTGAACATCATTTGCGACATCTTGTATAGATAGGAGAGTGTCCATTAGATTATTGTAGTATCTTGAAGATACAAATTCTTGATCTTGAATGATTTCGGAGTTGCTTTTGACATGCTTTGGATAAGGTTCTTGACATGGATCAGTTTCAAATGATGGACTGATTATAAAGGGTTCTTGGATGTCATCATTAGGCATGGGGGATGGCTTAATATCTTCAAGTGTCGAGTTTAGGGTTCTTTTAGTATCTGTAACCATGAGGTTGGCGGATGTCAACATGTCTTGGAAAGGACCATTGCTAGACCTTGGTGAAAGATTTTGATCATGCTTTTGGATAAATTCTTGAGATATGTCCTCTAACTCATAAGGCAATGTAGAGACATTTTTGTCATGATCATTGGTCAACGGATTGTGGATTATGTCAATTGGATCAAATAATCCTAACACTCCTTGAAAGAGATCACAAAAAAGTGGCTCTTGATGTATGGTGAGTTGATCATCGGATTGTGTAGATACATCCTCAATGTGCTCCTCGATGGAGAGGTTTTGATCATTGTTTTTGACAATTGCGGTGGAGAGATTGTGAATGTCTTCGACCATAGAGTCAAGTGATGTTGATATATCTTGAATTAGCTCATTGTTGAGTATTGTTGGTGGATTTTGATCATGATTCAAAAGTGACTCTTGATATATGTCAATTTGATCATTGGATGAAGTAAACATAGCTTCAAGGTGCTTAGTGATGGATTGATCTTGATCCTTGTTCTCAACAATTGTAATTTTTTGTGTTTGTGCTTATGTTTGTTGAGTAGCCTGAGAGGCTTGGGCAGCTTGAGAGGCTTGTTGCACTTGTTGAGCTTGTCTTGCTTGTTGCATGGCTAGATATTGTTGGATGGATTTTTGGTATGACTGGTGAGATCTTAGAGCAATGTCATATTATCTTGCTGTGTTTGGTTTTGGTGGTAGTGTTGGCGGATTCAAAATCATGTTGGATGTAATGAAAAGTGGTTGAGATATGCTTGGAGTGATTGTGGGGGTTTGAGATGTGATGGGCATGATAGTGGTGGTTGGAATGATTGAAGGGATAGTGATGGTTGGAATGACTGAGTTGATAGGTCCTTGGGAGACCGTATTTCGATTTGGGGTCAATGTTGTTGTTTGATTAGATACCATTCATTGGTGTGATGCCGATGGTATATTCAAAGGATTTTACATCATCGATTGGATGGAGTGATTGGTGCTAGGTAAAGGGGGAAGCCCTAAATCAAGGAATGATGTTGGTGGTGGAGATGTCTCTTGGCGTAATGTCTCAACTATTTTGGAAAGTGCCACAATTTGATCTCGCCAAATTTTTTCTTGATTTTGATCTTGACTCCCTTGATATAGTTGATTTGGCCCTTGTTTAAGCAGATTTGGAGTGTGTAGTTGTGTTTGATTTTGGACAATATCCTGATTTGTGATGACACTCAGATTTGGCATGATGGGTTGAAATTGACCATTGTTCATGTTTTGAATATTCATATGATTTTCAAATGTATCCATCCCAAAGTTTGTCGGATTCATGTTTTGAAAACTTGTTTTTGGTACATTCTCCTTTGGCATGTAGGGATTTGGTGGGATGACGTTTGTTTGAAGGCTCATGCATTGATTGTTCGGTTGATGGATTTGTAGGTTTGGATTTAGATCTACCATTGGGAAATGTGTTCCAATCTTTGATTTGGGCATACTCACACTTGTTGTGCCATTGATATTTGTAGAAGGTAATGATCCCATGTATGGATTGTATAAATGTGAGTGTTGATAACCAATTGGCGTTGTAAGGCTTTGAAAGTTAAATTGATTTGGATTACTCATGATGTATGGATCAAGTTTATATTCCATGTTCCTCTTGTGTTTTGACCTTGTTGCAAAAGTGACCTCTAAGGTTCTTAGGAAAAATGATGAGATGAAGGATGAAAGGTGTAAATGATATGAATGTTGAATGTTTAGGGACTTTGGATCAATGCTAGACTTAGGGTTTGATTTTGATTGGTTTGGTTTGGATTGGTTTGGTTTGGATAATGAACTCACAAACCCTAAAATGTTGGATGTGATTTTAGGATGAACTTGTTCAAAGGATTTCTAATTCAATTAAATGTATGAGAAAGGATGCATTCACATACACCTAACTAAACAAGGTGATTTTGATTGTGATGATTTACCCAAGTCTAGAATGATGTTTTCAAAGCTCCAAATTTGTTTGTGGGATGGCTTTTGATAGATGTTTGGATGAATGAAGTTTTTGATTTGATCCTAAGTGAACCTAGGAAAGACTTGTTTACTAGACCAAGATAGTGAAGAACATGCCTTTCTCAAAGAGTAATTTCAAAATCAAAAGACCAATGTTTTGCATGAAAATCATATGACCCAAAAAGATATCAAGCACATGTGTGGGGTCCAATTTGTTATCTTTTCTTAGTGGATTCTTTTTACAACAAACACACTTCTTGATTAGGTTTCAAACTGAATGTCCAATGTCACAACTTCTTTTCATCCCACAAAGTGCTATGTGGAAGTTCCAAGAAATTAGGACAAGGGTTGCCTAATGTTGAACCTTGTAAGAGAAAATTAAGATGTAAACCCAACTACTTAGAAACCTCTAAGGACATAATCCCAAGGGTAAGCAATAGTTCTTGGGCTTTGTCAAAGGTATTTTCTCTAACTAAGGGGTTTGAAATTTTGATGATGATGTTGAATGTTGGTTTTCCAATGTTTTCGATAAATGCACTATGTTTTCAAACAAGCAATGTAACATCCTAGCTCAATTGGTACGTTTTTCTTGGTGGGATTGCCTCATGCCCTTCGTAGTAGAAGAGATGACTTTACATGAAACCAAGGACAAAATATAAAGGTATGTTAAGAATGAAGTCTTAACCTATGTTAAGAATGAAGTCTTAACCTCTATATTTCAACCAAGATCGGACATGGCAAGTAACTTCTTGGAATCTAAGTTCCAATGCACCACTTTGATAAACTCATTGGATGGACTGGTTGGCAACTACAAACAAGGTTCTTAGTGACTCAACATTGGGGACATGGCACCTTGCGAGCGTCCAGCAAGCCACTAAAGGCTTTAATCAATCCTACTAGGGGCTCTTATATGTTTTACGGTAGTACCCCATTCTAAAAGACACTGTACGACTAAGACCTACATACCATGAGGACTTGACAGTTTAGTCTTATCCATTTATATACGGGCCCAAATGAAAAATTGGTTGGAGTCACCTTCGAGTTCTCCTTTCAGATGTGTCTCTTAGGTAGGCCCCTCTAAAGGTAAACAATAGCGAGCAAGCACATCTGTGGTTTGATCGACCTTCGTTTAGAAACAAAGCGAGAACACACGCAATATACCTAACTCACACTCACACAAGATCTTGTTCAGTTTTAAACCCAAATCGAAGTGTGGAGGCAATCTTTTATGCAACTTAATGTCATCAAAAAGACTTTTCATTCTCAAGATCGCCGTGAGGTGTGAGAAAAGCGCATGTCTTTTTAAGTGAAATTAATTTACAAAAAAGATTACAAAACATAAAAGACACATGTTCATTTTAGCCTCAAAGTAATGATGAGTTCATTTTAAGCACCAAAAATCAAATGTTAAGTTTGTTTGTTCAATTTTATCCCCAAAAAACAATGTCTAGTAAGTTTCTAGTGTTCAATTTTAGTCCAACTTTAAAAACAAACAATGATCTAGTTGGATTAAAAAAGAAAATTAAAGCATGAAATGGAAGCCCTTAAGCATTAAAAAATGCTTTGTGAGTTTCAAGTTTGATGCTCAATTCTTCAACTCCAACTTTTCTTTCATTTTCAGTCAACTCCAACGCTTGATTCCAATGTCGATTTCACCTTTACCTTTTGCTTTTCTTCATTTTCCTTCCTTGTTTTCCTTCCTTGCTTTCCTATAAGACAAAAACAAACAATAAAAAAGAAGAAAAATCAGATGAGGATCAAGTTTATTTGATTCATTTATTTTAAACATTAACTTCTAAAAATAAAACGACTAATGATTTTGGATATTTAGATCCAAAGCAAAAAAATGTATTTTGAGTGTTTCTATTGCACCCTAGATCATACGAAGCGCAAGGGAAGAGGATACGCACTCAAAATGTACCAAAGACAAAATCACACAATTTAGACACTTGTTTGTTTTAGCCTCAAAGCAATGATGAATTCATTTTAAAACACCAAGATGAAGTGTGAGAGTTGTTTTTGTTCAATTTTTAGAACCCAAATTGAAGCTAGTAAGTGTCTAATGTTCTTTTTAACCCTTTGCAATGAAAAATTGAAGTGTTAATTTTAAGAGACCAAAAAGATATGAGTTGATTTAAAACAAAAAATTAAAGCATGAAATGGAAGCATTTAAAAATGCTATGTGAATTTCAAGCTCCAATGCACAATTTTTCTTCAACTCCAATCTCGCTCGTTTCCAATGCTTGATTCAAATGTCAATCTTAACCTTTTTCCTACAAACATTACAAATAAGATTTATGCATGTATTGTAAAAAGTATACACAAGACATGTCAATCTTAATATACTCACATCTTAACAAAAGTAACACATTTATTGCTGCTCCAAAAAAAATTGAATCTGTATTCAAAAATTCTAATGCCTGTGTCAGAGAATGCAGCAACATCATTTAATTCATATATGCATTAACAAGATCCATGCGTTAACAAACTGTATGTGTTAACTAGCTTGTTTGTGTTAACAACTATCTGTGTTAACACAATGTCTACGTTAACCAATTTTATGTGTTAACAAACTATCTGCATTAAGACACTATCTGCGTTAACACACTGCATACGTTAACCAATTTTTTGTGTTAACAAACTATTTGCGTTAACAAGCATATATGTTTTAACAAATATCTTTTTTTAACGAATATCCTATGTTAATGCAACATCGTATGTGTTAATGAATGTCTAATGTGTTAACAAAAACTGGTGTGTTAATGAGACTGTGCTAACAAACTGTGTGTTAACGAGACTATGTTAATGAACCCTGTGTTAATGAGACCACGCTAACGAACAGTGTGTTAACGAAACTACGTGTTAACAAGACTGTGTTAACAAACTGTATGTTAATGAGATTGCGTTAACGAACAGTGTGTTAACAGGATTGTGTTAACGAATGTATATGTGTTAACAAAACAAACTATTGTGCTAACAAACTGCCCTCCTAGCACCATAATGTGGATGTGAAAATCTGCATATGGTTAGCATTTTAAAACCAAAATAATCCTCAACATCCCTATGAGATAATGAAACATGTTAGATATGCTATGTAAGATATTAAAACAACAAGAAAAACCAAATAAGCATACCAACAACATGAATCAAATTCATCTCATAGTGGATTGGTGTCACATGTGCTAGTGACCCTTTCCCAATCCTTGATTGATAAGCTAGTGATGAAATCGCTATGGTTATGGAGATGATAAATGGAAAAGATCAATTCTCAAAGAGAATGACCTTGCATCAAGTTGTGTAGATGATGGAGATGATGGAGTGAAATGGACAAGATCAATTCTCAAATGAAGAGAGTGACCTTGCAAGAGATTCTGGAGGATTTGCTTGACGATGAGGTCTCTATTTTTATATTCCCAAATTGGAAGAATGCTCAAAATGGATCAATGTGGGACAAAGATTGGACAAATGAGAGGAAGACACTTGTCAAGTGGTGAGTGGTTGATGCATGTGCAAGATTTGGGAAATTTTCCCAATAGGGGGGAAATTTGAATTCAAATTTGCAATAAATTTAGAGAGGGGGACAAGAAAAAGAGCAATAAATGCAATGTTGGAGGGACAAATCAACTTGTCATGATTTTCAAATTTGAGGGTCATGTTGAGTGAAAATGAGGGTTTTAATAAATCAATAAATTGATTTATTTGTGCAAGTGGCATAATCTAGAGAATGCAAGTGGGATGAGATTAGCATTTAATCATGGTTAGATTAAATTAATGATGATTAGGATGATTTGACTTTCATGACTTAAATATTTGATTTATTTAAATCAAAAAAAGGATGAAATATGAATTGGATTTAATTAAAAAAATGTTTGATTTATTTATTTAAAGGGATGATGTTAGATTTATTTGATTAAAAGGTTGATGATAATGTTTATTTGAATTTACATTAATGACATTAGGAGATGATATTACCTAATGAATGGATGGAAGTGAACCTGATTAACACAATGTCTACGTTAACCAATTTTATGTGTTAACAAACTATCTGCATTAAGACACTATCTGCGTTAACACACTGCATACGTTAACCAATTTTTTGTGTTAACAAACTATTTGCGTTAACAAGCATATATGTTTTAACAAATATCTTTTGTTAACGAATATCCTATGTTAATGCAACATCGTATGTGTTAATGAATGTCTAATGTGTTAACAAAAACTGGTGTGTTAATGAGACTGTGCTAACAAACTGTGTGTTAACGAGACTATGTTAATGAACCCTGTGTTAATGAGACCACGCTAACGAACAGTGTGTTAACGAAACTACGTGTTAACAAGACTGTGTTAACAAACTGTATGTTAATGAGATTGCGTTAACGAACAGTGTGTTAACAGGATTGTGTTAACGAATGTATATGTGTTAACAAAACAAACTATTGTGCTAACAAACTGCCCTCCTAGCACCATAATGTGGATGTGAAAATCTGCATATGGTTAGCATTTTAAAACCAAAATAATCCTCAACATCCCTATGAGATAATGAAACATGTTAGATATGCTATGTAAGATATTAAAACAACAAGAAAAACCAAATAAGCATACCAACAACATGAATCAAATTCATCTCATAGTGGATTGGTGTCACATGTGCTAGTGACCCTTTCCCAATCCTTGATTGATAAGCTAGTGATGAAATCGCTATGGTTATGGAGATGATAAATGGAAAAGATCAATTCTCAAAGAGAATGACCTTGCATCAAGTTGTGTAGATGATGGAGATGATGGAGTGAAATGGACAAGATCAATTCTCAAATGAAGAGAGTGACCTTGCAAGAGATTCTGGAGGATTTGCTTGAGGATGAGGTCTCTATTTTTATATTCCCAAATTGGAAGAATGCTCAAAATGGATCAATGTGGGACAAAGATTGGACAAATGAGAGGAAGACACTTGTCAAGTGGTGAGTGGTTGATGCATGTGCAAGATTTGGGAAATTTTCCCAATAGGGGGGAAATTTGAATTCAAATTTGCAATAAATTTAGAGAGGGGGACAAGAAAAAGAGCAATAAATGCAATGTTGGAGGGACAAATCAACTTGTCATGATTTTCAAATTTGAGGGTCATGTTGAGTGAAAATGAGGGTTTTAATAAATCAATAAATTGATTTATTTGTGCAAGTGGCATAATCTAGAGAATGCAAGTGGGATGAGATTAGCATTTAATCATGGTTAGATTAAATTAATGATGATTAGGATGATTTGACTTTCATGACTTAAATATTTGATTTATTTAAATCAAAAAAAGGATGAAATATGAATTGGATTTAATTAAAAAAATGTTTGATTTATTTATTTAAAGGGATGATGTTAGATTTATTTGATTAAAAGGTTGATGATAATGTTTATTTGAATTTACATTAATGACATTAGGAGATGATATTACCTAATGAATGGATGGAAGTGAACCTGATTAATTGATGAATGGTCCTAATGTGAAATCTAGTTTAGTTAGTGAATGAACCTGATTGAATGCACAATGTTAATTTTGCATGTCTACATTTACATACTTTTATCCCCTCTGAGTATCCATGTGAAGTTTAACTTAGACACATTTTTCCCATACTGCCCCATAGAATTCATCCATGTCTGCATTTTTTACACTTTGGTCCATATCGACATAAGTTTGTTTGGGTCTCCCTGACCCATTATGTTTTTATTGCTAAAATATTTCATTCAAGTGTATCGGTGTGATATGTTCTCTGTTATGGCGACTAGCATTTGTCTATTGGCAGTTATCGACATTGCATCCTTGTGGTTTCGGTGATCGTGGAGGCTCCTATCGGCATATGTTATGGCTTTTGGGGTGGTGTCTTACTGATTATCTTTTGTTTCCCCAACTTTGCATTTTGGTGTTTCATCAGTATAGGTTGAAAGCTTTCGGTATAGTGTCATGACGAAGTCAGTTTGTCTCACCGAAGAAGCACAAAAAATTTTCTTCCAAAAGACTCTCGGTGTAACCCACTTGTTGGCATTGTAAGGTCTTGGCGAGTGACCTTCGGTCTTGCCAACCTTATGCTTTGATTTTCTCTTGTTGACTGATTTGATGAGACTTGGGTGCCTTCAATGAGAGGTTCTGGTGAGATGAGGATGTTTCACCGACGATGCATAAAGGTTATTCACATGGTTTTCGATGTAGGTTTGCTCGTGTCTCGGCGACCCAAGGTAAATGAGACTTTCGGTGAAACAAAGTAATATCTACACGAGGTCTCCCCGAAGGTTGAAATTTTTGGCGACATTCGTGATGGGCACTCGTCAGCGAGAGAATATTTAGGTCACACTGACATGTGGTTAGGTGGGAGGCTTTTGGTGAAACTCAAAATGATCTATGTGACTTCTCCCTGAACATGTGATGTCTTGGCGAAGGTGTATTAGAATTATATCTCAGTGAAAGTGTTGGCAACTTGGGAGTTATGAATCTCTTTCGGCTTGACATAAAGATATCACTATAGAGTCTCATCGATGTTGTGTGGTCACAACGATACTTAAAGAATCAAAAGAATATCCTCTAGCTTCGGTGTAACATGTGAGGTGTTATGGCGACCTACGATTGGTGAAGGAATTTCGGTGTGACCCAATGAAATCTATATGACATCTCACCGATAGCCTAAGGCTATAGCGAAACAAAGGTAATACTTCTTGAGTTCGATGTAACAAACAGGTGGTCGCAGTGATGCACGAGGAACATAGGAACACGGGCAGACTATGATATATGAATGAATTGCCTTTGGTGTACCTTCTATATTGTCTTGCTGACTGTTCACTGTGAATAACAAAAGCATAAGTCTTATGGCTGACATGAAGAATACTTGAAAATTACTACTAGTCGACTTGAATTGAGCTTGAATTTTGTGATGAACTGACATGAAGTTTCATTTTGATATTTCTCTCATGTTGGTGTATAAATAAGCATGTTTTAATTGTTAATTACGACCAGATATTAGATTTTCGATACACTGCAAGTAGATATAGTAGAATAAAATTATCAAACCAGAGGCTATTGTTGCATGATTTTACAATGGAGGTATTTATGAGATTTGATTGATGTTGTTGTATTTCTTTGGTATCAATTATCTGTTGAATTGAAATGAAAAATACTGGTAAGTTGTCTCCATGAATGATTTTTCTGGTTATTTAAATTGACATAACAAGTTTATGTTCAATTTATCGATACACATTTGTTGTATTTGTGTGATTATTCAACTCATTCTTTCAAGCAAAGATTAAATCCTTTTATTGATCACAATAATCAAATAAACTCATTTTGGATTATTGAATTAGAACTTAGTAGTCATAGTATTGCATGTTTATACAAGTTGTAAACAAAACGTATTCCAAATAATTTATGTCTTCTCCAAAAAGTGTTACTCATCTTGATCTCATTTGACTCCGCATACCCAACAAGGCACTAGTCTCTGCATTTCATCATTATGAATTCATTCAGCTTCTTTGAATCGAGTATTTAGGATTTAGATCAGAATATTGTCACTGTTTTCAAGTGGATCCCATCTTCCATTGTGAACAAGTTGTTGTAAGAAGATAATTCCAAGTCAAGTCTGCATTATTCAAAGAGTTATACCCACCCAGGTTTGCAACACCTAAAGAGTAGAAGGTTGAGCTCACTTGACCTTGTCTGTTACCCTAAAGCGTATCGAGAGATTGGCAGTCTCTTGAGGCATTTAGCCTACGTTTTTGAGAGCTAACACCTCCTACTATGAAGATTCTACATTGACATTAGCCTCTTCAATTCTCTTTTCTATTTCATTGCTTCTTTGTTGGATGATGAACTCTTTAAACTCTTAGTTTGTATAAAAGCATCATCATCTAGAAATTAATCACAGGCCTTGATCTGAGGATCATCATCATTCTCGTTATGATACTGTCACTTTACTATTCTATCCTAGGGAACATGAGAATCTAGAGCAACATTTATTTTAGGGGAAGGGAATCTCATCTCCACCTCCTCATCATCAGGCACATGCTCTACATATTTCTCCTCCCCAATTATTTTTGTATCCCCTCCTTCAACCTCCAAAGGTTGCTTTGGGATGTTCATAGCTTCATATTGATGCTCCAAGAGGGCTTGTTTCTTTTTAGCATCCTCTTTAATCTTTACCTTGAACTCACGATTCTGGTAATCTTTCAATTTTATCATAGACCTTTCAAAAGGATCTTGAATATCATCATATGGAATACTATAAAAAAGAAATTCTTTTCATTTTATCTTATTCAATATCACAAATTGCAGCCCATTCCTCTTTCCTTGATGTAAATGCTCCATCAAATGTCAAATTCCTTATGACGACATGAGTATACAAGAATTTGTGGGAAAAAATAAATAGACCTTTATTTCTCCCCATTTCATTCACAAAAATTTCAAGGTCATATTTTCTAACCACATCAAAGGGTAGCCTGATATTGTTTAACATTATTCAAAAAAAATCATAAGCTTCTTTTACATTGGCCTTGAAATAAGAAAATCAACACTGTAAAACTATTACTAAGCCCTTCCTAAGAGTTCTAAAATGCTCCTTGTCCATAAAATCTAGTTGCCACATGAGCTCCATGAAAGCCAACCTATTAAACACATATAGTGATAGGCAATGAGGTGCAACCTTGGCTCCATAAGCCCTAATCAAATTATAATGATTATGCAGAAACTAATCACCAAAATTGTGATTTTTTGGTGTTTCTTCTACTTCTTTGGTGTGCATAATCTCCCTAATGACTCTCAAAAGTCTGTAAATAGGTTCCACACCCATGCTCTCCAAAACATCAAATCTCACAACACTACAGAAAGTTAAATAATTTGAATGGGGACAATTTTGATCCCCAATGTGAGTCCACATTTAGACAAGCCAATCATTTCCTTCCTCATCCTTTTTCCTCAATGTAATCTTCTTCTTCCATTTATTTTTTCCAACATAAAGAATCTTTTGCATCAATAAATAATAGTGTGGGAAGGACAATGGGGCACTTCCATCCTTCAATGCAATCAACCCCTTGTGCATTTGTTGTACAATATGTGTTGCATAGTAGAATCCCCTATTGGAATTAAAATTTTGAATATCAATGACCATTACCAATAAGGAGATTGGTATCCTTGCATCAAACTACGAGCCAGTACCTGATTCAAGCAATAATATGTGTTCTTGAAGTAATTGGAAAACTCTTCACACTCAAGAGGTTCTAAGTCATTAGGACCAAAACTGCCCTTATCATGCTTCATGTTCTTGGAAAGCAATTGTATCCTATATCCATATATGTTATGCTCATACTCATTTCATAAATCAGAAAAGTTGATGCTGACAGTATAACTGGTGTTCAACTTAAACACTTCCACAATCTTATCCCTTGTTATACCAAGGAGCAAAGTCCCATCCTCACTTTTTATTTTTCTATCATTTGCATCATAATGCTTTACCAATTCTAACATCAAATTTACTTCAACAAACACATTCGGTACTACTAGTGTTTCAAGATTGAAATCCCATAAATGTTTGGCTAGACATCTAGCATATCTTTTGTTGAAGGAATATAAAAACAACTCCCACCCACTATGTTTTTGAGGGATTTCTCCAATTATATAAGCATTATCAATAAACCTACTAGTCACAACAACATTCCCTATAGGTATTTTTCCATTTTTTGGGCCTCCTTTAGTGATACCTTTAGTTTAACCTTCCATAAATTTGGCAAGAGTTCTCTTTTCTCCCTTTGACTTTGCAGATGCCTCAGGCACATTTGGCTTAGGTGTGGGCTTATCATTCTTTGGTTTTGGTTTTGTAACCCTTTTCTACTTAGGTTTCCTTTCAGGTTTAGCACTAGAATCACTGGGATCACTCATTTTTTTATGATGTAATAGAACTAGGGTTTTACAATAACTAGGAATTACAGTCTAAAGACCTCAAATATACTTAATTTCAAAAACATAATTCACTCTTCTTCCCAAATGCTATGTCAATCAATTGTAACTCCCCTTTTTAACAATAAAATACAATCCCAACTACAAACCTTAGCAATGTACTCAATCCTCAAACTACCCAGTATCACAAAATTTCTCATAGAGGTATGAAGTTGACTTACCTAGGAAAACCAATAGTTTGTTCTTCAAATTCTCTCTGCAATTCTTTGCTTGAGCTCTTCACACTTTTGTCTAAAACTTGAAAAATTATTCAACTCTCCATGATTATAATTGTGAAGAAAAATAAGCCAACAACCTTATTTATGGAAAAGGAATGGAGAATGTTCACCATTAATTCCTGAAAGAAAGCTCACACAAGCAAACTAACACTTAGTTGTTTAAGATCAAATTCTAGCCATTGATCTTTGATTTAAAAATCCACCCATGGCTCTCCTTTATCCTTGCTACTTTTCTTTTTTCTTTTAGTGACGTCCTTTAGATGTTTCCACGTTGCCCCTATTTTCCTTGGTAACCTTTTACATGAAATCCATCACTCATTGCTACTTTGATCTCAGCTCCTTCTGGATGAATCTACAATGCACTAAGACCTAGAAATGAGTAGACATTCCATCTAATATTCCATCAATCATTGTAGTTGATATGTTCTTTAGACCTCCATTTGTAATGGTGATGGCTTTGGATAGCACAATGAGGACAAGAATTAACAGTCTATCACTTATCGCTAATGTACCTTTTCTTTTATGTGTCCTATCAACAATATGAACCATATATGTGATAAGATCCTACACATTAGGTTTGGGTCCTCTTGTGACTTTGTTCCTCATCCATCGCTCATCACTCATTTACATCTCAATAGCCGAATCACATCAACAATGGGAGAAAAGTGGCAATTGACCAAGATTTGGCTACATATCCTCATTATAAGATCAAATGCAATGCAAGAATTTCCCTTAGTAGCACTTCAAATTAGCAATGAAACATTAAAAAAAATACTTCATCACTCGTCGTTGATGTAAAAAGGATAAAAAAGCAATAAACCATGATAAGCAATGGGGTAGTAAATGCAAAGGCTAAAGTGTTATCATGCATCGTTGATTTAGAACTTAAGAAATTTGGGCAATTAGTGATACAAAGACAACTAGTGATACAAAGACAGCTACTGATACAAAGAAAATCATTCACATTGTGCATTGCTAATAGGAAACTCGAGGTTTAAAACCTATCTGTGATGAGCAATACAAAGGGAAAAGTCCATCTTGCATCATTTATTCAAGGAAAGTGGTCATGAAACAATCTACAATGGGTGATATGCCAAGTGGTAAGCGAGAACTTAATTGAAGGTAAATAGCACATGTTCATATGTGGTTTTAAAAAGGGGAATGGAATAGGTGCATGATGAATAGGAACTTAAAAGGACTTAAGACCATTTTGGAAAAGGATGTAAATGCCAAATACTTCATATTTTCAACTTTATAAAACATTAACCCCAAACCTAGAAATAAAAGGTAACATTATACAATGGGTAATTGGGGAGTCCTAACAACAAGGGACTAGTCAATACATGAATATAAAAGACTTAAGTTATTTTAATTTGATCAGTGACCGATCATAATAGGTCAACAAAGGATTAGACCTAAATACAAGGATTTAGAAGAAAAGGAAAATATGCTAAGTAAACCAACCCCACAACATAAAACCCTAAACCCTTGTTTTATTTCAAACTAGGAAACCACACAAGTTAATACGTTTGGATTAGTGGCACATGAAAATTTTGAAGGTTCCACCATGCCCAAAAATTTGTAGCCCACTATTGTGGGTTCACCATAGCTTATGAAAAAGTTTTTTTTCTTCCACTTGATCATCTACTATACTTTGGTGTGATAACCAAAGTACTATTCACATTTCATGGAACTCAATTGAGCATCAACAAAAAAGTCACATTGATATTCATATACACTCATTTGATAGCTTATCCATGATAATGTTCTATCCTTAGAGTATTTATGTACTAAGGATCATCCTGTAAACATCTTCATTAAAGCTTTAAATTCACCTCTCTATCTTGGGTTGTGCTAGTTGCTTGGGTTGAAGGAATTTTTCCTTGGGGGCTCTTGAATCCTCCTACCTTTGTAAATAGTTCCCTTTTTCAAAAAGAGGTTTTTTCCCACTTGGTTTTCTTTGTTACTTAGTTTGTGAGACTTTTGTTCTATATTTGAGTACCACATCAAGCCTTTTTATTGCGACTCATCTTTTAGTGAGTACCTAGTTTAATTTAATCTAATTCCTATGCCTAGTAGTCCTATTCACACTTGCTTAAATTTACTATATGGTTTATTTGACTCACATCAACGGAACTTGACACATGCCTTCACACTTGTCCTAAGTGTTCTACATGTGTCACATATCTTGGAGGGTTATTCAATCTTCCTATTCTGCCTTCTTACTTCCTCCTTATCTTATATAAACAAGAATCATCATTCTATTTACACACATTCTATGATAGTTCATTGGATTATTTATTGTGCTAGATACATTTTGTGGAAGTTTCAATATTACATTCATTTTTTTTCTCCAACATAAAATATGATACATAGTGTACACAAAGAACATTGCTTAGATAGGAAAGGTAAGAGATTGAACACCATATATGATTTTTATGACATGTGTCATAATTATATGGCATGAGACACTATATTAAATGACCTAAAATTTCCCTAAGTAAACTTAAATAAGTCAATAGGACCTAGATGAGAATTAGTTAGGTAATGTAGCTCATTCACATGAACACCTATTACCCATCACCATTTACCTTCCCCCATACCAAATAATAAATAATAAAGATAGCCACTCTCACAATCTTCCTTACAATGAAAATATCCTTTATTTCTTCCACACAACCTCTTAGATATCCTCCCTTAAATGATCTATCATTTACTCTTCCTCATAGCCACATAATTTACTTATTATGTTGAACACATGCATTCCTAGGGTCATTTCTCCACAACCTCCTTGTTTTTTTTTCATTTATTGTTGCAGATCCCAATTACAAACACCACAAAATCCCCTGAGCCATCTTCAACAAAATACATCTCTCTTCCATAGTTATAAAGTTACGTCCTTCCTTTCATATACCCCCTAAACTATTTTTATTCCTCACCAAAACACATCTAAAATTCTTTTCTCTCTCTCTCTCTCTCTCTCTCTCTCTACACAAAAATGGAGACAATTAATTGCCAAATGTACCATAAAACCATTCCTTCCTCCACACTCACCTAAATCTTTAGTTTGTGTTGAAATTTTGATCACACTCTTGAAGAAATTCCCTTGGTAAATCCAAATATACCTAATTTATATACTCTCTCTTTGGGGGCATTAATGTGGCTTTGTGTGGGTTCGTTGCTTCCAAAACTAGTGTCAAACATTTCAAAGTTGAAACATTGCCATACAAAATTATTCTAGTGCTAGCAAACCTATGTGATGCGCTTAAATCAAGTAAATTAGCCTAAATTAACTTTAGGATAGGTTTATTTTCCCTTACCAATATAAAATTTAATAAAATTAAATGAATAATATTGCTTATATAAATAAATTTTATCATATCAAAATATTTGAAGTCTTGAAGAAAAATTACCAATATTAAATTTGACAATCATTCTATTCACCGAATAAATACTACACTACAAATCACCCTAACAACTTGAATAATAATGAATAAAACTTGAATATCAATCATTTAATCATTTAACTAGAAATCTTAATAAATTTTTTTATAAAAAAATCTTTACTTATAAAGCAAATCTATAGTTTTTATAATAAAATTAATTATCAAATCCTTATAAAATTTGAGGTGGGGCCAAATAAGAAAATTTAGAGATCCAAATCAGTTCATAACTAAATTTAATGAAATTCATTGTGGTGGTGAAATTGGAAAGAAAATTTTAGAAATTTAATCTTCACCAATTCCATTAAATTTATAATTAATATTAAATTATTTTTCTTTAAATAAACAATTGATATATATTGTGATATTTACTATTAAAAAATAAAATTATCAAAATTAAAATTCCTTTAATTTTCCACTTTTGAAACCACTTTACAAACCACTTTTGAAATCACTTTACAAACTAGAATAGATGCATGAACTCAATTTTATCTCTGTTATTTCAACTCAACTTAAAACTCTCCTCTTCAATTTTATTTTAAATTCTTCAATATGCCATTTAAATCAGAGTAGCATCACTTTTCCATTTTTCTTGGCATTCTCCATTCCCAGTCTAGTTTATTTTGACTCAGTTGTCTTCTCAGTATGTCATTCAAATCTAATCTATGCAAATCTATTCTATTCAAATATAATCTATGCAAATCTAATCTATTCAAATCTAATCTAAGCACTAAGGAGATGTTGATGTATTATACGTCAATGTCCTGCCTTACCACTTTCCACACATTATATAATAACACTTAATTTCCATCATGGCTTTTCTACTTTCTAATTTGTAATATGCGTGTTTTTTGTAACGTCAGAAAACTTTTCTCTAACGATCACTTAAAAAATTAGATTTTCAGGTTACATCTGTCTATGTCAATTTCTTCAGTATTCCATTTAAATCAAATGCCATTTAAAAAAATTCTAAACGCGATATTTATCTACCATGTCTTTTGTATCTTTATGCGTATTCCTCCCCCCACCATGCTGAACATGATTGAGCGCACTCCGTAATTGAAGAAGCGAAAAATCCTCTCTGCGTATTCCTCTCCCCACCATGGTGGAGCGCACTACATGATTGAAGGAGCGAAAAATATTTTATGTTAAAGAGGTCTCTCTTTTCAACCAAGTTTCTTACAATGGTAGAAATATCATTGATCTTGCCAACGATCTGCAACAAAACTAGTTTTCCTTTTTCAAATTAGATAAAGAAGAGACAGTTTGAATTCACACTGGCATTAGTCTTACAACAGTGTGATTAAACAACTATAATGTAAAGAGGTTAGGATTGGAAATCAGATTTCTTTCGGAAGTAGAAATCTGTGTTCAAACAGAAGCCGGATGTGTAGTACAAGTGCTCATGACACAAGTCCATATCAGCCCAACATAAGATAGATAGTTTCTACATCTCCTCGTATATGTTGCAATCAATTCTTTTAGGTATTAAGACATGGTAAAACACGTGTTTACTTTTTGCAAGCCCACATGTTTTCAAGCTAAAAATTCGCTTCCATTTGCTTTCATATTCGGACTTGATGAAGACGTTGGATTGGAGTGTCATACAGATATTGAGGTAATTTTAGTTGAAGAAGTTGGAAAGGAAAAACATTATTTATTTTCCATGTCATATATCCTGTCAACAATTTGGGTTTTCTATACCAGCCAGTTGGGAGGCAAGAAAATACTTGCACTCATAAGCTCAACCTTTCAAAACAGGACATTTACCTTCACAAATTATCTTCGTCAAATCTTTAACTTTTAATGATCACCAATCTAGTGTTTTTGACGTTTTCAGGTCTATTTGTCAGGGATGTCCTCTAGCTCTAGCAGTGTATGTGCTGCTTGTTAAAGGGTTTGGATATCCTTCGGTTCATTTAGTTTCTTAAAGCTTGTTAAAAGTATCCTATGTAATTCTTTTGTTGAACATGTTAACAATTATTTTTCCTATGACTCTTTTCTCACTCTTTTGGAAGAGGAAAATAATGTTAAATAGACTCTCTATTGTTTGGGCACTTTTTTAAATCCTCAAGTTTAACAATTCAATGGCAAAAAACTCAATGTGACAGAAAGTCCTTCCTATGAGTTATTAGCACAATTCTTATGTGTGGAGGTACATTGGGCATGGCTAATATTTTGAATTTTTGGGCATACTTTTTATTTTGCAAGCTTCTTCAATAGCTTTGTCACAATCTTGCTAGTTAGAATTGAAAATAAGTTGGCTTATTAAGTTATTAAACCTCTATCTTTGGCAAAAAATAAAAATAAAAAAATTCTGAGACTCACAACCACAAATGTTTATTATTCTTCTTGTTGGATGTCTTCTACAACCTCATATTTGAATCTTAACAAGCTTAGATTAGATATTTTCTTTGGACCTCCTTATAAAATCATCAAAGTTTTCATCAAGTGGCTTGGGAGTACTATTGTCTCCCTTACAATTCAAGTAGACTAGACTTAATTTCAACTCAACATCAACATTTATCTTTCTATATCAAGTGTATTATTTTTCACTTAGAAAGTTTTGGTATATAGATTTGTCACTCTGAATTTCAATGCGACTCACCCAACAGATAATGACAAATATTCCAATAGTTGGATAAGTTGTTATAGACTAGCAACTTTCCTCTATGTTTGACAAGTGCATCTCCCTCATATAATTAGGATTTTTTTATAATTTTCGTGTACTTTTAACATGAAAGTACAAAAAGGAGAAATAAAAACTTAACAAGAAAGATTTTCTTGCAAAAACCTTCACAAAAATGTTTGGATATTGATTTGAGTTTTTCAAACAAATTACAAGGTATTCAACACAAAAGTTAGAAGTTCTACATTCCTCAACTCATATGATTAATTTTAAAATAATATGTGTTTTAATATGTAACAATGATGAAAGAGGGGTAATAAATATATATACATGAATAGCTAAGTTGTTTGAGCACATTCAAATTTAGATACCAAGATGAGATTGTGTTTCTTTATATTAATTGTACAATTTGTATTATGGTTTCAATGGATAACCAATGATTTCCAAAATGACATAGAGGGACTATCAATTTAACAAAAGAGAAATTAGTAATGATAAAAAAGAGAAATAATAAGAACATACAATTCATATTCTTTCTTCTTTTATCTTTATGAAATTACACAACACCAAAAGCTCTTCTATCCAAAAACAAAAAAATAAAAGTCAAATGTCCTAAAATTCACCTTTATGATACAACCAAGCCTTTCATATATATGTTTTTCTTTTATAATTGTTTAATAACTACTTCTTGCAACATAATAATTAGATATATATATATAGGTTATGCTTCTCTTAACTTCTTGAGAATCAAAGTCACTTTTATAACTTTAGTAATTGCAGGTCTAAAAATATCACCTCTTGGTTATTAATTTTGTTAGTTTATGATATTCCTTGATTGTAGATCTATTTTGCATTATATTTTTATGCAAGCTAATGCCATATTTTATGATGTTACATGAGATTAAATCTCTTGAGGATATTTTGTCAAACTGTTCATGTGTCTTAAATAAACTCATGTTTTGCATATTCAAAATACTATCATTATTATCAATGGCACTCATTTGTTGCCTTATTGCATAGTAGGAAAAATGTTGCACTACACTTTGATCTTGGGCCATGTGATTAAATCCTATAATATTCTCCTACCCATCAAATTCAAGCTTAATTCTCTAGGTCTATCGTACTTCAATTTTGGAAAATGGTCAAGGGGTTGTAATGCAATATTTTATGTAATCACTTGATTAACACATACCTAAAAGATGAGAGTGTTTGGTATCCAATATCAAAATCTTACATCAAATATAAGGTTGTTGAGTCTAATGGCTTCATTACACGTGTAGCTAAACTTGCAATTACTCCATTTTCATCCTTCCCCACCCAAGCTCCAAAGATGAACATTGCTAGATTTTTAGAAGTGGGGGCCAAGCTCCAATTTGTGAGTTGACATCTATAAGAATTACATTAACCAAGAATTGATGAAAATGTGTTAACTTTTTATACGAGAAAATATCTATTGGATGACCCCATCAATATGATAGTTAGAGAAAGGAATGTAGATCCTACAATCCATAGAGGAATAATTTCCTTCATAAAAATGTTGTCATTCCACTACTCATTGATGGGTGAAATATTTTGTTAGTTTTTGATATTTTTTAGCTCCATTATCTTGCCTAATCCTTACCACAATCAAACCTTTATCCCTTGTCCTACCAAAATTAGTTTATAAAGAAAAAATGATTAATATGTGTTAAAAGAATAAAATTTATTTTAGAGATAACCCGATGGAGATGATGGCTAGGCGGTGTGACGGGCGAGCTAGGGCACCCCCTAGCTTGCAGTCTGGTTCTTCTCTATGCGCTGGGACTTTGCATGCTCGCGGGGGGTCTGGGGACCTGGTTTTTATTTTTGGGCTTGCTGCGTTTTTTATTCTCTTTTTTAGCAGCAGGTGCGCTCGGCTGCGTTCTATTCCAGTCTGTGGTGTGCTTGCGAAGGGCATTTTTTGTTTTTCCTTTGTGTTGCTGTTCCTTGCATTGGTGCCCATTCTGGGCTCTTGCTCTGGATCTGGCCTGGTGAGCAAGGGGCGACGGAGCTCTCATTTTGTTGATTTAAATGGCTGCTCACGTGGCTTTAGACATGGCGGGTCTTGATTCAGCTCCGGCTGGGGGGGACGCTGGAAATCCTTCTCAACACTCTTCTGGTTCTGGTGGGGTTCGAAATGGTGCCCTTAAACTGCATAAGGTGAATGGATGTTTGGAGCGGACTCTAGAACGACCAGTTTTAGTAGTACAATCAGAATCGGTAGCTGAAGATATCGAATACTATTGCAACCATGTTTTGATTTGTAAGTTTTTGGGGATGAGGGTTTCTCTCGCTTTTCTTGATAATTGGATTCGTAAGACGTGGAACCCGGAAGGTGACTTTGATATTCTAATGGCTGCAAATAACTTCTTTATGGTAGATTTCTCGTGTGTTTCTGATCGAAACAGGGCTTTTGAAGGTGGTCCGTACTTCTATAATCAGGTGGGTCTTTTCATCAAACCATGGCATGCTGGTTTTAACTCGGCAGAGGAATTACCTTCTAGGGTCCCAGTTTGGGTTCGCCTACCTCGGCTACCTCTAGAATGTTGGAGAAGTGATATACTTCAGTCGATTGCGTTGTTGCTAGGAAGACCTATTGGTCCTTCTCAACAGACTCTGAATAAGAGAATTTTTTCTTATGCTAGGGTTTGTGTCGAAATTGATTTGAGTAAGCCGTTGCCAGATTCTATTGATATGACTGTTGGACCCTGCTCCTGGACTCAACCGTTAGACTACGAGATGCTACCTTTCAGGTGTAGAATATGTCATGAATATGGGCATCTTCAACGGAGGTGTCCTCGTGCTTCAGGTGCTTTTGGTACAAGTAATGCTTCTTCTCAGCCCTCTTTGAATGCAGACAAGGGTAAAGCTCCCATGCAAGGAGGGGGGGCTGATAAGGAGGGATTTATCCCAGTTAAGCCTCGGAATCGTAATCGAGGCCAAAAGAGATCATTTAAAGATAGGCAAGAGGAAGAGACTCTCAACAGGTTTGAGGTTCTTGAAGATTTAGTTCAAGAGGAGGGTTTTCAAGAAGTTCTACAGAGATCAATGAATTCTTTAGATGTGGAGGTGCCTGGAGTTCAGTCTTCTGGGCCTCCAAGTTTGATTCAGTCTGGAGTACAGGGTGCTCAGATAGCTACGGTTGAATCTTCTCCAGACCTTGCTTTGGCTACGTCTGATTTGGTGATGGAGGCATCTGGTGGGCCTACTGTCATTAGTGGGGCTCGCCCTGAGATGCAAGGTGCGCCTGATCTAGGTAAACAGAAGACCCACTCTCCTGGTTTAGGTCTGCATCAAAAAAATTTCAAGAAAGGGGCTCTTGAGAAACCTCTTAAGGTGGGTAGGAAGAAGGATCAGGAAAAAGTCAAGCTAGCTGGTGAGACGCTGGTAGAGTCAGGTTCGGTGAAGACTATTGACACTCACTTCTCCCAGCCTCCTCGATGATTGTGCTTTCTTGGAATGTGCGGGGTATGAATAGCATCCCTAGACAAAAGGCTATTCGAGATTTGATTTGGTCTCATTCTCCTGATGTGGTTTTCTTACAGGAAACTAAATTGTCTGTTGATAGTATGTTGGTTGTGGCTTCTAAGGTTTGGGGCCGTGGTCAGTGCCAATGTGTTGGGGCTTCTGGTAATTCTGGTGGGGTGGCTTGTTTGTGGGACCCACGCCGAGTCAATCCTATTTGGTGGTTCTCTTGTAGAGGCTCGATTTCTTGTGTTGCTTCTCATCTTGAGTCAGGGGAGAGAGTCCTCTTCTCGAACTTGTATGCACCGACTGACTTTCAGGGTAAGGTTTTGTTGTGGGAGCATGTGCGATATGTGAGGTCTTTGGATCCATACCTTCCTTGGATTCTTGCTGGGGATCTTAATGCCGTCACATCTTTAGAGGAGAAGAGGGGTGGTAATGTCCATTTGGATTCTGCTTCGACTCTCCTGAAGGATAATATTGCACTCTTGAACCTGGTTGACATCAAGCCGGGTAATGGGTTATTTACCTGGAGTAATAGAAGATGTGGGGAAGCAGCTATTTCTGAAAGATTGGATAGATTCCTGGTTTCCAGTTTCTGGTTGGGGGACAGGTGGGTGACTAGCTCTGAAATTTTGGATGGTAGGGGTTCTGATCATTGGCCAATCAAACTTTCTGCTGCTTTACCCCGACATGGTACAAACCAGTCTTTTAAGTTTCAGCTTATGTGGCTCAGGGATGATTCTCTTCATGACTTAGTTCCTAGATGGTGGAGCCTTGGGAAGCCGCCACATGGGACTGCTATGTACTCCTTCTCGAAGCAACTCCAGTTTGTGAAGTACAAGTTGAAGCATTGGAACAGGCAGCACTTTGGTAATCTCTTCCAAGAAAAGAAAAATGCTCAGTCTCAATTGGATTCAATTACCCGGCAGATTCGAGATCTAGGTTTCACAGAGGAACTTGGATTGCTTGAAGCTGTGGCGGTGAAGGAGGTGGAAGAATGGAACTTAAGGGAGGAGATCTTTTGGAAACAGAAATCCAGAATTGAGTGGCTCCAGGCTGGTGACAGGAACACTTCTTTCTTCCACAACTCTGTGAAGGATAGAAAGCAAGGTAATGTTATCTCCTCTTTAGTGTCAGAGAATGGTGAGATTTTTTCATCGTCTGCTTCTATTTCTGCTGAGGCTATCCGTTTCTTCTCTGCGTTGTTGTCTGAGGACTCCCCTCCTGCGGAGGAGGATGAAGCCTTGATCTTGGGTAGTATACCGAATTTGGTCTCTAGAGAAATGAATGAATCCTTGCTCCGCCCTATCCCTTTATCTGAGCTTGAAGCGGTCATTTTTCAGATGAAAAGAGGAAAGGCCCCAGGGCCAGATGGGTTTCCGGCTGAATTCTTTCAGGAGTTTTGGGAAGTGATTAAATTGGACCTTCTGGCGGTTGTTCAAGAATCTCTATTGAACAAACAAATGTTGAGATCTATGAATGCTACGTTTTTAACCCTCATACCAAAGAAGGAGGGGGCTAATGCTTTGGATAATTTTAGGCCCATTGCTTTGTGTAATGTGGTGTTTAAAATTACTTCAAAGCTAATTGCTGAGCGGTTGAAACCTTGGTTAGGCAGACTTATCTCTGAAGAGCAAGGGGGTTTTGTTGCTGGTAGACAAATTTTAGATGGTGTCATTATTGCTGCCGAGACCATTCATTCTATGGCGAGTTCTAAAGAGAAAGCCATGTTCATCAAGTTGGACATGGCTAAAGCTTATGATCGTGTTAAATGGGCCTTCTTGTTCAAGCTTCTGGAAGCTTTTGGTTTTGCTGGGGATTGGATTGAGTGGGTCAGGAGTTGTGTCACTTCTTCTTCCTTCTCAGTGTTGGTTAATGGTGTACCCTCTGAGTTGTTCAAAGCTTCTAGGGGGCTCAGACAAGGAGATCCCTTGTCTCCCTATCTCTTTATTTTGCTTGCGGAAGGCCTAGGGAGGTTTATAAGATCTCGCGTGGAGAGTGGTTTGATACAGGGGTGGAGTTGGGGAAATAACATTCCCTCCCAGTCTCATCTGCAGTTTGTGGATGATACTGCTCTCATGGGTCGGGCCAAAGTTGAGGAAGCTGCCAGATGGCGTAGCACTCTTGACTGTTACTTGGCTGCTTCAGGTCAACGAATCAATGAAGGGAAGTCCTTTATCTATTTCTTTAATACTCCAAAGATTATTCAAAGGAGGATCGCTGGTATACTCCATTTTCAGGTTGGTACTCTCCCTTTTGTTTATCTTGGCATCCCGCTTGCAGTTCGTTCGCTTCCTAAATTGTTTTGGAAGGGGATTATGGACAAGTTTCAGAATCTGGTCAGCCATTGGACTTGCAGGTGGCTCTCTTCTGCTGGTAGAGTGACTTTGCTAAAGTCTGTGGTTCAAGCTCTTCCTATATACAGATCTTTTGTTCTCTCGGCACCTTCTAGTTTTATCAAAGATTTTGAAAAATTGTCTAGGCAATTCCTTTGGACTGGAAATCTTCTGCATAGAAAGTGGAGCTTGATTAAATGGGAAGTCATTTGTAGACCAAAGCAGGAAGGCGGGTTGGGGCTTCGTAGGACTGACTTGAATGGGCAAGCTCTTGCTGCGAAACTTTATTGGCGGTGGTGTTCTCAGCAAAATCAGTTGTGGGCAAAAATTCTTACCTCAAAGTATCTTGGTGAGGTTGAGAGTGCTGATGTGGCTCGCTTTAGCCTAGAAGGGAAGGGTTCTATGATTTGGTGCACTCTTAAAAGGGGTGCCAAGTTGATCAAGCAGGGGTTGTTTTGGATTTGTAATGAGGGTAAGGAAGCTCTTTTCTGGCATGATTCTTGGGATGGATATCCTCCCATTTTGACTTCTCATCCTCATTTGCAAAATTTGTGTCAGCACTTCACAGATGCTGGTTTGTGCCACGTGGCTGATTTTAAAACCCATCAAACTTTGGGGCAGGCTACCATTTCCAAGTGGAAGGACCCTTGGGAATGGCCTCCCGGTGGCTCTGTTGAGGACCGTCAGGAGCTTGCAGTGATTTTTTCTAGACGTACTTGCAGTTCCCTCTCTGGCCGTGATGTGTTGGCTTGGGACTCTGATCCTAAAGGAAGATTCTCTGTTGCTTCAGGGTATGCTGTCCTTGATAAACAGTTGTTTGGGAGTACTGAGATCTCTTGGTGGAAGAAGGTTTGGAATAAGTTTGCTTGGCCTAAATGTAATTTCTTTTCCTGGTTAGTGGTGCAAGGAAAATGTCTTACCTGGGAAAATCTCTGCAAGCGTGGTTTCCAGGGACCTTCTATGTGTGTTATGTGTGCTGGACATGAAGAGTGTATCTCTCATCTTTTCTTTCAGTGCTCCTTTGCGAAAGCCATTTGGCACTTTTGGTGGAACTTGTGGCATATGCCGTGTAGACATGTTTCTTCTTTGAAGGAATTTTGGGAAAGTCAAGGGTCTCCTTCGATTAAGACTTCTTTTCTTTTAATTGCTTGGGTTATTGGCCCTAGTCTAATAATTTGGCATATTTGGTTGGAACGCAATCGAAGGATTTTTTTGGATAAAAAGATGCTGATTGGTCAACTTTGGTTGAGAATTTTGGGGGGTCTTCAGGAAACTTTGACAGCTAAGTGTGATTTGTCTGTTCCTGTGGATCCTGGTGATTTTGGAGTTGTTAGTGCTTTGGGGTTATCCCTAGGGGGGAAAGGAATTACGAGGACTGTTCGCCATGGGCACGGGAGGGAGAAGGTTAGTCGGGCTGGTCACTGGTGTCCCCCTGCTCTGGGGGAGTTGAAAATTAATACTGATGGTTCTTCTAGAGGAAATCCTGGGCATGCTGGTGTTGGTGGCATTGGTAGAGATGGCTCAGGAGTGGTGGTGTTTTTCTTCTCTATTTATAGAGGTCAGCATACTAATAACCTCATGGAGGCCACTGCCATTCTCCTGGCTTTGGAACGGGCTTGTGCTCTGGGATGGAGAAGGATTGTTTGTGAATCAGATTCTCAGGTTGTTATTGACCTTATAAATAAGAGGCAGTTTGAGGAAGTGAATTGGCAGTTGGCTGTGGTGGTCAAGCAAATTGTTGCTTTGGGCAGTACCTTAGACTCTGTTGTTTTTTGTCATGTCCCTCGGGAGTGGAATAAGGTGGCTGATGGCTTGGCTAGGTGGGCTTCTGAGCAGATGGGGACTTGGAATGTGGCGGATTGGGACAACCTCCCTGAAGATTTGGCTTTGGTTCTTGAAGAGTTGGTTATGGAAGATATGAGGTGCTACTTAGGTGTTTCTTAATTTGGTGTTGTTTGCGGCTTTGTTGGGAGTTTTCTTCTCCTTTGTAATGCTTTTCTGATTCAATAAAATTTTTACCCTCTTTTTTTAAAAAAAAAAAAAAAAATTATTTTAGAGATACTAATACATATGGTTGTTTATGATTAAAGTAGGTTGAATAGTGACCGTTTTTAGTGGCAAGAAATAACAAAGGATATTGGTTGATAATATGTTGAAGTTTTTTGTTTTGAGGTGTTATCATTTTGTAAATAATACCATGTTGTAACAATGAATCTAAAGGAGTGGTAATAGGCCAAATTATTGTTTACCATTGGAATTTGGTTGTATATCATAAGAAAATAACCTTTATAAATGTTAAGATAGGATTTTAGTTGAAAATATGTTATAAAAACTATAGTCTACATATTATATAATATGATGTTATTTAAAAACTTGATAATTAGTCAATATTTATTAAGAAATCTATGAGAACTATGTTCTTCATTAGCTAATCAAGGGGAGGGCCCACTCTTAGGAAGTTGTTGAATGCATTTGATTTGCTTTACTTTTAAAAATATGTAAGATGAGATCATAGAATGTGTGTGGATTTGAATGCAAATAGGTTTTGTTGATAATTTACTTACAATAGATTAATTCATATTAAAAATTGAGTTGATAGTAGGAATTCATTCTTCCATTTTTTGTTATAAATTTAGAATTATACATTTTTTGATATTGATTGATAGATACACATTAATTTACAGCTCTTTATTCTTAAATTTTTAAACAATAGTTCATATAGCCTCAATGCACCTTTCATGGATAGTTCTTGTAGCAAGAATCCTAATTCCTATTGCTAGTTCATAATGTTTATAATAAATTAAAAGACACTTCAGAAAATTGAATTTTAAAGACTTCAATAGTAGATTACCATTCATTATGGGTAAAATTACAAAATTGTGACACACTTTTGACCAACTAAATAGTTCCTATCAAACTATTTTTGTCTGTAACAGATTCGGTCAAAAAGGTTTTAGTCAAAATGAATTCAGTTGAAAAGTTTTTAGCTGAAACAAATTCAACTGAAAAGGTTTCATCTAAAATGGATTCGGATGAAAAGGTTTTAGTTGAAACCAAGTGGAAATGAAATGGTACCGACATGGGACATGGTTATTGATCGAAAAGGTTTTAGTTGAAACCTATACGATAAAAAATGGTTTGACTAAAATTGGAAAATATAAAATAAAATAAAAAACTAGGCTTGACCATTTTTGTCATAGTTGAATGTGTTTGAGAAAAACCCTACTATGTGAAAAGGATTTGACCGATCTTCACTTGTCTCACAACCCAAATGCACCTACAAGTAGGCTTATCTATATTTATTTTTAGTCAAATTATATATTATTAGATATTGCTTGTTTTCAATCAAATAAAACATATAATATTTTTTTACTCAAACTATATAGTATTAGATATTGTTTATTGGAGTCATGGAAAAAGTAACCCTTCTACTTTTCCTAGCTTATTTGGGCCCTCCTTGTGAGTTTGGATTAATGTTGCATTGATTTACTATTGCAATGAGGTTAACACATTCACATTAGGTCTTAGGCCCTTATGAACTAATGAATTTTAATGGTACCTTGCTAAAGTGTTGTGAAGTGTTGTAACACACTTCCACACTTTTCCAAGGTTTTATCTAATAACTAAATATAATAAACATCTTTTTAATAAAAATAAACCTTAATCTTTCCTTATTTGGAGTGTTGTAAAGTATTGTAAGACACTTTCACAATTCTCTAGGCTTGTCATTAATAATTGGGATTTATTATGCCTTAATTGGCCTTATTTTGCATATTTTCAAGGATAATACTGACACCAATCATTAACCAATTATAATTCAAGTGTCTCTAGCTTGTGTGGTCTAGATTTAGTGATCTAGGACTCATTCACCACCATGGATGAATGGGTCCCACTAGGATCTTTTGGCCCCGAATTGGTTTTCACACATTTCTAAGCACTTTTTATTTTTGGTCCCATACATTATGGGTATGTGTAGGATCATGATGGGCCAAAAAGTGGTGATATGTAAGTGATATGATGGCCCATGTGACTGATGACTTTTTTTTACCCAAAATTGATGAAACAAAAAGGGTTTTTAAAGGAGATTCTCAACTTTCAACAAATATAAATTATGTTTTACTTTGAATTTAATAAATAATTATTGTTCATTTTCTATTTGAATTACAACTAAACAATAGGCTAATTGAAAAAAATTCATAGATTTTCGTATCATATTTTTTGAATTGCATCACATTCTATGCTTTATACTATAGGATTAAAAAAAGAAAATTGAATTTCATGAAGTTTTCACCATTTAAGGTTGTTAGACATACAAGTTTTTATATTTTTTAAAATTTGTAATAAAAAAATCATAATTAATTATTTAGTTGTAAAAAATAAAAAAATATGCATCACATTGAGACATGAGTCCTCTACTTATATAAAAAATATTATAAAAAAAATTTTATTGTGGTTAGGGTGGTCAAATAGACACCTACTTCTTATTTTTCCCTAAAATTTAAGTACTACTGCATTGAAATTTCAAATTTTCACCAAATAGATTCTTTAAAAAAAAAAAAAAACTAGTAGTTTAGAAACTACATTCAATTTGCTACAGATTCTATTCTTACATATTTTTGAAATAATATAGATCATAACTTATTCAAACTTTTACGTCAAGTTTCCTAACTCTTATTTTTGAATTTTTTGCCACTTAAGGGCCTATTTTTTCCATGATGATCCTGCACATACCCTTATGCCTGATGGGACTCATTCGCCACCTTGGGTGAATGAGTCACGTGTGGCCCAAAATAAAATTTAATTCAAATTTTTGGTGGGATTTTATTCTCCTAGATTTGACGTTGGCTTTTAGTGTTGTAATTTTGGGGTTTTTTACATAATTGAGTATAAATACAAGGTTCTTTCACTCATATTCACACCCAACATCCAAGAGAGTTCACAAGAGCATTCAAGCATTCACAAGAGTATTCAAGAGTATTCAAGGATAGATTATCAAGAATTTTTAGAGCATTCTTCAAGTGTGAATTATTAGGTCAAATATTTCATCTATCATGTTTGTTATTATGCTAACAAATGTGGTGTAGGGTTTATGTTTCAAGCAAGAGTCAAGAACTACATCCATTGCAGCCATTTCAAGCATATTTGCAGCACCTTAAATTGCTAGGGTTTGGTGAGATGCAACATTGTCTTTTGTTCATTGATCATTCTCCATTAATATTTTCTTTCATTTAATGGTTTAATTACCAACAAGGGGTTTTACCAAGGAAAAACCCTATCTACTAACTCCACAACATTTCCCCCTCTCCTTTATGTGTGATTTATAGGTCTAGGTTGCATATTTCATAAGGTGAAAGATTAGAGAAAAGTTGCAAATCATCCAAAGTTGTCAAAGTTGTTATCAAGCCTTGGAGAACCTTGGAGAAGACCTATAGGTTGCAAATCTAAGATTCAAATCCAGAAACCAATCAAGAAGGATAGAGCAGACATAGAAGAGAAGAATCAAATTTTGGAATTATAGAAAAAAACAACTGGACTGATTTTCCAATTCTGGTGAATGAGTCCCAGTTCTAGTCAGATTTCAAGATTTTGTAGATTCAGATACCCTTTTTTCTGAAACTTGTTTCTGCACAACTTTCTAGAAACTGAACTAATTTACCCAGCTTGTTGAATGAGTCCCAGTTAGTAGTGAAAGCATATTCCCTAGTGTTTCAGATCCCCATCCAACCTTCTCCTGATTCCTAGGTGCACGATTTCTATTTTACAATTTTTTGTTGCATTTCATTCACCTTTCTAGGTCATTTAGTGTTATTTTGTGTAGACATGCAAAATTAGTATCATGCATTTAATTAGGTCCATTCATCAAGTAAAATAAGTTCACATTCATTTGCTCATAAAGTTAATCAATTCCATTAAATCCATTCATTAGGAAAATTAGGTTCATGTAATTCAATCTCTAAGGATTATCCACTTAAATTGAATAAATTAACTTTATTTAATTTAATCCTATCATTCCCTCTTTGATTAAATAAATCAAGACTTTATTTAATGAAATCTCAAAATCCATATTTCTCCCTCTTGATTTAAATAAATCAAAATATTCAAGTCAAATGGGTCAAAGCATCTTAATCATCACCTAAGCTAATCTAATCCTGATTAACCTAATCTAACCATCCATGAAATCCTCTGGCTTTTCCCACTTGGACCAATAAATCATTTTAATTCATTTATAAATTTATCATTTTCTTTCAACTTGGCATAAAAATGGAATATTCCCTCAAGTTTGAATATGAAGACAAGTTGACTTGTCCCTTCCAGCATTTTAATAACTTCTCTCTTCCATGTCCCCCTCTCAAAATTTAATTCACTATTTCAAATTTGAATCTCCCCCTCTTGGGCACATTGGCCAAAACTTGCACATTCCTCAACCTATCAGAATGAGACAAGTGGCCTCATCTCATTGGTCCAATATTTATCCCACATTTCTCTCTTATGAGCATTCTTTCAACTTGAGAATCTATAAGTAGAGTTCTTATTCTTCATCAAATCATCTACACTCTCATGCAAAGTTACTCTCTTAAATTGAGAACTAATTTTTCCCATCACCATTGCATTGCATCTTGTGAGTTTTAGCAAGGATTAGGAAATGGTCATTTGCACATTTGACACCAATCCAATATGGAATAGGTACTTGTCTTGATTCTATATGTATTTTTGATCCTTTGTTGTTATTTGTTTGCATCTTTGGAGAATGACATTGTTATTTCATGGAAGTATTTGATAAATTTGCATATGACTACCCCCATTATTTACTGTGCATTTGAGGTTATGAGTGTTTGCAGATTTTAGATGCTTCATCATGGTGCTAGAAGGAGGGTAGTAATGGTCAAAAATCAGATTCAAACATGCCATGATTAATCTCATCTTTATAAGATTTCATTAGTTTTTTCTTTTGGAATTTTGTTGTTGACGTGGTGGGAATGCACATTATTATTTTTTGATGGGAATTTTTTCTATCTGTGCATACTTTCACATAGCCAAGAAAAAGAAAGAAATAAATAAATGGGTACACTCATCTATTTTCTTACAACGTTTGAAATATATTGTGCAGTAGGCACAGAAAAGTCTCCCAACATTCATAAGCTATTGGTCTGTTAATCAAAATAAGTGTTTGCAAACATTGTGTTGTATCCTTTTGGACATCCACATAAGGTCCTTTCCCAATGCAGTTTAAGGAAAGAAGTAGCATTTTTTCTTTTCTTATACTTCCCATGCCATTTTAATACCAGTATGTGTGTTGTATAGACCTGGTGAATGCATTAATTTAGAGTTCAAATCTGATGCGGTTGTTTTATTTTGGTAGTGCTTTAAACCATGTTAGCTGGCTGACTGTGATTCACTAACTTTACACGGTTGTACCTAAGACCTGCATGTACTTGATTTACCCATGTGCCAGGTATTGAGAGAACGATCCCCATCTTTTTGTCACTGTGGTTACCCCATGTGCACTAATCATTTCTCTATCCCCCATGCCACATTTGGCATGCGGTTCCCTAGCATTCTCCATATGCGTTAGCTTGTTCTCCGTAGATAGATTCCCACGTTCCTTAACTCCCTCATCTTCATGTGAACAACCATTTAGTAATTCCTAGTGAAAAGCTTACCATTGAATGATGTGCATTTGATTCACATGTGCATCTAATTCACATCAACGTACCCTGTCAAATAAGATTTCCCTCATGAGGTATTTGGTCAAACAGATTGTGTTCTTTGTCTATTATTAATATCACTGCTATTTCTACGTTGATTAAACCCATTGAAAATATTGTTGTGTGTCAAATACAGAGGACTCTTCCATCAACGGAGTTTTTGAACAAATTCATTAAAGGAATGTCGAGCAAGGTTCAAAAGCTACTCACCAAACTAGAGAAGCCAAATTTAAAATATGGAAGCACGCACAATTGGTGTTTACTTTGAGCAACATACGGTGCCATGTGTCATTTGTTGTTTTTAATAATTAATTTGATGATTTGGGTAGATTTGTTCACAGGTTCAACTAAATATTCCCTCATGATATATCATTATTATAATTTATTAGCTTGATGTTATAAATCATTTTTTCATCATTATGGTCATAGCTAAAATTTAAATTTGTGATAATGAATTTTGAGGGATTTATTCTTTGAAGTTGGCTTATTGAAACAATTTGGCTTTGAGTTATAAATCATTTTCATCACTATGATAATATTTAAAATTAGAACTTGTGGGATGCTTTTAGAAAGATTTATGGTTGATAAAATTTATGGACTTGCAAAAGTTTGTTATATCATTTTGATTATTTTGAAATAGTCAACATTTGAGATTGAGATAATGTTTTGTATTCTTTATGGGTGATTTATAGGCTTAATACCTTTAGTCAATATCAAGTGTGAAGAAAAAGTGGATCTAATAAGTGTGGTACCTTCTCCATGCAATCAATATCAAAGTGTGGTCCACTTATAAATACTTTTGATCATCCAAAACATTTGTTCTTTCAAATTGAAATCATGTTATTGTTTGGAGTTAGTGATCAAAATGAATTTAATGTTCTAATCCTCACATGATTGTATTTTATTTTTATAGGAAAGCAAAGGAGGAAAACAAAGGAAATCAAAGAAGGAAAATGAAGGAAAGTGAAAGGAAAACGAAAGAAGGAGAAGCATACGGAAGATATTTCGCAAGATCAAAGTGTTTTTTTTAACACTTTAGTGTTTGTTTAACACTTTTTCACAAAATTGTTATCTCTTCTTTCTTAGGACACTAATTTTTGTTTGGGTTTAAATATAATCTTTCCAATTTTTTGCAAAGGTTTAAATCAAACATTAGGAATACAACTTACTAAAGTTTGTTTTTGGTTAACAATTGAACAAAATGTCTCTCATTTATCATTTGGTGTTTTAAAATGAACTCACATTTTGCTTTGTGTATTTAAAAAGAACAAGTGCAACTTTGTTTTTCATGAAGGCTTACTTAAAATAAAAGCATTAAAAAAGGACGTATGCGCTTCTCTCACGCTTTATAGCGATCTTGAGAATCAAAAGGCCCTTTTCATGACTTTAGGGCGAGATAAAGCAATCACCTCCACATTTTGATTTGGGTTTTAAAATTGAACAAAATCTTGTACCAGTGTGAGTGGGGGAATTCTTACGTATATTCTCTCTCTTTGTTGCCAACAAGGATTGATCGAGTTATGAATATTGTTCTTTATTCACTTTTTTTATCCTAGAGGGTATACCTTGGGGAAAAAGTACTCACCCAAGGGAATGACTCAACTGGTAACACTCTAAAGCCAAGAGTATTTCCAACCGGGATATAAATGTGGGTATTGGAGTAAACACCAATATCACGTAGTTGATTTCAACAAGATGGATCCAAAAGGGGAATCTTTCTGTATGGGTCAATCTCCACAAATAGAAAGTCCTTATTAAAACCCATGTGCTAGAATTTTCCAAAATCCTTTAATCTATTTGTTGGTGCAAGAACGGTCATTCTAAAGCCACCCCACAATTTTATGGTCTTTTAGTAGAAATGAAAAACATGCCATGGGAGTTTCATGGGTGTTGATGCTTGGATTCCCCATATAAGTGAGTGTCGTGGAGGGGAGCCAATGGGGTCAATCATCTAACCATTCGCTAAAAATAAGCGTAGCTAGACTTGTCCAAGTGGGAATCCAACAAATATTGTCTTACACATCCATAGGATTGTACTTATTCTTAGGTTACAAAATACTTTGCTTGTTCAAAAAATTCTTGAAAACAAACACTTAACATCATCATCCAAATTTCAAACCCTTTTGGAGACAAATGCAATTGACTCTATCCATATGTTATTGCTTTCCCTTGGGATTTACATCCTTAGAGGTTTCTAAATATTGTATTACATCTCGATTTGTCTGCTTAAGTAAACAATAGGAAAACCATTTTCCTTGAATTCATCAAATTTCCACATAACATATCTTGTGGGGTTTGAAGAAATTTAGACATTTGGGTATATGCAAGATCATCATGGAAAAAACAAGACCTTAAGTGGCAAAAAAATTAGAAAAATCAGAGTTAGGAAACTTGGCATAAAAATTTGAATAATTTATCTATATTATTTCAAAACTATGTAAGAATAGAATCTATAGCAAATTAAATGTAATTTCTAAACTACTAGGTTTGTTTAGAAAAGAAAAAATCTATTTCCAAGTGAAAATTTGAAATTTCAATATAGTGGTACTTAAATTTCTGGGAAAAAATAAGTAGGTGTTTGTTTGACCACCCTAACCACAATAAAATGATAATATATTTTTATAAGGTTTTAGATATAATTAGAGGACTCATGCCCCGATGTGATGCATATTTTTTTGTAATTTTTTTCCAAGTAAATAATTAATTATGATTTTTTTATTACAACCTTTTAAAAAATATAAAAACTCGTATTTCTGACCACCTTAACTTGGTCAAAACTTCATTAAATTAATTTTTTCTTTTTTTAATCCTATAGTATGTGAAGCATATAATGTGATGCATGTTTGGATTCAAAAAATCTGACACCATTTGAAAGCTATAGATACTTTTCAATCAGCCTATTAATTAGGACTTTAGTCATAATTTGAATATAAAATGAATAATAATTACTTATTAAATTCAAAGTAAAGAATAATTTATATCGGTGGAAAGTTGAGAATCTCCTTTAAAAACCCTTTTCATTTCATCAATTTTGGGTAAAAAATAGTCGTCAGCCACATACCCATCATATTTCCACTTTTTGGCCCATCATGATCCTGCACATACCCATTTGGACATCTTAGTTTAAAAACTTAATCAAAGAAAGTGTTTTTGGTAAAATAAAACTATTAAGCAAAGCTAAGAAAAATTAACTTTCATGTGTGTTGAAGCTTCACGATTCTTAAAAATTCCAAAACTCAAAACAAAAGTCATTGGTTCAAATGTATGTTCAAAAGGAATCACTTATTGGTTACAAAGGTCTATAGAAGCTTTCTATGCTCTTCAATACCTAATTCTAGGAAAACAAATTGTCTTTTTTAGGTTCATCTTAGGATCAAAGAAAATCAAAATATTTTTCATCCATCCTTCATCCATCAAAACAAAAATCATCTCACCATCACCTTTTGGAAAATCTTGAAATCATCCTTAATGCTAGGATTTTTTTGGCAAAATAAAAAATCATCAAAATCTTTGAGACTAAATCCTTAAAAACTTTATGAAAATTATCTTTGGCTAGGTATGTGTAAATGTATCCTTTTGCATATGCTTAGTCAAAATTATCAAATTCATCTTGTTTAGCTACGTATATGTAGATGTATCCTTCTTCATATACTTAGCTAAACTATCATCTTGTTTGAATAAGTGTGGGTAGATGCATCCTTCTCCCTACACATATTCAAATTACCATCCTTTGATCAAATATATCCCTTAGATAAATCATCCAACATCTTAGGGTCTTTTTGTTCAAAAATAAAAATAAATCAAAATCAATCAAAATCAAGGACAATCCAAAATCCAAAAATCAAATCAAAATAAAAATTCGTAACATATCCAAAAGTCCTAAAAGCCTAGTATTTCTTTCAAGATTTATCAAAAGCCAAAACATCTGCATCATCCATCCCTTGCATCATCATCGTATCACCTTTTGATCCTCAAGATATCCTAAAATTTTCTACTTTGGGCATAGATTAAAGATCAATCCAAAGAATGAAGAGATTCATCTCCCATTATTAAAAATTGATCCTTGTTTTATGGTTCAAACTATATCTCAATACAAGAAGAGTGTGGAAGCCAACAAAGAAACACCTGCTTCAAGTGATTTAAGTCAAACCACTCCTGAAATGAGTCCCATTGGGTCTAGAAATCTCATAGTTAACCTTCCAACATCATCACAACACCCACAAGAAGAAGCCCAAGGAGAAGACCTCACCTTTGGGATGTCTCATGACGAAATAACTGAAATGCTTCAAAATCTGGAAAACCATAAGATCGTCAATATCATGATGAGGCTTAACACTTCATTATACATGCTTGAACTAGCAAAGCAAGGGGCCAAATTGACTTCATATTTTGACATGAGTACCATAGTGGAGACATCTTTTCCTCCAATCTCATCCACCATTCCCATCTCATCCACACCCCCATCCAAAAATATCACTCAAAACATTCCGCAAATCATGACATATTTTTCTCCAACTCAACCTAACGTTAATAAGCAAAATGCATTTCTCAATGCTATTCAAGAAAACCCCCTTGTTAATAATCAAAACTTAGATGAAAACACCACCTTGGAACAAAACATACTCAAAAAACCATTACATAAGAATGTTTCTCTCACTTTCCATCACGATCCATCATCAACATTTTTTCGTGCAGCACCTCAAACTCCTCTCCTCACAAATTTGCAAGAGGAGGGAGATATGTTCAGACCAGGGGGAATTTTCGACACCACAACATTTTCACAAGAAGTCACTCCCCTCACATTTATACCTCTTCCACCATTACCATCAGCATCCACACCACTCCTTGGTTTAGGGCTTCCCCCTCTATCAAGTATAAATCAAACAAACATCAAAATAATTAATCAAAGCATTATGCCAAATTCTTAAAACTTGTCATCAATATCACAACAACAAACGAAAAACCTGCAAGCAATTGCAACATCATCAAACACCCCCTTAACATCAAAAAACATGATCTCTCAAGGACAAACCACCACATCAACACCACCATCCATCACTCAAAACACTAACACAACATCATCGCTCGCCACCACCACCCCCACCACCACCAACTTCCACCACATCAAACCAATACAATGCAACATTGCAAGCTACTTTTCAAAGGGGATTCCAACAAGTGTAGAAACAAAAAATCCATACAACTAGTTGCTCAGCAAGCTACTCAAGCTGCGCAAGCTACCCAAGCTGCACAAGCCACATTACAAGTTCAACAAGCCACACAAGCCCAAGCGGTATTGCAACAATAACAACAACAATAAGCTACTTAAGCTGCACAAAATGCTCAAGCAACCCAAGCCACATTGCAAGCACAAAAGGATGCTCAAGCACAAATTCTATTACAACAACAAGTGACACAAGCATAATCCCAAGCACAAGTAGCACAAGCATGAGCTCAATCTTAGGAAAATTCCCAATATCAAGCACAACAAGCATAGGCACAGGCACAACTTCTTGCACAAAGACAAGCAACGCAATTGCAAGCATATCAACAAGTAATTAAGCAATATCAAGAGTAGTAAGAAGCAGTCGAATTAGCAGCCCAACAACAAGCATTGTTGGAACAAAAACAAGCATTGTTGGAACAACAACAAGCGTTGTTGGAACAACAATAAGCACAAATATGAGTGCAGCAACAACAAGATCAAAAATAGGCATTGTTAATACAAAAGAAGGTGGAAGCCTACCTAGCTCAGAAAAACATAAAAATACCATCAAATAACACACCAACCACCCCACCCATCCAAGCCACAATCGAAACATGCCAAAACACCTTTATCCCACCCCCCTGATCCGCAAAATGACGTACTGTCACAAATCAAGTTGCTCTTGCAACAAATGGCCGATCTTCAATCAGGGAAAACAACAAAGAAACCAAGCAACTTGTGTCTATATCCATTTGACTGGACTCTAGTGATGAAACCATTCCCCAAGGGATTTGAGATCCCAAAATTTGACAAATATTGTGCGATGGGAAACCCTGAAGATCACATTAGGGAATTCTAGGTTCATTGCATGGGAGTCGCATCCAATGATACTTATTTAATGTGGCTATTTCATAGGATTTTGGCTGGCCACACTATGGAATGGTTCTCTCGCCTACCTTAAGGAATTAGAACATTCCAAGAAATTATAAACAAATTCATTAAAAATTATGCATGCAACATTGCAATGGATGTTAGCCTTGAAGAACTCTTAGCTCTAGAACAAGGAAATGGTGAATCTTTCTCTTCATTCCTACAATGATGGGGATCCAAGGCCAATCAGAGCAAGTGGACCATGCTAGAAGAACAATAATTTTGCATGATCATAGCCAACCTTGAAGGCCTCTTGGCATTTCATCTCAAGGTTTAGGGCATTACCACATATGATTAGTTGATCCCCAAGATGCTCAACATCAAAAGAGCCCTTATGACATAACCTGCAAGATCAACCTCATACCCCAAACAACAAAACAACTGCCCACCTTCCAACTATAATGATAAACCTTGCACGTGGGAAAGAAAAAAAAGTGTTACTAATGATGGTGTTGTTGATGCCAAGGTGGTCATTAGTGCCCCTCGCCAAAATACACCCGCACCACAAATCCAAAACCAACACCACAACAATCATCACACAATACAACAACCAAACAACAATCTGACAATCAACAATCTCAATGACCAAAGGGGACCACCCCAAAGGAACAAGAGTTATCCCAAGAAAAATAACACTGCCTTAGGCGAACCACTAGAAGTCATCATGAAGAAGTTGATAAATGAAAAACTCATCTAGGCTCCTACCTTTGAAAATTAGAACTGGATGTGAAACCTCCTTAGTATAATGAGAATCAACTCTGCGAATTCCATAAAATCAAAGGCCATACTGCAAATAGTTGCATGAGATTGAAAAACATCATTCAAGATCTCATCAATAAAAGATTCATAAATGTGAAACAACCTATAAGAAACCAAGATCTTAAGATATACAAGAATACGATGCCTAATCATGGAAACAAAGGGAATAACAATAACAAAGATAAGGGAAAAGGTACCCACTCGAATGTAAATCATGTGTATGAAACAGTCGTCACCTCCATAGATGAAAACTACATGGTCATCACCATCAAAGGCGCCCATGTTGATTGTGGAGTCACCACAAGAGGCGAGAAAGTTACCATCGTAGAATCATCCTAGCTAATCAAAGTCCCTGCATCTAGATCTATTCCTAATGGCTATAATGTCCTAGATCAAATCAAGAGAATTCCAATGCAAATCTCCATCATGGAGTTGCTAAAAATCTCATCTTCCCATAGGAAAATCCTTGAAGAAGCGTTGGCCTCATCCACTGTCCCTACAAATATTGATGCGGAGTAATTCCAAGCTATGGTCAGAAACATCATTAGCCTAATCTCCTGACATTCTGTGACCAAGATTTCCCTGCTCAACCATCTCACAACCAAGCACTCCACTTAGAAGTCATCGTACATAAGGGAAAAATCAAAAGGGTCTTGGTGGATGGAGGTGCATGCTTGAACATTTATTCTCTCAATCTCATTAAGAAATTGAAAATATCAGAAGATTCCACCGATAAAGGAAAGGGTATCACAATAAGAGCATATGATGATCAAGAAAGAGTGTCTCAAGGCATGATCAAGCTCCCTATTCAAGTAGGGTCGGCTCTCATGGAAACCACTTGTTAGGTCTTGGACCTTGACTTTCCATATAATATCCTCCTAGGATGCCCATGGATTCATGCGATGAAAGCAATAGCGTTGAATTTCCACCAATGTGTGAAATTCACACATAATGGACAAGAAATTACCATCCATGGAGATCTTGAACCTTTCTCATATTGCAAAAATCTCAAAGCAAGGTACTACAAAATCCCCCAAGTACCAAAAAATGATGAGGGCCCATCCACACCATACATTGATCCCGCCAGCCTCGCATCCACTTCTACGATTGAGACACCTACCACTCCTGCCATTCCCACCATCTTTGACATCAAGATCATCATCCAAGATAACGGTTGTGGAAATTACAAGCTTCCTAATAATTCCTTTGTGGTATGAGAGTTACCACAATCTCCTAGATCATGGGGATGCCCGCAAATAAATGAGGCTTCCACATCCCAAATGTCTCCTGAAGACTATCTTGAATTCACAAGCTGGGGAGACCTTGGCCTAGAAGTTATTGAGGTAGATCCATCTCATATGCTATATCAGGATGAAAGACCAGTAGCTGACTTACCAATGGATGACAGAAGGAAGGGTTTACAAATGATGCTCACAATGGGCTACAACAAAAATCAAAGACTTGGACAAAATGACAATGGGCTTATAATACTTATCATGCTAGAGATGCGGCTGATAACAAATATTGGCCTTGGATGTATTCCTCTGAGTATAACCATACGTGTTAGAAGTCCTCTGGTTAGAACAGTTAATAATCCTCCTCAGCTAACCACATCAGAACTACGACTACCAGTATCTATAGGTAGAGACATACATAACTTTATAACTGACATTTGTAGTAGTAGTGATGATGTGGATACCATGACCAATCTACCTAGGCTACTTGAGGATACCACTCTTTACATGATTAGCACCCTATCTTTTGAAACAAACCACCAAAATCATGAGATCCGCCTAGTATATCCCCAACTCATCGACTACGACCAACGAGGACCACTGGTTCTCGATACATTCAAAAACAATGAGGTGCTCTCAAAATTCATGGGATTGTGGGACAACATTCTAGATGGGGATCACAAAGTAGGGTTTATAATGGAGTTGGAAAAACATTCCTATTATGGGGAAACGATTGAATCCTTCAGTCACAAAAGTGAGAAATTAAGAATAATATCCAAGTCCTTGAGTGAAAACCACACTATGGCACTCTTTGACCAAAAAAAAGTAAAACCAAAGGATGCATCCAATGGTGAAAACCTCTCCGAGGCACTTGAGGATGGGGGATTCAATATTCCTTTAAGAACTATTCATCAGGAAAAGTTAGTAGTCTTGGTAGAAAAATGCAATCCGGTCAACCTACGAACAAAGGAGACCCCAGATATCACATTCTATGCAGAATCACTACTATTAGAAGAGCAAGAACTCCTAGTGGAATTCCTAAGAGAAAGAAAAATAAACTTCACCTGGAGTTATGCTGACATGCGAGTACTTGATCCAAAGACCGTGGTTCACCACTTAGCAGTGTGTCTAGAAGCAAAGCCTGTCAAACAAGATCTTCGAAAAATGCATCCTCAGATCATCGTATTAGTCAAAATGGAGCTAAAGAAGCTATTAGATGTAGGATTCATCCTACCAATAGACTATCTAGAATGGGTATCAAACTTGGTACTTGTTTCAAAACCTGATGGAAATATCAGAATTTGCATAGACTTTAGATATTTGAACAAGGCATGTCCAAAATATGACTTACCACTTCCCAACATCGACATGATAGTAGACATGATAGCGAAACATGAAATGTTGTCACTAATGGATGGATTCTTAGGGTACAATCAGATCATGATAGCTAAAGAGAACCAACATAAAACAACTTTCACTTGTCCATGGGGGACATAATATTGGAACATGATGCCATTCGGCTTAAATAACGTAGGAGAAACATATCAAAGAGCCATGAAATTGATATTCCATGACATGATTCATAAGATAGTCAAAGACTATGTTGACGACATTCTAGCTAAGTCTAGACAGAGAAAAGATCACATAGCAACCCTAAGTGCCATCTTTGACAGATTAGAGGAGTACAAGGTTAGAATGAACCCAAAGAAGTGCATCTTCGATGTACAATCAGGAAAGCTCCTAGGATATATAGTGTCAATGAGGGGTATCGAGGTGGATCTAACAAAAGTAAAAGAAATCCTCGAGATCGAGGCACTAAAAAACATTAAATCAACTGAGAGGTCTCCAAGGCAGACTACAATCCATTCAAAGATTCATAGCACAATTGGTAGACAAATAGAACCCATATTCTCACCTACTCCCCAAGGGAGTAGCATACAAATGGGATACCAAGTGTGAAGAGGCATTCAAAAAAATCAAGGAATACCTACTGACACCACCAGTCTTAATGCCACCAATCCTAAGAAAGCCATTGGTTCTATATGTGTCAGCAATAGTAGTAGCCCTTGGAGCTCTCTTGGCTCAGCACGATGAAAATGGGATAGAAAGGGCCATTTATTACATTAGCAGGACAATGGTTGGGCATGAACTAAACTATTCATTCATTGTGAAACCATGCCTTGTAGTAGTGTTTTCCTCACAAAAATTTAGACATTACATGTTGGCACATAAAATAAAAATCATCGCCAAAATTGGTCTTCTCAAGCATTTACAATCAAAGGCAATGCTCATAGGAAGAATGGAAAAATGGGTGATGATATTATCAGAATATGACATCGAATATGTGGAGAGGAAAGCAATCAAGGGCCAAGTTATTGTAGACCAACTAGCAGAAGCACCAATCTATTCTAATAACCCTCTTGTCTCAGAGTTTTCAGATGAATCCATTTTTAATCTCAACGTAGCTAACCACTAGAAACTATACTTTGATGGCTCATACACACAACATGGATCAGGAGTTGGTGTCTTCTTCATCACCTCACAAGGGGGTTGCATACCAAGGTCATACAAACTAGCATTTCCCTGCACCAATAACATTGCAGAATATGAGGATTTAACCATCAGTCTCAAAATAGTAGTGCAGTAGAACATTATAGCTCTGAAAATATACAGAGACTCCCAATTGATAATAAATCAAGTGAACGATGAATACTAGACCAAGGATGACAAGCTCACTCCATACAAAAAATTGGTGGAGACTCTCAAAGAATCCTTCATTGAAATTACATTTGAACATATACCTAGAGCCAACAACAGAGCAATAGATACCATGGAAACAATTGGGTTCCTATTGGACATCCCCACCAATGTTCCAAAATATGAATTCGTGATAGAGAAGCTTCTCATGCCCACATTTGAGGTACCAGAATCAGAATTCTTGTGCAAAATTGTTGGTCCCAATGATCCTTGGTACCACGACATTTATACATACCTTCGAATAGGAGTCATACCCACCGACTTACCTTTCAAACCTAAAATGAACCTTTGTAAAAAAGGCATCTAGATTCGTCATCCTAGGAGATACCCTATAATGTAGGAGCATAGAAGGAACCCTACTACGCTGCTTAAACACTGAGGAGGCATTGACTGCTCTAACTAAAGTACATAATGGTATCTATGGTTCCAAACGAGTGGAATGACCATAGCTAAAAAATTATTGAGGATGGGGTATTATTGGCCCACAATGGAATGAGAGGCACATGGCTATCTTAGAAGGTGTTTACAATGTCAGCAACATGGGGACCTCATCCATGCTCCAGCTCAAGAGCTTCATCCTATCATCACACCATGGCCCTTTTTGTAGTGGGGACTTGATCTCACTGGAAAAATCACACCCACTTCATCTAATGGCCATAAATTCATCATAACTGCCAAAGACTACTTTAATAAGTGGGTGGAAGCGATACCCATGACATACATAACTTGGAAGGAGATTTCAAAGTTCATCCTGAACTATCTCATTTGCCGCTATGGTGTTCCACAAGCCATTATCTCAGATAATGGGACACCATTCAAGAATCAAGATGTCTGCAACTTATGCGAGAAATTCAAAATCCAACATCGCTTCTCCACCCTGTATTATCCCCAAGGCAATGGCCAAGCAGAAGCTACAAACAAGACCATTTTGAAAATACTTAAGAAAATAGTCAGTGACGCAGGTCGTGACTGGCACCTATAGCTTAATCCTGCCCTCTGGGCCTATCAAACTAGCATCCGCATACCCACCGGTGCCACCCCCTTCTCCTTGGTCTATGGATCAGAAGCACACTCTCTGTTGAGATCGAACTCCCATCACTTAGGATATCACTGATAAACCTCATCATAGATGAAGAGTACGGAGTATCAAGACTAAATGAGCTGGAGCTATTGGATGAGCAACGTATAGATGCTTTGAATCATTTGCAACTCTATCATAATAGACTCAAACAAAGCTACAATAAGAAAATCAGAAGCAAGACTTTCCAAGTCGAAGAACAGGTGTTAAAAGAGAATCAGAAGAATTTCCTAAACCGAAGCAACAAAGGCAACTTCGAACCTAATTGATTAGGACCTTTCATCATCACAACAAGTTACAAGTCAGGGGCATATCAATTATCAACACCTGAAGGGGAACCTCTACAAGAGCCCATAAATAGCTCACATCTCAAAAATAATTATGCCTAAATCTTTCAAGGTATAGAACCAAAAATCCAAAAAAATCAAAAAAATGTCCTAAAAAATGGTTACTTCAGTGAAAACTTGGCAAACAGGCATCTTGGTAACAACAAAAAAAGTAAAATTAAATAAATAAATAAAAATAAAATAAAGGATAAAAAATAGTAAAGAGAAAAAATCGTCCTCTAGTGAAAACCACTTCAGTGGCACTTTGGACAAGTACCTTGGTGAAAACCTGGCAAACAGGCGCCTTGCATAAATAAGAACTTTCCATCCATCAGGATCTTTACGGATTGTTCTACATCATCCATCCATCATCCATCACTCATTCACTCGCATCTGCACCATAGCTTGGTCTTGTTTTCGTATCATGATCCTTCCTAGTACTACTCGGCCCATCCTCAAGGTAGTTTGTCTTGCCTTTATTGGAGTAGTCTAATGCATCATGTTGGGGGCATGTTCTTATTGGATCGAATTCGTGTATATTCTTAAAGTCCTAAATATCAGAAAATCCAAAAACATCAAAAAATCAGAAACTCCAAAAACATAAAAAAATTAGAAAATCCAAAAACATCAGAAAATTAGAAAATCCAAAAACATTGGAAAAATCAGAAAATATGAAAACATCAAAACATAGAAAAATCCAAAAACATAAATTTTTTATCAAAATCTCAAAACAGGTAAAGCATTCAGTCAAAAAGTCAAAAACAAAGTTGTCTTGTCAAACTATGGGTCTCTGAGCCTTGAACGTAGGCAATATTGATCTTTGTTCCTCCCCCAAGACACTTAGGTCAATCCTTTAGGAGTCTGTCATAATAAGCTGACAATTCATCGTGTATATCTTCATCTGTAAATCGTTCAAGTCATCAGTAGAACTACGTGGTCTCTGCGTGTATAATGTAGGCAAGGCTAATCTTTTGATCAACCCTCGAGGCCCCTAGGATAAGTCTTTAGGTTAGTCTCTTTGTCAAAATCTCAAAAAACCCCAAAAAAATTAAAAAATCAAAAAATCAAAACATTTGAAAATCTTTAAAAAATCCAAAAAGAACCTCAAAACATTGCAAAATGTTAAAAAACATCCAAATATTTGAAAAATTCATCCATCTCATCGTGCTTACACCCGCAATAACACTATCCATAATAAATTGATCATCATCCTCAACCTTTGGTGAAACAGTTAGAAACAAGTCTAGCAGGTTAAAAGTAAAACTCCAAACATCAAGTGTCAGGTTTAAGTCAATATGCAAGCAAGTTGGTCAATTCTTTGAAATGATAGGCCATCATCCAATCAATCCCATATCAATCATTTGATAACATCATGTCTTAGGATGTTTCCTTCCTACAATGGGAATTATTTATTAGAAAGAGCACTTTGGATAAACAAAATGGTGTTCCACCATCCACTAACATGTCCTAAGATGCATGCTTCCTACAATGGGAATTATCTTTTGGCAATATTTTTGTTTCTTATCCTTGAAAACACATTCCCTTTTCATTAGCAGTATTGAAGAAAATCAAATTTTTTATTTCATTTATCTGTATCTTTTGACTTATCTTATTATGCTCATTCCAAGGACTTCTCGATGATATCTGAATAAGAGGATTTAGAGAAATAGGAATGGGGCAACGATCATTATGTTTTGTCTGCTATGCTTGTTGGACATTCTTGTAAACTAACTTGGTGAATAATTGCTTTGTTAGATATATATAGAGGATGTTTTCGACAGCTTGTTGAATATTGCATTGATTGGTTATACCTTTCTGTGTTTTGGTCTAAGATGTTTGAAACTTCTAAAGTGCATCCTAGTAAGGTTTCTATATGTCAGGTGTGAAAAAGAATACTCCTACATATTTGTCGAGTCAAATTCCATCACACTAAGTACAACGCCATCCTGGTCCTTTATACCTTGATGCATCATGCTTATGCGTGTTATCAAACATAACGTACAAGTGACCCTTTTAAAATCCCAATCCTTGATAAGTAAATTATCCATTTTTCACCACCATTTCTCATCATCATATCTCATAAAGTCGGCTTGTTGGATCCTCTTGTCATCATCTAATTTCTTATTTTCTGCACTAACATCACATCATGAACAGTTAACCTTTATCACCAATGCATCCATCCCGCATCCACAAACCATCAGTATTCTACATATCATCCCACATGCATGTTCATCATCATAATATAGATCTATTAGTCTAAGCATCTCATAAATCACATATTTGCATAAAAAATCCATTGCATAATCATAGCATATCACATCATCCATTTCATCCATCTCATACATCATATCATCGTTTAAGTTGTTTAAGATAATATAGATTTTTTACTCTAAGAATCTTAAAACCATCTCATTTGCATCATCATCCATAACCATCCATTTTGAACCTCTTTATCACAGGATCGACCCTCAAATAGAATATTTTCGCTCAATCTCTCAAGGGGCAATGTAATAGTGTATTTCTTTCCACCGGGGCATCTGAAAAAAGTCATATTTTTTAAAAATTTTGATCTCGACAAGTTTATTCATTGAACCAACGCAACAAGTACATTGCTTCAAGGAGGGGAAAAATGTAGACATGCATTTAATTAGGTCCATTCATCAAGTAAACCAATTTCACATTCATCCACTCATAGACTTAATAAAGTTCAATAAATCCATTCATTAGGCAAATCGGGTTCATGTAATTCAATCTCTAAGGATTATCCACTTAAATTGAATAGATTAACTTTATTTAATTTAATCCTATCATTCCCTCTTTGATTAAATAAATCAAGACTTTATTTTTATTTTTTTTTATTCAAGGGGTAAATGATTTTGACCGGAGCTATGAATCAGATACAACCATTGAACAATACCACCCCAACGGGCTTTGAACATTGGTGGCAAGAACAACAATGCCGCCAATAAACCATCACACCATGCCAATACCAACTAAATCAAGACTTTATTAAATTAAATCTCAAAATTCATTTTTCTCCCTCTTGATTAAAATAAATCAAAATATTCAAGTCAAATGGGTCAAAGCATCTTAATCATCACCTAAGATAATCTAATCCTGATTAACCTAATCTAACCACCAATCACATCTTCTAGCTTTTCCCACTCGCATCAATAAATCATTTTAATTCATTTATAAATTTATCATTTTCTTTCAACTTGGCATAAAAAGAGGAATATTCCCTCAAGTTTGAATATGAAGTTGACTTGTCCCTTCCAACATTGCAATAACTTCTCTCTTACATGTCCCCCTCTCAACATTTAATTCACAATTTCAAATTAGAATCTCCCCCTCTTGGGCACATTGACCAAAACTTGCACATTTCTCAACCTATCATAATGAGACAAGTGGCCTCATCTCATTGGTCCAATATTTATCCCACATTGCTCTCTTATGAGCATTCTTTCAACTTGAGAATCTATAAGTAGAGGTATGATTCTTCATCAAATCATCTACACTCTCATGCAAAGTTACTCTCTTAAATTGAGAACTAATTTTTCCCATCACCATTGCATTGCATCTTGTGAGTTTTAGCAAGGATTGGGAGAGGGTCATTTCAAAATTTGACACCAATCCAATATGGAATAGGTACTTGTCTTGCTTCTATATGTATCTTTGATTCCTTTTTGTTATTTGTTTGCATCTTTGGAGCATGACATTGTTATTTCATGAAAGTATTTGATAAATTTGCATATGACTACCCCCATTATTTAATATGCATTTGAGGTTATGAGTGTTTGTAGATTTTAGATGCTTCAGTTTGCATTCAATTAGGATTTAGCATTTCATTTAGCATTTCATTGTCTTTTCCAAGTTTACACTTATAGGTGAATGCCTCATTAGATTATTTTCAGCCCCTAGGACAACCCTATTGCAAGATCTCTTTCTCTTTTGCATTAAGATCTCTAGGGTTATCTTTGAGTGGAATAGCTTGGAAAATGGGTGTGATTGCACTTAATCATCATTTAACCCATTTTTTAGAGGATCCATTTGTGTTCTCTGAGAGGTGCAACTTAGCTTTTTTTTTAGTTGTTAGTGTAGTTTTCCATTAAAGATAAGAGTTTAATTTATCCAAATTCAAATAGGAAGATTGAAATGTTGATAAATCCTTTTTAACAAAAAAATATAAGAAAATATTTTAGAAGTAACCATAGAATAAAACTACATAAAAGATGCATAAAATACAAGTCTATATTACCATTTCTTATAATTTATGAATATGAACCTACCACTAGGACCTTGTGGAAACTGCTTATTTGCTAGAGAAAACTTCAATATGACCATGAAAAAAGGCATGCAAAATAAGCAGGTGCAAATGAATTTTCCTCTATTGCATAGTTGGATAAAAGATAAATGAATTGAAGCTTGATTCAATAGAATTCTTCACTCATGCAAACACAACTATAACTGGCATTATTACTAATATGAATTTAAAAAAAATTATCCTTGGATCCATCCCATAATTTTCCCATGCTTATAGAGGGCATCATTTAAAAAAAATAAAATTTCAAGATTACTTATGGATAATGGTTCTAGGTTAAATATTTGTACTTTAAAATTAGTTCATCTCATTGCCTAGATAAAAGAGACATTGAATCCGTATATAAACATACTTAGGTACTATGATAATGCAATAAAATAATATGAAGGAATCATAAGTAATATCATCCATAGAAGTTAGGATAGTTGTAAAATAAACCTTTTTTCATGATGTCAACCTTTACCTCCCTTATTGTTACATAATTTTAAATATGCATTTCTATGTTACTAAAACATAAAAATGTGTGGGGTACGTTAAGTTTAATTTCCAAAACCTAAGGTATGTTGCAACATTTCTAGGATTTCATTGAGATGTAAATCAACAAGGTGTGTAGTTTTACTTACAACCTCCAAGGTGATTCAATCAGACCTAGATATGATCCTTTTGAGTCTTAGGAATGAATTGGAAAGGATTTGGAATAATTTCCCTAATTAGAATATATGGCCTAATATGATCAATTGAAAAATATTGAAGACAAATAGATGAAAACAATGATTTCCAAGTGGATTTGGAAAGTGTGGACTTATGTGTACATGTCATGCAAAGCTAATTCTCAATGATGTAGTAGGACTAGGTCGCCCTGGGTCAATGAGTCTTTGAAGAGGGTCCTAAAAATGTGTTTGTAGTCTTCTAGTGTTGGTTCTAAGCTCCTAATTCCAAGTCATAAACTTGTCAGAATTTGATTAATAAATCCTACAATTGAGTTTTTGAGGCTTGACAACATTGATGAAAAGAAATGCAACAATGAAAAATGGATCTTCAAGTCTTCTTCAATCCTCTTCAAACCTATAACCTGCACATTCACAAAGAGGGAAGATGTTGTGCCATATAGGGGATTACCTCAGTCAAACCTTGTGTAAGTGTTTCCACTTCCACAATGGAAATGTCAATGATAAATAGATAATTGAAAGTAAGCAATGATGAATGGACAAAATGCTGTAACTCGCTATCCTTCAATGGCTTCCTTCAAGGATTGAATTCATAGACATATCTACATGATCCCACAATACTGGTTTACAAATTTTGGCCAAACTAGACACTAAAATATTTTTTTCCAACCAAATATTCACTTTCGGGCACCTATAGTGGCTAAACCGTGCTAAATTTGAAGATGATGCAAACTAGTGATTTGTGACAATTTTTTTGTAGATTCTAACTATATTTTTTTCAAAAAATTTGGAATCAGATTGCACTTCTTTTTCCATCTCCTTCGAAAACTAGTTTTTATAATAAACAACATTTTTAAGGAGTGACGCTCACCGTATAATGCATAACTTTTTTTCCATCAAAGATAGAATTATAATTATTTTGAATTTAGATTTGTAACTCTAATATCTAATGCTTCCAATTGGTTAGATAGTTTTTTATTGAATATTTTTTCCTTAATCAAGTTTCAAATTCAAACCAATTACAATTTAGACATAGGTGGATCGTATAACACATAACTTTTTTTGTATGTATCAAAATTCTTTTCTTTTTTGTTCAATCAAGGACCTCAATATCTAGTGCACTCATATTTTTCAAAAAAAAAATTATAATCTACTATTTTTCCACATGTGCAAAACAAAGAGCTTGATTTTTGGTGAAAAACCTATGTTTAATAAAAACTAAAAAACAAATACATAATAAAACCAAAACATATTAAAATTATATTCCTTGGATAGCTCATTCTGAGGACTACCATAATACAATTTTGTCTATGATTTCTACTCCATTTTCATCCTCAACTTGAGCTACGAAGGGAAAAATTCTTATTTTTTTATGTGCTAAAGAGTGGGAATGTGGGAAAAGGGGGGTTCACTCGAACTAGTGGGGGCTCACTCAAGCCCCCAGGGGTTCACTCGAAGTAAGGTTTATTCAAACCCCCTTTCAAAAAGGGTTTCCTTTGGTTTTTTTGGCAAGAATGGTGGGAAGTTCTTTAGATGGGTTCGCTCAAACCCTAGTTCATTCGAACCCTCTTTTGGTTTGTTTGAACCCCAAAAATAAAACTTTTTGGCATGGGGTCATTTTTTTCAACTTTTCCTTCCTCACTCCAATTTTAAACCACTTTTGTGGGTTCACCCCTCTTCAAGGATTTGGATCTTTCTTGCTTGAATACTTGAATGCTCTAGACACCTAAAAAATATGTTATCCTTCACAAAACAATGGCAACATGAAGACACATAAATCTTGATATGATGTTGGATCTGATTTATGTAATAAACTTTGATAATGCTTCTCTTGAGTTGATCTTGAATGCTCTTTCTCATAAGTTTGCTAATAGATTTCATGTTATATTTTAAATGATAAAAAGACTCAGTATTTATAGGTGTTTATCCAATTTCTCAAAAATTAGAATGCATAATTTGGAAAATTAAGATCTTAATTAAGTCCAATAAATTAGGGGGACAAAACATAATGTGAAAGTTTGAACGTATATAATTTTCTACACTACATTTAACCCCCACTTTAGTGAGAGTATGAACTTATGCTTCAACTCACACTAAAGTAGAGAAATATATGTTAAGAGAGGTCCAATTGTCCAAATGTTGAAGAGATAGGATGAAAAAGGATCAAGGGGATGGCTAAGCCCCTAGGATCTAAGATCCCATGGAAAACCAACATAATCACAAAGAAGACACATGTACGATATGCAATGGGACAAGATACCCAAACATATATTGTCAAGGTAAATGCAAGAAAAAGAAAAAAGAGGTATGGGATAACAAGATATATTATGTTAGCGGTCATCCAAAAGGCGTTCATGATACACAATAGCAAAGTTTGATATTTTCTAGGTGAATCACAAATAGAAAGACACATTCTAGTGAGGACCGATTTTTACTAGGTGAGCTCCCAAAATAGGTAGAAAAATGAGAAACACATACTATGGACCTACAAGGTGTTCCCATAACCATACAAAGAGTTATAATCCTTGATAACCATGATAAAGTGCTACAAAAATGATCAAAATGCTATGCCAATGCTACACTAAGTTCAACCCTTGTGAACAAAGTGAAGCCGAGAAAATGTCAAATGTCAAATGTCAATGCACCACTAAGTTCAACCCCTATGAACAAAGTGAAGCAAAATAATGCCAATATATGCCCCCACTTTAAAGGAATTGAAAAAAACCATGCTCTAAGAAATTAATTTAAAGTAGAAAAATGATAAATTCCATTCAAAAAGACAACACAAGAGCTTATTTGGAAATCCCTATTCCAATGATATGTTTCTAAATAAACTACATCATGATAAGGGGTTTCCCCCAAATACAATGTGAAAAACAACATAGAAAGGTACATGAGGGATCCAAAAATATAGGGTCAATGTATGTCTTTTCTATAGTGATATAATAGAGCTTGGAATTAACATCATTCCCCAAATATTTGTGGAACGATGAACAAAGAGGAGGAATGACACATAGAGAGAAGACAAAGAAAATTTTGGGACAACATGGAAGAGACCTAAATGTCTCAATGATTTGCATTCTCCCCAAAAGGAGAACATATGAAAAAAAAAAAGAAAGATAAAGTTTATGTCATATAGAAGAATGGAGAGACAAATAGAAGAATGTCATGAAAATTTTGTTTCCTTTGTATCCTTGTTCCAATGGAGAAACAAGGGTCATCCAAAGCAAACTCATAAACATAAAAACATGCCAAGTAGCACAATATGGCAGATCACATTACATGTAAGAAAACACAAAGAACATAGAAAGAAAACACACAAAAGAAGTACTTTGCATGTGATCTAACCTAGAGCAAGTTGTGTACATCCCAATCTTGCTCATCATATAAGGAAGGAAGAAAACTATCCAAGGGGACTACAAGTGTCATACTAGGAGCATCACTAGGTTCAACACATGGTGGTTCACTCTCATCAAGAGGATCATCATGATTTCCCCCATCTAACTTCATAGAAGTGGAAACCAACAAATTTAGCTCATTATGCACTTCATCAATTTTAGAAATCTTATCATCATCATCCAAATTTATCACAATAGAATTTTATTTTATTATTTAATTTGAATTTTTTTATTCCACATCTTGTTTTGGTTTTATGTCTTATTTTGGTGAAAGTTGGATTCCTTCTTGAGTTGTTTGTATAGGTGTTGGTTTACTCTTTTCTTCCAATTGATAAGAAATAGCACGATGTATATGCCTACATTCTTTAGCATTTCATTTTCTTCATACATGATTTTCAAGTCGTTATGGCATAAGAGCAGGTTTCTCAACTATCAATCTATTTTCTTCACTTAAGGGAAGAATTGAAGGGACCACTAAGGGTTGGGAAACCACTATCTCTTTAGGTCTATACATTTGTTTTATCTTTGGAGGCACAAAGGTAATCATCTTATTGTATCTTTTTTGGTTATAGGAGATGGGTGGAGGAACTACACTTTATATATCTTGGTTACTTGGAAGGGTTTTGGGAAAAATCATAGGTTCATCAATGACAGGCTATGGAGAAGTAACAACCATGGACCTATCAGACTTTGGAATATTACTAAGAGATAACTCAAGATTCTATGTTCCTTTTCTTGAACTTTTGATATGAGTTGAAAAAAATCTTCACGAGGCTTTATAGGTTCCATAGGTTCAGGCCAAAAGAAATCAAATGAAAAATTCACATGGGAAGACAAAGGATTGTATCCACTAAGATACATTGTAAATATGTCATTTTCAAAGGGGAACTTTATGAACTTGTGAATAATTGACAAGATGAAATTCATGGAGTGTAACCATAGATAGCCTAGCTTCACATAAAATTGGTCCAACAATGACATGATGGAGAATGAGACATCTAATTTATTTGGTCCAAATTTTAATTGAAGAGTGATCGAACCTATCATAGGGCAGTAAAAACCATTATGAGTTTTTATCCATTCTTTTGATTTTTCATAAGAATATTTATAAAGTTCATGCATAAACAATATTTCATTTGTGATCACATTATCTACACATACATGATCAATAAGTATCCCATTTTTTTTTCTTATCATTAATTTATCTAGTGACATAGAGAGGACCATCAAGTACATGTATAGAGGCATCAATATGTGTGAAAGAAATGTTAGGTAACAAAATTGTATTTCCCCAATGAGTTGAACCATGTCATGTAGATCATCCCAATTATCAATCTTATCATCATCATTATCATCATTCATATCCAAGCAATCTTATCAACATTCATCACATCATTATTGACTTCACCAACTTTCACAAAGTTAGCTGACTGATTTGGCATTGGGTTGGTGAAAATTTGTAAATTTTGGTTAGGTGGGGTGACGAGCTTATTTCCTTTGTCATTAACACCTTCCAACTAGATATGATTGGAATTGATGAGGTCTTGTACTTAATGTTTAAGACTCATGTATCATTTTATGTCATGTCTAATTTTTCAATGATATTGGAAAAAGGAATTTGGGTTATAATTTTGAGGTAAGGGTTTGGTTGTTTCCATAGGTTTGTCTGAAGGTAAAAAAATTAGATTCTTACTCAAAATTTGCAACATAATTGAATGGAGGGAATTGGGTACTGTGGTATATTTCTTATCCCTAGGTCAAAACTAGTATGGGGTTTGAGCTTATGGCAACAACTTGAGGTTCAACATGGTTCATTTGGTATGGATTTATCTTTAAAAATTTCTTGTTTGAATTCTTAAATTGTTGATAATTGTTTTCATGTGCAGGCTTATATTTCTCATTAAGTTTTGATGAAGATGCCTCTTCATACTTATTAATCAAATTCTGATAATCACAAAGTATCGTGCACAAATTTATAAAGGATGGAAATTTCATTAATAGGAATTGTTCCCTTATATCATTTTGCAAGTTATTAATGAAAATTATTTTGATTTTTGCATCAAGAAGAGTTAGGTTGACTTGGGATAATATGAACTGATAGCAACTTATTGAATCTATAACTTTTTCACCTTGCCTTTGTTTGCATCAAATTAAATTAGTTATATTGATCTTAGGACCAATGTGCACCGGAAATGGTTGAGGAAAGCATAAACAATATCATTAAATTAGTTAATTGAGTTATTTTGTAATCAAAAAATCACTCCAAGGCCATGTCCTTCAATTACTTAGGAAAAATTTTAGCCAAGAGCTTATCTTCAAAAATAAAGTCACTACATCAGTTTATGCATGTTAATATATGGTTGCTAGGATCTCGTTTACCATTATATATCTCAAAGTGGGGTATCTCTTTGTTTTGTGGAATTTGTGCTTTCAATATCTCTAGTGACAATGGATTTCTTTTGACATATTATGATGCTTTTCCATTTTGAGTATGGATCAATGTTAATATTTGTTGTTGAAGGGATGTCACATTTTGAAAGAGTTAGTGGGTACGTACAGGATCATGATGGGCCAAAAAGTGGTGATATGATGGGTATGTGTAGGGTATGTGGCTGATGACTTTTTTTTACCCAAAACTGATGAAAAAAAAAGGTTTTTAAAGGAGATTCTTACCTTTCCAACAATATAAATTATGCTTTACTTTGAATTTAATAAATAGTTATTATTCATTTTATATTTGAATTATGACTAAATTTTTGATTGATAGGCTGATTGAAAAACATCTATAGCTTTCAAATCATATCACATTTTTGAATCTAAAACATGCATCACATTCTATGTTTCACATACTATAGGATTTAAAAAATTGAATTTCATAAATTTTGACCAAGTTAAGGTGGTCGACATACGAGTTTTTATATTTTTTAAAAGTTGTAAAAAACATTCATAATTAATTATTTACTTTGAAAAAATTACAAAAAATATGCATCACATTGGGACATGTGTCCTCTACTTATATATAAAATATTATAAAAAATATTATCATTTTATTGTGGTTAGGTTGGTCAGAAAGACACCTACTTCTTATTTTTCCCAGAAATTTAAGTGTTACTCCATTGAAATTTAAAATTTTCACCAAATAGATTTTTTCTCAATAAACCTAGTAGTTTAGAAACTACATTTAATTTGCTACAGATTCTATTCTTACATATTTTTGAAATAAAATGGATAACTTATTCAAATTTTTACATCAAATTGCCTCACTCTAATTTTTCTAAATTTTTTGCCACTTAAGAGCCTATTTTTTGCATGATGATCCTGCACATACCGTGGTTTATGATGGAATGATTACTTGACATATTTTGGGAATGAGGAAAATGTGGTGGAAGTGTATATGTATTAGGTGGAATACTATATTGGAATTTTGTGAGATGATGGGTTTGGAGATATGATGTTTGAGTTCACAAAACTATAATGATTCCTAGTGGAAATACCCAAAGTTGGAGTTCCATTATTTCTTGGTTGAATCATTGTGGTAACAGTTGGATTTTTATATGTGGGGATAGAGGCGATAGTTGTAGGGAGAGAAACTTGACTTCCTCCTTGACTTTGAGTGTACCCCAAATATTGAGCACAATTGGTCATTGGAGGTACATGATTGCCTATAATTTAGGATAGACTAGGTATTTCCTCTAATCCTTGAGCATCATCAAGCAATTTCATTATTTTATCTATCACAAGGACTATTGTGCTAGTGATATATTTCATGCTCACATAGTCTTGAAGCTTTTATAAGGATTTTTCCAAAAAAAATTGTTTCTCTTTAGGATGGGTCACCATGGTTTCAACATCAGTGAGAGTGGTTGATGGTAAGGTCATGGGAATTGCGGCATTACGGATGGAGTCCAAAATGGGTTGATTATTGACAACACTTACCATGAAAAGGTTGAATAACTCAAGATTCATAGTGGATGTACCAATAGTACAGGATTCCATGTATCTTGAACTATGTCTCACTGAAGTATTGGCAATAGGCCACTAGGTTGTGAAACTCATGCAAGTTTCACAACACCAAAAGTGCACCCGAGATGAAGACCAAACTACCAAATAAGTACAATAAACACTCAAAAATAGAAATTAGCAAGCAAAAGAAAATAGGAACCACAACAATAGAGGTACCATAAAAAAAAAAAAATTGGCCAAGGCAAGTAAGACAAGATTGCATAATAAATTTTGAAGTTGGACTGTAAACTACAATACTTAAGGATTCTAATTCTACTTGCAGAGAACTATAAAAGTAAATAAATTTCTAGAATTTTCGTAATGTATTCAAATTTAAAGCACAATGCAAGTATGTAGCAATGTTGAAAATGTTTAAACAAAGTGGTATGAAAATTTTAGATTTGATATGTAACAATTAACTAATTGTAAGATGTAAAGACTTAAAAATATTCATTTTTTAATGAAAATTTTAACTCTAAAAAATGAACCTTCTTTCACCAAATGAACTGTAAGGGCATAAATTTACACCCCATGCAATTTCCCATTAATTTACCTTCATTTTAGTATTACAAGTATGATAATGCAAAAACTTGCTGCTTTTGCTTCATTTTTCCCACATGTCCTTGTCATTTAGCATTAGTGAAGGGAATTTTTGTTGGGGATGCACATGCATCAAGTGGATGTTTGCACACTGTGCTAACATCCTTATAAAATTCCTGCATTAGAAAAGGATAAATATGTTATGATTCTCTATCGCCTATGAGCATAATGTCCCCATGCTGAATCTTGACCACTAGGAACAACTATTTTCCTCTAATTTTCTCATTTGAACTCAATTCCATATCATTCTCCACCTCTCTCTTGGTTCTAACACTTCTTCTTTCTTTATTCTCACTCATTCTTACTTCTACCATCTTCATACTTGGCTTCTACACCATCTTCTTGCTTTAGTACCATTTTTATTGCAGGTTCTTGAAGCTCTACTCCATTGGCATGGTGACTTTGTTTTTTTCCTTCCTCTATTAGCATTGAGAACTTGTAGAAAGGGAGGTGATATTGTGTCTATTTTCTTACTTGTATTATCATTCTTTTAGAGTAGCATTTAGATTATAGTTTCTCTCTACTTCTTTGTATATATTCTCCATATCTCTTTTATCACTTTTCTACAATCTTGTTGTCTATTGGATGTTCATGGAGGTGGGAACGCTTAAGCGGGGGTTTGACAGAAGAAAACATCAAAACGAAGACCCAACATTTTTCTTGTTATTGTGTGTGTAGGTACTATTTGATTGCTTGGAGCTAGCTAGAGAAAAAGACCTCAAGTAAGTTGGAATTCTTCTTCTTTCTCTATCATTTTTCTATTAGAGTAGCTTTCATGGTATTCTTGTTGTATTTTGCATTTTTGTATATATTTTCCAAATTGTAAAACTAGAACACTCAAGTTTTCAGTAGACTCTACAAGTTTTTGGTTGCTACTTGACCCCCTATTCATACAGAATGTCAACACATCTCTAAGACTCCAGCACATTACGCTAAAGTCCAAACACCACATTGTAATCCTTTGGTAGAGATCTATCTAGTCCGCAGTCTGAGACCTTTTTGGTTAGCCCACCCGGTTTCAGAAAACATCTATCATAAACATAAGGGAAACATAGTCCTATTTTCCTTTCCTTTTTAGCTTATTAGGTAGTTTTCTCTTCCATGACCTAAGAGTCTGAGGGATAGTGAATCCCCCTTCTCTACATTTTGGTGAACCCGACATGAATGTCCTTTTCATTTCAATGTGTCAAAAATTTGTTCTCTCACCTCTTGGGTGCATTCAAGATTTGTGTGTAGTGAAGATTTATGAGCTTTAAGACCCAATCTATGACCTCTAGATATGTTTTTAGAAGAATTTTAGGTCATATAAAAATAGAATCTAGGAAGCTCACTTCTAGTCAAACCAGTCCCTCTTTTAAGGAAATAGTATCCTTTATGCATGTATGTGTAGCATTGCATGAATACCAATAGATGGTTGCTTAGTTTGGGGGTTCATCCTCACACTCCTATCTCAATAACTAGTCAGTAGTGTAAGTTTCTAGCAATACCAGAAGGAATAAGGCTAGTGCAAATATGGTTTCTACACCTGAAGACAAAGGTATAGGGAATAATAGACATTTGAAAAAACTATCTGAATCCTATATTTTATATTTGAAAAAGTTATTGAAAGATAAAATTTGAACATTGCTAGAAGTTTTGGCCTCTTTCCAAGTCATATCCCAAGAGGATAGATGTGCAAAAAAAATTTCAATTCCACCAAGTGCATGGAAATGATATCGAGTGAGGGTATGTGGAGGATCATCAAGGAAAAAAAGATCCTTAAGTGGTGAAAATTTTGGAAAAATTTGAGTTAGGCAACTTGACATAAAAATTTTGAATAAGTTATCTATATTATTTCAAAAATATGTAAGAATAGAATCTATAGCAAATTGAATGTACTTTCTAAGCTACTAGGTTTATTTAAAAAAAAATCTATTTGTTGAAAATTTGAAATTTCAATGTAGTAGCACTTAAATTTTAGGAAAAAAATAAGTAGGTGTCTATCTGACCACCCTAACCACACTAAAAAGATAATATTCTTTTATAATATTTTATATATAAGTAGAGGACTCATGTCCCAATGTGATGCATATTTTTTTGTAATTTTTTTCTAAGTAAATAATTAATTATGAATTTTTTATTAAAACTTTTCAAAAATATAAAAACTCATATGTCTGACCACCTTAACTTGGTCAAAATTTCATAAAATTCAAAATTTTCTTTAATCTTATAGTATGTGAAGCATATAATGTGACACATGATTCAAATTCAAAAAATGTCATATCATTTGAAAGCTAGAAATGTTTTTCAATTAGCCTATCAATTAGGACTTTAGTCGTAATTCATATAGAAAATGCATAATAAGTATTTATTAAATTCAAAGTAAAGAATAATTTATATTGGTGGAAAGATGAGAATATCCTTTAAAACCCCTTTTCGTTTCATCAATTTAGGGTAAAAAAAAGTTGTCAGCCACATACCCTACACATACCCATCATATCACCACTTTTTGGCCCATCATGATCCTACACATACCCATGATGCATACACATACATCACGAGATTAAGGATAATATTAAAAATGGGACTATTTATCTCAATGGAAGGAAATATAACTCCAATAAATTTGTAGAGAAGGCTAACAGTGAGTTACAGATTTTTTCTAATCCATTTCCTTCTCACTCTGCAAATCTAATCACACTATCTTCTACATCTTCTGAGTTAGTTCCATCTAAGTACGTGAACATGGTCTCATTCATGTGTATTCCTCATGCTAAAAATGTGAGTGTTTTTGAAAAGGAAAAAATAGGTTTTACAGGGACTGAAACCGCAGAGTTAAAACAACTTAAGATAACATAAAAAGTTCAAACAAACAAACGGCTGTCCCAAAAAAGAAACGATAACACAAAGAGACAGCAGGGCCCAAAAAAGGACCGCCCAAAAAAACCAGCAACAAACACCACCACACTACTCCAAGGTGTTTAGTAACTCCTCAGCCTCCTTTTCAACATCCTGCATGTCCTGTAACCCCTGCTTGAGAATTTGAGCAGTATGTGATGAAGTCGGAGTCTTTCTCTTAATGTTAGCCTGGGTACGAGTCGAAATCCCTTCACTAGCCGATCTGCTGCCTCCCCTGTTCGCATCCAAATCCACGACCAGTGAACCCTTTTGGTTTTTTTCAAGCTTTTCCACCATCGCATTGATGATAATGGTGTTATGCCTAGCGATTTTGTGATTGTTCGCAATAGTGGCCCTAATGTTTTGGCCAATCTTGGACATACTGCACTCGATACTTGTCAATCTATCCTCCTGAGATTACTGTCTTTTCCTCGGTAAGGGAGTTTCCTGTCCTTCATTATCTCTACAATTCCAACTGATCTTCTGCTCCAAGTCTGTGACCCTATTGCTGAGATCAGTAAAATGGCCTTTCGAATCAAAGACTTCATTCTGGGTCCACTTTAGAATAGTGAAAAGGCCATCCGTACTATTTTCCGCTATACTCACCATGTCCTCAGGCTTGAGCTTATTCAGGGCCGAATTAATTTCATCCTGAATAGGGGACTCATAATGTTCATTCCCCAATCTTCCAGACGCAGGGGCACTAGGGGCCGATTCCTTACTGACCATGGGTTTACCAGAGAGGATTTCCATAGAATTCTCAGAATACGAAACAAGTTTCGTAACAGGGGTACCTTTAAAGCCAGGGGACAAGCCCAGAGTAGGGCATCCAGGAGATGGCTGGGGGTTAAGACAGGGCAGAGAAGCAAAACCCGAACTAGGGCACTCATGCAAAGGCTGCAATTTAGGACAAGACAGCGGGGCAAAATCCTTAAGGGTTTTCCGACAAGACAAGGACTGGGGAGCAATGGTTTCATGACCAACAAAAACACAAGCAGGGGGGGCCTGGGGTTCGAGCTCCCTACTACTTTTTGTCTCTTCATCATCCAAATCTTCAATATCAACAATTTTAGGCAAAGCAGGTAAGTTTTGAAAATGCTCAAAAATGAGCCTAACAAGACCAGGGTGAATAATAGCATTCCTCCTGGGGTTTCTTTCCACATCATCAAGGCAATTCTTCAAAGAAGAAAATAAGTAAAAAGGCAGAGATATACGAACCTTGTGACGGAAATGGTTCAGTATGGCAAAGTAGTAACCATAAACTCTGGAGAAGCGCCCGTCAACCGTGATATATTCCATAATGACTCTTCAAAATTTCCTCCATATAGATTTGATGGACTCAACATCAAAGTAGCTATTGGCAACCTTAACCATCTTCGCTTTCTCCTTATCTTTTTTGGGAAATTTAATGACCGCTTCATCAGAGAATCGCCGGTCCCGATAGAATTTAACACCCTCAGTCGAAAGACCTGTTATCTCACCAATTAAGTCCTCGCTCAGCTTAACATTCCTACCAAAAATGTGAGTGTTATTCTTGACATAAATTTTATCTTGCATGATTTGCAACTAAAAAGGGAGCCTTCCCCATTGTACGTTCCCGCTCAAATTAATGGAAATATTGTGACTAGTTTTACGGTCAATATGACGAGTCAAGTGTAAACATTTTACATAAGGATAAATACAAAGAGTCACAAGCCACTCTCTATACTCATGACATAATTTCTATTGGCCCTATGGGAACCATTTCTTTGTCAGTATTGATAGGACCTAAGGCTATAGATGTAACATTTATTGTGATTCCAAAATCTGACCTATTCAGAGTTAGGCTAGGCATTCCATGGCTATTGTCTATTAACAATGTTTCCTCTATCATCCTCAAGTATTTGAAATTCCCCCATGAGGGCATTGTGCATGTGGTTCATGATATTGGTTACAAACCACTTGTGTCATGTGGAGGTTTCTCTTTTGATCAATTTTGGTCCACCCCAGTTGAACCTCTCCTTTCAAGGAGAAATCTATTATATCAAGCTTATGTTAAATATAAGATTAGGGGATCAACGTCAAAGTTAGTTTTTTGTGTCTCCTTATGTTGTTTTCATGCAGGCCTCTATGATAGCATAGTAGCGAGTTGTTTCTTCTACCCCATCAAAAGGGAAGGAGAAGCTTGCACGTTCTCTAGAGCCTTCTCCTTTGGTATCTTCTACTTTGTCTACTTCTACTTCTTGATCCATGGTGGAATCCTTGACTCCCATTCCTATGCCTCGCATGGAAGTATGATGGTGCCCACCTGGAAGAAGGAAAAGTGTCAGGATTTTCAATTGCTTTTTTTTCCCACGGTTTCTCTACCCACTATCTATCGCAAGGGGAAGAATTCTCGTGGGATTGTTCCTTTATCTTTTCCTATGTGGCCTTCGACTATTCCTCACCCAATTCCTTGAGCAATGGACATGAAGAGGTCCATTGCTGAGGTGTTTGTCTATGTTTCTCCTCCTGTTTTCATTTATACTGCTATGCATCCTCCTCCTACTCCTACTCAAGAGAGACGTAAAATTTTCTGAGTTAGGAGTATATGAGGAATATAGTGACATCAAAATATTAGTTAACATTTTGGGATTTTAAAAAAAATTGACAAGTAGTTTCCTGTCTGACATGATGAAATGTGGGCATTAAATGCGCTGATGAAAAACCAGAACATGTATTCTCGGAATGATTCCTTCTAACTTGGTTTCTGATGTGGTTTCCAAATTATGCAAAGGCCTTTATTATTGTCTAAGTAACGGTTTGCTATTATTACTAGCGGCTTCAGTATTTTTAATTGTTTTAAGAAAATCTTCCACTCCCTACAGAAAGTAACGCATTGTGCATGTTTAGATTTAAAAACACAATTTCAAATTATATCTTCATTTTCTTCAAATAGTATTTACGACTCCTGCTCCAACATCAAGCATTTTCAAGAAGTTCTATGTTTTTTCCCTTCACGAAATGAGGAAGCTTCAAGTTATTTATGCAACATTTCTTCTCTACTTTTCTAGTAAGAGCACTTATATAGGATTCTTGTGAAGGAACTTAATTTTCACAAATTAGTATTTTGTTTTTCTAGTGGTCCTAACTTTTCATTCAAAGATAAAAAATTTCAGAGACGTAAAATTTTCTTAGTTAGGAGTATCTGAAGCTTTTGGATTTGATTTAGTAAGGAGTTTCATTGTTTAGGTGTGTTTTCAAGCGAGACAGTTGATTAGGGGAGAAGACCCAGTATCTGCCAGGGCTAACTTTGTGCAATTATAGAATTCAAACCGTATGATGAATCAGAATTTTTTTTTATGGGTTTTTTTGGCACATGAGTTAAGATCTTATAACTAAGGTTTTGGCTTCTAAGCAATTCAGTAGAGTGTGGTAGTGTCTAATATGCGTGTGGAGGTAAAAGGGACACCTTCTAGAGGTGTCGTTCGCTTGCCGTCACCTAACGTCCTAGTACCCGCTAACTATAACCACCAAAAAGTAAAAAAAAAAAAACACCTAAATGTCACTTTTAACATATAATCAAAACTCTTTTTCATTCAAATCCCCTCAAAAGTCAATGGGTCTAATTCACGTGATGCATATGACTAATGTTTTTTCATGGGTATCCCATCGTTTTCATTCACTTTACCGCGTTGTCTGGAAGCTTCCCAACGATGGAGAAGAATGCGGATGGTGATGGCACTCCACGACTCTTGCTCGTGCGCACGGCTTCAGGTAACATTGAACATATTTCTCAAAGTTAAATTTTTTTGGGGGGGTGGAGTGAGCATGAAGGTGGCGGTTATTCAATGGGTGGCAGATACTGGGTCTTCTCCCCTATATTAGAATATTTCAGAAAGTTTTTCTTTGTCAGGATTACATTTTATGATGTATGATGTATGGTAAAATAGTTTTGCTTCATTTTCTTCTAAAAACATTATAATCTCAGTAGAAATCTCTGACGCGGTTAGTTTTTGAATCATTTTCATTCTTTTCTATGAAAATTCATCATTGAGCTTTCTTGTGATTTAGTGATATAACGTAGGGTTTTGCTCTGTAGTTTATAGAGATTTAAGAACATCGGTGTTTTTCGTTAGATTCAACTAAAAGATACTGGTGATTTAGGAAATGAGAAGCAAAAAGCAGTTATTTCGCCGAGAGGTGATATACTGTAAAATCAAAATCTTAGTTTAAATTTTTGGCTTTTTAAAAAAAATTGAGGGAAAGTTGTTCGAGGAAGAGGCACAAAATTAATTAATATATCAGAAACGTCTTTAATAAATATTCTGTAACTGTTCTCTCTGTAGCCGCTGCCAGTACTCGAGGAAGAGGATGTAAAAATTTGAAGATTTTGTCAGTCCTGTTTCAGCGCATGCAACCGTTACATGAAGGTTTCAGCGCATGCAACCATTACATGAAGGCTTTAGCACATCCAACCATTACATGAAGGTTTCCTGCTTAGAAGATTTTTTGTATTTAAATTTGTTTCTTGCTTAGCAATTCCGAAGGATGATAAGAATTTGAGTATTTTGACACAGCTGTTATGTATTTGGGGTTCTGCTTTATATTTGTCTAGCGCTGAAGCTACAGTTCCTATTTTAGAAGGTTTATCTTCCCCTCTTTATGCTAGTGTTGCCTATTTGAGCATATTATTCGGTGATATTTCTGAGTAAAATGGAATTCTTTTATGCATAATTATTGATTATAGATGGTTGATGGTGGATGGTGGATACGCACCTGCTGGTTGTTTAATCTGTTTCTTGCAATGGTCATCTGAGCACTATCTTATGTTTTCAATTTGATGGGCACAGGTGAAGAAAATTTGAAGAGATAAGTAAAGCGCTGGAAGATTACCAGTCCTTTACCAGGTACACCGCAATCTTTCTCCTGGTTACAAGATCTTCAATGCTATGTCATTGTTCTAAAAAGGGAAAAAAGAATTTTCTCCAAGTTCTGTAATTAATCTTTTGGCTTGGCATTTTCATTTCTTGCTAATAAATCTGCGTAGAGTGCATTCACAATAGTTTATTTAGGAATTTTTGGAGTCTCCAAAAAAAAATTAGCTGTCTCTGTTTTTTATTTTGATGTAGATTTAGTTTTCTATTTTACTTAAATTTTATTAAATTTATTAATCAAATATTTAATTATAATTTTATATCTCACACTTACTCATTTATATTAACACCTAAATGTGCTCTTACAGGGATCTTGCTAAAAGGGCAACACGCCAGAATGCAAGGTGTGAGTGGTGAGCCTTAATAGGGAAGGCTCGGCTAGGGTTGGGAGACTGTGCTCCCTCCCTATTCTTTTTCATTTATTATTATTCTATATATTTTTTTATATTTCATATTCTATTGCTTTGCAGGAAATTTTCATATAGATTTACTTGTAAGATTATCAGACGGTAACTCCAAATCTACTGGTTTAGAATTCAATAATAATCACAAATATACATTCCTCAATAGAATCTATACACGTTGTTAATGAACATAAACAATTTTAGCAAAAATGAGACCTTCCTCCACTTTTCATCATTTATTAAATTCATTCATAAAAGGATTTTGCACTCTAAAATAGATCAAACAATAATATCATCTCTCCTTCTGTTATTTATGGTTTAATAAATGAGGTTAGAGTCATTTTTTAATTAGTGTTGTTGAGAAAATTTATTTAAGAGTCAAATTTAAAAAGTGTTATTTACTGATTATAGTTCTTCTTATTGTACTATGTTTAAAATTTAATGTGTGTATTGAATTATAAATTGTGGAAAATTTACACATCTTATTTAAAAAAATTATAATGATGATAAATGTAAGAAAATGTGTAGAAAATATTTGTTGTTGTGGGTTTGGACCAACTGTATTAATGCATTGTGGGCTAGGCTAAAAAACAATTTTAATGTGTTGAAGTGTCTTATCACTATTCTGTTGCAACTAACACAAAGACTATTACTTGTCATATTGCAAACTAAATTTGAAGGACAATTTAAATGGGAATTAAATTACTTGCCAAGTGTTATTTGTTCTTTATAACAAAAATAAAACAGTATATCTCTACTTTCATTGTACTAAGTTTCATTTATTCGTATCTATTATGATTCTATATATTGATAAAATGATATTTGTCTTTCAATGATTATTTTTAAAATATGTCTTTAAATTGAGTAGACCAATAATTTGAAATATCATCCATGAGACAAGAATATATTTTTAAAATATTTTCTTGATAATTTATATTGGAAAAATCAGTTAGTTTTCTTCAATTTAACATAATAAAATATAATTGAAATTATATTTTACAATATTTTCAAAAATCAAAATCAAAGAAATTAAGAGATTTAATAAAACAAAAAAAAATCAAAATCAATGAAACAAAAAAATCAAAACAAAGAGATTTGATGAAACAAAAAAATCAAATCAACAAGATTTGTTGAAATAAAAAAATAAAAAATAAAAAAGATTTGGTCAAAAAAGAAATCAAAGATTAATCACAAAAAATTTAAAATATTTATTATAAATAACTTAAATAACAAATAAAAAAGATTTGATCAAAAAGAAAAATCAAACATAAATCACAAATATTTGAATATATATATATATACCATAGATAAACTAAAATATCAAGTAAAGAAATAAAAATTAAAAGATAAATTAAAAAGATGAAATAAAAAACCAAATCAAAGATAAAAGATAATTCAAATATTTAATCACAAAGGGAAAACAAACATTTGATCACAAAGAAAAATGAATAAAAAGGAAAATTAGAGATTTGATCACAAAGATTTGATTAAAATATCAAATAAACTAATCAAAGATAAAAGAAAATTAAATTAAATTAAAAGACCAAAGATAAAAGATAATTCAAATATTTGAATAAAGTAAAAGATGAATTAAATAAATAAATAAAAATATTTGATACGAGGAGAAATCAAAGATAAAAAAGAAATAAAAATTAAAAGACCAAAGAGATTTAATAGCAAAGAGAAATCAACGATAAATTAAAAGATGAAATATATAAATCAAAGATAAAAGATAAATTAAAAAATGACCACAAAGATTTGAATAAATTAAAAAAGATCAAATAAATGAATCAAAAACAAGATTTGATCACAATGATAAATCAATCAAAAAGGAAAATTAGAGATTTAATCACAAAGATAGATTTAATTAAAATATCAAATAAACTAGTCAAAGATTAAAAAATAAAAAATAAAAAAGACCAAAGATAAAAGATAATTCTAATATTTGAATAAACTAAAAGATGAATTAAATATATAAATAAAAAATATTTGATCACAAAAAGAAATCAAAGATTTCATCACAAAGATAAATTGATCGAAAGGAAAAATTGGAAATTTGATCACAAAGATTTGACTAAAATATCAAATAAACTAATTAAATGTCAAAAAGAAATAAAAATTAAAAGACCAAAGAGATAAGTCAAAGAGAAATAAAAAATAAATTAGAAAGATTTGAGAATCTTTACCATCCATAAATTAAAAGATGAAATAAACAAATCAAAGATAAAAGATAAATAAAAAAATGACCACAAATATTTGAATAAATTGAAAAAGATCAAATAAATAAATCAAAAATAAGATTTGATCACAAAGATAAATCAATCGAAAAAGAAAATTAGAAATTTGATCACAAAGATTTGATTAAAATATCAAATAAACTAATGAAATATAAAAATAAATAAAAATTAAAAGACCAAAGAGATAAATCAAAGAGATTTAATAGTAAAGAGAAAAAAAATATAAATCATAAATATTTGAGAATCTTTACCATAGATAAATTAAAAGATGAAATAAATAAATCAAATATAAAAGATAAATAAAAAATGACCACAAAGCTTTGAATAAATTAAAATAGATCAAATAAATAAATAAATTAAAAGATCAAATAAATAAAGAAAATATTTAAGATAAATCAGAGATTTAATCACAAAGGTAAATAAAGCAAAGATTTAATAAATAAATCAATAAGAAATACTAAATAAATAAACCTCACAAAGATTTGAATACATGGGTTAAAGTAGGGTTTTTGTTAGGGTTTAATTACACTTAGGGTTTAATTAGGTTAAGATTTTGGAGTAAGATTAGGGTTAGTCTTCAATTATAGTCAGAATTCAATGAAGGCCAGGGTTCGATTATGGTTAGGCTTCAAATAGGGTTAGGATTAGTGTTAGCATTAGGGTTAAATTAGGCTTAGATTTAGGGTAAGGGTCAAGACTAGGATTCAATTAGGGGTAAGATTCTATTATAAATCTTTGGGTTATGGTTACAATTGTTTTCAAATAGGGTTATGATCAAGGTTAGGTGTAAGATTCAATTAGGGCTAGGATTCAATTAGAATTAAATTTAAGTTTAGATTATAGTTAGAGTTCAATTAGTTTAAGGTTAGTGTTAGGGTTAGAGTTCAATTAAGATTTGGATTAAATTAGGATTAGATTTTAATTCTTTTTATGGTTATAGTCTAATTATGAATAGTGTTCATTTAGGGTTAAGGTTGCAATTCAATTAGGATTTGAATTAGGGTTCAATTAAGGTTCAATGAGTCTTAGGCTTAGGGTTCAATTAGGGTAAGAGTTAGTGTTAGTGTTACTGTTAGTGTTAGGGTACAATTAGGCTTTAGATTTTAATTATAGTTTAGAGATAGGGTTAGAATTTAGTTAGGGTTACAATTATGTTTAGGGTATAATTAGGGTTAGGGTTAAAATTAGGCTTCTCCAATAAAGCTTATGATTTTAATTAGGATCATTGTTAAGTGTTAGAGTTAGGATTCAATTAGGGTTCAAGGTCAGGGTCAATGTTAGGTATGTTTAGGCTTCACTTAAGGGTAAACCCACAAAAGTGGTTTACAATTTGAGTGAGGAAGGAAAAGTGGAAAAAAATGACCTCATACAAAAGAAATTAATTAGGGTTAGGGTTTAATTAGTGTTAGAGTTACAATTAGAGTTAGGGTTGATATTAGAATTATGATTAGGAGTAAAATTAAAATTAGGGTTATAGTTAGGGTTAGGTTTAGAATTAGGATAAGGTTATTGTTGGGGTTGGGGTTATAGTTAGGGTTGGGGTTAGGTTTAAATTATAGCTAGGGTTAGGTTACAATTACATTTCTCTAATAAAGCTTAGGATTTCAATTAGGGTTAGTGTTAAGTGTTAGGGTTAGGATTAAATTAGGATTCAAGGTCAATTTCATGGCTAGGTACGTTTAGGCTTCACTTAAGATTACAATTCAATTATAGTTAGGGTTCCACTAGGGCTAAAATTTAATTAGGGTTAGGGTTCAATTAAGATTAGGTATAGGGTTTAATTAGGGTTAGGGTTAAATTATGGTTAGGGTACAATTATGGTAAAGGCTTAATTATGGTTATAGTCTAATTATGGGGTTAGGGTTACAATTGGGGTTCAAATTGGGTTATAATTAGAGTTAGTTTTAGTATTCAATTAAAGGGTTAGGATTGGGGATCATTTAGAGTTAGGGTTATAGTTAGGATTCAATCAACATGTAAGGGTTAGTGTTAGGGTTAGGATTAAGATTGTCTTCAAAGTTAGGGTTAGAATTCAATTAGGATTAGTTCTTATGTTAAGGTTGAATTAGGGTTAGAGTTTAATTATAGGAACACTTTTAGAGTCCAATTATGATAAGTGTTTAATTAGGGCTAGGGTTAGAGTTCAATGATTTTTCATTTTATGTTAGGGTTTAATAAGCTTAACTATATCTCTAGCCCTAACCATAAGCTTAAATATATCTCTATCCATAATCCTAACCTAAACCCTAAACCTAACTATATCTTTTAATCCCAACCTAACCATAATCCTAACCCTAAACTTGATTGAGAACATAACAATAACCCTAATCTTGATAACCTTAACCCCAATTATTACCCCAACCCTAACTATATCTATTAACACTAAACTTGACTAAAAAATTAAATGTAACCCTAATCCTAATGCTAACCCTAACCCTAATTTTGATGCGAACCCTAACCCTCATCATAATGTTAACCATATTTCTAAGCCTAAGTATATCTCTTAACCCTAACCCTAACCCTAACTATATCTCTAGCCCTAATCCTAACCTGAACCCTAAGCCTAACTATATCTCTTAAGCCCAACCTAACCATAATGCTAACCCTAAACTTGATCCAAAACATAACTATAACCCTATTCTTGATAACCTTAACCCCAATTATTACGCCAGCCCTAACTATATCTATTAACCCTAAACTTGACCCCAAACCTAATTGTAACCCTGATCCTCATGCTAACCTGAACCTTATTCCTAAGCTAATCTTGATGATAACCCTAACCCTAATTATGATGCAAACCATGTCTCTCATCCTAATATTAAACCTAACCCAAATCCTAACTATATACTAAATCTAACCCTAACCCTAACTATATCTCTAGACCTAACCCTAACCTTAACTATATCTCATAATTGTAACCCTAACCCTAATCCTAACTAAACATTTATTTAATAATCCTAACTAAATAATGATGATATAAATTTTTTTATTGCAATATTATAAATATACTAAAAATATATTTTTGTATTTTATCTTAACATTTAAATATTAAATTATATATATTATTTTTTAAAATTGAATTACAAATATTATACTATCATATTATAATATATTAATTATTATATTGATTTAATATAAAATATAAAAATATAAAAATAATTTATTTAAGATATTACATGTTGCATCGCCACTGCTACTAGCATATATATATATATATTTAATAATATATATAAAATACGCTGAGAGATATCCTTTTTGAGGTGCCTATTCAATTTTATGTGAAAATTTGATTAAAAAATAGGCAATTTGAGAAGGATATCTCTCGGCGTATTTTATAGCATGACTTTTCCATTTTTATTGGCATTCTACATTCCCAGTCTAATATATTTTGACTCAATTGTCTACTCAGTATGTCATTAAAATCTAATCTATGCAAATATAATCTATTCAAATCTTATCTATCCAAATCTAATCTAATCACTGAGGAAATGTTGATGTATATGTTGTCACCTTTTCTTTTCTAATGTCATTGGGAATATCAAACTATGCCCCAATGGCTGCAAGCCTGTCAGAATTGTTTGTTCTGATTTCTTGGAATAGACACTAGGTTAAAAGCATCAAAATCTTCGAGCATGTTCCACACTCTGTTTCTATAAGACTTTAGTGTGTCATTTTTAGAAACATTTAGGCCCCTCACTTGATTAACGACTAATTCACTGTCTCCATGCACTTTTAAGTAGGTTATCCCTCTCTTCCTTGCCCATTTGAGATCTTGAACCAGAACCTCATATTCAGCAACATTGTTGGAGCATGCAAAAGCAAAACAGAAAGCATCATAGTATTTATCACCTTGCAGAGACACAAGCAATGCACCTCCTCCAACGCCATTTTTGCCTCTTGAACCATCAAAATACATCTCCCTTAATTCATTCTACCACTCGAACTGACCTTCTGTACTTTTCTCAAGATTTGGCATTTCTGTCCCAAATTCATACAATATATAATTACCTAAGCCAGCGTCCTGAATAAGCTCATTTGGATTATAAACCACGTTCTCAACTACCCATTCATTCAAGAGCACCTTAGGTACACTCTCAACTTGTAACTCTTGTGTTGCAGCAAGTTCAACATCCTCTAAAATAATAGTGTTAACATTTATAGTAGATGGCATGTAGGGTTTGATGTGATCCTTGGCAAGGGACTCAGAAGTTATGGTTACCTTGGTACCATACCTAGTCCTAAAAAGCATATGGGACCAATCTGAAGACAAGTACCCTTCAATTTTAACTATGAAGTCTCTAGATAGGCATAAAGCAAACAATGGTGGCAAATCTATCGCAAATACATCCTGCGAGATTGAAAAGTTGGGACAGGCATGTAGTGTGAGATTCAATTTTTTAATAACACCTATAGTGTTTACTACTGTTCCATCAAATTGAAGTACTCCCTTTTCTAATGGCTAGTATTGCAAACCTAGCTGGTTTGCAATCTTTTTTGGCATTACTGAACTACTAGCCCTGCTATCAACCATGCAATTGTGTACTAATTTATTCCCCATTATTAAAGAAACATAGAAAGGAGGGGGCTTGACACCATCACTTCTTTGTGAGGTACTATCCAAAGGTGCATTGGTTAAGACTAACTTTGTTTGGCCTAAAGAGACTTTATTTGGAGGATTCAAACTAACTAGACTTGATAAGGATGACTGTAACAAATTGATTTGACCAAGGATAGCTAAAGAATCCCACATCGAAATTAAAACATTCATTTTTTTCATACTTTCAAAAATGTTGAAAGGTGCAGATATGTTTACCTTTGGTTGCGTCTTTGCAACAACATGGTCATGTTGCACTTGACTTGAGATTGTAGCATGCAAAGATTTCTCCTTACTAGTGTCGAGACCTCGTTGCAAAGTGCATGGCACTTGTTGATTTCACAAATCAGCAACTCCTTTATCCTTATTCGCTGCTTGTTCAACCTTGAAAGCCATCTTCTTGGCTCTAGTATTAGCAGCAATCGATGTGTCGTTCTAGTTTACTCCACAAAATTCTTTTTTTTCTAATTCAGGAGGGTTGAATCATCTCCAGGCTGATCGTGTTGTTGTAGATAACCCCCCTTAGGCAAATCTTGCGTGCCTATAGCATTTTACACCATCAAAGCTTGATTGATGACACCATTAGAGCATGTAGCTTGATTATGTGGCTTATTACATTGATGACACCATTCATAATCAACAGCCAGATTGTTTTGAATACGGATAAGCTCTTTGAGAACACTAATCGGAGCTAGATTATAGGCCTGAAAAGGACTTGTGTTCACATTTTGTCTTGTGCCTTGATAGTTGCCTTGATATTGCTGTCTATTCCCCTAGAATTGGTGTTGTTGACCTTGAAAAGGATGACTTGAGGCTTGATTCCACTGTTGATAAGGCCTAGAGTAGGTCTGTTGTTTTTCCAAGTTCACCAACTTGTTGCCAAAATTCTGTGAAAGGCTTTTGATCTCTTGTAGCTCCTATGATGAGCCTGAAGCGACACTCTCTTGTCTATCAATGGCTGGAACAGTAGCTGGCAGCATTGATACAATTGATCGAGATGTGAAAGGAGGTATTTGCAAAGGAATGTTTGCATGAATTTCTAGAAATATTGGCATTGGTGGCCTAGGAGAAAGTTTGTCTACTTGTATCAAGCTGTTTTTAGCCCTGATAGCTATCTCAAAGGCACTTGGCAGAGAGACCCCTCCAATTGACTGTATCATAATAGCTATGTCACTGTTAAGAGCCCTTAAGAAATATAAAATGCGTATTCTGGAGGTGGCCTCACCGTTACAGGGATTCTATTCCAAGTTCTTTGAAATCTAAAGTTGAAGTCATTCATTTGCTCTTGTGAAGCCCTCTTTATTGTGGTCAATTGCTCCAATAGAGACAAGTTGTCAGACCTATCTTGAAATTGCTTATGCAACTTGTCTCCAAATTCATCCCATGTTGCAATTGAACTAACTGGTAGGCCCCTATACCACTGTACAACTCTTCCTTTCAGTGAAGCAGCTAGCAATCTCACTGCAACATCCTCCTAGGTTATGTGATGAACCCCACATAACAAAGCCACATCTCTCAGATCTTCAATGGGAGTGGTTTGATCTTCTCCCATAAAAGTTGGCAAACTCTTCAAGGCTGCCATTGGAATGTCATTGTGTTGTGCTAAGTTTAATGGACTACCTCCATTAAAAGTGACAAAGGGTTGATTCCTTGGGGTGGCCATTGGAGGTAGCTGAACTGGATTTTCTTGTATAGTAAGATGAGATCCCACTGATGGAGGAGTAGACTAAGTTCTCCTATAATAGATAACTATCATTCCTCCTTTTTTTGTTGCTCTACCTTTCCTTCTTGGTGGTGATAGCTATAAATATTCGAAGGGACCTGAGCTGCCTCTCGTCTAAACTTTTCTCATAAACTGAAGAAGGTGTTGATTTCTGGAGCTCTTTCCTCTTGATGGAGTTTCCAAGTATGCCAAAAGGACTTCTATAAAGCCCCTAAAATTCACTGGTTGCATACTAAACCAGTGGTTCAATCTAGTCACTATCCCACTGGGCGTTCCAGAAACTATTATCACCTTTTCTTTTCTAATGTCATTGGGAATATCAAACTATGCCCCAATTGCTGCAAGCCTGTCAGCATGCTTGTTTTGATTACTTGGAATAGACACTAGGTTAAAAGCATCAAAATCTTCAAGCATGTTCCACACTCTATTTCTATAAGACTTCAATGTGTCATTTTTAGCAATATTCAAGCCCCTCACTTGATTAACGACTAATTCACTATCTCCATGCACTTTCAAGCGGGTTATCCCTCTCTTCCTTGCCCATTCTAGACCTTGAACTAGGCCCTCAAATTCAATAGCATTGTTGGAGCATGCAAAAGCAAAACGGAAAGCAACATAGTATTTATCACCTTGCGGAGACACAAGCATTGCACCTCCTCAGTGCCATTTTTTCCTCTTGAACCATCAAAATACATCTCCCATAATTCATTCTGCCACTCGAACTGACCTTCTACACTTTTCTCAAGATTTGGCATTTCTGTTCCAGATTCATGCAATATATAATTACCTAGGCCAACGTCTTGAATAAGCTCATTTGGATTATCAACCACGTTCTCAACTACCCATTCATTCAGGAGCACCTCAGGTACACTCACAACTTGTAACTCTTGTGTTGTAGCAAGTTCAACAACCTCTAAGATAATAGAGTTAACATTTATATCAGATTTCGCGTAGGGTTCAATGTGATCCTTGGCAAGGGACTCAGAAGTTATGGTTACCTTGGTACCATACCTGGTCCTAAAAAGCATATGGGACCAATCTAAAGACAAGTACCCTCCAATTTTAGCTGTGAAGTCTCTAGATAGGCATAAAGCAAAAAATGGTGGCAAATCTATGACAAATACATCCTATGGGATTGAAAAGTTGGGACAGGCATGTAGTGTGATTCAAATTTTTAATAACACCTATAGTGTTTACTCTTGTTCCATCTAGTTGAAGTACTCCCTTTTCTAATGGCTGGTATTGCAAACCTAGCTGGTCTGCAATCTTTTTTGGCATTACTGAACTACTAGCCCCGCTATCAACCATGCAATTGTGTACTAATTTATTCCCACTATTAAAGAAACATAGAAAGGAGGGGGATTGACACCATCACTTCTTTGTGAGGTACTATCCAAAGGTGCATTGGTTAAGACTGACTTTGTTTGGCCTAAAGAGACTTTATTTGGAGGATTCAAACTAACTGGACTTGATAAGGCTGACTATAACAAATTGATGTGACTAGGGATTGCTAAAGTATCCCACATCGAAATTGAAACATTCATTTTTTTCATACTTTCAAAAATGTTGAAAGGTGTAGATATGTTTACCTTTGGCTGCATCTTTGCAACAACATGGTCAGGTTGCACTTGACTTGAGGATGTAGCATGCAAAGATTTCTCCTTACTAGTGTCCAGACCTCGCTACAAAGTGCGTGGCACTTGCTGATTTGACGAATCAGCAACTCCTTCATCCTTATTCGCTGCTTGTTTAGCCTCGAAAGTCCTCTTCTTGGCTCTAGTATTAGTAGCAACATATGTGTCGTTCTGGTTTACTCCACAAAATTCTTCTCTTTGCCAATTCAGGAGGGTTGAATCATCTTCAAGCTGATCGTGTTGTTGTAGATAACCCCCCTTAGGCAAATCTTGCGTGCCTACAACATTTTGCACCATCAAAGCTTGATTGATGACACCATTAAAGCATGTAGCTTGATTATGTGGCTGATTATGTAGCACTAATCGGAGTTGGATTATAGGACTAAAAAGGCCTTGTGTTCACATTTTGTCTTGTGCCTTGATAGTTGCCTTGATACTACTATCTATTCCCCTGGAATTGGTGTTGTTGACCTTGAAAAGGCTGACTTCAGGCTTGATTCTGCTATTGATAAGGCCTAGAGTAGATCTGTTGTTTTTCCAAGTTCACCAACTTGTTGCCAAAAGTATGTGAAAGGCTTTTGATCTCTTGTAGCTCCTGTGATGAGCCTGAAGCGGCACTCTCTTGTCTATCAATGGCTAGAACAGCAGCTGGTAGCATTGATACAGCTGATAGAGGTGTGAAAGGAGGTATTTGCAAAGGAATGTTTGCATGAATTTAAGGAAATATTGGCATTTGTGGCCTAGGAGCAAGTTTTTCTGGTTGTATCAAGTTGTTTTCAGTCCTGATAGCTATCTCAAAGGTATCTGGTAGAGAGACCCGGGTATGTGCAGGATCATGATGGGCCAAAAAGTGGCGATATGATGGGCATTTGTAGGGTATGTGGCTAACAACTTTTTTCTTACCAAAAAGTGATGAAACAAAAAGGGTTTTTAAAGGAGATTCTCTGCTTTCCACCAATATAAATTATGTTATACTTTGAATTTAATAAATAATTAATGTTCATTTTCTATTTGAATTACGACTAAATCCCTAATTGATAGGTTAATTGAAAAACATCTATAGCTTTCAAACGGTATCACTTTTTTTGAATCCAAAATATGTGTCACATTCTATGCTTTGCATACTATAGGATTAAAAAAATAAAAAATAAATTTTATGAATTTTTGATCAAGTTAAGGTGGTTAGACATATGAGTTTTTATATTTTTTAAAAGTTGTAATAAAAAATTCATAATTAATTATTTACTTGGAAAAAAATTACAAAAAAAAATGTATCACATCCGGACATGAGTCCTCTACTTATATAAAAAATCTTATAAAAAAATATTATCATTTTATTATGGTTAGGGTGGTCAGACAGACACCTACTTCTTATTTTTTCCCTAAAATTTAATTACTATTGCATTCAAATTTCAGATTTTCACCAAATAGATTTTTTCCTTTTTTAAATAAACTTAGTAGTTTAGAAACTACATTCAATTTTCTATGGATTATATTCTTAAATATTTTTGAAATAATATAGATAACTTATTCAAATTGTTACGTCAAGTTTCCTAACTCTGATTTTTCTAATTTTTTTGCCACTTAATGGCCTGTTTTTTCCATGATGATCCTGCACATACCCACCCCTCCCATTGACTGTATCATAATGGCTATGTCATTGTTAAGATCCCTTAAGAAATATAAAAATGTGTATTCTAGAGGTGGCCTCACCATTACAGGGATTCTATGCCAAGTTCTTTGAAATCTAAAGTTGAAGTCATTCATCTGCTCTTGTGGAGCCCTCTTTATTGTGGTCAATTGCTCCAACAGAGACAAGTTGTCAAACCTATCTTGAAATTGCTTATGAAACTTGTCTCCAAATTCATCCCATGTTGCAATTGAATTAACTGGTAGGCCCCTATACCACTGTGCAGCTCTTCCTTTCAGTGAAGCAGCTAGCAATCTCACTACAACGTCCTCCTAGGTTATGTGATGAACCCCACATAACGAAGCCACATCTCTCAGATGTTCAATGGGAGTGGTTTGATCTTCTCCCATAAAATTTGGAAAACTCTTCAAGGCTGCCATTGGAATGTCATTGTGTTGTGCTAAGTTCAAAGGACTACCTCCGTTGAAAGCGACAAAGGGTTGATTCCTTGGGGTGGCCATTGGAGGTAGCTGAACTGGATTTGCTTGTATAGTAAGATGAGATCCCACTGATGGAGGAGTAGACTGAGTTCTCCTGGAATAGATAACTGTCATTCCTCCTTTTTCTATTGCTCTGCCTTTCCTTCTTGGTGGTGATATCTGTGAAATATCACAAGGCTTCTATGAGGGTAACTCTTCACTGACACACAGAGTGGGGACACGTAGGCTTTACCATTAATTTCATCCAAAAGATCTAAGGACAAGATCTTTTTCTAAACCTCAATATTCTGTAAGCCTAGAGGGCCAACACATTTTGATATATAAGGCATTTTCTTGCCTTTTTGTAAGTAGTTCAAACTATGCATCCAAAAGAGCCAGTGATTTTTATCTATCCTTCCTCAGCTGATGTATATTTCATAACCCAACTGAAATTTGGAATGCAAAATAGAGTTCACCTTGAAATTAAGTATTAACGCCATTACCACTCTCATTTATGTATGTTAGCTTATGTATGTGTTTCTTTAACAGTGTTTTCTAAGTCTGTATTCATACCACAAAGCTGTGAAGTTTGTTTCTTCCTTCTTGAGATATGTATATAGATCAAACCTGTCAATAGTGATGCATAAGTCTGATGGGGCTATGTTGAGTAGGTAAATCAATAGCAGTTAAGTTTTTCTTAGTGTGTTTGTATCTTGTTTTCATTTCATGATTTCTCATTAAACTCGGTGTATCACCATAGGTAGTTCAGTTTAGTTTAATCTTTTGTATTCATCCTTCTCCTTTTACCTTTATAAGATCATTAGCTTAGGCGATACCCATAGGAAGCTGGCCTTCTTCGAAGGTTCACTCCAATTTCAAGTGACCCACAGCCTTGGAGTGATCCCATGTTGCTCTAGAAAGCTCAGTTTTACAACTTAGCACATGGTGCATTTCTAGGTGACAACAGTATATATACATGCATGTCCTTCCCTACCACTTATTTCTTCACATCTTTCACTTTCCACACATTATATAGGTAATAACACTTAATTTCCATCATGGCTTTTCTACTTCCTAATTTTTAATATGCATGTTTGTAATTTCAAAAAAAAAATCTCTAACGATCGCTTAAAAAATAGATTTCCAACTTACATCTATCTATGTCAATTTCTTCAGTATTCCATTTTTTAGCATGCTTTTAAAATCTACAAACACTAAACTTCAAACATGGGTTAGTACTTACAAATTCCTCAAGAATACTCCTATGAAATACCTTGTAAATGCTTCAAAATGAAACAAAAAGCATTATGAAAACAATAACAAGTTACCTATTCCATAGTGGATTGGTGTCAAATGTTTCAATGACCCTTTCCCAATCCTTGCTCGAAAGCTAAAATGATGAGATGCAATGGAGATGAAGAGAAAAATCAGTTCTCAAACCAAGAGAGTGACTTTGCATAAGTTGTAGATGCCTTTGATGAAGAATGATGTCTTTATTTATAGATTTTCTTGATGAGAGATTGGCCAAATGGGTGAATGTGGGACTAAATGTAAACTAATGAAAGGATGCCACTTGTCAAGTTGTGATAGGTTGAACGTTGTGCAAGATTTTGGAAATGTGCCCAAGAGAGGGAGTTTCAAATTCAAAATTATGCAATAAATTTTGAGAGGGGGACAAGAAAATGAGAAATAAATGAAATGTTGGAGGGACAAGTCAACTTGTCCTCATTTTCAAATTTGAAGGAATATTTTGTTTTATGCCAAGTTGATGGAAAATAAGGGTTTTAATAAATCAATAAATTGATTTATTTGTGCAAGTGGCAAAATCTAGAGAATCCAAGTGGTTAGGATTAACATTTAATCAAGGATTAGATTAATTAAGCTGATATTAGATGATTGTGACATTCAACTTAGACTTTTGGGTTTGTTTAAATTAAATGAGAAGAAATTGATCATTAGAGATTTAATTAAATAACATTGATCTATTTAATTAAATGGATATCTTTAGAATATTAATTGATTTATTTAATAACCTTTAGGAAATTGATTAATTAAACCTAATTTATTTAATTGATGAGTGAATGTGATGCATAATGTCAATTTGACATGTCTACATTTTGTCCCTCTTTGAAGCAATGTACTTGTTGCATTGGTTGAAAGAATAAACTTGCCGCAATCAAAATTCAAAAAAATTCTAATTTTCAGATGCCCCAGCGGAAAGAGGTACACTGGTACATTGCCCCCTCAAGAGATTGAGCGAAAAGATTCAATTTGAGGGTCGATCTCACGATAAAAAGTTTCAAAATTGATGGTTATGATGATGATGCAAATGAGATGGTTTTAAAATGTTTAGACTAACATATCTATATTATGATGATGATATGTTGTGATTATGCAAATGTATGATTTATACAAATGTGATGATGTATGAGATGCTTAGACTAACAGATCTATATTATGATGATGATATGTTGTGATTACGCGAATGTATGATTTATGCAAATGTGATTATTTATGAGATGCTTAGACTAACAGATCTATATTATGATGATGATTATGCATGTGATATGATATGTAGAATACTGATGGTTTGTGGATGCAGGATGGATGCCTCAGTGATGATGATTAATCGTTCATGAAGCGATGTTAGTGTGGAAAAGAAGACATTAGATGATGACAAGAGGATCCAACAAGCCAACTTAATGAAATGATGATGAGAAAGGAATGATGATAGATGGATGATTTTCTTATCAAGGATTGGGCTTTTAAAAAGGGTCACTTAGCTTATGTTTGATAACACACATAAGTATGATGCATCAAGGTATAAAGGACCAGGATGGCTTTGTACTTAGTGTGATGGAATTTGACTTAACAAATAGATAGGAGTACTCTTGTTCACACCTAACATAAAGAAACCTTGCTAGGATGCACTTTAGAAGTTTCAAACACCTCAGACCAAAACACAGAAAGGTATAACCAATCAATGCAATAGTCAACAAGTTGTCTAAAACATCCTTCATACATATCTAACAAAGCAAGTATTCACCAAGTTATTTTACAAGAATTTCCAACAAGCACATCAGACAAAAGAATAATGATCGTTGCCCCATTCCAATCTCTCTAAATCCTTCATTTGAATGTTATCGAGAGGTCCTTGGACTAAGCGCAATAAGATAAGTCAAAAGAAAAATATAAAGCACACAAACAAGTTGATGTTCTTCAATACCACTAACCAAAAGGGATTGTGTTTTTAAGGATAAGAACCAAAACTTATTGCCAAAAGATAATGCCCATTGTAGGAAGGATACATCCTAGGACATGTTAGTGGATGGCGGCACATCATTTCATTTATCCAAAGTGTTCTTTCTGATAAATAATGCCCATTGTAGGAAGTATTCATCCTAGGACATGATGTTATCAGATGATTGATATGGGACTATTTGGATGATGGACTATCGACACAAAGAATTGACCAACTTACTTACGTGCTGACTTAGACTTGAGACTTGATGCTTTTAAGTTTTACATTTAAGCTGCTAGACTTGTTTCTAACTGTTTCACCAAAGGTTGAGGATGACAATCAATTTATTATGAGTGGTGTTATTGTGGGTGTAAGCGAGATGAGGCAGATGGATTTTTTTCAAATATTTGGATGTTTTTGGAGTTTTGCAATGTTTTGAATCTGTTTTTGGTATTTTTCGGGGTTTTACAAATGTTTTGATTTATTTTTTTCCAATGTTTTGGGTTTTTTGAGATTTTGACCAAGAGACTAACCTAAAGACCTATCCTAGGGGCCTTGGGGGATGATCAGAAGATTAGGCTTTCCTATGTTATACATGCAAAGACCACGTAGTTCGACTGACAACTTGAGCGATTTACAAATGATGATATACATGATGAAATGTTAGCTTATTATGACAGACTCCTAAAGGACTAACCTAAATGTCTAGGGGGATGATCAATGATCAACCTTGCCTACATTCAAGCTCAGAGACGACGTAGTTTGACTGAACGACTCTGTTTTTGACTTTTTGATTGAGTTTTTGATATGTTTTGATGTTTTTGGATTTTCTAATTTTTTGGATGTTTTTGGATTTTTTTATTTTCTGATGTTTTTCAATTTTTTGATTTTCTAATGTTTTTGGATTTTATGATTTTTCTGATGTTTTTGGATTTTTTGATTTTTTGATGGTTTTGGATTTTTTGATTTTTAGGACTTTAAGAATATACACAAATCCAATCCGATAAGAACATCCCCAGCGTGATGCAATAGACTACTCTGATAAAGGCAGGGCAGATTGACCTTGAGGATGGGCTGAGTAGTACTAGGAGGGATCATGATACGAACACAAGACCAAGCTATGGTACAGATGCGAGTGGATGAGTGATGGATGGAGACCTGAATGTGATGGATGATGGAAGCGAAATGGAGAGATGATGCCAAACAAGCCATATAGATCCTGGTGGATGGAAAGTGCTTATTTATGCAAGGCGCCTATTTGCTAGGATTTCACCAAGGTACTTGCCCAAAGTGCCACCAAAGTGGTTTTCACTTGAGGATGATTTTTCTCTTTACTATTTTTGATCATTGATTTTTTTATTTTTATTTTTTGGATTTTATGCTTTTTTTATTTTTTTTGTTGTTACCAAGATGCCTGTTTGCCAAGTTTTCACCGAAGTAACCATTTTTTTAGGAATTTTTTGGATTTTTTGGATTTTTGGTTCTATACCTTGAAATATTTTAGGCTTAAAACTTTTTGAGATGGGAGATATTCATGGGCTCCTGCATAGGTTCCCCTTTAGGTGTTGATAACTGATATGCCCCTATCTTATAACTTGCTATGATGACGAAAGGTCCTAACCAATTAGGTTCGAACTTTCTTTTGCTGTTTAAGTTTGGGACATTCTTCTAATTCTCTTTTAAGACCAGTTCTCTGACTTGGAACATCCTGCTTCTGATTTTCTTATTGTAGCTCCTTTTGAGTCTATTCTGATAGACTTGTAAGTGATTTAAAATAGCTATACGTCGCTCATCCAGTAGCTCTAGCTCATTTAGTCTTGATATTTTGTATTCTTCATCTGTGATCAGGTTTGCAATGATATCCTGAGGGATGGGAGCTATATCTCAATGGGGAGTACCACCTCTGATCCGTAGAGCAAGGAGAATTGGGTGGCGCCGGTAGGTGTGCGGATGCTAGTTCGATAGGCCTAGAGGGTGGGATTAAGTTGCAGGTGCATGTCACGACCTGTGTCATTGACTATTTTCTTGAGGATTTTTAGGATGGTTTTGTTTGTAGCTTCTGCTTGGCCATTGCCCTGGGGATAGTAAGGGGTGGAGAAGCGATGTTGGATTTTGAATTTTTCACATAAGTCACAGACATCTTGATTTTTGAATGGTGTCCCATTATCTGAGATAATGGCTTGTGGGACACCATAGCAGCATATGATATAGTTCAGAATGAACTTTGAAATCTGCTTCCTAGTTATTTATGTCATAGGTATGGCCTCCACCCACTTAGTAAAGTACTCTATGGTGGTTATGATGAATTTGTGGCCGTTAGATGAGGTGGGTGTGATTTTCCCAATGAGATCAAGTCCCTACTGCGAAAAGGGCCATGGTGTGATAATGGGATGAAGCTCTTGAGCTAGAGCATGGATGAGGTCCCCATGCTGCCGACATTGTAGACACTTTCTAGCATGATCATGTGCTTCTCGTTCCATTGTGGGCCAATAATATCCCATCCTCAGCAATTTATTGGCTATGGTAATTCCACTCAAGTGTGAACCATAGATACCATTGTGAACTTTGGTTAGAGTGGTTAATACCTCCTCAACATTTAAATAGCGCAGTAAGGTACCTTCTATGCTTCTACGATATAGGGTATCACCTAGGATGACAAATCTAGATGCCTTTTTGACAAAAGGTCCGTTTTGGGTTTGATGGTAGGTTGGCGGGTATGACTCCTATTCGAAGGTATGTATAAATGTCATGATACCAAGGATCATTGGGACCAATGATTTTGCACATGAATTTTGATTTTGGTACCTTGAATGTGGGCACGAGAAGTTTCTCTATCAGGAATTCATATTTTGGAATATTGTTAGGGATGTCCAGTAGGGACCCGATTGTTGCCATGGCGTCTACTAATCTATTGTTGGTTCTAGAAATTTTCTCAAATGTTATTTCGATGAAGGATTCTTTAAGGGTCTCCACCAATTTTTTGTATGGAGTGACCTTGTCATCCTTAGTCTAATATTAATTATTAACTTGGTTTATAATTAACTAAGTCTCCATATACTTTTAGAGCCATGATGTTCCATTGCATTGCTATCCTGAGACCTATACTCAAAGCCTCATATTCCATGATGTTGTTGGTGCAAGGAAATTCTAGTTTATATGACCTTGGTATGCAATCCCCTTGTGGGGTGATGAAGAAGAAACCCACTCCTGATCCGTGCTACGTGTATGAACCGACGAAGTATAGTTTCCAGTGATCAGCTATGTTGAGGTTAAGATGGATTCATCTGGAAACTCTGAGACAAGAGGATTCTCAAAATAAATAGGTGCTTCTACTAGTTGATCTGCGATGACTTGACCCTTGATTGCTTTTCTCTCCACATACGTTCGATGTCATATTCTGATAATATCATTACCCATTTTTCCATTCTGCCTTTGAGCATTGCCTTTGATAGTAGATACTTGAGGGGATCAATTTTGGCGATGAGCTTTATCTTGTGTGCCAACATGTAGTGTCTGAATTTTTGAGAGGCAAACACTATTGCGAGATATGCTTTCTCGATAAATGAATAGTTTAACTCATGCCCAACCATTGTCCTACTGATGTAGTAGATAGCCCTCTCGGTTCTATTTTCATCATGCTGGGCTAGGAGAGATCCAAGGGCTGTTGCTGTTGCTGACACATATAAGATCAATGGCTTCTTTGGGATAGGTGGCATTAAGACCAGCGATGTCAGTAGATATTCCTTGATTTTGTTGAATGCCTCTTCACATTTATCATCCCATTTGTACGCTACTCCCTTGTGGAGTAGGTGAGAATAAGGATTTTGTTTGTTTGCTAATTGTGCTATGAACCTTCAAATGGACTGGATTCTGCCTTGGAGGCCTCTTAATTATTTTAATGTCTTTGGTGCTTCCATTTCGAGGATTGCTTTCACTTTTGCTAGATCCACTTCAATACCCCTCATTGATACTATGTATCCTAGCAGTTTACCTGATTGTATGCCAAAGACGCACTTCTTTGGGTTTAGTCTTACTTTGTATTCTTCCAGTCTATCAAAGATGGCACTCAGGGTCGCTATGTGATCTTGTCTTTTTTGGACTTAGCTAGGATGTCGTCAACATAGTCTTCAACTATTTTATGGATCATGTCATGGAAGATCAATGTCATATCCCTTTGATATGTTGCTCCTGCATTCTTTAGGCCAAATGGCATCATGTTATAGCAGTAAGTTCCCCATGGACAAGTGAAGGTTGTCTTATGTTGGTCCTCTTTTGCTATCATAATTTGGTTATATCCTGAAAATCCATCCATCAATGATAACATCTCATGTCCCACTATCATGTCAATGTTAGGAAGCAGGAAGTCATCTTTTGGACATGCCTTGTTCAAATCTCTGAAGTCTGTGCATATTCGAATGGCTCCATCAGGTTTCGAAACAGGTACTAGGTTTGATACCCATTCTGGATAATCTATGGGTCAGATGAATCCTGCATCTAACAACTTTTTGAGCTCCATTTTTACCAGAAAGGTGATTTGAGGGTGCATTTTTTGAAGCTTTTGTTGGACAGGATTTGCTTCTGGATATACTACTAAGTGGTGAACCACAATCTCTGGATCAAGCCCTGGCATGTCAGCATAAATCCATGCGAAGTTTATTTGTCTTTCCCTTAGGAATGCTGCTAGGAGTTCTTGCTCTTTTGATAATAGTGATTCCACATAGAATGTGATATGCGGGGTCTCCTCTGTTCCTAGGTTGACAAGATTGCATTTTTCGGCTAAGACTGTTGACTTCTCCTGATGAATAGCTCTTAAAGGAAGATTGAATCCTTCATCCTTAGGCACCATAGAGAGGTTTTCACCATTGGATACATCCTTTCTTTTTACTTTTTTCTTGTTAGAGAGTGCCACAGTGTGGTTTTCACTCAAGGACTTGGATATTATTCTTAGTTTCTCGCTTTTGTGACTGAAGGATTCAATCGTTTCCCCGTAATAGGCATGTGTGTCCAACTCGATTATAAACCCTACTTTGTGATCCCCATCTGGAATATTTTCCCACAATCCCATGAATTATGAGAATGCCTCATCATTTTTTAATGTATCAAGAATCGGTGGTCCTCGTTGGTCATGGTCGATGAGTTGGGGATAGACTAGGTAGATCTCATGATTTTGATGGTTGGATTCGAAAGATAAGTTACTAATCATGCAAAGGGAAGTATCTTCGAATAGCCTAGGCAGATTGGATATGGGGTCCTCATCATCGCTACTACTACATACATCAGTTATATCAAAGGTATAGTTATCTAGAACATGACTTGTGGATACTGGTAATCGTAGTTCTACTACAGTTGGCTGATGAGATTTATTAACCGCTTTAACAAGAGAACTTTGACCATGTATGGTTATCCTTGGAGGGGTACATCCAAGGCCAATATTTGTTATTGGTTGTGTCTCTGGCATGATAGGTATTATAAGGTGATTGTCGTTTTGTCCCAATCTTTGATTTTTGTCGTAACCCATTGCAAGCATCATTCGGATACCCTTGGTGCATTCATCCATTGGTAAATTGGTTGTTGGTTTCTCATCTTGATACATCATGTGAGATGGATCCACCTCTATAACTTCTTGTCCAAGATCTCCCCATCTTGTGAAGGTGGGATAGTTTTTAGGAGGCATTTGGGATGTGGAAACTTGATTTTGTTGTGGGCATCCTCGTGATCTAGGAGATTGTGCTAACTCTCCTATCACAAAAGCATTGTTAGGGAGTCTGTAGCTTCCACAACCATCCTCCTAGATGATGAGCTTGATATCAGAGATGGTAGGAATGGCGGGTGTCTCTGTCTCAGAAGTGGATGTGAGGGTGGCAGGATCAATGTATGATGTGGATGGGCCCTCATCATTTTTTGGTACTTGGGGGATTTTGTAATATTTTTCTTCAAGAGTTTTGTAGTATGAAAAAGGTTCAGGATCTCCATAGATGGTAACTTCTTGTCCGTCATGTGTAAATTTCACACATTGGTGGAAGGTTGATGCTACTGCTTTCATCGCATGAATCCATGGATGTCCTAGGAGGATGTTATATGGCAAATCAAGTTCCAATACTTGATAAGTGGTTTCCATGAGAGTCGGACCTACTTGAATAGGGAGTTTAATTGTGCCTTGAGACACTCTTTCTTGATCACCGTATGTGTTAGCTCTCAAAAATGTAGGCAGAATGCCTCAAGAGGCTGCCAATCTCTTGATATGCTTTAGGGTAACAAACAAGGTCAAGAGAGCTCAACCTTCTACTCTTTAGGTGCTACAAACCTGGGCAGGTGTACCTCTCTGAATAATGCAAACTTGACTTGGAATTATCTTCTTACAATAATTTGTTCACAATGGCAGATTGGAGTGAACAGATGAAATCCAACTTGAAAATAGTGACAATATTCTGATCTAAATCCTAAATACTTGATTAAAGAAATTGAATGAATTTATAATGATGAAGTGCAGAGACTAGTGCTTTGTTGGGTATGCTAAGTCAAATGAGATCAAGATGAGCAACACTCTCTGGATGAGACACAAATTATCTGGTATACATTTTGTTTACAACTTGTATTAACATGCAAGACTATGACTACTAAGTTCTACTTCAATAATCCAAAATGAAATTCTTTGATTACTGTGATCAATAAAAGGATTTTAATCTTTCCTTGAAAGAACCAGTCAATTAATCACCCAAATACAACAAATGTGTATCGATAAATTGAACATAAACTTGTTATGTCAACTTAAACAACCAGTAAAATCAATTATGGAGACAACTTAGTAGTATTTTTCATTTAATTCAACAAATAATTGACACCACAGAAATACAACATCAACTGAATCTCATAAATACCTCCATTGTTAGAATCATGCAACAATAGCCTCTGGTTTGATAATTGTATTCTACTTTCTACTTGCAGTGTATCAAAAATCTAATGTCTAGTATCAATTTACAAAATACAACATGCTTATATATACACCACTATAAGAAAGATGTCAAAATGAAACATCATGTCAGCCCACCACAAGATTCGTGCTCAATTCAAGTCGACCAGCAGAAATTTTCAAATATTCTTCATGTCAGCCACAAGACTTATGTTTCTGTTATTTACCAATGTGCAGTCAGCAAGACAGTCAGATAGTCATACTGAAGGCAATCAACTCGTGCTTCATTCTATTTTCATTATGACTCTGTGATGTCGATGAGACATCTCACAGAGGATCCCCAAATGTTATCGATAATCTTCAAACCTTCTGTCATAGGGGTTGCCGAGACATCCTGATCGTTACACCGAAGTCATAGGGGTTGCCGATGTTTCTTCGTTGGAACAATGTGGTATTGGGGAGACCACATACCGAGATCACTATGTCAGGCCAAAAGGCACACATTATATCTAAGTTGCCAGGACATAAGAAAGCTCCCGCCAAACCGCATATTTCATTTCATCCGCCTCGCTATAGTACATAGATATCGGGGAGACTCTATGCCGATAGCCTTGAGCTTCATCGAGAAGGCTAAACAACCAAAACTTGTCACCGTGACCCATGATATCTCCTTTCGAAGAACCCACCTATTTTATGTATGTCGCTATAACCTATCACACTTGGGGGGACCTCGCATAGACTAAACAATGTTTCACCGAAACACCCCAAGCATTTATCACTTCCCCAAGACAATATAGAACTCATGCCGAAAGCCATACATAAATCCACATGTAAGGTCGGCGAGACTAAAGGTCACTCACCAAGACCTTACAATGAAAGTCGTGACTACATCCGATATGCAATCCATACTTGCCAGTCGGCGTAACAAAATGGAATCACCATGACATTATACCGAAACAAAATGTTTGGCTGATAAGAAACCACTATGCTCAAGTCAGTAAGACAAAAGATATTCGATAAGACCCTACCCCGAATGCCATGACATATGCTGATAGGGGTCATTACTATCGCCGAAACAAGATGGATGTTACGCCAATAGACCTGCATAGAACAAATGTCAACATAGAAGCAACATGGGTCGGGGAGACAGTGGGAAACCTATGCTGACACAGACAAGAATGTGGAAAACGCACACATAGATGATCTCAGGGACAAAATTGAGCCAAAATGTGAGTGAAAAAATCATGAAATAGGGAAATATGTAATAAGGACTCATATGAAAAATATGCAAAATCATCAAATTTTAATAGTTCCAATAGTATTCTCTTATTGTGATGCTTTTCCTTTTGTCAACGGAATCTTCTAATATTTTCAACTGCTTGATGAGGCCAAGAGAATAGATATTCAAACCTACACCTCCATCCACCAAGACCCTTTTGATTTTTCTCTTATTTATGATGGATTCCAAGTGAAGTGCACAGTTGTGAGATGGTTGGGCGGGAAAATCTTGGTCAGAGAATGTAATGAGATTACTCGTTATGATATTTCTGACCATAGCTTGGAATTGCTCCACATCGAGATCTGCAAGGACAGTTGATGAGGCTAATGCTTCCTCAAGGATCTTTTTATGAGCTAATGATATTTTTAACAACTCCATGATGGAGATATGTGCTGGTGTTCTCTTAAGTTGGTCTACAACATTGTAACCATGCGGAACAGATCTACATGAGGGGACTCTATTTGGTTGGGATGATCTTGCGATGGTGACTTTTCCGCCTCTTGTGGTGACTCCACAATCTTTGGCATGGGTGCCTTTGATGGTGATGACCATGCAGTGTTCATTTAGGGATGCAATGAATGATTCATAAATATGATTTACACTGCCCTTCCCTTTATCATTTTTATTCCCTTTGTTGCCATGATTCAACATCGGATTTGTGTATATCTTAAGGTCCTGATTTATCATAGGTTGTTCCACGTTTATGATTTTCTTATCAGTGAGATCTTGGATGATGTTTTTGAGTATCATGCAACTGTTTGTGGCGTGGCCTTTTATTTTATGAAATTCACAAAGTTGATTCTTGTTGTACCAAGGAGGTTTGACATCGAGTTCTTGGTAATTCTCAAATGTAGGAGGTTGGATGAGTTTTTCATCTATCAAATTTTTCATGATGTCCTCAAGTGGTTCCCCCAAAGTAGTGTATTTTCGTTTGGGATAATTTTTGCATTTAGGTGGTCCCCTTTGGTCATTGAGATTATTGATGGTTGGATTGTTGTTTGGTTGGTATGTCGTGTGATGATTGTTTTGGTGTTGTTTTTGAGTTTTTGGTGGGTGTATTTTGGCGTGGACCACTAATGACCACCTTAGCGTCAGCAATGCCATAATTAGTGATTTTTTTGTTCCTTGCGCACGTGCAAGGTTTATCATTGTAATTTGATGGTGGGTAGTTATTTTGTTGTTCGTGATATGATGTCGATTCAATGGGTTGAGTCACAAGGGCTCTTTTGATGCTAAGTGCTTTGGGGATCAATTGATCATATGTGGTGATACCCTAAACCTTGACATGAAATGCCAAGCATCCTTCAAGGTTGGCTATGATGGTACAAATTTGTTGTTCTGGCATGGTCCACTTGCTTCGGTTGGCCTTGGATTGTCATCATTGTAGGAATGAGGTGAATGACTCACCCTTTCCTTGTTTTAGAGCGTAGATTTGTTTGAGGCTAACATCCATTGCAATGTTGTAGGCATAATTTTTAATGAATGTGTCTCTAATTTCTTGGAATGTTCTAATTCCTGAAGGTAAACGAGAGAACCATTCTCTAGCGGGGCCTACCAAGCTTCTAGGTAATAGTTGCATCAGATAAGTGTCATCATATGCAACCTCCATGCAATGAACTTGGAATTCCCTAATGTGATCTTTAGGGTTTCCCATCCCTCGATATTTGTCAAATTTTGGGATTTCAAATCCCTTGGGGAATGGTTTCATCTCTCAGCTCCTATCAAATGGATAGGGACACAAGTTTCTTGGTGTTTTGGTTGTTCGCCCTGATTGAAGGTCGAGCACTTGTTGTGAGAGTAACCTGAGTTGTGTTTTTGTATCACTTTGTGGATCAGGGGGTGGGATGAAAGTGTTTTGGGGTGTTTCAATCGTGGGTTGGATGGGTGGGTTGGTTGGCATGTTATTTGATGGTATTTGTATGTTGTGTTGAGCGAGGTAGGCTTCCACCTACTTTTGTATTAACAACACTTGTTGATCTTATTATTGCTGCGCTAAGATTTGTGCTTGTTGTTGTGCTTGTTGCTATTTCAACAACGCTTGTTGTTGTGCTTGCTATTGTTCCAAAAATTCTTGTTGTTGGGCTGCCAATTGTGTTGCTTCTTGTTGTTCCCAATATTTCTTTAATACTTTCTCATATGCTTACAATTGTGCTGCTTGTCTTTGTGCAAGAAGTTGTGTTTGATATTGAGCTTCTGCTTGAGCTTGTGCTTGTGCTGCTTGTTGTTGTAGTAAGGTTTGCGCAACCTTTTGTGCTTGCAATGCTTGCAATTCTTGAGCGGCTTGGGTGGCTTTTTGTTGTTGTTGTTGTAATAATGCTTGGGCTTGTTGTACTTGTAATGTGGCTTGTGCTATTAGGACAGCTTGCGCAGCTTGAGCAGCTTGCTGAGAAACTAGTTGTTCGGCTTTTTGTTTTTGAACTTGTAGGTATCCTCTTTGAAAAGAAGTTTGCAATGCTGCATCATTTTGGCTTGATGTTGTGGAACTTGGTGGTGGTGGGGGTGGAGGTGGATTTGGAATGGTATTCGTGAGTGTGGATGGTGTTGTTAATGTGGTTGGTCCTTGAGAGACCATGCTTTGTGACATTAAAGGGGTGTTTGATGATGTTTCAATTGTTTGTGCATTTGTCATTTGTTGTTGTGATATTAACGACAAATTTTGAGCATTTTGTAAAATGTTTTGGTTGATATTTGGGATGGTGGTTTGATTGGTATTTGGTAGAGGGGGAAGCCCTAAACCGAGGAGTGGTGTGGATGATGATGGTAATGGTGGAAGCGGTGGGAATGTGAGGGGTTCAAATTCTTGTGAAAATTTTGTGATGTCAAAGATGCCTCCTGGTTCGAACATGTCTCCTTCCTCTTATGAATTTGCGAGGAGAGGATTTTGACATGTTGCGAGAAAAAAGGATGATGATGGATCGTGATGGAAAGTGAGAGGAACATTCATTTGTAATGGGTTTTTCAATATGTTTTTCTTGAAGGTGGTATTTGCGTCCAAGTTTTGATTATTAACAAGGGTATGTGCTTGAAGAGCTTGGAGAAGTGTATTTCCCTTATTAACATTGGGTTGGGTTGGAGCAATAGATGTCGTGATTTGCAGAACGTTTTGCACGATGCTTTAGGATGGGGGTGTAGATGAGATGGGAATCGTGGATGAGATTGGAGGAAATGATGTCTCCACTATGGTACTCACATCAACATCTGAAGGTAGTTTGGCCCCTTGTTTTGCTAGTTCAAGCATGTATAACGAAGGGTTGAGCCTCATCATGATGTTGATGATTTTATGGGTTGCAGGATTTTGTAGCATTTCGGTCATTTCGTCATTTCGTCATTCCAAAAGTAAGATCTCCTCAGTTTTCCTCTTGCATATTTTGTGATGATGTTGGAAGGTTAACCGTGAGAGTTCTCGACCCAATAGGATTCATTTTAGGAGTATTTTGACTTAAATCACTTGAAGCGAGTGTTTCTTTGTTGGTTTCCATGCTCTTCTTGTATTGAGATCTAGTTTGAACCATAAAACAAGGATCATTTTTCAAAAATGGGAGATGAATCTCTTGGTTCTTTGAATTGATCTTTATTTTATGCCTCAAAGTGGAAAATGTTAGGATATCTTAAGGATCAAAAGCTGATATGATGATGATGTAAGGGATGGATGATTTGGATGATATGATCTTTTGATAAATCTTGAAGGAGATACTAGGCTTTTGGGACTTTTCAGATGTGTTGCAGATTTTGATTTTGGGATTTTCCCTTGATTGATTTTGATTTTGATTTTGATTTTGAGCAAATAGACCCTAAGATTTTTGGATGATTATCTAAGGGATAAATTTGATCAAAGGATGATAATTTGAATAATTGTGGGAAGAAGGATGCATTTGCCCACACCTATCCAAACAAGATGATTGATTTTGATTTTGAACAAATAGACCCTAAGATTTTTGGATGATTATCTAAGGGATAAATTTGATCAAAGGATGATAATTTGAATAATTGTGGGAAGAAGGATGCATTTTCCCACACCTATCCAAACAAGATGATAGTTTCACTAAGCATATGACGAAGGATTCATCTACATATACTAAGCTAAACAAGGTGATTTTGACTAAGCATATGCAAAAGGATGCATCTAATCATACCTAGCCAAAGGTGATTTTGATAATGTTTTCAAGGATTTAGTCTCAATGATTTTGATGATTTTTTATTTTGCCAAAAATCCTAGTATTAAGGATGATTTCAAGATTTTCAAAAGGTGATTGTGAGATGATCTTTGTTTTGATGTTTCGAAGGATGGATGAAAAGGATTTTGATTTGATTTAATCCTAAAGTGAACCTAAAAAGACACTTCGTTTGCCTAGAATTAGGTATTGAAGAATAAGCTTTTCTCTAAACAAGATGTTCAAACTCTCTAAAAAGATTTGGGTTTTAGCTGTAATAGAATGCATACAAACTAGGATTTTTTCTTGAAGCCTTCTTGTAAAATTTGAAAAGAAGTCTTTGTCTGACTTCGTATAACATAGAGAGATGTTCTTGATGGGCTATCAGACTAAGGGCTTTCACCTTCAGTTTCTTGATCTTGATTTTTCGCAAAATCATTGGAGACACATGTGTGGGGTCCAATTGTCTTTAATATTTTCTTAATGGATTATTTTTAACACAAACACACTCTTGATTAGATTTCAAACTAAATGTTCAATGTCTCAAATTCGTCTTATTTCACAAGGTATATTATGCGAAACTTTCATGAATTTAAAGCAAAGATTACCTATTGTTTAACTTTGGTGGGAAAATCGAGATGTAAATTCAAGTGCTTAGAAACCTCTAAGGATGTAATCCCAAGGGTAAGCAATAAAACGATAATTTTTTCAATGGTATTTGCCTCCTAAAGGGTTTGAAATTTGGAGGATCATGTTGAATGTTTGTTTGCAAATGTTTTCAAATCAAAGCACTATGTTTTCAAACAATGTAACATCCTAGCTCAATTGGTACGTTTTTCTTAGTGAGCTTGCCTCATGCCCTTCGTAGTAGAAGAGATGATTTTACATGCAACCAAGGATAAAATATAAAGGTATGTTAAGAATGAAGTCTTAACCTCTATATTTCAACCAAGATCGGACATGGCAAGTAACTTCTTGGAATCTAAGTTCCAATGCACCACTTTGATAAACTCGTTGGATGGACTGGTTGGAAACTACAAACAAGGTTCTCAATGACACAAAATCAGTGACATGGCACCTTGTGAGCGTCCACCAAGCCACTAAAGGCTTTAATCAATCCTACTAGGGGCTCTTATACATTTTACGGTAGTACCCTATTCTGAAAGACACTGTACGACTAAGGCCTACATACCATGAGGACTTGATAGTTTAGTCTTATCCATTTGTATACCGGCCTGAATGAAAAAATGGTTGGAGTCGTCTTCGATTTCTCCTTTCAAATGTGTCTCTTATGCAGGCCCCACTAAAGGTAAACAATAGCAAGCAAGCACATCCGTAGTTCGATCGACCTTCATTTCGAAACAAAGGGAGAACACACGTGATATACCTAACTCACACTCGTAAAGTATTTTTTTCAATTTTAAACACAAATCGAAGTGTGGAGGAAATCTTTTATGCAACTTAATGTCATCAAAAGACTTTTGGTTCTCAAGATTGTTGTGAAGTGCGAGAGAAGTGCATATGCCTTTTTAGATGAGATTACTTTGAATAAGCGATTACAAAACACGAAAAACACATGTTCATTTTAAGCCTCAAAGCAATGATGAACTCGTTTTAAAGCACCAAATGAAATATGAGTTAGCCTAAAATAGAAAATTAAGGCATATGACAAAACCCTCCAAGCATTTTGAAATGTTCGTTTTAAAAACCAAAGGTGAGTTAGCATGAAACTGAAAATTAAAGTAGGTGACGGAAGCTCAAAGCATTTAAAAATGCTCTTTAGGTTTCAATTTTGATGCTTGAATATTTAACTCCGATTTCGCTTTCGTTTTCGTCCAACTCCACTACTTGATTCCAATGTGTGATTTTGATGTCAACTTTCACCTATAGAAGATTTACAAACAAGAGTTATGCATGAAAAATGATAAAAGTATAAAATGTCAAAATTGACAATAACCCTTATACTTATTTCCATAAAATAACAATTGGTTTCAAACCCTCCCCTTTTGACATATAAAAATCATAAAAGATTAGTTAATTTCAAAACCTCTATTTGATATAGAAAAATCCCTAAAGACTAATTGATTTCAAAATTTTGGACCTATAAAAACCATAAGAGATTAATTAATTTCAAAATATTTATTTGGTATAGAAAAATCCCTAAAGACTAATCGATTTCAAAATTTCTTGTACATATCATCCTTACGTTAGTAGCAGAAATAATCATTGAATACGCCAAGAGCTTAATTTTTGCTTCTCTTTACCTTGCTCATCACAGTTTGACTAAAGAAACATATGCTTAATGTTTGTTAAAAAAAAAGGGAATAATAACTAAGGAAATGTTATATAGATAATGATAATACCCTTAATAAAACATGTACGTTGACCACAACACTCCTTGCATTGGCGTCTTAGCAGCTCAAGTTGGTAAAACAACAACAAAAAAATAGACCAAGACTGAGGAATCTATTTGTCTCACTTGCCATTGTGCCAATCTCGAGACAACGACCCTACAACTTCAATATAAAATACAAACATTAAAATGCCCACACTTATTTCCTTTGCAACATGAAATATGAACCATATTGACTGCCAACTATCGAGTCATGATTACGACCAACCAACTTTTGTTACAACGAATAGATACAACGATCAAAATGAATACCTGTGAATCATATGAATAGATACAGTGATTAAAATAAATACATGTTAATCATACGAATGTGAATCACATTTATGGCCAACCACACACGTCTTGATTAGGTAGTCTCATCAAAGTTTTGTGTTGGCCTTAGTGACAAATCAGTCGCTTCTATTGTAGCAAACATAATGAAGTGCCTGTAGACATGGTGGAGTACTGAATTGTGTCTTATCAAAATCTTTGTGTGGCCATAAGTTGGCTGGTCGAATATTTATGTCTATGCATCATCCAAAAAATTAAATGAACTTCTCAGTGCAACACCTCCTAATACCCTGACTAATGAATGGTGGAGTGTGAAGAGCTCATGAAATGTGTGATCAACGCTAAAAGGGGGACGAGGGATGATTCTTCTAGATGCCCATAATAAAGGCTAAACAACACGCTTTAAATTTCTTCTAAGGATAGAAAACAACTCATTTGTGGTGGTGATACAACCGTGAGTCTAAAGTACTCAAATGTCTTATGAACTGACTGAAATCTACCAACCATAGCCCCATAGCCGTTTGTGAGCACATATCTCCTGGTAATGATCAGATTTTTTGCAGAAACTAAGCTGAAACTGTAAGCCACAGATGAATGACATTATCGGCTAAGGAAATGGTAGAAAAAAAAAGACAAAAAAAATTCTTTCATGAATAAGCTAGAATAAGAAAATGAGGAACGATGCTAAGAAGTTTAAATGTTGTGGAAGAAGAATCATGTACTTGCCTCACAATAATTATATAGTTTAAACGTTAAATCTACAAAATTAAGATAAGAAGATGTTTGTATAGTTTTCACAATAATTACAGTGTCAATTCACAATTATAACTACCTTCATGACTCGTTCACTATGCCTCCTATGCTCGTGCAAGGGAATTAAGACACCGATAGAAAGTGTAAAAAAAAATAAAAAATAAACAAATGCAGTGATCAAAACAGAGCACAGAAATAGAGAATAGTTCATCCAACATATCAGAAAGGAGATTGAACCTCTCTACCAAAAGGAAAGACTCCTATGGAAAAAATATCTCAAAATACTGAAATATATAATCAAATCTGGACTTATTTTGGAAATGGATTTACACTTTTTCCCTCCCTCTAGCGCCATATGTGAGCATGCTTTTAAAATCTGCAAACACTAAACTTCAAACATGGGTTAGTACCTACAAATTCCTCAAGAATACTCCTATGAAATACCTTGTAAATGCTTCAAAATGAAACAAAAAGCATTATGAAAACAATAACAAGTTACCTATTCCATAGTGGATTGGTGTCAAATGTGTCAATGACCCTTTCCCAATCCTTGCTCAAAATCTAAAATGATGAGATGTAGTGGAGATGAAGAGGAAAATTAGTTCTCAAACCAAGAGAGTGACTTTGCATAAGTTGTAGATGCCTTTGATGAAGAATGATGTCTTTATTTATAGATTTTCTTGATGAGAGATTGGCCAAATGGGTGAATGTGGGACTAAATGTAAACCAATGAAAGGAGCCACTTGTCAAGTTGTGATAGGCTGAAGGTTGTGCAAGATTTGGGAAATGTACCCAAGAGAGGGAGTTTCAAATTCAAAATTGTGCAATAAATTTTGAGAGGGGGACAAGAAAATGAGAAATAAATGCAATGTTGGAGGGACAAGTCAACTTGTCCTCATTTTCAAATTTGAAGGAATATTTTGTTTTATGCCAAGTTGATGGAAAATAAGGGTTTTAATAAATCAATAAATTGATTTATTTGTGCAAGTGGAAAAATATAGAGAATCCAAGTGGTTAGGATTAAGCATTTAATCAAGGATTAGATTAATTAAGCTGATATTAGATGATTGTGACATTCAACTTAGACTTTTGGGTTTGTTTAAATTAAATGAGAAGAAATTGATCATTAGAGATTTAATTAAATAACATTGATCTATTTAATTAAATGCATATCTTTAGAATTTTAATTGATTTATTTAATAACCTTTAGGAGATTGATTAAATAAACCTAATTTATTTAATTGATGATAAAATTTGATGCATAATGCCAATTTGACATGTCTACACCATTTAAATCAAAGGCCATTTTAAACAAGAGCTGCAGAGTAGTGAATTTTCTGCCAAAAAGTTCTAGAATAGTTATGTTTTAATTTGTTGTGTTTGATAATTTTAAGCAAAACTGATGATAAAACAAATAAATAATAGGTATATAAAAATCAATTTTTCGTCTAATGATAAATATTTGACATTTATAACTATATTCTAGGATTACATCAACATGTAATATATGTATAATCTCATAATTGTCTTGACATAAGTTTCTTGAATATCTCAAAAGGTACTGAAGTTATTTGTAATATACATTAGAAAAAAGAAACATCTTAAAGTTTTTAAAAATATTTAGACCTATTCTTTAAACATATCTTCATGCTTTATCATCATTTTCCTGATGTGTTCCATTTTATCCTCTAGGAGATTCTGCAGAAAATGACTTTGTCCAAAGCCATGCAAAACTTTCGTACATGTGTTGTTGATGTTTGGTTTTGTGCAACAATGTGCACAACCTTGCTACTCCATCCAAGATCATTCCATCCATCCAAATTGTTATCATAATGAAAGAGTATAATGGTGAAATTATCTAAAAGAAACTAATATGAAAGTCCAATTTTAACAATAAATAATTCAATTTGGAAAGAATCAATTATGTGAAAATATGATAATAAAATTAAATTGTCAGGAATAAAATTATGAACCTTCTGAACAATGTAATCGAAATTTTCGTTCTATTTAATTTCAATAGTCATGGCTAGTAAATTATGATGTTGATTCCCCATATCTTGCCACATGAAATTTGGAACAAAACTTAGCAACTTTTGTATTTATCAAGATAGAAAATTGAACTAAAAAAGAATGCAATTACATACAATTATACAACTCGAGAATTAAAAATAAGGGGCAAGTTAAGTGATCTAGAAAGGTAATTGGGACATATGATTGTCAAAGAAGAAAGAAAATAAGGAGCTTTTTTAATTGATGTACAAATTTAATCCTACCTGCGAACTATTTCATCCCATTCAGGAGTAGTGAAACTAATAACAAGTTGAAGAACCTGGAATTCTTTTTTGGAGGGACTAAACAATGCACCATGAAGAAAAACATAACTTTAGCAGTTGGAAAATGTCATAGATAATTACCTCCAATAGAGAGAATCCGTACATTGTTTATGAGAAAATTTAAAGTACCTTGTTGAGCATTCCATAGTGATGCAAAGTTCCTAATATATTCCTAACAGAATGAAGGGAAAGGAGATCCAACTCCATGACTTGTACAAAGGAAGATACTCAATAATATCAATAAGTCAAATAAGATGTCAATTTACATGATATTTTGATAGTAGAAAAGATAAAATGAGGGTAAAAGGTAAGAAATCGCAATGAGAGGAACAAAGAGAACTTCAAAAACACCAGTAAATTGTAGATAATTGATGGAAAATGTCAGTAAAATATATTTCTCAATTAGGATGAGAGAAAGAAATCCATGTTGACAAAAATGCCAACAAAGAATCCACCAAGTCAAAATTAATGAACACCTATAATCGAGTGAGAATGGGGAACATCATGTGTGCAAATAAAATATGAATAGAAATTTATGACCTTCAAATAATATCATCATAAGAGAAGGTAGAAATGTTCTTTGGATACTAGTGACTAATGTTGATGAGTAGGAAAAAAATGTTATACAATATGATGCCAATGAAAATGTAAGGTTGCAAGATATTCTTCAAAAATGTTATCATAGAAGCCTAAGTTGATTAAATTTCCCATGTATTCCACCTTTCAACTTTAAAAGTAAAAAGATTCTGGTAGAGGATTAGATAAATGCAAGAAAATCAAGTACTTCAGCACAAAATAAAGATACATACAATGCCTAACTAGTTGTAATTATGCTTCCAATGAAAGACAAGATAATGTACCGTAATGGGCTATATAATGAGTAGGGCTAATAGATTTCCTTAGAAACTAGAGGTTTAGAGAAAATCCAAATTGCTAAAGGAAGATGAAAAAAACAAAAACATGGTAAATCATTCATAACCTAATTTGAACACAACATTCATGATTCAAGAAACATCAAGTATTCAACTTCTTGGAAACATTTCAGCCAAGGGTGACCGTATAAAATAGCATAAGATAAAATTGTAATTGATCCTCTCCTTGAATTGATTTATCCTCAAAGCAAGTGGAATTATGCATTTTGATAACTCATTTATGTGTCCCTTCTCCAATCAGGTGCAAGGGCATGAAGTGGATTGAAGTAAAAACATTTCATTTCTCTAGTCTTCTCTTGTAAAGGTGATTAGTTGAAATCTTAGGCTAACTTAGGAAAATCAACTTTACTATTTACAGAATGAACAAAATATACTGGGTATGCATAGGTCATATTCATGACCATTAATCAATGAAACTGCATCTGGAGGAGGTGATCAACCAATGCATGAAAAATCCCACACCTAAGGAGAGGCTTGAGCCCACAAATTGGGGAAAAAAAATCCCTAGAAGTAACCCAATAGGGTCGAAATCATATGATAAAAGCATCATTGTGTGAGTAAAGACATTTCAATCAAACATCTTTTAACAAAAATACAAGACCCTGATGTATATGGGAATGTGTTGCCTCTGTAAATGAGATAGTTCATATGATTTTTATAGATGTTTCTCAACTTTATAGGTTAAAATAAATATTCAGGTGCTTGTTAATCATTATCTGACCACTTTACTAATAGGTCATATAAGGGCTTGAACTAAAAGGGGAAAATTCATCAAGCACGCTCCCAACTTTCCTCACCTATCACAATCAAATCATGATGAATAGAAGCATAGGATTTTCCAAAGAAAACCTCAATCATTCAATGAGAAGAAAACTCACATGCCTATAAAAATCAATATATTTTTTTTCCCAAAGGTTGTATATTACATTTTCTCTAAAATTAAAATCACCTAGCGGCAGAAGCTAAGCAGGTCTACCTAAGGGGTGAGGTGGAGATCCAAAATCAAACCCCGCCTAAGAACTATTGTTGTGATAATGTTGTAGTGATAGAAGATATGAAAAAAATGTGAGTTACAAGATTAGAAATTGGGAGCCTTGTCTGAGCCCACAAAAACATAACTGGAGCTTGTTAGCCTCTAGAGTTGGCATCATTCCTAGAAGATTTGCGAGTTCTTAAATAAAATGCATCTAAGCTTACTATATTTGCAAATTTTTTAAGAGTAATAGACAATTTTACACATTTTTATTAATAAATATTTATGCATATTATATGCATTTCCTATTCCATAAACTTAGATGATTCACCATGTATATTGCACTTATCCCACTCAAATTTTACCCTGAACCTTTCAGTGATTTTGGCTTACATAGATTACTTCACCAACTTCCACTAAGATGAACATCCTATTGTATATTAAACTAAAATTGAAGTTTATGTTGAAGTTGATGTCGTAATACTCCATATAATATTTCATCCATTTTGATATTAGTTAAAATATCATAAGCACTTGAGTCATGAAACTATTGTTGAACTTTGATTTTAGAACATTGTATAGAAAACCACAAGCTACTATGGATTTAACATAAGCATTTGCAACATATAGTTTCTTAACCTAAGCTAAGGATAACCAACTATGTCACAACATATTATAACATAAATATGTTCTATTGAGTCATTAGTAAGTGAGAATTTTGTCAAGCTACTGTGTCAAAAATTTGATTGACTAATTTCCACTTATTTCAGTAAATTCCTTAAAGCCTTTGAGAAGAAAATTATATACACTTTGCTAAATCCTACATAAAATACCTTTTCTTAACATCAAATTCATTGCTAAGTGACCCTTAACTTAATCACTAGCCTCCAGTGCATTTCCTCCTAATAATAAGTGTAATCATTTGGATCTCTAGTATCCAATACATTTTAGCAAACTACTCAACAATTGAGCTTGGAATTTGAACTAGGTATCTCAATAGCTCAAAATTAAAATATTAAACACCAAGGAGACTAGAGAATATTAATCTATTTCAAAAAATATATTTTAAAGAATTTCACCATCTACTTATATTACAATCAAGTTTAGTATATTGCTAGAATGATGAGACAAAGTTAAAATTGAAAGTTAGGTCAGAATAGCCTATAGGACAAAGCACAATAAAATTGAAATTTATGCCTTCACCACCAATTATTAAAAACTCAACATATTGGCTCTCTATGCAAGTCAATTCATCCAATCTTTAGTTTGTCATAACCATAGAGAATCATATAAATTTAGCTTTCCATAACCAACAGTGATGAAGCATGATATAATTGAATATCAACAAAACATTGACTGATCATGCCAAATTAAAGAATAAAAAGTCCTGCTAAAATGAAGGTCAAATGCAAATAGATTTAGTGGTTAACAAAACAAAAATCAGAATGCAAAAATTTGAAAACCATGAAGCCGAAACACTGAAAACATCAACAGAAGTCCAAGAAACTAGGAAAGAAGGGGTTACAAATTCAATAGACACCAGAGCGAAGGAATCTAAGCATGAAACTAAAACCTTGATGGATTCAAAAGGCACTAAAGTACAAAATTCCATAAATATTGAATTACAAGAGCAAGCTCAATCCCTAGAAAATTACAAGGTTAACATGAACCCTCTTGTAACAATGCAACCAAAACATGAAAACCCACATGAAATTTCTCAAAATCCTACCAACAAAATGAAAACCAAAATTGAATTCGTTGTACCTATATCAAATTCCAAAAGGTGGGTACTCTGTAATTATTATTTCAAAATTCCCTTCCCATTCCTATTTAAAAACTTGGGAAAATCACTTACAGCAGAGCTCTTCACAACCTTGGGGAAAGAAATGGATTTTGAAACTATCTAAGCTGAAATGTAAACCATTGTAGTTTTTCTGAGCACGTTCAATAGAGGAAAGCATGCAGTGGCTATCCAGCCTTGAGAATGCACCCACCATGGATCCTCATGCATATGCATAACTTTTTTTTCTACTCAATCATTAAGTTTTAACTTGCTATTTTTTTTTAACTACAGTGATGGCAATGCTATTTTTTTAAACTACTATAGTGACATTTAATATACAATAGACTTGGAGAAAACTGAAGTTGAGTTTTATTATTTTTCTTTATGAATATTTTATTAAAATTTTTAATAAAATTATAGTTGGGTATGTGCAAGATCTTCATGGAAAAAATAGGCCCTTAAGTGGCAAAAAAAATAGAAAAATCAAAGTTAGGCAACTTGAAGTAAAAATTTGAATAAGTTATCTATATTATTTAAAAAATATGTAAGAATAGAATTTTTAGAAAATTGAATGTAGTTTCTAAAATACTAGGTTTATCTTTTTGTAAAAACAAAACTCTATTTCATGAAAATTTAAAATTTTAATGAAGTGGTACTTAAATTTAGGGAAAAAATAAGAAGTAGGTGTTTGTCTGATCACCCTAACCACAATAAAATGATAATATTTTTTTATAATATTTTAGATATAAGTAGAGGACTCATGCCCCGATATTATGCATATTCTTTTGTATTTTTTTTCCAAGTAAATAATTAATTATGAATTTTTAATTACAAATTCTTAAAAAATATAAAAACTCATATGTCTGACCACCTTAACTTGGTCAAAACTTCATGAAATTCATTTTTTCTTTTTTTAATCCTATAGTATGTGAAACACGGAATGTGATTAATGTTCTGGATTCAAAAAATGTGATACCATTTGAAATCTATAGATGCTTTTCAATCAACCTATCAATCAAGACTTTAGTCATAATTTGAATAGAAAATGAATAATAATTAATTATTCAATTAAAAGTAAAGCATAATTTATATCAATGGAAAGCTAAGAATATCCTTTAAAAACCTTTTTTGTTTCATCAATTTTGGGTAAAAAAATAGTCAACAACCACATACCCATCATATTGCCACTTTTTGGCCCATCATGATCCTGTACATACCCAATTGATAAATGTACAATTTATATTTTTTATAAATTATTTTTTCTACATTAATTTATAATTTATATAAAAAATATTAATATATATTTTTATTTAAAAAAATAATTCATAAAAAATATTAATTATTTATTTTAGATATTTTTTTATAATTTAAATTGAATCTATATTTATTAAATTAAAAGTCTAAAAAATTATTTCATTTATAAGTTTATAAAAATATAATTTTATTAATATTTATTTTTATACTTTATACTTTAAAACATATGTTCATATTTAATATTATATTTTAAGATAAAAAATTATTATATATTTCACAGTTATCTCCATATGCTACAATTAATTTTATTTTTTAAATTAAATCCTATTTTATATATATCATAAATTAATCCAATATCATAAATCTTCTAATATTTATAAATCTATACTTTATCATGATATAGTATTTATAATTTCATACAAAGAAATAAGTAGTTAAAATAAATTTCAAAATTAAAATAGAATAAATTAAATACACAGTTAAAATATATCAAAATTTAAATATTAATGAAAATAATAATTAAAAATAAATAATAATAAATATTTAAATAAAAAAAATTGTAATTTATTACAATTGAAATATTAATTAAATATGCACCTTAAAAATATAATTAATATATTACAAATAATAGTAGCATTATTATTCTATACAAATTTTAATTATATTTTATTTGTTTTAGATTAAAAATAATCATTTTATGTAATTCTAAAATAGATTTATATAATTATGTAAATAGTTTGATATTTGATAATTATATAGTCAAACTCATGTAATAAATGATTTATCTAAATGAATCTATAATTTTAATAAATATAATCAAAATGAATCTATAATTTTAATCAAATATATATTTATTAGACTAAAACCTATACAATATTAAATCATATTATATTTAATTTTATTAGGTTTATAAAACTATCATTTAATATTGTATATTATTATAAATTTTAGAGATTTTTTTTATAATTTAAATTGAATCTATATTTATTAATTTAAAACTCTAAAAATTTATTTAATTTATTAAGTTTACAAAAATATAATTTTATTAATATTTATTTTATACTATAAACTTAATTTTTTAAATTTCTATTCATCCAAAAATAATTCAAAAAAATAAAAAAGCTATACATCCTTGAAAAGATCCACTTGGAGAGAATATCAACATGCTACTTAGAAAAATTGCAATTGTGAATAAATCATGTCTCTATGAAGCCTCATAGTAATACTTTCTAATCATGGAGGAAGTTAGACCATGTCTACCAAATAATCAAATCATTTTGGTGGCCTAAATTTAGATTATTAATGTCATTTTTTCTATGTATACATAAAAAAATACCCCTCTTTCTCCAAAATCATTAAAATTTAGAGTGATTTAATTTATTAAGTTTATAATTTAAATATAATTTTATTAATATTTATTTTATATTTAATTTATTAAATTTATAAAAATATAATTTTATTAACACTTATTTTATATTGTAATCTATATTGTATAAGAAAATATGATTTAATATTCTATATTATTATATTTTATAAACTTATAATAATAAACAATATTAAATCATATTGTTATAAAATTAATAAAATTAAATATAATATGCTTTAATATTGTATAGGTTTTAGTGTAATAAATATATATTTAATTAAAATTACAAATTCAATTTCATAAATCATTAATAATATGCAATCATTTATTACATAAGTTTGACTATATAATTATTAAATATCAAACTCTTTACATAATTATATAAATATATTTTAGAATACATAAAATGATTATTTTTAATGTAAAACAAATAAAATCTAATATAATTAAAATTTGTATAGAATAATAATGCTAATATTTTTTGTAATATATTAATTATATTTTTATGGTGCATATTTACTAATATTCTGATTCTAATAATTACAATTTTTTTATTTAAATATTTATGATTATATATTTTTACTTATTTTTAATTATTATTTTCATTAATATTTAAAGTTTGATATATTTTAACTTTTCATTTAGTTTATTCTATTATAATTTTGAAATTTATTTTAACTAATTTTTTTTATAAAATTATAAATATTATATCATGACATAGTATGGATTTATAAATATTTGAAGATTTATGATATTGGATTAATTTATGGTATATAGAAAATAAAATTGAATTTTATATTATAAAATTAATTGTAGCATATGTAAATAATTGCTACGATTCCATTTTGAAATGAAAGTAATGGAAGTAATGGAAGCACATTAATCACTTATATGAGTGAAATTTGTCTAACAATTAGATTGAAGATAATTAAATTTTGAAACATGTTTTGTTATATAATTGACATGTATACATTGATAATAGATAAAAAAAATTCAAAAAAAAAAAAAATGCTTGAGCTCTCATTGGTTAAAAAAGAGAATTATTAATAACTAGCTAAAATCTAGTTGTAACACCTCTCTAACTCTAGCCTAGGTAAGATAGCATTTTGATTTTGAATTGATATTCTAAGTGTAAAATGTTGTTATAATGAGATTAGACATTAATTATTATGGATAGGAAAGGGATGATTTTGTAACACTTGTATCCAAGAGGCTTACGATATCTTGACCCTCTTCCTGATGATTGATGTTTCTTTGATGATACGTATGTGCACATGTACTTTGACATGTAATTGGAAGTGATGCAGGTACTGAGTATCGACTCCGCCTAGATCCATAGACCTAAGTGTACTCATATTCCCCGATGGTCATTACTCGAGATAGTCACAAGTCAAACGTCCCCTATCCTAGCCCAATGTACCTTGTTAGTGTAGTGTTTCCTTGTTGAAGTCTTACCATTCAATTACCTAACGGTAATGTTTGGAGCACCTTTCAGCTATATGTTTGGTGCACCTTTCAGTTCTATGTTGTTTACCAGTATGTCTCATTGAGTTGTTTTTTTATGCTTTTCGTGAATCTATTATGTGGCTATATATTTTGGTTGTCAATGTTATGATGTGTTTTCATTGGCATCTTTTTGTGGTTTCATATATGGTATTTCATTATGTTTAATTGATTTGAAATTTGGATGGTTTTATCCATGAGATTTAAAATATGTTATTTTAAATGATTTTTATTGATCATTTGAGAGAATGATATATTTCATTTAAAAACTTTTAAATGATTTTATTAATCCTATATGTGAGCCATCATAGATTTATTTAAATCTTCTTGGGGAGCTTGTGTGTATTTTAATGTTTGGATTTAAATTCTTATTATTATTTTTATATGAAAGAGGGAATGTTGGATATTTAGTGATTTTAATTAATTACTTTAGAGAGCATTAATAATTTACTCAATAAAATGATTTATTTCATTTTTATTGTGTTGAGGAGTTAGTTAAAAGGAAAATAAGGGGCAGTCTTATTTTGGATATATATACTTTTATTCTTTTCTTTTTGGGAGGAGTTATCTTTTTAGAGAAGAAAAATTTTATTTTAGGGAGAAGATAAAACCCCCACAATACAATTTGGACAACTGAGTTGGAGAAAAAACATAGAGATTTTCTAAGAAGAAATTTCTAGGTATTGGATTGTTGAATTCAGTGAACCATTTTCTTCTTGTTGCTTCATTTTGGGATCTCACCCTACCTTGCTAACAAAACATTTCTTCATTTCACATTTTGGCATATTTGAGGTATTATTTTGTGTTTTCCTTGAAATTTTTGAGTTATAAATGTATGCATGAGTGTTTGTTTAAATGTTTTGGAAGTCTTGGCAGGTGTTATGGAATTTTGGTTGTTGACTTTTCTTTTCAGCCTAGTTATGGTATTTATTTTTGAGGAAAGTATGTGTCTTTCTTAAATATGTACAAATCTCTTAGTTTAAACTCAAATCCAACTATGAGATTCACTTGGAAATGCTCAAATCTCAACTAGGTTGGAGTCCAAAATGAATTTGGAATATTTTATGATATGGCCAAAATTTGTGCAAATTGTTAAAAAATGTTTTTCCTTCCTTCTCTTTATCCACCTATTAAAAATAAAAAATAAAAGTGGATTCCAAGTATAAATGGCCAAATCTCAACTGGGTCTTTGGCAGATTTCAAGTCTGGGCACTTTATTTTTTATCAAATTTGTGCCTACTTGTTAAAATGACGTTTTTCTTTGCTGATCTTTTACCACCTGTTAAAAGAATAAAATAAAATTTGATTCCATGTAGAAACATCAATATCTCAACTAGGTCTTTGTTCGATTTTTAATCTGGGCACTTTCATTTTTCATGTTTTTGCCCAGCCACGCTTAAAATGACATTTTTCTCAACAACACTTTATTTCGGGTCATAAAATTGAAAATTAGAGATTGAATCCATCCTAAAACATCAAAATTTGAACTGGGTTGTTGTCCAATTTTAGATCTAGGCACTTTTATTTTTTGATGAAATTTTTTATGTCTCTCAAGCATTTGAACAGCTGAAACCGTGTTGTGTCACTGCCACTTAGTAGATTTTATCTGATTTAAAAATGGTTTTTACGGGATGGTTTTATTGTATGAGCATCTTCATGTTGTGATATTGGCTTTAATGCATTGTATTTTATGTTTTCTTTGTGTGTGATGTGAATGTTGGCCATATGTTACCATTGCCTTGTTATTTCTACTTGGGCCTTGTGACTACCTCTGAGCATGGTGGGGTGGTCTTTTTTGAGTCCACATGGTAGGGAGGCGTTGCCACCACGATTGGGGACCGGTGTACATGTTATTGGAGCACCATTTGGAGTTGATCTATCTTATATTTACCTTATCTATGGACGTATCTTATTCGTAAATATGCCATTGTACTCATGTATATTCCTTTATGGATATTGTTTTCTCTTGAAAGAGAAGATATAATCATATAAATTAAAGAGAAGAAATATTATGTTTATATTTAGTTTACGGGTTCCAATGTTGGTATCAGACTCGCCTATACTATAATGATTATTATGGCTTTTATTTCAAAAGTTTCATGCAAAATTAGATCTATGGCTTTGTGATTACCCTCATGCAATGGTCTGCAAAGTTTCGGTGCATCAATAATTTCTATTTGTTGTTTTGTGTCACTACTGTAAAGTTTCAGAGCAAGTAGTTCCAGAGTAGAAGCTTTCAAAGTAGAAGCTTTCAAAGTAGGAAGTTCCAGAGCAGGTAGTTCTAGAGCAGGAAGTTCTAGCACATTAGAGGTTTTGGCATATTGTCTCTGTGATGTTACTGTAGAAAGTTTTGGAGCTATCTTGTTTGCTCCTATTAAAATTTTCTTTAGAGAGTGGATTAGTCTTCTCCTTTTGGTAGTGATTTCAGCCATGTTTTGCCATGTTTGTTGTCAATATATCGTATTGGCAACTTCTTTCTGTGTAAGTTATTGTCCATGTTTTCAAAAAAAAAAAAAATTTGTCCTCTTTTGGCTCTTACCCTTCGAGGTTGCATAGCGGGATGTTACATCTAGTATCAAATCCCATGTTCACACACCGGGAGCTTTGGTGTACTTGAGCCTTCTATGTTATGATGTGATTTTCATTTGTGGCATGAGCTTGTTATATTTTTTTTTTTCATAGTATTGTTGATTAGCATTTGTGCCTTATTTTGGCTTATAGATCACCTTTGCAGTGATCTATTTTGATGCATTCCTTGTTTCCTTTAGGATACCCCTAAGGGCAGATCCAAAGGAAAAGTTAGAAGTAGAGCCCATGTTGCAGCATTGGGATCCCTGCTTATGGTTGATACTTGCTTGGTGTGTCATGTGTGGTGGACAACAACAAGTTTTGTTGTTGTTTCCACCCCTTGCGTGTCCTATTGAGGAATGCTTCTGTGTGAGGGTTTGTTAGATCCTTGAACCTACCAAGAAGTGTGTTTTGATTGGTCTCCTTGATGTCTGTCTCCTTCATTGTGTATACAAATGTGACCCTTGAGTGGTCCCTGACTATGGTTGTATCCCATGTGGTTGTAGTGTGCTTGATGTGTGTGTTCCAAGTGCTTGTTGTGGAAATATAGTCATATGACCTCTTGCTTTGAGTGCCTTAGTATGGCGTTTTAGAGGGTTGAGTTTTCCAACCTTGGCTTGTCTTGCGGAGGAATGATGCCTCCTAGGTCCTTCCTTACCCTACGGGATTGGAGTGATTCCCTTGGTTGAGAGTCTCCTGAGGTTGAGATTGATTTCTTTCCTTTATCCTATGTTGTGGGTGAGAATGTTGGATCTTAGCTTGTTGGTGGGTTGTAGTTGTCATGTGTTGCTTAAATTACCTTTGCTTGGTTTCTTAGTTCATTCTATTGGAAGGTTTTTTTGACCTTGAGGGTTCCAAGAAGTTCCTTTTGTGTTTATTTCCTTCTTGAATCTTGTTTTTATTTATCATGCAAGTTTCTGGTGCATGTCTTCTTGTGCTTTACCTCTTTGTGCTAATGATTGCTTGATTGACCCTATGGGCTTTGGAGTTGCTTTTGCATGTTATATCGTATTGAGATTATAAATATATGGTAACAAAAAATTAATGATCATGTTGTTAGCTCATAAATATTATTGCATGCTCATGCATGATTTATGCATTTGTGTGAAGGGATTGTGTGATGATGAAACCATGTTTGCGTTCATGACTATGTATGGATTGTAAATCTCTCTCTCCCTATCTCTCTTCTCATTGGTTTAATGAAGATGCCTATCTTTGAGTGTGTGGTATAATTGTCTCTTATGAGAAAATGTTTATGCATTCATGAAGGTTTATTTTATTAGATCAACCTTGGGTAAATGACCTAAGTCCCCAAGTTGCATTCATAATCATGGAACATGCATGAAAATAAATATAAAATCACTCTATTTACTCCATGTAGCACTATGATGTATTGTATGGGTATTGGGAGTACATGTTCTTGGAAATTTTTCATTGATCTTCCATAATTAGAGGTCGATAATGGTTTTATTTTGGTAAGAGGAAATTGGAAAAAGGTACTCCATGTTATGTGAAAATCTGGTATTAGTGCACATGTTGAGTGTTGTGAATACCCCGTACTTGCTTTGTGTGCTCATGGGATAGTGAGATTGTGTACCCATCCATGGGGAATATGTTGTATTTTAGGTATGGGATTAACCATACCATTATGTATGCTTTTATTTTTGTTACTTTATTGAGCTCCAACCCACAAGTGGTTGAATTTATACATATATTTAAGAGTTGACAAAAGTTAGTTTTCTAGAATCTCTTCTTTTGGATTCTCTAGTCCCTCAATCTGTGATGGGGTAGTAGCAACCACAAATTTCCTTGGGCGGAGTGTGCAATATACGCATGTTGCAGTGCAGAACAGTCTCAGCTCAACCGATCTCAAGGAAAGAACTCACTACTTCCCCTTATGATGGATTAGGGTACTTGGTCCATATGTGCTAACCTAATCCCTACAGTTTTGTGTACAACAACATTGGTTTGTTAGTATTTCCTAGCCGGCCATAGGGACATTGAGCTGGCATTGCCTGGCCGCTTGTAGGGGCATTGAGTTGGCATTAGCGAGTCGACCTCATCCACATGAGAGGTGAGGCTCGAGTAGCCCCATATTTTTATACTCATATATGCATTATATATTCTGTATCTATATGTGTCCTACCATGATGCCATAGATATGATGCCACACCACACTGATGTTCTGACATAGTGTTGGTGATGATGCCATGTACTTAGACACACGAAGGTGCATTATGAGATTATGTTATGATAGCCTACTTTTTTTATGAGTGTAATGGGGCCTCATACACTTGTAGAGGGACACCCATGTGTTGCTTTTGATAGTGTTTGGGTTGGTTGGCATATGGGTATGTCCTAGTCATTTATACCTTTGGCTACGATGAGTACCTATGTGTGCCCTTTCCATGAGGTATCGCTATGAGAGGTGTGTTCTACACGTGCCTACTTCTATGGAGCCACATACACACTACCATGCGGCATACAACCAGTACGTTTCTTCTTTGGTTAGCGTATGACCATGTCGCACTAAGACGTGATGTGATATGTGGCCAAGGTGCACATTCCATGCGAATAGCCAAGGAGTGCGTAGGCCACTTGGCGAGTTCTTTCCACATGACGATATGATGTGGGGTGTAGTCGAGGAGTACACCTCATGCCATGTGGTTGGTGTGCTCACTCTTCCACACATGAGGGCCTATTGCAATAGTCAGATGTTGTTCCCTCCTTCCTTGTTTGGTGGCTAGTTTAGTCACATAGTTACGTATTGTGCCATTTCAAAGATTGTGAATCTTCTTTTAGTTATTGATGGCTTTTATTTTGATTTTGAAGACTGAAAAAAATTGATTTATCTTGTTTGTGATGGTTTAGCCACACCTTGTTATCTTATTTACATGTAGCCCTCAAGGTTACATTTGATTTAGTGTTGAAATTGCACACATTTATTGCTTTATTTCTACATTTGAATCCTTAGTTGATATTTATTTATGATCTTTTGTGGCTAAACTAGTTTTCTATTTGTTGTTTTCAAATTTTGGTCTTGTGTTGTAATGTGATTCCTCATCGAGGACGGGAGAGTTGGACTCAATTGAGTGTATACGAGGAAGTAGATGTAGGGAACCTTGAGGATGGGGGTATGTGAGGCTATTACATAGCTAGGATCCACTACCCACCTATGTGTGATGACTATCTCTTGGAAGCTAACCACCTTATTCAACAAGAGGTAGGTCATTGCAGTCTTTCTTGGATGGTCTCACCATGTGTGTGTGGCCTAACACCATCAAACCACTGAGTGTGAGGTATGAATTATGTGAGATGGATATTGTCTCTTGGCTCATGGTTTATGTATCATGGATTAGTATGCTGCTTACCCTTGTGTAGCCTTGTGATGTGATTCCCATTGATGTAAGTATGTATGTATGTATGTATAAATGCATATTCCTTCTTGGATATGGTTTCATACAAAAAGTTCAAAAGTTGGCTTATGATGCTTTATAAAGTGTAAATTATTACATTTTGTTGAAAATGATGTCAAATATGTTCTCATGTGTGAGATTGGAAGTGTGTGGAAAACAAATATTGTTGCAAAAATGGTGTTTTGGAAAGAATTAAGTGCTTATGCATCTTCTTTACTCTATTCTTAGTGGAAATCAATGTGTATCTTAACCTATCCTTTTATGAATGTGTATGTTAAAATAAATGCTTATTTTGATAATTGTGCACATGTGATGTTAGCAAGATTAACCATGTTATTTTGTTTCATGTTGATATTTTATGAGTAAGGAATATGTCAATATATTGATAATGATTCTTAGAAAGGTGAATGTTAAAAGGATGTCCTTTCTATTTCATTTAGTGATGAATGATGTATATTATATTTCTCATCTTTGGAATGAAGTACAATAGTTTAGGGTTGATTAATATATTTTGAGTACTAATGTGTGGCATGGCTACATATTGAGTTTACATGACTTCTAGGAGTAAGTCAAATCTTGAGGAGGGAGGATGTAAAACCTCTCTAACTCTAGCCTGGGTAAGATATTTTGATTTTGAATTGATATTCTAAATGTCAAATGTTGTTATAACGAGATTAGACATTAATGATTGTGGATAGGAAAGGGATGATGTTGTAATGCTTGTATCCAAGAGGCTTACGATATCATGAACCTCATCCTGATGATTGATGTTGCTTTGATGATATGTATATGCACATGTACTTTAACATGTAATTGGAAGTGATGTAGGTACTGAGTATCGACTCCACCTAGATCCATAGGCCTAATCGTACTCATATTCCCCGGTGGTGGTTACTTCTAGAGGTAGTCACAAGCCAAACATCCCCTATCCTAGCCCACTGTACCTTGTTGAAGTCTTACTATCTGGTTACCTAACAATAACACCTTTCAATTGTATGTGGTTTACCATTATGTCTCATTGAGGTATTTTTTTATGGTTTTTTGTGAATCTATTATGTTGCTATATATTTTGGTTGTCAGTGCTATGATGTGTTTCCATTGGCATCTTTTCATTGTTTCATATATGGTATTTCATTGTGTTTAATTGATTTGAGATTTGGATGGTTTTATCCATGATATTTTAAATATGTTATTCTAAATTATTTTTATTAATCATTTGAGAGAATGATATATTTGATTTGAAATTTTTTAAATGATTTTATTAATTCTTTATGTGAGCCATCATAGTTTTATTTAAATCTTCTTGGGGAGCTTGTGTGTATTTTAATGTTTGGATTTAAATTATTATTATTATTTTTATATGAAAGAGGGAATGTTGGATATTTACTGATTTTAATTAATTACTTTGGAGAGCATTAATAATTTGTTTAATAAAATGATTTATTTCATTTTTATTGTGTTGAGAAGTTAGTTAAAAGAAAATAAAGGGAAATCTTGTTTTGGATATATATACTTTTATTCTTTTGTTTTGGGGGGGAGTTGTCTTTTTAGAGAAGAAAAATTGTGTTTTGGGGAGAAGAGGAGAAAACCCTTACAATCTGGGCAGCTGAGTTGGAGAAGAAACATGGAGATTTTCTAAGAAGAAATTTGTGGATATTGGATTGTTGAATTTAGTAAACCATTTTCTTCTTACTGCTCTGTTTTGGGATCTTGTTGTGCCTTGCTAATAGAGCATTTATTCATTTCACATTTGGGTAGATTTGAGGTATTCTTCTATGTTTTCCTTGAAATTTTTAACTTATAAATGTATGCATGAGTGTTTGTTTAAATTTTTTGGAAGTCTTGGCTACTATAGGTGTTATGGAATTTTGGTTGTTGAGTTTTCTTTTTAGCCTAGTTACATGGTATTTATTTTTGGGGAAAGTATGCATGTTTCTTAAATTTGTACAAATCTTTTAGTTTAAACTAAAATCTAACTATGAGATTTACTTGGTAATGCTCAATCTCAACTAGGTTGGAGTCCAAAATGAATTTGGAATACTTTCTATTTTGGCCAAAAATTGTGCAACTTGTTAAAAAAAAAAAATTTCCTCCCTTCTCTTATCCACCTATTAAAAATGAAAAATAAAGGTGGATTCCAAGTAGAAATGGTCAAATCTCAACTAGGTCTTTGGCAGATTTTAATTCTAGGCACTTTCATTTTTGGTCAAATTTGTGCCTACTTGTTAAAATGAAAATTTTCTTTGCTGATATTTTACCTCCTATTAAAATTGCAAAATAAAGTTGGATTCAATGTAGAAACGTCAATATCTCAACTGGGTCTTTGTTCGATTTTTAATCCGGGCACTTTCATTTTTCATGTTTTTGCCTAGCCATGCTTAAAATGGCATTTTTTTTTAACAACACCTTATTTCAGGTCATAAAATTGAAAATTAGAGATGAAATCAATCCTAAAACATCAAAATATGAATGAGGTTGTTGTCTTATTTTAGATCTAAGCACTTTTATTTTTTAATGAAATTTTTATGTCTTTCTCATGCGTTTGAACAACAACTGAAACCATGTTTTGTATCACTACCACTTAGTAGATTTTATCTGATTTAAAAGTGGTTTTATGGGATTATTTAATGAGGTTAATACTAATTCTATGATTGGTTTCTTTTGTGGAGTTATTGGTGAATATTTGTAAGGTATTTGGTCTTCTTGTTAGCGTATGTGATTAGTTGTTTGAATGATTTAGCAACAGTGTTTGTTTGGATGTTTTAAATAGTTTTAATATGGATTTTAGTGGATTTTTCATTGTCTCATATTTTCTATGGATTCCTTGTTTGGTTAAACAAGAAAACCTATCCATCTGTAGGGCCTTGAGTTTTTCATCTGCAAGGCATTGATTCAGGCATCATTGAGTCTCCTCGTTCATATGAGAGGTGTACATGACTATGTGTAGTGCCATCCATTTGTGCATGCATGATGAAACTCCATACGATCAACACTTTTGTATCTCATACCTTAGGATTCATGAGTAGTACCTGACATGTTATTGTATGAGAATCTTCATGTTGTGATATTGGCTTTAATGCATTGTATTCTATGTTTACTCTGTATCTTACGTGTATGTTGGCCATATGTTACCCTTGCATTTTTATTTATTATTGGGCCTTGTGACTATCTCCAAGCATGCTTGGGTGGTCTCTTTTGAGTCCACATGGTGGGGAGGCATTTCCACCACCATTGGGGACTGTTGTATAGGTTATTGGAGCACCAGTTGGAGTTGATCTCTCTTATATTTACCTTATCTATTGATGTATCTTATTCTTAGATATGCCATTGTACTCATGTATATTATTTTATGTACATTGTACTCTCTTGAAAGAGAAGATATAATAATATAAATTAATGAGAATAAATATGATGTTTATATTTAGATTACGGGTTTTGATGTTTGTATCAAACTTGCATGTACTATGATGATTATTATGGATTTTATTTCAAAAGTTTCATGCAAAATTATATCTATGGATGTGTAATTACCTTCATGAAATGTCCTACAATTTTTTGGTACATAGGTGCTTTCTATTTTTTGTTTTGTGTCACTCTTACAAAGTTCTAAAGCAAGTTCTAGAGCATGAAGTTTCAGAGCAAGTAGTTCCAGGGTAGAAGGTTTTGGAGCAGAAGGTTCTAGAGTAGGAAGTTCTAGCACATTGGAGCTTTCTGCATATTCTCTCTATGATGTTACTATAGAAATTTTCAAAGCATGGATTCTAGAGAAAATTTTCTGAAGCTATCATGTTTGCTCTTGTTCAAATTTTCTTTAGAGAGTGGATTAGTCTTCTCCTTTTGGTAATGCTTTTGGCCATGCTTGGCGATGTTTGTTGTTGATTTATCATATTGGTAACTTCTTTCTATTTAAGTTATTCTTCATGTTTTCAAAAAAAAATTTATCTTGTCCTCTTTTAGCTCTTACCCTTCGAGGTTGCGTAGCAGGATGTTACACTAGTGGTGCCTATAGTTCCTTGGTAGAAACTAAAAATTTTAAATGTGATATTTATTTACCATGTCTTTTGTATTCTTATGTGTATTCTTCCCCCCACCACGTTGAACATGATTGAGTGCACTCCGTAATTGAAGAAGTGAAAAATCCTCTTTGTGTATTCCTCTCCCCACCATGGTCGAGCGCACTACATGATTGAAGGAGTGAAAAATATTTTATGTTAAAGAGGTCTCTCTTTTCAACCAAGTTTCTTACAATGGTAGAAATATCATTGACCTTGACAAAGATCTGCAACAAAACTACTTTTCCTTTTTCAATTAGATAAAGAAGAGACAGTTTGAATTCACACTATCATTAGTCTTAGAATAGTGTGATTAAATAGCTATACTGTAAAGAGGTTAGGATTGGAAATCAGATTTCTTTTGGAAGTAGAAATTTGTGTTCACATAGAAGTCGGATGAGAAGTACAACTGCTCATGACACAAGTCCATATTATTCCAACATAAGATAGATAGTTTCTACATCTCCTCGTATATGTTGCAATCAATTTTTTTAGGTATTAAGACATGATAAAACAAGAGTTTACTTTTTGCAAGCCGACATGTTTTCAAGCTAAAAATTCACTTCCATTTGCTTTCATATTCACACTTGATGAAGACATTGGATTGGAGTGTCACACAAATATTGAGGTAATTTTAGTTGAAGAGGTTGGAAAGGAAAAATATTATTTATTTTCCATGTCATATATCCTATCAACAATTTTAGTTTTCTATACCAGCAAGTTGGGAGGCAAGAAAGTACTTGCACTCATAAGATCAACCTTTCAAAATAGAACGTTTACCTTCACAAATTATCTTCATCAAATATTTAACTTTTAATGGTCACGAATCTAGTGTTTTTGGTCTTTTCAGCTCTATTTGTCAGGGATTTCCTTTAGCTCTAGCAGTGTATGTGCTTCTTGTTAAAGGGTTTGGATATCCTTCGGTTCATTTAGTTTCTCAAAGCTTGTTAAAAGTATTTTCCTATCTAATTCCTTTGTTCAACATGTTAACAACTATTTTTCCTATTCCTATTTTCTCACTCTTTTGGAAGAGGAAAATAATGTTAAATAGATTCTCTATTGTTTGGGAACTTTTCTAAATCCTCAAGTTCAACAATTTAATGGCAAAAAACTTAATGTGATAGAAATTCCTTTCTTCCTATGAGTTCTTAGCACAATTCTTATGTGTGGAAGTACATTGGGCATGGTTAATATTTTGAATTTTTGGGCATACTTTTTGTTTTGCAAGCTTCTTCAATAGCTTTGTCACAATCTTGCTAGTTAGAATTGAAAATAAGTTGGCTTATTAAGTTATTAAAGCTCTATCTTTGACAATAATAATAATAATTGTTCTAAGACTCTCAAAACCACAAATGTTTATTATTCTTCTTGTTGGATACCTTCTACAGCCTCATATTTGAACCTTAACAATCTTCTTAGATATTTTATTTGGACCTCCTTATAAAATCATCAAAGTTTGCATCGGGTAGCTTTGGAGTACTATTGTCTTCCTCACAATTCAAGTAGACTAGACTTAATTTCAACTGAACATCAACATTTAGCTTTCTATATCAAGTGTATAATTTTTTACTTAGAGAGTTTTGGTATATAGAATTGTCACTGTGAATTTAAATGTGACTCACCCAACAGATAATGACAAATGTTCCAATAGTTGGATAACTTGTTATAGACTAGCAACTTTCCTCTATGTTTGACAAGGGCATGTCCCTCATATAATTATGATTTTTTATAAATTTTTTGTACTTTTAACATGAAAGTACAAAAAGGAGAAATAAAAAATTAGCAAGAAATATTTTCTTGCCAAAACTTTGATAGAAATGTTTGGATATTGATTTGAGTTTTTCAAACAAATTCCAAGGTATTCAACACAAAAGTTGAAACTATGTTCCTAAACTCATATGATTAATTTTAAAATAAAATGTGTTTTTAATATGTAAAAATGATGAAAGAGGGGTAATAAATATCTATACATGAATAGCTAAGTGGTTTGAGCACATTCAAATTTAGATACCAAGACAAGATTGTGTTTCTTTATATTAATTGCACAATTTGTATTATGGTTTCAATGGATAACCAATGATTTCCAAAATGACATAGAGGGATTATAGATTTAACAAAAGAGAAATTAGTAATGATATCAAAGAGAAATAATTAGAACATACAATTTTCATATTCTTTCTTTTTTATCTTTGTGAAATTACACAACTCCAAAAGCTCTCCTATCCAAAAAAAATAAAATGAAAGTCAAATGTCCCTCTAAAATTCACCTTTATGATACAACCAAGCCTTTCATCTATAGGTTTTTCTTTTATAACTATTTAATAACCAATTCTTGCAACATAATAATTAATAATAAGTCTTTTTTTTTATGATTCTCTTAACTTCTTGAGAATTAAAGTCACTTTTATAACTTTAGTAATTCCAAGTCTGAAAATCCCACCTCTTGGACATTAATTTTGCTAGTTTATGATATCCTTTGATTGTAGATCTATTTTGAATTATATTTTTATGCAAGCTAATGTCATATTTTATGATGTTACATGAGATTAAATCTCTTGAGGATGTTTTTTCAAATCGTTCATGTGTCTTAAATAAATCATGTTTTGCATATTCAAAATATTATCATTATTATCAATGGCACTCATTTGTTGCCCTATTGCATTGCAAGAAAAATGTTGCACTCCACTTTGATCTTGGGCCATATGATTAAATCCTATAATATTCTCCTACCCATCAAATTTAAGCTTAATTCTCTAGGTTTATGGTACTTCAATTTTGGAAAATGGTCAAGGGGTTTAAATGCAATATTTTTTGTAATCACTTGATTAACATAAACCTAAAAGATGAGTGTTTTGTATCCAATATCAAAATATTACATCAAATCTAAGGTTGTCAAGTCTAATGGCTTCATTACACAACGTATAGCTAAACTTGCAATTACTCCATTTTCATCCTTCCCCACCCAAACTCCAAAGATGAACATTGCTAAATTTTTAGAAGTGGGGACCAAGCTCCAATTTGTGTGCTGACATCTATAAGAATTACATTAATGAAGAATTGATGAAAATTTGTTACCTTTTTATAGGAGAAAATATCTAGTGGATGACCCCATTATTATGATAGTTAGAGAAAGGAATGTAGATCCTACAATCCATAGAGGAATAATTTAATTCATAAAAATGTTGTCATTCCACTACTAATTGATGGGTAAAATATTTTGTCAGTTTTTTATCATTTTTAGCTCTATTATCTTGCCCAATCCTTACCACAATCAAACCTTTATCCCTCATCCTACCACAATTAGTTTATAAAGAAAAAATGATTAATATGTATTAAAAGAATAAAATTTATTTTAGAGATACTAATACATATGGTTGTTTATGATTAAAGTAGGATGAATGGTGACCCTTTTTAGTGGCAAGAAATAACAAAGGATATTGGTTGATAATATATTGAAGTTTTTTGTATTGAGTTTTACCATTTTGTAAATAATATCATGTTGTAAAAATGGATATAAAAGAGTAAATTCTATTACAACTTTTAAAAAATATAAAAACCCTGTATGTCTGACCACCTTAACTTGGTCAAAACTTCATGAAATTCAATTTTTCTTTTTTTAATCCTATAGTATGTGAAGTATAGAATGTGACGCATATTTTGGATTCAAAAAATGTGATACCATTTGAAAGCTATAGATATTTTTCAATCAGTCTATCAATCAAGACTGTAATCGTAATTTGAATAGAAAATGAATAATAATTACTTATTAAATTCAAAGTAAAGAATAATTTATATTGGTGGAAAGCTGAGAATCTCCTTTACAAACCCTTTTCGTTTCATCAATTTTAGGTAAAAAAAAGTAGTCAACTACATACCCATCATATTGCCACTTTTTGGCCCATCATGATCCTGAACATACCCGAATATGTTAGCCACTCACTATATATTTGTGAGTCACCAACTATGTACTTGTGTAAATGGACTCAAGTTTTGTGCACATTATTACCGATTCCCTTGCTAGTGATGATATCAAGTAACATAGGTTTCTTGATTATCATCATAGATGGTAGTTGATTGGGAAAATGATACACTAACATTCCTTTTCCCAATGAGATACGCTTACGAGCTTATGTGATTTTGAGCCAGGTAGTGGGTCAATGCATGCAACAGTTGCATCCATTTCTACTTTACTAGATGTTCTATATGTAAACATGTGATGTAGGTGTATATCATTCACACTAGATATGTGATGTGTGTATGAGGTAGTCACTATTGTATTGTGATATGCATATGAGCTAGTCATTATTGTATTGTGATATGCATATGAGCTAGTTAGTGTTGTACTTATGATGTGTACATGAGCTAGTCACTATTGTATTGTGATACACATATGAGCTAGTCACTATTGTACCTATGATGTGTACATGAGCTAGATATCATTGTACTTGTGATTTATATGAGTTAATCACCTTGTGTATATGTGATGTATGCTCAAGACAATCACTATGTGTGAGCTTGGGAATTTTTGAAGGATATTCACCCTATGTGAATTTGTGTGTTTATGCATTGATGATTTGTATGAAACCAACACTTAATGGAAAATTGTTATCATTCTATTATAATTGGTCTAAATTTAAAGCTTTCATTTAATTAATAGTCATGAGTTAAAATCAAGATCAAAGATCTCATACAAGAGGAGAGGATGAACCCCCTTTAACACTAGTGTATGAACTATGAAGCCCCTGATTCCCAAAGGGGGTACTAGGTAGGGTCATCATGAATGAACCCTTAAGGTTTAGGTCTAGGTCTAGGGATGACCCTAACTTTGGGATCTTACCACCTTTGGGTGTAAGCCTAAGTGGTGGTGTAGAGTTGTCGCCACTGTGGTGATTGGAAATGTTATGAAGTTAATACTTCTAAATTAGTTTGAAGATGCTTGGTCAACTACTTGTTGGTAGTTAATGTGAATTGATTAAAAATAATAATAATAATAATTGAAGGACAAACTTTACATGGATGTATTAGTATTCCTACCTCTTACTTGGACTACAAAAATTAAAATCTTTTGACCATGAATAAAATTTTGATCAAGATCACACATTATCAAATAGTCAATTGTCCAATAACAATTTTACACCACATCCTCACTAAAAAGATAAATAATTATCATACTTTTACTAGCAATTATTTACCTTTGACCAAGTAAACAATGATACAATTGAATCATTGAAAAACTCAATACGTTTATTGGAAATACCTGCGGCCACTGAAAAACTTGTACGTTTATTAGTAACGACATTGAAAAACTGAATACGTTTATTGGACTTTATCTCCAATTAAAAAAGTATACTCCTCTTTTAAGAGGAATAGGAGTTGCATGTGAAAAATAACCGAACACTTGTGCCACTGTCATCAGAATTAGCAGCACGGCAGCCATGGCTTGGAAAAATAAGCACTTACGAACTCACTCCAGAGTTTCCTGTACTTTCTTCTCGTATACTTATGTAACCCCATTCTGACGTCATCAATTTCTTTGCAGCCATGAACATGGGTAATCCCTTTACCCAAATTGAAAAGATCCGCCACTTGTTGGTTGCTTCCAAGGAAATTGTTAATCACCTTTGCGTTTCTGAGCACTGCAACATCCTCCTCATTGTCAATCAGCTCATCCATAAGCGACACAAACTGATCCCTGGATGTAGTTGGATTGAAAGCCATAAAATGGGGCATACCCATTTGTCCATTTGCTTAAATGTTTCTAAAGCCTTATCAACAAATCCGTTGTGTTCATATCCTCAATCATTGCGGTCGACGAGATTATATTTCTTTGAGGCATTCTGTCAAACAGTTCATGTGCCTTGTCTAAGCTTCCACATTTTGCATACGTCTCTACCAGGGCACTTCTCTACCAGGGCACTTGCAACTATAACATCTGATAAGAAATCCCCTTTCTTTATGCTTTGATGGATGTCCATGCCCTGTTCTAAAGCTCTCATTTTGGCGAAGGCAGGGAAAATGTGGAATTTGGCTTTGCACCTGTCAATTGCATTTGCTTGAAAGTTTCTAAATCTTTCCAACAAATCCAGCTTGTGCATTTCCTGCAGTCATTGCATTCCGTACACCTTGCACCTGCACAAGAAACAGCCACAAAATGGAGTCGATCACATTGGCATTAATTGAGCGGGAAGTGACAGAGTTAAATTAAAATTATCTACAATTTAAAAGTAATCGCGGGCAGGAGCAGGTGGGGTAGTCACAGTTAAGCTGAAACTGGCAGTTGATATATTATTGACCGGAAAATTATGAATGAAAAGAAACTGAAAGAATGGAGTTAGAAAGGTTCATCAATTACGTAAGAAGTCAATGTTTAGAAATATATCTTTTTTACATAAAATGGGTTTGTCTAATTTGTATTTCTTTGTTCTTCTTTGCGATAATAAAAAATGGTTTGACTGATTATCGGATGAAAAATATCTGGTCAATTAGAGTATGGTAAATTTGATGGACGATCTTATTTTAGTAGTTCTTTTAATCTGCTCTCTCACAGAAAATAGATCTAAATGGACAGGGATGAAATGGTAATATTAAAGCACAATTCGAGCAACCTCCAGATCTGCAATGGTAGCAGCTGTGTAATTCAAGTGGGGTATGAGCTGACAATGAATGAAGAGGATATACCAGATGTAAGCTCTGCTCGGATCTTCCGACTTCCAAGGCTACCGCGAGACTCCAAAGATGGATTCTACAGTCCACATCTTGTTTACATCGGCCCTTTTCATTATGGGAAGAAGGAGCTGGAAGGCATGGAGAACTCCAAATCTGAGGCAGTTCGAAGGATGCAAAAGAGAATCTAGAGAAGTAATTCACACGTTTCTATCAAGTCAATTGTCGAAGAGCGCATACTGCTCAAGGACAAGAAGATTAGAGAGTTCTATGGTGAAGATATTCCCTTCACTTCCATAGAATTAGCATGGATGGTAGCCAGGGATGCATGTTTTGTTTATGAAGAGGATGTGACTGCATTTAAGTGGAAGTATGATGCAGTTTTTGATGTCGATCTTCAAAATCCCATGAGAGAAAGATTAATAAGTGACATACTTTATTTGAAAACCAAATACCTCTCTGGGTTTTGAAGGATCTCCTCAAATTCCAGATGGGTTCTGCAGAAGCCGCAAAACAAAAGGTAGAAAACATGATGAATATGCTGCTTTGGCGTGCGGACAGACATGAAGTTTTTATGTGGAAAGCTAAAGTTTCTTACAACATGTATTGTAAGAAACATGTCCTCGAAGTAGTCTACCGGTGCATGATCGTCACGGATGTTAGCTCCTCTGCGGATAGTGAAGTGCTACACGTGCCGCCATCGTCTCACAATCGCATGCAGATCTGCATTGGGAAATGCTTTCCTTCAATGAAAGCCATTTGTGGACGTTGGTGTAATCCTTGTTTGTGCTTTTCCTCCTCAAATAAGAACCCTGCCAACATGATCGATATGGTGTATATGAAGCTCCCAACAGCATCGGAACTCGAGCGCGGAGGAGTGAAGATCAAGCCAGTGCTCTTGAAAGATATAAAAAGGGCAGTCCGGCAAGATCGAACAAGATCGCTCCATTATTGTTCAGCCATTCGATGGATAAGATTTGATGAGAAAACATCAACGCTTTACTTACCACAAATAAGGGTAACTTCGCAGTTATATTCAGTGATGGGAAGCATTGCAGCAATGGAAGAGGCGGTTCGAGGGTATGGTACGAAGCCAATGACTCAGTTTGTGCTGCTTATGGATGAGCTGATTGACAACGACGAGGACGTTGCAGTGCTTAGAAACGCAGAGGTGATTAGCAATTTCCTTGGAAGCAACCAACAAGTGGCGAATCTTTTCAATTTGGGTAAAGGGATTACTCATGTTCAGGGCTGCAAATCAATTGATGATGTCAGAATGGGGTTGCATAAGTACACCAGAAGAAAGTACAGGAAACTCTGGAGTGAGTTCAAAAGTGCTTATTTTTCCAAGCCATGGCTGCTTGCCGGTTCCATGGCTACCGTGCTGCTAATTCTGATGACCGTGGCACAAGATTTCTGTCTGTTTTTCACATGCAACCCCTATTCCTCTTGAATCCATCTTTCTTCGTCTTTTCCGTTTCTGTTCGATAATACATTCTTTGACGAGCAACGATTTTGAATGATTCCACTCTCATCATTGTTTACTTTGTGACGTATAGTATAGTTGTTTGGCCGTTGAAAAGAGAGGTATTAAGTAGAATGTCGTGGTCCTGATCAAGATTTTATTAAGGGTCACTAGATAAAAAGATTTAAATCTTTTTTAATTCACGTAGAAGGTAGGAATATGAATGCATATATTGAATGCAACATTTAACTAAAGAAGGTCACGGTTCAAAGAAAGAAGAGACATTCTTCTAAGAAGGTCACGGATTCGTTTAATACGTCCTCAGAGGTTTTGTTAGGTTCAAGCTTTGTTTCGGACCTTCGTTTAACACGTCCTCATAGGCTTTGTTAGGTTCAAGCTCTGTTTCTTGAACAGTTTCTCATTGTATGTTATTTTTGACTGGTCTTTTGCTGGTAACTCCTTCATTGCTACTGGTTGGTTTTGTAGTTCTTGTCTTGTTGTGTTTGGCATATTGGTTTTGCTGAGCTGTTTGGCTCTGTTTTTCATTTTGTATGGGATCAAGGCCCTTCCCTACTTATATAATAAAAAACATTTAACTAAATGTTATATTTAGTTTTTTATCTAATAATTTGAAAATTACTGTTTATTTATCTTTTATTGATTTATGTTTTTGAAAAGGAAAAAACAGGTTTTACAGGGACCTGAAACCGCAGAGTTAAAACAACTTAAAATAACATAAAAAGTTCAAACAAACAAACGGATGTCCCAAAAAAGAAACGACAGCACAAAGAGACAACAGGGCCCAAAAAAGGACCGCCCAAAAAAACCAGCAACAAACACCACCACGCTACTCCAAGGTGTTCAGTAACTCCTCAGCCTCCTTTTCAACATCCTGCATGTCATGTAACCCCTGCTTGAGAATTTGAGCAGTATGTGATGAAGTCGGAGTCTTTCTCTTAATGTTAGCCCGGGTACGAGTCGAAATCCTTTCACCAGCCGATCTGCTGCCTCCCCTGTTCGCATCCAAATCCACGACCAGCGAACCCTTTTGGTTTTTTTCAAGCTTTTCCACCATCGCATTGATGATAATGGTGTTATGCCTAGCGATTTTGTGATTGTTCGCAACAGTGGCCCTAATGTTTTGGCCAATCTTGGACATACTGCACTCGATACTTGTCAATCTATCCTCTTGAGATTGTTGTCTTTTCCGCGGTAAGGGAGTTTCAAGTCCTTCATTATCTCTACAATTCCAACTGATCTTCTGCTCCAAGTCCGTGACCCTATTGCTGAAGAGTTATTGCATAAATAAAATTATTTATATTTTTTGAAGGCTTTTATTTCAAATGATAGAAAAATTTATCACATTATTGACTTTGAAATGATGTGTGCTAAACTTTCAATTTTAGAATAATATTATTTCCCTATTGAATGACATTACTTATTAGAACCATCACTCAAATCTATGAGTTTAAAGTATTGTTGTAAAAGTCAAAATTAGAATCAAACTCAACCAATAATAACCATACACAAAATAAAACAAAATGGAATATTTTTTCTAAATATCAATGTAAATATTTATTACTATATATGACAAGTTTGACTTTATATGTTATGGAAAAGACATATTGTACAAAGTCTTATTAATAACAATAGGAATCAAATATAAAGATTTATATTTTTTTCTTTTTATTGATATCATCATCATAATTATTATTTTTATGCAAAATATGTAAAATATTTAAAGAAATGTATTTCTACATATCCCACAATTATTAGAGCTCAAGAGAACAAATCTATTTGCAATCTTCTATCAAATAGATAATGTGGCTTGTTTAACATTTACAAATTTGTAAATTTTACAATCTAAGAAATTTTTTGTCATCAATGTAATGGGACCCAAAATTCTAACCAGTCCAACTTCTTTTGTAAAGGTGAATCTTTTGTTGCTAATTTTCACCAATAGTTCCTTTCCTTTCTTAGATATGGTTATTGGTTGAGCACTCTTTGATGTAATTCTAATAGGTTAATAAACACAAGTACAATTTTGAAAAACTTTCAAAATGAAGATTTTATAGTCTAGATTGAAGATTGCCTTGGTCATTAACTATAAATTTATACCTTATGTTTTGATTTCCTCTTCATTCCACAATACTTGAAAGATGTTATAAAAATATTTGTATTTTTTATACTCTAAAATATTCTTCTCTATTTCAATACGATCATAATTATTGGAAATTATCCATAGGGGTCATACCCACATCTTTATGATCATACTATATGTATTCTTCTAGTGTAAACTTTGGTTTGGTTGCAAAGATCAAATCCTCCATTCTTAAGAATATTTTTCCATGATAGGAGAATAAACCAAATAAGTGGGAAAGGAGCCCAATTAGAGAAGCACAATGAATCTGTATCTCTTTGCTAGCATTGCAAGAGCTTAATGGGTAGGATTTTCCAAGATTTTTTTTTCTTAATGTAGGTTATGGATGTTATCTGGGAGGGAATTGTAAGATAATAAATATTGTAAGTTTTTTAGTTATTGTTAGAAAACAATTTTGGAGATTAGTAGTTAGTTTATGTGATTACTTGCTTGTTAGTTGGATTCAGTTGTGAATCTTATTGCATAAATATGTAATTTGATTGACGAATTTTATCACATTTTTTTCTTTGTGTTGTCCAATTATCTCAACATCTTTGTGTTGTTGATCTATAGATCATATTTAGAAATTTATTTGTAATCATTTGATACCTTCAATTGGTATTAGAGCATAGGAAGAGGGAAGAAATGTTATTTGTAGAGGATAGATTTAATTTATTATGACCAGATCCATGGATGGCAAGAAAACTATCAATATCCTTTGTGAAGATTGCAACGTTGGATATAAGGACTAGAGAAAGTTGAGTAGAGCCTCTATGCTTTAAAGAAGGAAGAAGTTGTAAACAATTAAAAGGAAAGGATATGCTAGAGAAAAAATAATTATTTACAAGCTAATATTTGCAAACAAATTTTGTTAGTTGAGTGTCATTTTAATATATTTGTCGATCAAATAAGAATTAGGGTAGTGAAAACTAGGTTTTGTATAATTTTTTGTTCTATTGTTGAGTAAATATTTCATTTTTTTGTATTTTTCACAGAGTGGTAATATATATATATATATACATATATGTATGTATGTATGTATGTATGTATGTATGACATGTGTGTATGTATGTATACATATATATACATATATGTGTGTGTGTGTATCTGCATATACATGTGCATAGACACACACATAGACATATATATATATATGCACACATACACACACATATATGTATATATAATATATATACAATATATATACATATATAAATATACATATAATGTAGATAACATATTAAATTATTATTAAATAGTTAACCATTAGAATATGTGATGTTTAAGTAAATTGTACAAAAAGAAACTAATGTAGTATTAAATGTTATGGTAATTATCAATTAGTAAAACCAATTTTCATAAATTTATTTAAGGGAACCCTTGTTGTCAAGAAAACTTGTTACCAACTTGTTGTGTTGCATAGTGAAGAAGGAACTTAGTAAACTAGTAATTGGACGAAAAGGTTCAATGGAAACATCAATATTATTTCAATTGTTGATTGTTGTTCTAGCGACTTTTAGACCCTATGCTTTATGTCTAATCCATTTTTGTGTGATTTATTATTTTCCACTACAAGTTATAAGAAAAAATAAATTAGTTGTATTCCTTGTGTGTCCACTTATATGGCATGCTCTCCTTTTTTAAAATATTGTAACTTTACAATATTAAAAAGAGGTAGATTTGGTGGCATGCTCTCTCTTTTAGTTGATAGCAACTACTTCACCTTGGAATAAAATTCATGAACCCAAGACATGAAGTTAGATAAAAGGAATATGCAATTCAACATTTAAATAATCTTAAATGATTACAAAAATAAATTTACCATTCATTGAAAAGGAATTTATGTGATATAGTCAATCAAAAAATAATAATTGAGCCAAATTTTTCACATGTGGGGTGGGGTGATAACCAGTGTGCAATGGAGTGTTTCAGCTTGGGGTGGGTTTTTTGCAATCGGTGGGTTTTATTTTTTAAAATTATAATATTTTTGTATTGCTCATTGGTTACAGGATTCTTGGGTATGGGGGAGGTATAAGGAGGTTCTTGCTTCCATTTTTTTTATTATGGCTTGAGGTGAAGCAATCAGTTTTAAACCCATTATGGATTTTCCAATATTGTTGTGTGTAGATTCTATGTCTTCATCAAGGCTTGATTCTAAGAAGAATCTTGTGTATAAGGCTTCGGGGGTGGAGGTGATGACTCCGTCTGGAGGTCCTCATATCCTAAAAATCAATAGATGTTTGGAGACAAGTCAGGATAGAGCATTTTTGGTGATTCAACCTGATTCCATTGCAGATGATGTTGAATATTATTCAAATCATGCTTTATTATGTAATTTCATGGTGAGTCTATCTTCCCATTTTGGAGTCCTAAGCTAGACAAACATGGAACCTTGAGGACAAAATGGAGGTGATGCTACTAGCCAAGAAATTTTTTATGGCCATTTTCAATTACATGGCTAATCACAACAAATTTTTCAAGGGAGATCCTTATTTTCATAATCAAATTGGCTCATTTATCAAGCTATGGCACACAAGATTCAACCCTTTGGAGGAGATTTTGAATTGAGTTCCTATCTGGGTATGCCGCCCTAGATTCACAATTAAATTTTGGTAGAATTACATATTACATATGGTTGCTCTGTTACTTTGAAAACTAATGGGCCCTTGTCAACAAACACAAGACAAGAAGGTATTAAATTTTGCACGTATTTGTGTTGAAATAGATTTGAGCAATCCTATTCTAGATTCTTTGGGAATTTCTGTGGATTCTTCCCCATAAGTGCAATGGTTAGACTATGAGACTCTCCCCTTTCATTTTTATTTGTGTCATAAGTATGGTCATTTGTAGAAGAGATGCCCTAGGGTCCATGCTTTGGAGCCCCATATAAACTAGCCACCCTGTAACCCTCCTAAGGTGGACAAGGGAAATGCTCCTATTCTAGGTGAAGTGGTTGATAAAGAAAGATTTATTCATGTCAAGCCTCGTAATAAGAACTGTGGTCAGAAAAGAAATTTCAAGGAGTGGTAGGAGGAAGAACTTTTTAATCATTTTGATGTGTTGGATGATCTTAATCAATAGGAGGTGAACCTTGGTATGATGCTTCTAGAACAAGGTGTTTTGGAGGATGTTCAAGAGGGTTCTAAGTTAGATGATCTTTAGAATATGCAGGAGGGAGGCATGTCACTCACTTAAATGGATATAGATCTAAGCATCATGGTTTTGGCTAGTGGGTGATCCCACAATAGTGGTTTACACTTTCAAGGAGATCCTGATTTTTGCTGAAATCACATATTTTTAGAAAATATAATGATTTAAGCCTTGAAATGTTCCATTTAAAGAATTCCAATTGAAGAGGGTTTGATCAAACCACCTTAGATCAAACCCCCTTGGATAGAACCCTACTAGTTTTAAACCATACCTATAATGGAGTCTCCTTTACACCTATCAAAATGCTAATAAAAAACCACTTTTGATTTACTTTTTAGGGGATCAAATGAATTGATTTAAATTTTATTTTTTGTAAGTATGCATTCCTTATTATAAGCTTCCCAAAAAGTATAATTTTAAATAAATTTAATTTGATTATTATATATATTTTTTATTTCTTGTGAATGTAGGTTTTTCACAAAAAATCAAGCTCTCTATTCTTCACATGTGGAAAAATCTAGCAGATTATCAAAAAAAAATTGGAAAAATATCTATGCACTAGATATTGATGTCATTGATCCAACAAAAAAATAAAATTAATTTTGATACATACAATAAAAGTTATGTTTTAGCTAGTAAATCATGTCTAAATTATAACTGGTTTGACTTTGAAACTCAATTAAGAAAAAAATATTCAATGAAATGCTATGAAACAAATTCCATGCACTAGATATCATAGTTATGAATCTAAATTAAAAAAAAAAGAATTTATTCCTTCATAGAAAAAAAGTTGTGTTATAGCCATTAACATCACTCTTTAAAAATGGTGTTTACTATTAAAAACTAGTTTTCGAAGGAGATGGAAAAAGAAGTACAATTTGATTCCAAAATTTTTGAAAAAAATATATTTAGAATCTACACAAAAAAATCACAAATCACTAGCTTGCATCATCTTGAAATTCCTCACAGTTTAGCCACTATAGGTGTCTGAAAGTGAAGATTTAGTTAAAAAAAATTAGTTCAATGTCTAGTTTGGCCAAAAATCGTAAACCAGTATTGTGGGATCACCCTAGTCCAGTGGGGATTGGTGCTATGGAAAGGATTGATGTTGAAAAGACATCCCCTTTGGAGAAGATTTTGTCTGAGTTAGATAAAGGAAATAAGGCTTCTCTTCCCACAAGGCTCCTCCGGAAAAATAAAAAGAAATGGGTTAATGAGAAACCCCTCAAGGATGGGAGGAAGAAGGATTTTGAGAAAATTAAGATGATGGGAAAAATGTTGGTTGAGTCAAGGTCTATCAAAACTCTTGACTCCCACTTTTCTTCCTCTTAAAGATGATTATTCTCTCATGGAATGTGAGGGGCTTGAATAGTGGCCCTAGAAAAAAAGTTGTTTGTGATTTGGTGTGAAGGTATTCTCCTGATATGTTATTTATTCAGGAAACTAAACTTTCTATGGAGTGTATGAGTAGTTTAGTGTCCAAAATCTAGTGGTAGGGCCAAGGTCAGTGTATTGGTGTGTAGGGTAATGTTGGGGGTGTGGCTTACTTATGGAACCTTCTGAAGATATGTCCTCTTTTGTGGATTGCTAGTAAGTCTTATTTTCGTGGTTTCTATGAGTTCGAAGTCTTAGAGAGACTATTATTTTGTCCAACATCTATGCCCCTACTAACATGCCTAGTAAGTAGTGTCTTTGGTCTCATATTCAGTTTATCCATGATAATATTGAGTTCCTCTTTATCCTTGGATTGTTACTGGTGATTTCAATGTTATCACTAAGTTGGAGGAAAAAGAGGAATGTTGAGGTTGAATCCATCTTCCTTTCTTCTTAGAGAGAATATTTCCTCAAATTTTGTTGACATTAAACCTTGAAATGGTCAATTTACTAAGAAAAATAGGTGGGGTAAGGACTATATTGCTAAGAGGCTTGATAGATTTATGGTTTCTTGTTTTTGGGTGAAGCCACAATAGTGGTTTACAATTGAAGTGAGGAAGGAAAACTCACAAAAAATGAATGCATGGGAAAAAAAATTGATTTTAGGGGTTCGTACGAACCTATTGGTTTGACCGAACCCATTAGGGGTTTGCTAGAACCTAGGTTTGGGCGAACCCTCCTAATAATTTCCTGCCAAAAAAAGCCATCAAAACCCCTTATAGAAGGGGGGTTCAAATGAACCCTGGTTCGAATGAACCCCTAGGGGTTCACTTGAACCCTTAGGGGTTCATTCAAACCCCCTTTATTCCTCATCCCTTTCCTAAGACACAAAAAAACCTAAATTTTGGCACTTCAGAGGTCGGGTTGAGGATGAAAATGGAGGAATCTTCACAAACCCAACTTGAATTAGGTAGTCCTCATAACGAGCTATCTAAAAAATATAATTTTAATATGTTTTGGTTTTATTATGTATTTGTTTTTTTAGTTTTATTAAACATAGGTTTTTCATCAAAAATGAATGTCTTTGTTCTACACGTGGAAAAATAGCAGATTATCAAAAAAAAAATTGTAAAATATGAGTGCACCAGATATTGAAGTCCTTGATCCAACAAAAAAAATTGAATTTCAATATATACAAAAAAAGTTATGCGTTATACAGTCGTGCTATGTCTAAATTGAAATAAGTTTGACTTTGAAACTTGATTAAAGAAAAAAATATTCAATAAAGAACCATCTAACCAAGTTTAAGCACTATATATCAGAGTTATGAATCTAAATTCGAAAGAATTAGAATTTTATCCTTCATGGAAAAAAAGTTTGTGTTATATGGTGTGCGTCACTTTTTAAAAATGCTATTTTTTGAAAAAAACCAATTTTCGTGGGAGATGGAAAAAGAAGCACAATCTAATTCCAAAAATTTTGAAAAAAATATTTTTAGAATCTACAAACAAAATGTGACGAGACTCTAGTTTTCATGATCTTCAAATTCTTCACGGTTTAGCCGCTATAGGTGCCCGAATGTGAACATTTAGTTTAAAAAAATAATTTCAGTGTCCAGTTTGGCCAAAAATTATAAACCACTATTGTGGGATCACCCTTCTGGATAGGAAAATCTTGGTCTTCTAGCTCAAAGATTTTAGATTGGAGGGCCTTTGACGATTGGCCAATTATTTTTTTTGCTTCTTTGGCTAGTGTTGCTTATAATCCCTCTTTCAAGTTTCAACTCATGTGGCTGCGGGATCCCTCTCTTCAGGACCATGTGGGTGAGTGGTGGCAGTGCGATCTAGGCCTGCTTATGGTATGGCTATGTATTCTTTTTTCAAGCAACTATAGTTTGTGAAGTATTAGCTCAAAAGGGATGGCACTGTTTTGGCAACATCTTTCATGCTAAGGCTACTACTTAGGCTAGTTTGGGTGCCATTACCCATGAGATTAGGGAGCATGGCCTGTCTGAGGAATCTCTCATGGAGGACTCAAAGGCTTTGAAAGCTTTGGAGAAATGTGAGTAGGGTGAGGACATTTATTGGAAACAGAAGATCTGGGTTGAGTGGTTGCAAGAAGGGGATAGAAACAATACTTTTTTCTTCAACTCTATGAAGGCTAGGAGGCATGATAATTCAATTTCTCATCTTGTGAAATTCTAGGGGTGATCATTTGACCTCTCATGGGGATATCTCCAATGAGGCTTCTTTGTACTTTACATCTTTATTTAGGGAGGACTCTCTTGATGTGGGGGAGGATGAAAATCATATTCTTGCATGTATTCCTTCTTTGGTCTCTAGGGAAACGAATGAGCATCTTTTGAGCCATATTTCTTTGGAGGAATTAGAGGCCACTATTTTTCAGATGAAGAAATGAAAAGATCATGGACCTAATGAGTTTCCAATTGAGTTCTTTCAAGAATTTTGGGAAATCATTAACTTGAACTTATTAGAGGTGGGTATGTGCAGAATCATGATGGGCCAAAAAGTGGCGATATGTAAGTGATATAATGGCCCATGTGGCTGATGACTTTTTTTCTACCCAAAATTGATGAAACGAAAAGGGTTTTTAAAGGAGATTCTCAACTTTCCACTAATATAAATTATACTTTACTTTGAATTTAATAAATTATTATTATTCATTTTCTATTTGAATTACAACTAAAGTCTTAATTGATACGTTGATTGAAAAACATCTATAGCTTTGAATAGTATCACATTTTTTAAATCCAAAACATGTCTCACATTCTATGCTTCACATACTATAGGATTAAAAAAAATGAATTTCATGAAGTTTTGACAAAGTTAAGGTGGTCAAACATACGAGTTTTTATATTTTTAAAAGTTATAATAAAAAATCATAATTAATTATTTACTTAGAAAAAAATTACAAAAAAATATGCATCACATTGGGACATGAGTCCTCTATTTATATCTAAAATATTATAAAAATTATTATCATTTTATTGTGGTTAGGGTGGTCAGACACCTACTTCTAATTTTTCCGAAATTTAAATACCTGCATTGAAATTTCAAACTTTCACCAAATAGATTTTTTTTTTAAATAAACCTAGTAGTTTAGAAACTACATTCAATTTTCTACAGATTCTATTCTTACATATTTTTGAAATAATATAGATAACTTATTCAAATTTTTACATCAAGTTGCCTAATTCAGATTTTTTTGAATTTTTCGCCACTTAAGGACCTGTTTTTTCCATGACACAAACCCAGGTGGTGTGTGAATCTTAGGGGAATAAACAAATGTGGAAGGCTTTGAACTCTACTTTTCTTTCCCTTATTCCCAAGTGTGATGGGGTGAATAGGCTAAGTTTATTAAGGCTCAAAGCCCATTGTAATGTAGTCTATAAGATTCTATCCAAGTTGATTGCAAAAAGACTAAAGCAGTAGATTAGCATGTTGGTCACCAAGGAATAGGGAGGCTTTGTGGCTTATAGGAAAATCTTGGATGGTGTGGTTATTGCAGCTAAAACCATCCATTCTATGTGGTCTCAAAGGAAAAAGCTATTTTTTTATCAAATTGGACATGGCATTTAAGTCTATGACAGGGTTAAATGGTCCTTTCTATAGAAAGTGCTTTGGGCTTTTGGTTTTCTCAAGGAGTGAGTTATATGGTTAATGAGTTGTATCACATCCTCTTCCTTTTCTATGTTGGTTAATGGGGAGCCTTCCCCCTTGCTCGAGGATTCTAGAGGTCTTCGTCAAGGGGATCCTCTATCTCCACAATTTATTTATTCTCCTATCTGAAGGTCTAGGGAGAGCCATTAAGAGCTATGTTAATCAGGGTTTGATCCATGGATGGAATTAGGGTAATGGCTTGCCTCCTCAGTCACACTTACAATTTGTTGACGATACTGCTCTAATGTATTTGGACAAGATTAGTGAGGGGACTAACTTCCACAAGGTTTTGGATGGTTACTTTTCTCCTTCATGATAAAAAATCAATAAAGTTAAATCCTCTATTTCCTTCTTTAATACTCCTATTCCTATTCAACATCAGATAACCCATATCCTTAGATTTTAGATTGGGAAATTTCCTTTGATTTATCTTTGAATTCCTCTTTCTTCAGGTTCCTTGCCTAGGGGTTTCTACCAGAATATTTTAGATAAGTTTCATGTGAAAGTGAACCACTAGACTCACAGGTGGCTATCTTTTGCAGGTCAAGTGATGCTTTTAAAGTTGGCGATGCAAGCTCTTCCCAATTACAGGTGTATGTTATAGGTGGCTCCCTCAAGTTTTACTAGAGAGTTGGACTCTCTTGCTAGCAAATTTCTTTGGGCTAGAAACTTGGTGTCTTTGAAGTGGAGTCTTGTAAATTAGGAGATTATTTGTAGATCAAAACAACTTGGAGGTCTTGGATTGCGGCAGGCTAGGCTTTCTAGTTTGGCTTTATCTTCCAAGCTATACTAGAGATGGTGAACTCAACAAAACCAGGGGTAGGCTAGGATTATTTCCAACAAATATCTAAAGGGAATGTTGAAGGAGGAGGTTCCTCAATTTCCTCTCTTGGGTAAGGGCTCTATGATTTGTTGAACTCTTAAGAAAGGAGCCAAGTTGATCAAGCACAATTTGTTTTAGATTTGCAACATGGGGTTAGATACTCTCTTTTGGTTTGACTCTTGGGATGGTTACTCCCCAATCATGACCATACATCCTCAAATTATAGGATCTTTGTCATTATTTCCTAGAAACTGGTTGGTCTCAGGTTGAGGATTTCAAATCTTTTCATTTGTGTGGTCTAGTGGGAGTGTCTAGATGAATGGACCCTAGTGAGTGGTTGGCTTGGGGTTCAGAAGAGGATCATGTTGAGTTAAGTAATATTCTTGCTGGTATAGATTGTAGTTCTATAAGGGAGAAGGATATTTTGGCATGGAGCCCTGACCCTAAGGGGTTCTACATAGTGGTTAGTGGCTATCAAGAGTTGATTTGTCAGAAGTATGGGGGGTTCAAAGTTCCATGGTGGAAAAATGTCTGGAATAAATTTTCTTGGCCCAAGTGTAATTGCTTCATTTGGATGCTTTCCTAGAATAGATGTTTGACTTGGAATAATATTCACAAGCATGGTTTCCATGGTCCATCAATTAGTGCTCTCTACAACTGTTTTGAGGAGGATTGGATCCACTTGTTCTTTCAATGTCCTTTTTCTATGCTTATTTGGCACTTTTGGTGGGGTATTTTGAGGTAGCCCTATGTTTATGCTTCTTCTCTGATTGATTTCTAGAATAGCTTGGGGAGGCCTTCAACAAAAGCTTCTTTCCACCAGATCATTTGGAATATTGATCCCATTTTTATCCTTTGGTAGATTTGGCTTGAGAGGAATCATAGGATTTTTTGTGCCAGCAAGCTGATGATTCAACAAATTTCAAAAAGAGTTGTCATTATAATACAAGAGACTATGGAAGCTAAGTGTGAAGTGTCTTATCCTTTGGAAATGGGAGGTGAAGAGATTGTGAATAGTTTGGGCCTATGTGGTCTGACGTTTGATTCCTTCTATATTAGAAGGGGGCGTAAAGCCAAAAGGAAGGTTTAAATAGATGAGGGATGGTCCCCTCCTCTAGGGGATTTTTTAAAAATCAACATGAATGGTTCTTCAAGAGGAGATCTTGGGCCTATTGGGATTGGTGGTATTGGAAGAGATAGCTCAAGAAGGGACATTTTCTTCTTTTCTATTCATAAGGGGTAGCATTCCAACAACCTCATGGAAGGTTTGGAAATTTTGGTTACGATTGAGAGAGCTTGTGCTCTTGGGTAGTGTAGGGTTATCTATGATTCAGACTCTCAAATCATGGTCAACTTTTTGAATTAGCAGAAGTTGGATGGGGTTAATTGGAAACTTGCTTTTTTTGTTAGGCATATTTTTTGTCTATGTTCTATGCTGAGTCTGTCTCCTTCTTTCATATCCTTTGAGAGTGGAACAAGGTTACTGATTGTTTACACAAAAGGGCCTCGAAGCAAATTGGTGACTAGAAGGTTGAAGGCTAGGAGTAGTTATCTCAGGATTATTCCCAAGATCTTGAGAGGCTTTTCTTGGAGGACATGGGTGGTTGATGTTTCTTAGTGGATGGTTTGATAGTATTTTTTTTCTATACTTTCTATGGTTTCCTCTCAAGGTGCCTTTATTGGACCCTCATTACTTTGTACTATTGATTTTTTGGTTGCAATAAATTTTTACCCTCTTTTTAAAAAAAAAAATCTGAAAATAATAGTGTATTTTATGGTAAATCTATTTAAATACAAACATTTAATTTAGTTTCATGATTCACCTTATATATCCAATGACACATTCCCTACCACATATTTATCTTTAAAAAATAGTCTTTCCTATACTATGTACATACATTGAATTTAATCAGATTTTTTTCCCTTTAAACATTAATTTGGTTATGGTTATTTTTTAAATTATTATTTTTTATATATCATCCATGCTATAATATTTCTTTAACTATTGTGAGCCCAATGAGAAGATAGAATTTACCAATATGGTTAGTCACACAAGCTGATCATATTTTAATTTTAATAATTTTAAATTAATTAAATTTTCGTCACTTAATTATAATTTTAAATATATTATAAATAAGTTTCAATATTGCTATTGTTAAGTACAAAAAGTAAATGTTAGATTTTTTATGTAAGTGATATATTATTCCTAAATCATGGGTATTAAAAAATAAACTCAAAGTTTGGGGGATTAGCATTCAAAATCATACTACACATCATTTGTGTTGAAGACTAACATAAACCAAATTAAGGAAAAATTTAATGGAGAACAAGCACCCAAAGTATCATCAAGTAGAGAATGCCTCCTCTAATGAAATCGCAAATTTCACAACCTCTTAAAGATAATGTATTAGATCATTTATATTTTAACATAAAATGAGAATAGAGACAATAGCTAAATAGTTCAAAGTTATATCAATCATATTGGCTTCCTCAACTTCAATTTTAGAATTAAGATCTATGGAAATGGTTTAAGAAATTAAATACTAGAATCCAACAATAATGTGGGCAAGGAGGGTTTTTAGAGACATTTATGATGATCAAACATTTAGTCATGTTAGAAAATGATAAGATGGGGAAGTAGGGATAAGAGATGTTTGAAGGATAAATGGACCTACATATTGGTAAATGAATCGAAGGAAATAGGTGTTCCACCTTTTAGGAGATGGAACTAAGGGGACCTATTTCACTTTTAGTTCATTAGGAAACAAAGATCCCCCAACCAAGTGACTCAATTGAGGGAAGGGATTACTAGGGAAGTTTTCTCAAGGGTGTGATTAAATGGGGGTTCACCATTAAAATGAAGCTTCAAAGGAGAAATGCAAACTCTAATGCATTAAACTCCAAAAACTTGAGAGCATTAAATAAAATGAACATAAATTAGATAGAAAGGAAATTGGTAAACTGATGGATTCCAAGCAAGATCTACAACTCTAAAATTCTACTTTTGAAGTGCACTGGAACTCATATGCCAAGCTGGGTGATTTAGTCCTACTACAAGAATCTAGGTAGAATATGGAATCTTATGCTGACAAATCAAGATCTATAGAAAACTTGTAAAAAGAGGTATATTGGGACTCATACACCTAGAGGGGAAATTTACTCCTAGTATTAGGGTTTGATTAAAACTTTTTTAGCCTCTAGTGATCTTCTATAGCTTTCATCTTGTCTAATCTCCAAGTCCAAAAGTCTAAATTTTGGCATGTAGGTGAGTTTTCATGAAGATGTCAACTTCTTGACAACTTTGACAACTTTTGCAACTTTATCTTGAAAGGATCTTCAAGTTCAAATTCACCTAAATCTGCAATCACACATTAAGAGGGAAATTTTTGTTAGGGAATAGGGGTTTTCCATGGTCAAACTCCATTTTGGTAATCAGACCTTGAAATGAAATAAAATAGCATGAAGGAATGATGAATGAACAAATACAATGTTGCAACTCACCAAACCTTTGGAATGAAGGGTACAAACTTATGTGAAATGGCTCCAATGGATGTGGATCTTGAATATTGATTGAATGCTTGAAACCTGACTTGAATACTTGCTCACTTGAATCATGAAACTTACATCACAAATGTTAGTTCACAAACACACATGATGCATGAAGACTTTGACATGATGCTTGAATATTGAATTGACACTCAAAAATGCTTTATAATCATCTCTTGAATGCTCTTGAATGCTTTGATCTCATAAACTTGCCTTAGGAATGCTTTCTTGAAATTCTTAGGTGACTTGGAAACTTGCTAGGAGAAATTATGTGAAATAAGCTTATATTTATAATTGTTTATGCCAAATTTCCTGAAATTACAACACTACAAGATGACATCAAATCTAGGATAATAAAATATTTTCAATAATTTGATTTAATAAAAGGTGTTTGATTTAATATAATAAAAGGTGTCTGACCACCCTAACCACAATAAAATGATAATATTTTTTTATAATATTTTATATATAAGTAGAGGACTCATGTCCTGATGTGAAGCATATTTTTTTGTAATTGTTTCCAAGTAAATAATTAATTATGAATTTTTTATTACAACTTTTAAAAAATATAAAAATTTGTATGTCTGACCACCTTAACTTGGTCAAAACTACATGAAATTCAATTTTTATTTTTAATCCTATAGTATGTGAAGCATAGAATGTGACACATGTTTTGGATTCAAAAAATGTGATACCATTTCAAAGCTATAGATGTTTTTCAATTAGCCTATCAATCAGGACTTTAGTTGTAATTCAAATAGAAAATGAATAATAATAATTTATTAAATTCAAAGTAAAGCATAATTTATATTGGTGGAAATTTGAGAATCTGCTTTAAAAACCCTTTTCATTTCATCAATTTTGGGTTACAAAAAAGTCGTCAACCACATACCCTACACATACCCATTATATCGCCACTTTTTGGCCCATCTTGATCCTGCACATACCCTTATCCTTAGAAAAATGTATTAAATTAGGCTTGTGGATGCAAAATAGGACCAATTAAGGCATAAAGAAGCCCAACTTTGGCATGGAAAGTCCAAACAAGTGTGAAAATGTAAATGGGTACATTTTTCTACACTACATTTAGCCCCCACTTTAGTGAGAGGAGGGACTTGCTTCAAACTCACATTAAAATAGACAAATATGCATCAAGAGGGGTCCAAGTGTACCAATGCCAGTGAGATAGGATGACAATGATCAAGAGGGATAATCAAGCCCCCAAGATCAAGATCCCATGGCAAACCAACATAGGCACAATAGAACAAACATATGAATGATGTATGAAGCATCAACAAGCTACAAGCACACACTACCAAAGACATAAAGAAGAAAGAAAAGGAAAAAGAGGGGTGGATCAAGCCTCGATAGTTTTTCCAACATGATATGGATCAAGCCTTAGCTATTTGTCAAAATAATGTTTACAAGTGGAACACGATGTCCACTATGGAAACAAAACACATGTTCACATGAGCTAGTGGAATCTAGTATCCACTAGGTGAGCCCCTAGTGAGACACATAAACATGCGACTGATATGTGCCCACAAAAAAAAGCAAGTGGCTATGGGTAAGTCATGCCTAGGGTTAGCTCCCATACATACTAACTATAGTGTAGAAAAAAATATTTACATTTTCACAATTGTTTGGGCCCTCCGTACTAAAATTGGGCTTCTTTATGCCTTATTTGGTCCTATTTTCCCCCCACAAGCCTAATTAAATACATTTTTTTTAGGATAATCCTGGAATTTAATAAATGATAAATCATTATTCATTGTTTGAAGTTGTGTGTTCTAGATTTACTGATCTGGGACTCATACACCACCTTGGGCGTATGGGTCCCACCTAGGTTTTGGGGCCTAATTTTAAACATTGCATTAAACAAGACACATTTTTTAGTTTGTGTCCCATGTTTAAGACACTAAGATTCATATGCCCAAGGTGGTGTATGAGTCTTGATTTAACCAGGACATATTTTAAATCAAACTTGGTGGGATTTTATCCTCCTAGATCTGATGTCAGCTTATAGTGTTGTAATTTTTGGAAATTTGGCATAAACAAATACAAGGTTATTTCACATAATTTCTCCTAGAATTTTCAAGTATTCAAGGATCCTAGAAAATTGAAGAGAGAATTCCTATAGTTATTTTATGAGATCAAAAGTATTCAAGAGCATTCAAGAGCTGATTATCAAGCATTTCGAGCAGCATTCAAGATTCAAGCATCATGTGTGTTTGTGAGCTAACATTTTTTATGTAGGTTTTCCATGATTCAAGCAAGCATTCAAAGACATTATCTCATATCAAGATCAAGATTCAAGATCCACATCCATTGGATCCATTTCACACAAGTTTGCAACCTTTATTCCAAGGGTTTGGTGAGTTGCAACATTACATTTGTTCATTCATCATTCCTTCATGTTATTTCATTTCATTTCAAGATTTAATTACCAAAACGAGGTTTGACCAAGGAAAACCCCTATTCCCTAACACAACAACATTCTTCTCTCTTCATGTGTGATTGCAGATCTAGGTGATTTGGAGCTTGAAGATCCTTTTAAGACAAAGTTGCAAGATTGAAGAAAGTTGTCAAAGTTGTCATCTTCACAAAAACTCACTTGTAGATCGAAATTCAAACTTTTTAGACCTAAAGATTGGACAAGACAAAAGCTATAGAAGATCACTAGAGGATACAAAAGTTTTAGCCAAACCCTAATACTAGGACTAAATTGGCACCTTGGGCATATGAGTCCTAGTATATCCCTTTTTAGTAGTTTTTTTATAGAAAATGATTTTCTAGCAGAAGATTATAGATTCAGCCTAGAAACCCTAAACCGAGACTAAATCACCCTATCTAGCATATGAGTCCTAGTGCACATTAGAAATAGTGAATTTCAAAGTTTTTAGATCTTTCTTTGAAATCTCATATCCTCTAGGTACTTTTCTATATCTTGTTGTTTAGTATTCTAATTTCATGTTCTTAAGTTTCTAGGGTTTAGTGTATACATGCTTGAATTTCTCCTTTGAAACTTCATTTAATGGTGAACCCTTCCATTTAATCACACCTAAAGAAACCTTGTAGCAGCCCTTCCCTCAATTGAGTCATCTTAGTTGAGGGATCTCTAGGGTTTCGTAATGAACTAAGAGTGAAATAGTTCCCCTTAAGTGTTCCATCTCCTAAAAGGTGGAGCACCCTATTTCCTTTAGTTCATTTTGGTGAACCCAACCTTTGAACCCTTTATTTCTGATTTGGAGTGTATTGCAATCCTAGATCTATCCTACATTAACTTTTCATTAGATCTTTCATTTTTAAATTTGCATTTAAGGCTTCTAAACATTGCATTAGTGAAAAGTTCATATAGGTTGCATTTTTGCATCCTTAATAATTCAATTTCACTGAAAATTTGTAATTGTAAATAGTCAAGTAAAAATACAAGCTAAAAACCTTAGAATCAACTTAGAATTTTCTAAATTTAGTGTGAAAACCCTAATTTGGGACTCATTCACCCACCTAGGTGATTTTGTCCCTATATAGGTTATTTTTCTTAATTTCTAGGAATTTTGTGTTGACTATTTTTCACTACTTGAACCTTTGAAAAACCCTAACTAGGACTCATTTTCCCATCTGGGTGATTTAGTCCCGTATCATATTTGCATCTACATTTTATAGCATTAAAAACTTCATTTTTGTGCTCCTGTTCATTGTTGTTAGGTCCCTGTTTTAGTTTATTGGGTTTCTATTTCATTCATTTCATTAGACCTAGTTTATTTGGGTTCATTTTGTGAATTTATTAATTAAAAAATTATATTCTAAGTCATTGTATTGCATTTCATCATGGAGATGTGATTTGGTACATTTTGGATGTCCTTGAAATCATTAGTGGATGTGTCAAGCCGTGTTTTTGGAAATGATCCTAATGAAATTAAATTCACTCATGCTTAATCAACTCCTAATGCATGTTCTCCTCGTGAAGTTGACATCAGTGGAGAAGATGATAATAGCATGAAAAAATTCATAAACAATTCCTTAACAACCTTGAGACTAATGCATCCTTTTATCCTTCCTTGAAACAACTAGCACAACTTAACATGTTTCATATTTTACATCACGAAGTTGACTCACAAGATAAGCCTAAACCTCTTACAATGAGTGATCCTAGTTCCTCTAATCAAGTGCATCAATCCTATGTTAACAAAGTGACCACCACTCCCATCAACCTTGAAGAGAATTATGGCTAAGGCTTTAAGATATTAACTAAGGATGTGATACAACAAATGAACATGAAATTCATCAACTCTTAGAACAAATACCAATTGAAATGGTTGTTAAGGAAATTGTTTATGAATTTTTTCATGCTATCATTAGCTTCTCCAATGATGTCAACTTCACGAGGAGAACATGCATTAGGAGTTGATTGAGCATGAGTGAATTTAATTTCATTAGGATCATTTCCAAAACCACAGCTTGACACATCCACTAATGATTTCAAGGACATCCAAAATGTACCAAATCACATCTCCATGATGAAATGCAATACAATGACTTAGAATATAATTTTGTGATTAAGAAATTCACGAAATGAACCCAAATAAACTAGGTCTAATGAAATGAATGAAATAGAAACCCAATAAACTGAAATAGGGACCTAACAACAATGAATAGGAGCACAAAAGTGAAGTTTTTAATGCTATAAAATGTAGATGCAAATATGATATGGGACTAAATCACCCAGATGGGAAAATGAGTCCTAGTTAGGGTTTTTGAAAGGTTCAAGTAGTGAAAAACAGTCAACACGAAATTCCTAGAAATTAAGAAAAATAAGATATCAAGATTCTCATCCTAACATAAGTATCCTCATTCCTATAGAACAACCAATGCCTCACAAGGATGAAAGAATCATCTGAGGTCTTTGTGCTCTATCTCCACCTCCGCATGTTGGTGAATCTAGTATGTAGCGAAGGCCTTACAAACTAAAGAAGCTAAAATTCCCTTGTCCACCATGTGAAACTGAAAGATCCTTACACATACTTCTAAGACAAGGACTTATAACATTACCACCCAAGAGAGAAAATCCAAACCAAATCCTAAGAACACAAACATGTCTCATTTTTTATACCATAGAGTTCTTGGACATAGTATTGATGAGTGTTGTGCTTTAAAATGAATATTTAAAAGGTTTCATATCATAGACATAGTCCCAAGTTAAAAGAAAACTCTTATGTTCCTTTCCATATAATAGTTGTAGGATCATAACATTGTCACTATTGTATGCTTTAGCAGTCATTACAAATCATTCCATGCAAGGAGCTCTTCCTCATCACCTACCTCGGCTGATTCTTGTCTTGTACATAGTGGGGGTAAGAATCCGATAGCCTAGTCCTAGTTTCAACACTTGTTGTTGTCCCTTTGGATAGTTGTCTGCCATCCATATATGATGAACAAGATTGGGATGCAGATGACCTACTATAGGTTGACTCGCATTTTCCTTACTAGTCTTTCCTTTGATTTCCTTTTCATGTTATGTATGTGATTACATGTGCATAATGTGATCACCTCGTACTATTCTATTTGATGTATCTCTCTTTGTGACATTCCTCTATTTATATTTACATTCTTCTATATGTCGTAAAATTTTATCTTTTCTTTTTCTTATGTTCTCCTTTTGGGGATGATACAAGGCATCGAGACATTGAGGTCTCTTCCATGTTGACCCAAAATATTTTCTTCATTTTTTCTTTCTTTGTGCCATTCTTCTCATTCCATGAGTATTTGGGGAATGATGAAATTCCTAATATCTATAACAACATTGTAGCAAAGATATATTGACCCCAAATCCATAGTTTCCTTATGTGTGATTTTGGGATTTAATTTTGGGGACAACCCATTTTCAAGACATAGCTTCATTTGGAAACATATGACTTGGAATAGGGCTTTCCAAGTTATCTCTCATGTCCTCTTTTTTGTTAGCATTTATCATTTTCTACTTTAAAGTAATTGCTCATAGCATAGATTTTATCAATTTCTTTAAAGTGGTGGCATACATTGGAATTATTATTTTGCATTTTCAATTACAACTCATGTTTCATTATGTGGTATTCTTACTTCATGAGATGTGTCTTTCTCTTGGTGGTGACATTGGACATGGTTTCCTTCAAGAGCGTGATCTCTCTTAGCATATTATATTCCTCTTAGTGGCTTGATGTGACACAGTACATCCCCTAAGTTGTGAATCTTCTATTCTTCGATTGGTCCTTTCTTGGAGACATTAGGCACAATGTCCCCTAAGTTAAGACCTTACATGAACTAAGAAAAACCCATTTGAATGTACCTTACACTATTTTGCATTTACAATAACTATTATATGGCCACCTTACATAGCACACTTTGTCTTCCTGTGGAGCCATCCTGTTTCTTCATGGGTGTCAAGCATACAATGTTTTTCTTGCCTTGTGAATCTTTTTGTTTGTGTTGTGTGGTGCTTTATCAAAGTCCTCAAGAGGTATAGCTTTGGTATGGTTAGTGTATGGGAGCTGAAGTAAGGTGTGACTTTTCCATAGCCACTTTCTTGTGTTTGTGAGCACATACTGGTTGCATGCTTATATGTCTCACCTCTCTGGGGGCTCACCTAGTGGATAGCCTAGGGCTTCACTAGCCCTTGTGAGCATGTTTTTTTTTCATAGTGGACATCATGTTCCACTTGTAAATGTTTTTGGACAAACAGCTAAGGCTTGATCCACATTGTGTTGGACAAATAGTTGAGGCTTGATCCACCCTTCTTTTTCTTTCTCTTTATGTCTTTGGTAGTGTATGTTTGTATCTTGTTTTTGCTTCATACATCATTCACATGTGTGTTATTTTGTGCCTATGTTGGTTTTCTATAGGATCTTGACCTTGGGGGCTTGATCATCCCTCTTGATCATTGTCATCCTATCTCACTAGCATTGGTACACTTGAATCCCTCTTGATGTGAGTTTGTCTACTTTAGTGTGAGTTTGAAAAATTTCCTCATATCACTAAAGTGGGGGCTAAATTTAATGTAGATAAATGTATCCCTTTACATTTTCACACTTTTTTGGGCCCTCCCTGCTAAAATTGGGCTTCTTTATGCCTTATTTGGTCCTATTTTGCATCCACAAGCCTAATTAAATGCATTTTTCTAAGGATAATCCTAAAATTTAGAAAATGACAAATCAATATTCAATGTTTGAGGTTGTGTGTTCTAGATTTAGTGATATGGGACTCCTACACCACCTTGGTTGTATGGGTCCCACATAGGTTTCAGGGCCTGATTTTAAATATTGCATTAAACAAGACACTTTTTGGAGTTTGTGTCTCATGTTTAAGACACTAGGACTCATATGCCTAAGGTGGCGTATGAGTCTTGCTTTAACTAGGACCTATTTTAAGTCAAATTCTTGGTGATATTTTATTCTCCTTGATCAAGACCTAATAAGTAGTGTTGTAATTTTGAGAAATTTGGCATAAACAAGTATAAATACAATGTTATTTCACATAATATCTCCTAGCATTTTCAAGTATTCAAGTATCCTAGAAAATTAAAGAGAGCATTCCTTTAGTGAGTTTATGAGATAAAAAGTATTCAAGAGCATTCAAGAGTCTATTATCAAGCATTTGGAGTAGCATTCAAGATTCAAGCATCATGTCAAAGTCTTCATGTGCGTCATGTGTGTTTGTGAACTAACATTTGTGATGTAGGTTTTTCATGATTCAAGCAAGTATTGAAAGAAATTATCTCATATCAAGATCAAAAGTTAATATCCACATCCATTGCAACCATTTCACACAATTTTTTAATGTTTATTCCAAGGGTTTGGTGAGTTGCAACATCACATTTGTTCATTCATCATTCCTTCATGTTATTTTATTTCATTTCAAGGTTTCATTACCAAAATAGGGTTTGACCTTGAGGAAAACCTCTATTCCCTAACACAACAACAATTTTCTCTCTTCAGGTGTGATTGTAGATCTAGGTGATTTGGAGCTTGAAGATCCTTTGAAGACAAAGTTGCAAGATTGAAGAAAGTTGTCAAAGTTGTCAAGAAGTTTTCATCTTCGCGGAAAGTCACCTACAAATCAAAATTCAGACTTTTAGACCTAAAGATTGGACTAGATGAAAGATATAGAAGATCACTAGAGGATACATAATTTTCAAAAAAACCCTAATACTTGGAATAAATCGCCACCTTGGGCATATGAGTCCCATTATACCCCTTTTCAACAATTTTCTATAGATCCTAATTTGCAAGTAGAAGATTATATATTAAGCATAGAAACCCTAAATTGGGAGTAAGTCACCTTATCTAGCATATGAGTCCTAGTTGACATTAGAAACAGTCAATTTCAAAGTTTTCAAATCTTTCTTTGACATCTCCTATCCTCTAGGTACATTTTTGTATCTTCACTAGTAGAATTTGGCAAATAAATGACTATGTAACTAAAAAATTTAGTCATGACAACTAAAAATGACTAAATTCTACTATTTGTTTTGCAACACAGCTATAAATGACTAATTTGATCATTGGGTAGAAAAAACAACTAAATAATTAGTCACACAAACACAAATGACTAAATAATCGATCACACAAATAAAAATAAAAGCGGGAGAAAGAGAAGGCACGTATTTTTTGTTCAATATTTTGAGCATATTATTTTTCACGCTCTTTGGTTTTGGGGGCAGGAAAGCAATAGAGAAGGAAAATCAACACTCCAGAGTTGAGACAGGGATTTCTGAATCAGGCAGGGAGCTACAAATTGCGAGGGAAAGAACTTTTAATATAACACAAAGGCTTTGATTCTATCTACGTTGTTTAGAACTCCTTTTTCACTAGAGAATAATGCATCCCTTGCTTATTTTGGACATGGCTTAGGGTTTTTGCAGCATTCGAGAGTTTTGAGGTAAAGAGTTTGATCTTGGGAAAAAAATGTTGTTTCTCCTTTTTGCTTAAATGGAAAAGTCGTAGATGCTAGATTTTTCAAATTTTCTTCTGGTACAATTTTTTTTTTTGTGGTTTCTAGCATATGAAAATACTACAGTGATGTGAATCAATATATATATATGAAAGCACATAACTCTATTTGATAGTCTCTCTTGATTTTAAAACACTTGTATATTTTTGCTTCCTTTTTCTTTGTTCATTGCCATTTTCCTATACTTGCTCATTCTACATAATCACTCCTTCGCCAAAAAATCATATTTTTCAAGATTTCAGAGCTCCATTCAATATCCTTTAGACTTCCAAGAGAAAAATTTCAATCTTGTTGTTTTCTATTTTTTTTGTTTGCATTTTCAAGTAATTTACTTCCATTTTGCATCAAACTAGGTTTTACATTCCATCTTGCATGTCATTAACTTTTTCAAGTTTAAACTTGATGGTGAACCCTTTTCCTAATATGAATCCATACCATAGGATACCTTATTGTCAGGTTTCTCCCTCCATTCTTTATTGGGTTGATATCTCTAGGGAATCCTTGAATTTTAGTTGGAGAAAGGTGATGTTTTGTGTCTTAAACCATAAATCATCCATTTTTCAACTAATCACTTTGGTGAACCCAAATTTTGAATACCTTGTTTTCTGATTTGGATTCCATCATCATCCTAGATTTATATTGCATTAACATTACATTACATTTTTCATTAGTTAATTTGCATTCTAGGGTTTCAAATTTTTGCATTAGTGAAAGTGCATATATGCTGCATTTTTACATATCAAATCATTTAAAATCATATGAAATCTACATTTTCATTTAGTATTCAGGTTGAATACAACATAAAAAAGCATCAAAACCAATTGAAAATTTTAGAAAATTTTGAAAAAACCCCTAACTGGGACTCATTCGCCATTCTGGGTGAATCAGTCCAAGTCTAAATTTGAAACTACCTATTACAACATCAAAAACCTCATTTTTGTGCTTCCTAAGCCTCCTGGTAACATCTACTATAAGTATGGAAAGTATCGAGAACATTTTTTTTATGCATCTATGTCAAAAACATCAATTTAGGGTAGCCATTTTTGAAATCATTTCAATTACAAGCATCATTATATCTGAAAATGTTCACATTTCTGCAACTTTACATCACATGGATAAAAGTACTTTTCACTTTTGCATATACAATGTTTACATCATAAAACTTTGCATATGTTTGATAAAAGTGCTTTTCATTTTGGGATATAAATTGTTTGCATTCTTAAAACTTTCCATACATTGGATATACATTGTTTACATTGCTGAAACATTGCATGAAATGGTTACAAGTTCTTTTCATTTTTGTTCAAAAAATGTTAGTGTCTTACATATCTAGACATGCTAAGAAAAACTTTGTATCCCCTCCCTATGAGAGTGTTTTAGTGAAAGAGAATACAACCTTGGACATTCCTAACAATCATATTTGTTCTTCTCCTAATATCTCTCTTATTGGTGAAGAAGATATTTTGGTGTTAGAAGAACCAATCAATGAGAGTTTTTGAGAATCTTAGTTGTTTCTCTCCTCTTACCTCTCTTAGTGGACAATACATTGATGAAAAAGAGAACATAGCAATAAGTAATCATGACAATAACATTTGTTCTTGTCCTAGTATCTCTGCTAGTTGTGAAGAAAATACTTTGACATTAGAAAACCAAATCAATGAAGGTCATGAGGATCTAAGTTGTCCCCCTTCACCTAGGGAAACCTTATTGAGCAAGAAAATTCAACCATTGATCATCCCCCTACTTTCGATGAAGTTATTTTAGAAGAAAACCAACCTTTGAATGTCAATAAAATTTGGTTTGTAGTTCTCCTAAAAACTCTCCTCCTAGGGAGGATATCATGGTGCAATAAAATCTAAACATTGACACATATAATGAGGCTTCCTTAGGTGAAGTGACATTAGAATCCCCTTCACTAAGAGATCATGAAAATAAAGACAATATTCTTGAGGTTATGATGACACAAATTGGATCTCCTTTAATTAGTGAGCTTCCTAAGTCACCTCCCATTAGCGAATCACATAAAAAATAAGAGATTTCTTGAAATCTACAATGCAATCTAACAATGTTTTGCAGCAACCAAGATATAACATAGTTTCTCAAACATGTAGGCAACCACAAACTACTCCCATTTCATTACCATCACCTCAACATATTTTTCCTAGTGCTCCTCGTTCACCTTTTCATAATATAGTTGAAGATCTTAAAAAGACTCCCACTAACATATCTATATGACAACTTATTCAACTATCACCTACATACAAGTTCTTATTTCAAGAAATATTACAAATAAAGTAGGAGGAGATCCAAGCTTCTATGAAATTGAATAATGTAACATCCTCCTTTCATCCCACACAAGTCACACAGTCAGAAATCACATTCCCTAAACATCAATTACCCTCACTTGAGTTCCAAAACAAGAATGAAGCTTTGATGATAAAGGTGATCATTAATGAAACTGCAGTTAGGCGCACTCTCATAGACAATGGAGCAGAAATTAATGTTTGTAGCATTGATCTCCTAGAAAAAATTGGCATGGAAAAAATGCTCATTCAACTTAATGATGTTCATATTAGTGGCTTTGAAAATGTTAATAGGAAACCACTAGGGATGATCATATTACCTATTGAGGTCGGACCTATAGTGTTTCCTACCCCTATCCATATCATGCCAGAACCCCTTCCATACCATCTTCTCCTAGGAATGCCATGGATTCATGCTATGAAGGGAGTCCGATCTACTCTCCACCATGTAATGAAATATGAATACAAGAGCACGATATACATGGTTGAAGTAGATGAAAGAAGCTATGAATCACATGATCACAAGACTTCCAATGCCCCTAATACTTTCATTCCAAAATCAAAATTTGAACTTATACAAGTTGATGCTAATCCTTCACCTATAGAAAAACTCTTTAGTGATAGTTGGGGGTCATTAGATTTTACACATCATTTCAATGAACTTTCCCAAATCTCACCCTCATGGTCCAAAGATTCATATACAAATGATTCATTTTTAGATATAGGGTGATCCCACAATAGTGGTTTACAACTTTTGGCCAAATTGGACACTGAAATAAATTTTTTTCACTAAATCTTCACTTTCGGGCACCTATACCGACTACACTATGAGGAATTTGAAGATGATGCAAACTAGAGTTTCGTTTAATTTTGTCTGTAGATTCTAAATATATTTTTTCAAAATTTTTGGAATCATATTGCAGTTCTTTTTCCATCTGCCTCAAAAACTAGTTTTTTTCATAAAACAACATTTGAAAAAATTGACACTCACCATATAATGTATAACTTTTTTTCCCTAAAGGATAAAATTATAATTCTTTTGAATTTAGATTTTTAACTCCAATATCTAGTGCTTCCACTTGGTTAGATATTTTTTTATTGAATATTTTTTCTTTAATCAAGTTTTGAAATCAAAATAACTACAATTTAGACATAGTGCGACCGTATAATGCGTAATTTTTTTCGTATGTATCAAAATTGAAAAAAAAAAATGTTCGATCAAGGACTCTAATATCTGGTGCACTCATATTTTTCAAAAAAAATAAAATGATAATCTTCTATTTTTCCACATGTGTAGAATAAAGAGCTTGATTTTCGGTGAAAAACCTACATTCACAAGAAATAAAACATAAATATAATAATCAAATTAAATTTAATTAAAATTATACTTTTTTGGAAGCTTATAAGGACTACATACTTACAAAAAAATAAATTTTAAATGAATTCATTTGATCCCCCAAAAATTAAATCAAATGTGGTTTCTTATCAGCATTTTGATAGGTGTAAAGGAGACTTCGTTATAGGTATGGTTTAAAACTAGCAGGGTTCTATCCAAGGGGGATTGGTATAAGGTGGTTTGATCAAACCATATTCAATTGAAATCCTTTAAATGGAACTTTTCAAGGCTTAAATCATTATATTTTCTAAAAATATGTGATTTCAGCAAAAACCAGGATCTCCCAAAAATTGTAAACCACTATTGTGGTAGCACTCTAGAAGTTGTAGTACCGATTGGGGTTTCACACCTTCCTTTAGGGGAGAGTACAAAATATCAAAATATAAACCAAAACAACCTTGTGTTTCATTCACTCAACTTAGTTCTACAAAATTACCCCATGATGGTGATGGGGGCCATATAACTCCCATCCCTAATGAAGGGGCCACAGATAACTTTAAAAAGGATTTGTGTTCTCGTGTAGAAGTTGATCCTTCTCAGAAGCATAAAGCCCCCTTCATCTAACTTGTAATATCAAGTTATGGTATCAGATACAATCTCCCTCCTTCACATGGATATAATGAACACACAAAGAAAACTAACATATCATACTCTTTAAGAAAAATCTAGGGTTACCTCCCTTATCTCCATTTTTATCTAAAGCCTTATCATTTAGTGTGCGTATGAAATATTGCATGAGTAAAGGAACTCCTGATACTATTGATCAAGATAATATCTTGTCGAGACTCCTCCAGGATCGCTTGATATCTCTCCCTCCAAAAAACTCCAAAGAAATTTTACTACAAGACTTCATTCTATGCATATCATAGAGTTCATGGTCATTTTACTAATGAATGTAAGGCTTTAAACAACAAAATTCAACATCTCAAGGAGTGTGGTGCTCTTCCTTGTGTTGAGGCACCTAATTCCTCTAATTGATACTTATTCCTATTCGGCTCACCCTTTTCCTGCACTAAGTGGGGGCAAGTGGTTAGCTAGCCTTGTCCTCGTATGTCACTTGTCATTGCTCCTTTCGACTAGTTGTTCACCTTTCATGAACATAAGAGAAAGCTTTGGATGTGGACGACATGCCTTAAGTTGGCTTGCATGTGACATACTTATTCATGATGTAACTCTACTTGGAAACATATGAATTGGCATATAGGGCTTTCCATGTTAGCTCTCATGTCCTCCTTTTTTGTTGGAATTTATCATTTGCTACTTTAAAGTAATTGCTCTAAGCATGGTGTTTATAAATTTCTTTAAAGTGGGGGCATACATTGGCATCATTCTTTTGCATTTCTCTTTTTCATGTTTTAGGGTGTAGTGACATTGGGTGTGATGCCCCTCAGGAGCATGATATCTCTTAGCATATTACATTCTTCTTAGTGGCTTGATGTAACACACTGCATCCCCTAAGTTGTGAATTTTCCATTCTTTGATTGGTCCTCTTGGAGACATTAGGTACAATGTTCCCGAAGTTAAGACCTCGCATGAACTAAGAAAGACTCCTTTGAAGATTTCCTATTCCTGTGCAATTTTTCATTTGTTGTTACATGGCCACCTTGCATAACATAGCTTGCATGCCTGTAGAGCCATCATGTTTGGTCATGAGCTCCAAGCATACAAATTTTTGCTTGTCTCATGAAGCTCAAAGATCATTTCTGTGTGGCACCTTATTAAATTTATCAGGAGGTATAACTTTAGTAAGGTTTGAGTGGGAAGCCCAATCTGAGGAATGAACTTCCCCATAGCCATGAGTGTATGTTTCTCAACTTTTAGGCCTTCTTGCCCAGTGGATAGCTCGAAGTTCCATCACCTTAGAGTGAGTATGCAATTTTTTTTCGGATAAACAACCTAGATCTGATCCACATTGTGTTGGACAAACGGTCGAAGCTTGATCCACCTTTTTATTCACTTATTTTTGTTCTCCTTTCTTCTAGTTATTCACATTGCATGATTGTGTATCTTGATGCTAGCATATTATACACCTTGTGTGTGTCCCTTTGTGCTTATGTTGGTTTGAATTAGGATCTTGGATCCTAGGGGCTTGGCCACCTCCTTTCATCCTTGTCATCCTTTGTCATCTACATTGATACGATTGGACCCATCTTGAATGTCTACTTTAGTGTAAGTTTGAAGAAAGTTCATCCTCTCACTAAAATGGGGGATAAATTTAGTGTAGTAAAATGGATCCCTGGACATTTTCACACTTGTTTGGGTCCACCTTGTGGATTTTGCATTAATGTTGCCTCGATTTAGTGTTGTAATGTGGATAACACATTCATATTAGGTCTTTCACCCTTATGAACTAATCGATTTTAAATGGTACCTTAAAATTCCTAAGGTGGGACTCATTCGCCACTATTGGTGAATGAGTCCCCTTAGGTGGTGGTGCAGGTGCACCCTAGCAGAGCATGCCTCAAGGAGGAAACTTCAAGTTTTTAAGTTAAAAAATGTTGATCAAAGGTTGCAATAAGGTCTAAATGGTCACATTAGACATAAAATAGGTCATAGTTAAGAATTTTGAAGTCAATGGGCATTTAATGTAAAAATTTCAAAAATTGCCTAATTGTTGTCATAAGCAATATTGCAAAAATGCAAAAAATGAAAAAAAGAGGAAGATCAAGGGTCAAGTAGTTGAAAATTTAGGTATAGGAATTGGATTGTATTTATAAAGGCATGTTGTAGCCTCATACATCTTGAGGAAGGTTGGGAGTTGATGTAGGAAGAAGAATATCAATGAAAAATACTGTATTTATGTTATTTTCCTGTATTTTCTTTGTTTCTAGGCCATTGTACAGTCATATTTGTGCAAGTAACCTTCTCTCCTCCATTTTATGTTATATTCCTATGAATCCACTTTCATATTATTTTTATTTCATTAAAATCTATTAAATATTGTGTAAGTTATGAGAAAATTCCTCTAAGCGGGTAAAACCCTGATTTAGGGTATGCAGAGAATAATAAAAAATTATGTTTCTCTTATTTCCACCATGGAAATCTTCTGAAAACTGGTGATTAACATGATTGATAAGGGATTTACAGGTTCCAAAAGTTGCAGAGTCATTGGTAAAGGTTTTGAGCTGAAACTAAGAAGCCCTACGTCTGAAAATTATGAAAATGACTAGTAAATTTGTGTTTAGTGAGGTTTTTGTGAGTTTTGAGTTGTGGTTTTGAATCCTTCATCGGTGTTATAGTTTTCAAAGGGTGCCAAGGTGTATTGTGATTCATTTCTTGTCATGGTTTGGTGATTTTATTTGTTTAAGGCCTTTGTTTATTGACTGTCCGTTGAGGGCAGACTGATAACAATCATGTTTGGAGTCTGAAAAGAAGGTTTGAACGGTATAAGAGTTTGATAAAATTTCATGGGTAATGAGTGGGAGATGGTCTAATCATGTTTTAAAAATATATTTATACATTCTTGAAGCATTAATAAGTGGAAATGGCTTGGGAATTGTGGAGTTGTTTGTTTAAGGGGTCTAAAATGGTCTATTTGTTGTGATGATAGTCTACTGTTGAAAGCTCTTATGTTGAGATTTTTAAGTTTGGTTTGAGTTTGAGTCCATCACTTTGATGTTGTCTAATTTTTTTTGAGGAATCAATAAATGGTTTTTTTCTTATTCAAGAGTATTGTGAAGGAAAGTTGCCTTATAAAGAAGAGTTGCACTGAAAGTTGTTTGCCTTAAGGGAAGTTTTCAGTTTAGTGATTGGATTTGTGGTCAAGAGGATAGTGAGTTGAGTTGGTTGTGCTCCTACATTTCATCAAGTCTGACCCATTCACCAATTGTGGCGAATGAGTTCCATTTGACTCAAATTTTAAAATTAATTCAAAATTTGGCAGGATTTTGGCCTCCTAGATCTAATATCGGCTCGTAGTGATGCAATTTTGAGATTTATTGTATAATTAAGTATAAATACAAGATTCATTCACTCATTTTCATCCAAGACTTTTGTGATAACATTCTTAATAGAAAGTTGAGTTCACAAGAGCATTCAAGGGCATAATTCTCCATCAATTGTTGCAACAATTCAAGATCCATCATCATGATAACTTTCTAATTACATTATTTCATGTTTCATGCTTCATTATCTTATTTCATCATTTGGTTTAATTACGTAAAAGGGATTTGACTAAGGAAAACCCCTATTCCCTAACAATCAACAAGTTTTCCTCTCTTTAATGTGTGATTGTAGGTTTGTAGATTGAAGAAAAGTGGATTTGAAGCCTTCAAAAGCACCAAAATGACAAAGTTGCAAATGTTGTGAAGACTCACATAAACTCAAATCTAGAGAAAAATATCCATCCAATTGCATGAAATTAGTAGGAAAGTGTTTATTTTATCCATCATCAGAGGCTTGCAAATTTTTAGTTCAAGATTCTACTCTTGAGACACTTTGCGACAAAATGGGACTGATCCCCTACTTGTGGCAAATGAGTCCCACTATATGAGTTTTTAAAGATCTTTGCATATATGGATACCCATTTGGCCAAAACTTCATCCTCTGCAGAAACCCTGATCTGAGACTGATTTTGCCCAGAATGGCAAATGAGTCCCACTAGGCCAAAAAATTAGATTTTTCAAGATTTCAGAGCTCCATTCAATATCCTTCAGACTTCCAGGTGCACACTTTCAATCTTGTTGTTTTATGTTTTATTTTGTTTGCATTTTCAAGTCATTTTGTTCAATTTTGGCTCAAACTAGGTTTTGCATTCCATCTTGCATGTAATTATCTTTTCCAAGTTTAATTGGTGGTGAACCCCTTTCCTAATCTAAATTCATACCCTAGGATACCTTATTGTTAGGCTTCTCCCTCCATTCTTTATTGGGTTGAGATCTCTAGGACATCCTTGAATGTTAGTTGGCGAAAGGTGATGTTCTATGTCTTAAACCATAAAACATCCATTTTTCGCCTAATCGGTAACTAGAATCAAATTTGATCAAACCTAGATCTACAATACTTAATCTCAACCATTGATTTATATATTTATTTAAATACTTTTCATTATTAAATATTACTTCTTTAAATATAAGATGAAAAATTACAAACAAAACCTTTTACATGTTAAATCAGTACACAATAATTAAAAAAAAAAAAAGATAAAATAAATTTCAAATTAAAATTAAAATTTTAAAAATTAAGAAATCATTTCTACTAATATAGCCACTTTCAAATGTAAATTACTTTTTGAAGACTTTTCTGACACTGCTGAAAGACATTTGATGTAACCCAACAGAACTGTTGTAGTAATCACCTAAATAATATTCAGTTCAAATCTTCCACAATATTAAACAAAAAATGTTTTTCTAAGCCAAGTGATAGACACAGGTCTTCTCCTATACGTCGTTTTTCTAACCCAAATGATAGACGCAGGTCTTCCCCTTTAGGTCTTCCAGATTATTAGGTAAAAGAGACTAAACTAGAAGAAACCTTAGAGACATTATATTAAACGATCTTCGTTGACTTGGGCATAGTTTTAAATAATAGAAGATTTCTGCAGTTAATTAGGTCAAAGAGACTAAACTGTTTATAACGTTTATTGACCCAGATTATATTAACGATTATTCAAAACATTACTTACACAGATTGCTAGTACAGTGTGGCAGATTATTTGGTTGAAACTTTCAAGCAAATGGAGGAATGAGCAGGTGGGATGAGGTTCAAATGGTAGGAGATAGAAGAATTAAACAGATCCCTGGATGTAGTTGAATTGAAAGCCATAAAATGGTGCGTACCCATTTGTCCATTTGCTTAAATGTTTCTAAAGCCTTATCAACAAATCCATTTTGTTCATATCCTCAATCATTGCGTTCCACGAGGATAAATTTCTTTGAGGCATTATGTCAAACAGTTCATGTGCCTTGTCTAAGCTTCCACATTTTGCATACATCTCTACGAGGGCATTTGCAACTATAACGTCTGATCCCCTTTCTTTATTGTTTGATGGATGTCCATGCCCTGTTCTAAAGCTCTCACCTTGGCAAAGGCAGGGAAAATGCTGGCAAAGGTTGTGGAATTTGGCTTTGCACCTGTCAAATTGCATTTGACAGGAAAGAGAGGTATATTATATTCAGTTCAATGGTCAAAGGTAGGTATAGTTGTTTGGCTGTTGAAAAAAAAGGTATTAAGTAGAATTCTGTGGTTTTGATAAGAGTTTATTAAGGGTTACTAGATAAAAAGATTTAAATTTTTTTAATTCACGGTCAGTAATTCATTATTGGAAAATTCACCATAAATAATTCACCGTGGGAAAATTCACCATCATGACAAATTCACCTCAAGGAAAATTCACCACCAACAATTCGTCCCCACATTAAAAGTTTGCGATTAATTTTCCATGTGGGTGAATTGATGGTGGTGAATTTTCCTTGAGGTGAATTTGTCATGGTGATGAGCTTTCCCATGGAGAATTGTTGGCGGTGAATTTTCCAATTCGCGTGATGCAAAAAATATGAATGCATATATTGAAGGCAACATCTAACTAGATGTTATATTTAGTTTTTCTATCTAATAATTTGAAAAATATTGTTTATCTATTTTTCTATTGATTTATGTTAGTGAAGAGTTATTGCATAAATAAAATTATTGTTATTTATATAGAACTTTTATTTCAAATGATGAAAAAATTATCACATTATTGAGGTTGAAATGATGTGTGCTAAACTTTCAATTGTAGAATAGTATTATTTGTCTATTGAATGACATTACAAATTATTAGAACCATCACTCAAAACTATGTGTTTAAAGTATTGTTGTAAAAGTCAAAATTAGAATTAAACTCAACCAGTAGTAACCATACCCAAAATAAAACAAAACGAAATATTTTTTAAATATCAATGTAAATATTTATTACTATTTATGACAAGTTTGACTTTATATGTTATGGAAAAGACATTGTACAAAATCTTATTAATAGCAACAAAAACCAAATATAAAGATTTACATTTTTTTTCTTTTTATTGATATCATCATCATAATTATTAATGCTATACATAATAGGTAAAATCTTTAGTGAAATGTATTTTCTGCATATCCCACAATTAGTAGAGTTCAAGAGAACAAATATATTTGTAATATTCCATCAAATTTTACTAGCTAAGAACAATTTTGTCATCAATATATTGGAACCCAAAATTCTAGCCAGTCTAGCTTCTTTTGTAAAGGTGGATCTTTTGTTCCTAATTTTCACCAATAGTTCCTTTGCTTTCTTAGATATGGCTATAGGTTGGCACTCTTTGATGTAATTCTAAAAGGTTAATAAACAAAAGTACAATTTTAAGTTGAAGATTGCCTTGGTTGTTAACTATTAAATTATACTTTATGTTTTGATTTCCTCTTCATCCCACAACACTTAAAAGATGTTATCAATTTTTATTTTATTTTTTATACTCTAAAATATTCTTCTCTATTCAATACATTTATAATTATTGGAAATTATCCATAGGGGTCATACCCACATCTTTATGATCATACTATATGTAGTCTTCTAGTGTAAACTTTGGTCTAGTTGCAAAGGTCAAATCCTCCATTCTCAAGAATATTTTTCCATGATAGGAGAATAAACAAATAAGTGGGGAAGGAGCTCAATTAGAGAAGTGCAATGGATCTATATTTCTTTTCTAGCACTGCAAGAGTGGTTTTCCCAAGATTTTTTTTCTTAAGGTAGGCTATGGATAATACCTAGGATCGAATTGCAAGATAATAAACATTGTTACTTTTTTAGTTGTTGATAGAAAATAATTTTGGAGATTAGTTGTTAGTTGGATTTAGTTGCGAATCCTATTACATAAATATGTAATTTGGTTGATGAATTTTATCACAATTTTTTCTTTGTGTTGTCCAATTATCTCAACATCTTTATATTAATGATCCATAGATCATATTTAGAAATCAATTTGTAATCATTTGATGCCTTCAATTGGTATCAAAGCATAGGAAGAGGGAAGAAGGAACTATTGTTTGTAGAGGATAGATTTAATTTTCTATGACTAGATTTATAGGTGGCAAGAAAATTGTCAATATCCTTAATGAAGATTGCAATGTTGGATGTAAGAACTAGAGAAAGTTGAGTAGAGCCTTTATGCTTTAAAGAAGGAAGAAGTTGCAACCAAATAAAAGGAAAGGATATTCCAAAGAAAAAAAATTATTTACAAGATAATATTTGCAAACAAATTTTGTTAGTTGAGTATCATTTGAGGATTTTTGTGGATCAAACAAGAATTAGGCTAGTAAAAACTAGGTTTTGAATAATTTTTTGTTCTATTGTTGAGTGAATATTTCATTTTTTTTAATATTTTAAAGAGTAGAAATATATAAATATATATAAGGTAGTGCATAGAAAATTTGGTTGATGTTGGTATTTCAAATTTGAATTTTCCAAGGGAAACTTGTGCAAGAAGATTGTTGGAATTTTAAATTGATAGGAGTTAATTATTTGGCAAAGTAATTTTATTAAATAATTGATCAAAGTTAATTAGAATTACATACTTCTTAGATATTAACTAATTTAGAGGTCAAAGTTAAATTTTGGCCAATAAAAATAAGAAAATTAGTTATTTTTTTAATGTAGATAACATATTAGGCGGGGGCCTTGTATCAATTAGCTAAAGCATCCTCTTGCGGGAAAGAGGTCACGAGGTCTAGTCTCCCTCCATCCTCATGGTACTAGAGGGTGTGTCATGCCAACGTCACCGATCACATGAAATTTTTTTACAAGTTGCACTATAGTTTATAGTGGGGTACCTAATTTCTACAATCTAAAAAAAATGTAGATAACATATTAAATTATTACTAAATACTTAATCATTAAAATGTGATGTTTAAGTAAAGTGTACAAAAAGCAACTAATGTAGGTTTTTCCTTATTACATTTTATGGTAATTACCAATTAGTAAAACCAATTTTCATAAATGTATTTAAGGGAACCCTTGTTGTCAGGAAAAAATATCACCAACTTCTTGTATTACGTACTGAAGAAGGAACTTAGTAAACTAGTAATTGGACCAAAAGGTTTAATGGACACACCAATATTATTTCTCATGTTGATTATTGTTTTAGTGACTTTTAGACCCTATGCTTTATGTCTAAGCCATTTTTATGTGATTATTGGCCACTACAAGTTACAAGAAAAATAGAATTAGTTGCATTCCTTATGTGTCCACTTATATGGCATGCTCTCCTTTTTTAAAATATTATAACTTTAAAATATTAAAAAGAGGTAAATTTGGTGGCATGCTCTCATTTTTAGATGATAGAAACTACTTCACCTCAGAATAAAATTTAGGAACACAAGATATGAAGGTAGATAAAAGGAATATGCAATTCCACATTTAAATAATCTTAAATGATTACCAAAATAAATTTACAATTGATTCAAGAAAAATAATTCATGTGATATAGTCAAACCAAAAATAAAAATTGTATTTTATGGTAAATATATTTAAATAAAACCATATAATTTAGTCTCATGATTCATCTTATATATCCAAGGACACATTCCCTACCACATCTTATCTTTTAAAAAAGAGTCCTTCCTATACTATGTATACATTGAATTTGATGGGACCCTTTTCCCTTTAAAGATTAATTTGGTTATGGTTATTTTTCAAATTATTATTTGTAGTAAAGTAAATAGTACTCCCCACCTTGGAGGAATAAAGCACAAGGATAGGGTTCCTATTTCACACTTGCTACACTCAAGGACGCCTTAAAGATCTCAACCTCAAGTGTGGAATGGAGGAGAGAGATCTGCTAGAAGGGTATCCTAGGGTATGATTAATGATTGAGGAGGTGTTCACCACCAAGCTAGGCCTTGGAAAAATGTATGGAATGCAAGATCTAATAAAAAAAACTAGTGACGCATGAAACTTAAATGAATGGCCTAAAAATGCATATAAATCATAATAGAAAGCTGCAAAATTAGAAGTGTGCACCTGGAAACTTGTAGAGACTTGAATAAAGACTGGAAATGTTGAGAATCCTAGAATTTAGGCCTACTAGGACTCATTCACGATTTTGGATGAATCAGTCCCAAATCTAGGTTTCTGTATAGAAATAGGTTTTTGGTAAAAGGGTATCCAAAATTGAAAAATCTCAAAATTGACCCAAAATGGGACTCATTTTCCAATTTGGGTGGATGAGTCCAATTAGGTTTTTCTCAAACTTTAAAATCTGAATCTGAACTTCAATGTCTCCTCTTTTTGTTCCTCTTTGTTTCTGGATCTGAAACCCTGATTTTGGGGTTGTAGGTGACTTTTTAGTGAAGATTACAACCTTACAAATAGGGAGACAACTCCAACAACTTTCTCTAAGCTTGTAACCTAATCTTCAATGATCCTTCAAGTCTTCAAGGCACCTAGATCTACAATCATACATGTAAAGAGGAGAAAAACTTGTTGATTGTTAGTGAATAGAGGTTTGTCTTGGTCAAACCCCTTGTAGGTAATTAAACCAAATAATGAGCTAATGAAATGAAGGAATGAAAAATGAAAAAAGAGCATGAATCATGGATAATGATACCTTGAATTATGTCTTGTAAATCTACAACTCAACATGAAATGTCCATGAAGGATGTAGATCTTGATCTTGACAATAGGTGTAGAGCAATGCTTGATCTTGGCTCATCAATGATACATAACAATACTAGCTCAATAACATGCTTGATGTCCTTGACATGATGATGGATCTTGAATTTTTGCAAGAATTGATGAAAAAAATTCCCTCGAATGCCTTAGAAATGATCTTGAATGCTCTCTTGATACTCTTGTAAAGTCTTGGAATGCTTAACTCTTGCTTGCTTGACTTGATATCATGAATGCTTGATGAAATAATGATTTGAAAGTTCATTTATATATGAAATCCATCTAATATCCCATGTATTAGATCCCAAAGGCCAACATACGAGTATGTGTAGGATCATCATGGAAAAAATAGGTGCTTAAGTGGCAAAAAATTCAGAAAAATAAGAGTTAGGCAACTTGATGTAAAAATTTGAATAAGCTATCTATATTATTTCAAAAATATGTAAGAATAGAATCTGTAGAAAATTGAATGTAGTTTCTAAACTACTAGGTTTATTTTTTTTAAAAATCTATTTGGTGAAAATTTGAAACTTCAATGCAATAGTACTTAAATTTTAGGGAAAAAATAAAAAGTAGGTGTGTGTCTGACCACACTAACCACAATAAAATGATAATATTTTTTTATTAAATTTTAGATATAAGTAGAGGACTCATGTCTCGATGTGATGCATATTTTTGTGTAATTTTTTTGAAGTAAATAATTAATTATGATTTTTTATTACAACTTTTAAAAATATAAAAACTCGTATGTCGACAACCTTAACTTGGTCAAAACTTCATGAATTTTTTTTTTCTAAATCCTATAGTATACAAAGCATAAAATGTGATGCATGCTTCGGATTCAAAAAATGTGATATCGTTTGAAAGCTATAGATGTTTTTCAATCAACCTATCAATCAGGACTTTAGTGATAATTCAAATAGAAAATGAATAATAATTATTTATTAAATACAAAGTAAAGCATAATTTATATTGGTGGAAAGCTAAGAATCTCCTTTAAAAAAAAAATTCATTTCATCAATTTATATTGGCCCATCATGATCCTGCACATACCCATACACAAAATTTGAACTTAAAACCAAGTTTTCCCTACTCAAAACCTTGAAAATAGGCCAAATGGGACTCATTCGCCATCTTTGGTGAATGGGTCCCACCTAGATGGGACTCATTCACCCAAAGTGGTAAATGGGTTCCACGGTGCCTATTTTGAGTGTTAAAGTGTTGGGGAGTGTGTAAATTAAGTTTATATGTTGATCTTGTCGGGTTTTTGATTAAAATATTCCTTGGGATGCTTAATATGGGGCCATTTGGGTCTATTAATGATGATATAAAGGTCATAAATGCAAGAAGGCCCAAAATCCAATGTGAAAGTGTAAATAAATACACTTTACAACACTAAATTAAGGAAAAATTCCCTGTCTATTTAGCTTAAAAGGGTCTAAAATCCCATGTGAATGTGTAAAACACATTACAACACTAGATTAGATCCACTTAATTTATAAGCCTCCTTAAGTTTATATGTTGATCTTGTCAGGTTTTTGATTAAAATATTCCTTGGGATGCTTAATATGGGGCCATTTGGGTCTATTAATGATGATATAAAGGTCATAAATGCAAGAAGGCCCAAAATCCAATGTGAAAGTGTAAATAAATACACTTTACAACACTAAATTAAGGAAAAATTCCCTGTCTATTTAGCTTAAAAAGGTCTAAAATCCCATGTGAATGTGTAAAACACATTACAACACTAGATTAGGTCCACTTAATTTACAAGCCTCCTAAATTTAATGTGGTGTAAATAAATACACTTTACAACACTAAATTAGGACAACTCATTTTATTTATTCAGCTTAGAAGGGCCTTAAACCTAATGTGGATGTGTAAAACTCATCACAACACTAGATAAAGGCAATATCAAGTCCAAATTTTCATTAATTATTCTTAAATTAAGCAAGGAAAAGGGATACCCTTTTTTTTCATTACATCTAGCCCCCACTTTAGTGAGAGGATGAACTTGCTTCAAACTCACACTAAAGTAGACATTCAAGAGGGGTCCAAGTATACCGATGTGGATGGTCTAAGATAACAAAGATTGAGGAGGTGATCAAGCCCCCAGGATCCAAGATCCTATGTGCTCACTCTAGGGCCACGATAAATAAAGAAGAAAGAAAAGAATAAGATGGGTGGATCCAGCTTCGACAAAAATGTGCTCACTCTAGGGCCACAAAATTTTAAGTCATCCACAAGGTGAGTAATCTAAGAAGGTGAGACATGTACACTCATGGCCAGTATGTGCTCACACACACACATGAGTGGCTAAGGAAAATCATGACCTCATTCAGCTTCCCATCAAACCATACCGAATTTATACCTCTTGATAACTTTAATAAGGTTCCACACAAAAAATGATTTTCGAGCTTCATGAGGCAAGAAAAGCTTTGTATGCTTGGAGCTCATGAACAATCAAGATGGATCTATAGGCATGCAAGCTGTGTTATGCAAGGTGGCCATATAACAGTTGTTGTAAATATGAAATATTGTAAAGTGTATTCAAAGGGATTTTGGTTAGTTCATGTAAGGTATCTTCTTAGGGAACATCGTGCCTAATGCCTCCAAGAGAGGAAAAGTCAAAGAAATATCACGTTCTTAGAGGAAATCAAGCCCAATGAAACCACCAAGAAGAAGACGCATCACATGAAGAAATAAGATCGCACAGTGAAGCATGAGTGTCGATGTATGCCCCCACTTTAAATCGATTGCTAACACCATTATTGTGAGAAATTTCTTAAAAGTAGAAGAATACATGAGAGCTTATTCAAAAAGCCCTATGCCAAGTCATATGTTTCTGAATCGAACTACATCATGAATAAGTATGTCACATGTAAGCCAACTTAATGCATCTTGTCCACATCCCAAGCTTGCTCTTATATGTACATGAAAGGTGATCAACTAGCCAAAAGCGACAATGATAAGTGGCATACAAGGACAAGACTACCTAACCCCTTTCCCCCACTTAGTGCAAGAAAAGGATGAGCCAAATAAGATTAAAAAAAGTATTAGTTAGAGGAATTAGGTGCCTCAACACAAGGAAGAGAACCACACTCCTTGAACTGTTGAATTTGATTGCTCAAAGCCTTACATTCATTAGTAGAATGACCATGAAGTCTATGATATGCACAAAATGAACTCTTGTAGTAAAATTTCTTTCGAGTTCTTGGAGGGAAAATTATGAAGTGATCTTGGAGGAGTCTTGACAAGATACCCTCTTGATCAAAAGTAGTTGTTCCTTTATTTTGTGAAAAGGATATCTCTTGCTTAGTATTAGGTGCCATACTTACTGAAGACTCTTTAGATTGTGAGATTTTGTACTCTCCTTTACAGGAGGGTGTAAAATCTATCAAATTCAAATCATAAGTGTTTTGTGTGATGAAATTTATGTTAAGGAAAGATCTCTCTATTTCTTTCAAAGGATGATAATCAAGACCACTAGTGTTTATAAGTTCAGGATGCACTATTGTTAAAGTCAACTTACATGAATTGATATTAAGTGAAGGTTTGTTTGATGGTTTGATTTCTACCGAAGGACAATAACCAATACCATGAGTTGTTTCTTACATGTTAGGCTCTATAGGGACATGAATACCTTGTTCTCTAGCACCACATCCCTTTCCAAGTTATATACCAGTTGTTTCATAAGTTCATAACCTCTTCCGTAAAGCTTTTTCATTTCTTTAAGATTTGAAGGTTGTTGATAGTCAGTTTTGTCAAATTTTTCTATGTAGGTTGTCTTTTCTTGTGAAGTGGTTGAGGTGGATGATTTCGAAGGGTCTTCCAATTGTTTTGTTGATTTTTTTGTTGAAATTACTACTTTTTCTTTTCCCTTTTCAAACTCTTTGTTTATGATCTTGTATTCTCCCATGAATGTTGGTTCAAAATCTAAGGAAACCCAATCATCTTCTAATAGCTTTGTGACTTCTTCAAGGTGTTTTTCTTTTTCTTTTTGTTGCACGGGTTCCACATGTGTGGTTGGTGTTAATTTTTCCAAAGTATTTTCCTTGCCTTTCTAAAATTTTAAACAATTGTTTGGGTCGGGGTCTACTTTGAGTGTATACATTTATTGTTGTAAATATACTTCATTTTACGATGAAGAGTAGAAGGCACCCCATTCATTGCATGAATCCATGGTCTTACTAAAATAGTATTATATAAAAGATCATGTGGCATAACATGGATAGGTGTTTCTTATGTGGCCTTCCCAACTTTAATAGGTAAAGTGATTACGCCAAGCAGTTTTTTTCCTACATTGTCAAATCCATGGATAGACAAGGAACCAGGTTGAATTTTTTATTTATCCACATGAAGCCTATCAAAAAGGTTTATGCTACACACATTAAGGTCTGAGCCATTGTCAACAAGGGTTCTTTTTATTCTTGTTTTATTATATTTCACTAATATCATGAAAGCATCAATTTATTTTTGCACTTCCAAAGGGGGAGTTCACTTTGGTGGAAAATAATGTCAACATTTATTCCTTGAATCACGGTTTCTATGTTATTATTTTTTACATTATAAGGGATGGAAACTTGTTGTAAAGCACCTTGAATCATGTTGTGATAATGAGGGTAGGCTTGGATAAGATCCCAAGATATCTTAGCATGAGTATTCTTTAGATGTTCAACAAGATCATACTCCTTTCCATTTTGTGGAGGAAAACGAGGAGGACCTAGTAATATAGGATTAGGAAATGGGATGGATGTTGAATTTGTTTGTCTTGTTTGTGGATTGTTTCTAGTGTTATATGTCTGAGCAATAGGATTATGACTCGGTTGTTGCGACACATTATTCTTAGGTGGGTAGAGGATAAGTTCATATTTGTTTTGAGTTTGAGGTTTGTGTGAGGGTGGGTAAAGGATGAGTTGAGGTTGAATAATATTAACTTCCCTTAGTGAAGGAGATTCTAATGTTACCTCATCATCATCATCTAAGGAAACTATATCACTATTTTCAATGTTATCATTTTCTTGCCCCATGATAGACACCCTAGGAGGAGAGTTTTTAGGAGAACTACAAACTAGATTTTCATGACATTCAAAGGTTGGTTCTTCTAAAATGACTTCATTGCAAGTAAGGGAGTTATCAATGGTTGGATTTTCTTGTTTATCAATATTAGGGATATTAGGAGAAGACTCTATTTGATTTCTCTTTTTCTCTAAGGTTTCATTCTCTCGTGCCATACTATCTACCCTCGTAGGAGAGCTTGTAAGATGTTCATCACATTCCATGGTTATATTTTTTAAAGTAGCTTCATCACAAGTAGGGGAGGCATCAAGAGAAGGAAAAATATGATTTTCATTCTTGCCAAATAGATCTTTCCAAATGGTAGGAGCCTTAGGGAAGGGAGGAACAATATTCTCATGACTCTCAATAGGTTCCTCTTCTAACACCAACCTAGCCTCTTTGCATCAAGGAGGGATATTAGGAGAAGGACAATTTTGATTGTCATGGCTACCTATGATATCATCCTCTTTCACTAAATATTCTCACAAACAAAGGATGAGTGTAGGCTAGGTTTAAGGTAGTGTTTATAAATGTGTCTATGATCTCATCTTCTTTTGTCAAAATATGTTCCGAAGAGGGAGGAGCAGAGAGACAATCAAGAAACTCATGAAACTCATAAGAGGGGATGTTGTACTTATGAAATCCATGTTTAACCATATCAAACCCACAACTCTTAAAAGAAAACATGTTATCATGGAAAAGTAAAGAAAGTGCAATGCAATGAGCTAAAGTGAGATGTTTAAATGCAATATTTAGAATTAAAACAAGGTACTTTTCTGATCAACAATTTGAAGATGTTGTAAATGAAAATTTGGAATTAAGAAATGCATGAAAGAAATCAATTTAAGCTAGATTTAGTGAAATACATGTAACAGAAACTCATCCAGCTGAAACAGATAACCACTGGTGGCAAAAAAAAGTTCAAATAAAAAAAATTAGTGTTGTAAAACGTATTTTGAGATGTGCACTAGGACTAACTCACGAAGGGTGGCGAATGATTCCTAGTAGGGATTTTTTTCAATTTTTTTAGAAACTTTCAATTGATTTTTATGTTCTATGATCCATAACCTAAGTGCAAATTTAGTTTTCAAATGATTTTCAATTATTTGAGACACAAAAATGCAACCTATATGCAGTTTCACTAATGCAAAATTTTAGAAACCCTAGATGCCAATTTACTAATGCAAACCCTAATGCAAAGTCAATGCAAGCTAGATCTAGGATGATGATGGACTCCAAATAAGAAAAGAAGGTATTCTAAATGTAGGCTCACCAAAATGTAGTAACGGAAATAGTACTCCCCATCTTGGAGGAATAGAGCACAAGGATAGGGTTCGTATTTCACACTTGCTACACTCAAGGATGCCTTAGAGATCTCAACCTCAAGTGTGGAATGGAGGAAAGAGGTTTGCTAGAAGGGTATCCTAGGGTATGATTAATGATTCTTGGGTTCACCACCAAGCTAGGGATTGGAAAAATGTATGGAATGCAAGATATAATGGAAAAACCTAGTGATGCATGAACTTAAATAAATTACTTAAAAATGCATATAAATCAGAATAGAAAGCTGCAAAAATTAGAAGTGTGCACCTAGAAACTCGTAGAGACTTCAATGAAGACTAGAAATGTTGAGAATCCTAAAATTTAGTCCTACTATAACTCATTCGCCATTCTAGGAAAATCAGTCCCAGATCTGGGTTTTTGTACAGGAACAAGTTTCTAGAAAAAGGGTATCTGAAACTACAAAAATCTCAAAATTGACCCAAAATGGGACTCGTTTTCCAATCTAGCTGAATGAGTCTAGTTAGGGTTTTCTGGAACTTTAAAATTTGAATCTAGCCTTCAATGTCTGCTCTTTCTATTCCTCTTTGTTTCCAAATCTGAAACCCTGATTTCAGGGCTATAGGTGACTTTTTAGTGAAGATTACAACCTTGCAAATGGGGAGAAAACTCCAAAAAAATTCTCCAAGCTTGTAACCTAATATTCAATGATCCTTCAAGTCTTCAAGGCACCTAGATTTGCAATCAAACATTTAAAGAGGAGAAAAGCTTGTTGATTGCTAGTGAATAGGGGTTTGCCTTGGTCAAACCCCTTGTAGGTAATTAAACCAAATGATGAGATAATGAAATGAAAGCATGAAACATGAAACAAAGAGCATGAATCATGGATAATAATACCTTGAATGATGTGTTGTAAATCCACAAGTCAACATGAAATGGCCACAAAGGATGGAGATCTTGATCTTGACAATAGGTGTAGACCAATTGATGCTTGATCTTGGATCCTTGATGGTACATCACAACACTAGCTCAATAACATGCTTGATGCTTGATGTCTTTTAGATGATGATGGATCTTGAATTGCTACAACAATTGATGAAGAATTTTTCCCTTGAATGCCTTAGAAATGATCTTGAATGCTCTCTTGATGCTCTTGTGAAGTCTTGGAATGCTTAAATATTGCTTGCTTGACTTTAAATCATGAATTTTTGATGAAATAATAATTTGAAAGCTCATTTATATAGGCAATCCATCTAATATCCTGTGTATTAGATCCCAAAGGCTGACATACACAAAATTTGAACTTAAAATCCAAATTTTCCTACTTAAAACCTTGAAAATAGGCCAAATGGGACTCATTCGCCATTTGTGGTGAATGGGTCCCACCTAGATGGGACTCATTTTCCCAAAGTGGTGAATGGGTCTTGCACGGCCTATTTTGAGTGCTAAAGTGTCAGGGACTATGTAAATTGAGTTTATATGTTGATCTTGTCAAGTTTTTGATTAAAATATGCCTTGGGATGCATAATATGGAGCCATTTGGGCCTATTAATGATGATATAAAGGTCACAAATGCAATAGGGCCCAAAATCCAATGTGAAAGTGCAAATGAATATACTTTACAACACTAAATTAAGGAAAATTGGGTCTATTTAGCCTAAAAGGGTGCAAAATCCCATGTAAATGTGTAAAACACTTTACAATACTAGATAGGTCCACTTAATTTACAAGCCTCCTAAATTTAATGTGAAGGTGTAAATAAATACGCTTTACAACACTAAATTAGGGCATAGTTTGATTTATTTGGCTTAGAAGGGTCGTAAACCTAATGTGGATGTATAAAACTCATCACAACACTAGATCAAGGCGATATCAAGTCCAATTTATCATTAATTATTCTTAAATTAAGCAAGGAAAAGGTGTACCCTTTTTCCATCATTACATTATTTTTAATATCTCATCCATACTATAATATTTCTTTAGCTATCAGGATCCTAATGAGAAGATAGAATTTACCAATATGGTTAGTCGCACAAGTTGATCATATTCTAATTTCAATAATTTTGAAATGATTGAATTTTCATCACTTAATTAGAATTTTATAGATTATAAACAAGTTTCAATATTTCTATTGCTAATTACAAAAAATAAATGCTATATTTTTTACCTAAGTGATATATTATTCCTAATCATGGGTATTAAAAAATAAACTCAAAGTTTTGGGTATTAGGATTCAAAATCATACTACACATCACTTGTGTTGAAAACTAACACAAACTAAATGAAGGAAAATTTTAAAGGAGAACAAACACCCAAAGTATCATCAAGCAGAGAATGCCTCCTCTAATGATATCACACATTGCACAACCTCTTAAAGGTAATGTGTTTTTATTTATATTTTAGCATGAAATGAGAATAGAGACAATAGGTAAATAGTCCAAAATTAAATCAATCATATTGGGTTCCTTAACTTCAACTTTATAATTCAGATCTAGGGAAATGGTTTAAGAAATTTACTACTAGAATCCAACCATAATGTGGAAAATGAGGGTTTTCAAAAAAAATTACGATGATCAAACATTTAGTTATGTTAGAAAAGGATAAGATGGGGAAATAGGGATAAGTGATGTTTGAAGGATAAATGGACCTACATATTGGTAAATGCACTATGAATATAAATAAGAGTAAATTAAGGTTCATTATTGTAATTGTGAAGTGAGGTTATATAAATTAAATTTTATTTAACAATTTAAATACACCATTCTTAATTAGAGAAAAATAATGAAAAATAGAGCTCCCACAAATATTACAATAGATGTAGAGGTAACTCAGTAGATTTAATGTAACAAAAAGTTATAGAGGATAAAAATTAAGCCATACATCCTCTTGATAATTTCTTTAATGTGCTAAGCAAGAAATAAATTTTAGAAAATATCAAAAGCAAGCTTATATGGAACATGAATAACAAAATCTTAGCCTTTGTCTTCATATTGTAGCATCATAAATTGTCCCCCTTGACAATTTCACACTAGGTTTAGATCCCCCCATGCAATTGGGTTTAATTATGTTTAAATTAGTTACCCATTTTGTAGCCATTTTCAAGAAATCTAGTTTAAATTAGAAATTAATATTTATTATTTAATTCATGACACTCATACCCCAAAAATAGGTCTAGACTAGGGTGTCCAATTCCCTTGTCTAACCTATTTTGGCTCCAATTTAAATGCTTTATTCTCAAAATTTTAATGTTTAAAAATATAAATGTTACACCCCATTTTTAAGTTAGCAGATTAATTTTACGTTTTCTGTAAATATGATTTTAAAATTCAATATTATGACTTTAATATTCTTAATGGATGAATGAAATATATGAATATGCATTCTGATGAGATTACTTTTTAAATTCTTTAATGATGTAAAGCATATATGGTGAATATGAATTTCATGTTATCAGCTAACTTCATTCATGTTGCACTAAGTTGGATGCAAGACAAGTTCAAACCCTCCAGACGGGGAGGAAGAGTATCACCCAAGAGATGAGTTTGGTATGGAAACCATTATCATGATCATCTGAGTAAATGCACACACATATTGCACTAGGTAGGGAAACCTTGTTCGGTCAATTTCGGTATGTGATAAACCATTTTGATAGCTTTTAGAGTTAAGAGGAATGTTAGGCTGATTTTCTTTGATTCTCTTTGATTGTTTAGTAGATTTGAGTGTTAGTGTTAAAATCCTTGTGATGAGCTCAAGATAAATATTGTGTAAATATACATATATGGGTATGTATACATATAGAATATATATGTAGGTATATATATGAAATGTCACATACATATCTATGTATGTAGGTATGAGCATACATAGATAAAAATTTCTACGTATAGCCATACATAGATATGTACTACATATGTAAACATTCACATATATATATATGAATCAATATATAGATATGTTATTATATCTAAATAATTATAGATATATACATTAATATGTATATATATGTATAATTAAATAACAAATATATATGTATATATGTATATATATATATATATGATTATTATGGATACTCAAATATATGTAATAGATTGAAATATGAAAATACGCATAATATATATATATATACATATATACATACATATATATACATACATACATGCATACATACACACACACACAGATATATCTATATATATATATATATTGTACTATAAAAAAATGTATTCCTTTACATTTTCACACTTGTTTGGGCCCTCCCTACTAAAATTGGGCTTTTTTATGCGTTATTTGGTCCTATTTTGCATCCACAAGACTTATTTAATGCATCTTTCCAAGGATAATCCTAACATTTATCTAATGACCAATCATAATTCATGATTTTGAGTTATGTTCTCAAGATCTAGTGATCTGGGACTCATATGCCACCTTGGGCATATTGGTCATGCCTAGGTTTCGAGGCCTGATCTTGAATTTTGCATAGAACTTAACATTTCTTGAAATTTGTGTCCCAAGCTTAGGCTACTGGGACTCGTGTCATAACTGGTGTATGAATCTTGCTTAGCTTGGACCTATTTTGAACTCAATTCTTGGCAGAATTTTATTCTCCTAGTTCTGAATTTGGCATGTAGAGTTGTAATTTTAGGAAAAAATGCATAAACATGTATAAATATGTAAATTTGTTTCTCATGTTTTCTCCTAAGCTTTCAAATACTCAAGCATTATAGAAAATTTATGATCAAGAGAGTTTACAAGAGCACTCAAGAGTTTATTATCAATAATTTGGAGCAACATTCAAGATTCAAGCATTATGTCAAAGTCATCATGCATCATGTGTATTTTTGAGCTAACATTTGTGATGTAGGTGTTTCATGATTCAAGAAAGTATTCAAGATCAAGTTTCATATCAATAGTCAAGAGTCAAGATATACAAACATGCTAGCCATTTCATAGGAGTTTGTAGGCTTTTTTATAAGGGTTTGGTGAGTTGCAACATTACATATTGTTCATTCATCATTCTTTCATGCTATTTGATTTCATTTCAAGGTTTGATTACCAAAATGGGGTTTGACCAAGGCAAGCCCCTATCCACTAAAAAAAAACATTTTTCTCCTCTACATGTGTGATTGTAGATCTACGCAGGTGATCCCACAATAATGGGTTACAATTTTTGGCCAAACTTGACATTAAAATCAAGAATTTTCACTAGACATTCACATTCTTACACCTATAGCAGCTAAACCATTAAGGTTTTGAAGGTGAATCAAACTAGCTATTGGTTAGATATTTTGTGTAGATTCAAATTATATTTTTAAAAAAAAATTAAAAAATAAATTGTGAATCATTTTATGTAATTTTTAATAACTTATTTTTTCTACTAATCAACATTTTTAAAAAGTGATGTTTACTTTGGCCCACGTAACTTTTTTTTATAGATAGGATACAATTCTAATTTTTAAAATACAATTTTTTCACACCAATATCTAGGGGATGGATATTTTTTCATAATTTTTTGTTACATATTTTTTTTTTAATTAATTTTTCAAGTTAGCGCAATTATAATTTGGACAGAGGTGTACTTCGGCCCACATAACTTTTTTTGTATTCATTTGAATTAACTTATTATTTTTTTGTTGGAATAAGGACATCAATACCTAGTGGACATGTATTTTTTAGAATTTTTTTTCTCTATTTTTCTTTTTTTTCATATGTGTGAAATAAAGAACTTGATGTTCATTGAAAATCCTACATTCACAAGAAATAAAAAAATAAATATAATAATAAAATTAAACATATTTAAAATTATACTTTTTCGGAAGCTTATAATAAGGGTTGGAGGCTTACAAAAAATAATTTTTAAATGAATTCATTTGATCACCCAAAAGGTAAATCAAAAGTGGTTTTTTATCAGCATTTTGATAGGTGTAGAGGAGACTCAATTATAGTTATGGTTTAAATCTAACAAGTTTCTATCCAAGGGGGTTTGATCAATCCCCCTTTAATTAAAATAATTTAAATGGAACCTTTAAAGTCATAAATCATTGTATTTTCTAAAAATATGTGATTTCAAGCAAAAATCGGGATGTCCCAAAAAGTGTAACCCATTATTGTGGCAGCACCCCATGTTTTGAGCTTGAAGATCCTTTAGAGACAAATTTGCAAGATTGGGGAAAGTTGTCAAAGTTGTCAAGAAGTTGTCATCTTCATAGAAAGTTGAACCTATAGACCAAAATTCAAACTTTCAAACATGGAGATTAGATAGGAGAGAAGCTACAAAAGATCACTAGAGGATACCAGAGTTTTGTACAAACCCTCATATTCGGTCTAAATCATCACCTTGGGCATATGAGTCCTAGTATACCACTTTTGAGTCATTTCTTGGAGATCCTAGTTTACCAGTTGCAAATTCCAGATTGAGTTTGAAACCTTAAACTGGGAATAAATCACCCCAAATAGTGTATGAGTCCCTTTTCAAATTAAAAGTCATAATTTCAAGAGTCCAGACCATCTTTCAAGGATCTTCAATCTTCCAGGTATTTCTCTATTTATCTCCAATTTTTTATTATGATTTTAAGTTTTATTTCCTAAATTATATTGTTAGATTTGCATATTGCATTCATTTCCTTCTTTCTAAGCACTTGCATAATGGTGAACCCCCTTTAATCACACCTAAGGATCCCCTTGTATCCCTTCCCTAAATTTAGTCACCTGGTTGAGGGATCTCTAGGGTTTCCTTGAATGAACTAGAGTGAAATAGGAAAGGAAGGACCCTATCCCCCTTCTTTATGTGCTCCATGGTACAGGAGCACCCAACTAGTTTCATCTAAATTTGATCTAACTAATGAGTGATAGGTTGTTCTAGGTTTTTGTGGTCATTTAGTGTGCCAATAAGGTCAAATTGACCATTTGAATGCATTAGAAAGATCATTCTTGTAAAGCAATGTGACATTGTTAAAAAAAATGCTCAAAAGTTGCAAAATATGTAAATAGGGCTTATGAAGGGTTGAAGGTGTCAAGTTGTAGGATATGTTAAATAAGTTCATATTTGATCATAAAGTATTTTTTTGAGTCATTTTGGTGGTTATTAGTAGGTCTTGGGGTTAAAATGTGGAAAATTACTAACATTGACAAAAGTTGTCAATATTGTAATTGCAAGAATAAACAATTCTGGGAACTCAACTATCATGAGGGAATTTGTAAGTTGGTTAGTAAATTTTAGAGGGAGTTTTGTGAAGGAAATGTATAAAAAAATGTCAACCTTCGATGTCCAAGGTTGTTAAAGTAGTTTTGAAGAAGAAGCAATATTAAATACCCCTATTTTGCTTCATTTACTATGATTTTTCTGTAAAATCCACTTTACCAGTGAATTGTACTGCTCTGTAATTTTATAAATCTTTCTAAAATCTTGTTTATTTGGTGGAAGGGTGTGTTACATGTTATTTTCACTTGGTTTGAGACTTTGAAACAGGTTTTGAAGCATTTTATCTTCATTTTTCTATGGCATGTTGGTATACCCTGTTAAAGGGTTTTGAAGTCCTAAACATGTTGTAAGCCTATTCCACAAATTGAATTCATTGTGTCTCTATGGAATGGGTATGGGGAGTTAGTTTTATGATGGTAGGTAGTAAATTTGGATTTGCATGAAAGATTTTGGGGAAGAGAACAAGACTGTCCTGGAAAAATTAGTGAATTTGTGTAAGAAAATGAAGGTTTTGTGCGTGGGGTTGATGAAACATGGTGTGTGAAGGCTGAGAGTTGGTCTTGTGAGCATAGGAAGACTGTTTTAAAGGTGTTTGAGGAAATTTCTAGGTTGTGTGAGTTGGAGAACCGTGAGTTTGAATAAACTATAGGCTAATTGAAGGAAAATAAGGGTTTGTTGGGGTAGTGGCTAAAAGGGAGTTTGGAGTTTTAAAAATTGTTGAAAATGGATATTTGTTGGCTGTCTAGAAGGTCTGAGCAGTTATATTAGGTTACTTGTGAGTTTAATCAGGACTTACTTTGAAAAATAGACCTAATTGGTCTTTAGGGACAACATGGAATCAAGTTTTCGAATTATTTTTTCAAAAGAAACCCTAGAAGGTTTTGACACATGTTAAAGAAGGTCTAAAAGGGTGTTCAAAACTATAAAACAGTCTCTATAGTTGATAAGTGAATTGAGAGAAAAGTTTCCAAATAGAGATTTGTTGACCTACAAACAATGAACAGGGTTGTATTGAGTAAAGTGCATAGGAGGAGTTTATGAATCTAATTATTATTTTATTGATCCTTAATTGTGTTGAATAGGTTGAAGACCATCTACCCTTGCATCAGTTGGTATCAAAGCACAGGGAATAGGTCTTTAGAAGTTGAAAGGTTGTAGATTGAAGTTGTAAAGTTGCAAGGAAAGATGCCTCCAAAGGCCAGTGCGATGGAAAAAGAAATCAAGGAGTTGAAAGAGCAGTTGTTGCAAAAGGAAAGGCTCTATAAAGAGTCTCAAGAAGCTACCTTAGCAAGGATAGTAGTTCATGAGAAGCACTAGAGAAGAGGAATGGTAAATGAAGACCAGAGTGATAAAGAAGATGAAGGGGAAGAAGGAAACCTTCTAGTTGGAAACCAAGATGGGGTATGTGCATGATCATCATTGAAAAAATAGGCCCTTAAGTGGCGAAAAATTCAAAAAAAATAGAGTTAGGAAACTTGACGTAAAAATTTGAATAAGTTATCTATATTATTTCAAAAATATGTGAGAATAGAATCTGTAGCAAATTGAATTTAATTTCTAAACTACTAGGTTTTTTTTTTTTTAAATCTATTTGGTGAAAATTTGAAATTTAAATGCAGAGTACTTAAATTTCATGGAAAAAATAAAAGTAGGTGTTTGTCTGACCACCCTAACCACAATAAAATGATAATATTTTTTTATAACATTTTAGATATATGTAGAGGACTCATGTCCTGATGTGATGCATATTTTTTTGTAATTTTTTTCCAAGTAAATAATTAATTATGAATTTTTTATTACAACATTTCAAAACTATAAAAACTCCTATGTCTGACCACCTTAACTTGGTCAAAACTTCATGAAATTCATTTTTTTTTTAACCCTATAGTATGCGAATCAGAGAATGTGATGCATGGTTCAAATTCAAAAAATGTGATACTGTTTGAAATCTATAGATGTTTTTCAATCAGCCTATCAATCAGGACTTTAGTCATAATTCAAATAGAAAATGAATAATAATTATTTCTTAAATTCAAAGTAAACCATAATTTATATTGGTGGAAAGTTGAGAATCTCCTTTAAAAACCCTTTTTGTTTCATCAATTTTGGATAAAAAAATTCATGAACCACATACCCATCATATCGCCATTTTTTGGCCCATCATGATCCTACACATACCTGATGATGAAGATGATTTAGACTTGAAGAAAAGAGAATGATCAAGATGTTGAAAGTAGTAAAAGGTGACAACACTCCAAAGGTGAAGGTTGAAGTGCCAATGTACAGAGGTAAGATGGATAGTGAAGAGGTTTTGGCTTGGATTGATGCCTTAGATAATTTCTTTGAGTTTGAAGACATAGAGGATAGTACGAAGGTAAAATATGCAGAGAAAAAATTGAAGGGGTCAGCCCTAACATGTTGGAACTTTGTTCAAGAAGACAGGGTCAAGAAAGGTAAGTCTAAAATAAGCTCTTGGGATAAGATGGTAGCAAAAGTAAAAGCTCAATTTTCACCTGCAGACTATGCCATACAAAATTTTATGAAATTTCAAGAATTGAAGCAAAGGAAGTTGTATTTGGTGTCTTATACTGAGGAATTTCATAGATTATGCATTAGGGTAGGTCACAATGAAGATGAGGTTGAAAGAGTGGCTAGGTATTTGAGTGGTTTAAGATTGAACATAAGAGATGAAATTAGTTTTAACCCTCCTAAGACAGTGGAAGAATGCTTCCAAATGGTAGTAAGGGAAAAAGATAAAATCACGAGAAGGAAAGAAAGGAAAGGAAGGGTAAGAGGTAACATGAATAAAGGGAGAGGTACAAGGCAGATTAATGAAGAAAAAGAGAGTGTAAGCAAGAGTAAAGAACAAGCATCAAAATCAAGAGGTGGATGGAGAGGTGGAAGAACAAGCTTTAGGCAAAGAAGAGATTACAATGAGTTTGGAAGCAAGTGTTAAAAGTGTGGTAAGTTTGGTCACCCTTTCTTCAAGTGTCCAGAGAAGCTTGGATCAACTTCAAGTGGTGGAGGAAAAAAGAATGAAAGGAGAGCTCGGATTGTTCAAGAAGGAGATGAGGTTGAAATTTCAAATTCAAGCACACTACGTGCAACTCCTGAAGTAGGTGAGATGTTGATGATGAAAAGAAAAATGTTGAAGACCTCCAAGGAGAAAGAGCTAATCCAAAGAAGAGCCTTGTTTAGGATAGCCTATAGATGCAAAAATAAGGTATGCAAAGTAGTAGTTGATTCTCGATGCACTGATAATATGGTACCTAGTGACATGGTGGACAAGTTAAACTTGCAAAGAATGCCTCTAGAGAAGCCTTATAAAGTGTCTTGGATTAGTGATCATCAATCTATATTGGTGAATGAACAAGCTACTATTGATTTCCAAATTGGCCAGTATAGGTCCATCAAGTTGTTTGTGATATCTTTCCCATGAATTTTTGCCACATGTTACTAGGAAGGTCGTGGCAATTTGACAGGTCAACTATGTATGATGGAAAGCAAAACACTTAAGGGAAGAACTTACATATTGACTCCACTGAATGAAGAAACAAAAGAGCATGGTGAGGTTATGATGGTTGGAGGAAGAGTTTGTGAATGTTGATGGAGGTAAGGATAAAGGGTTGGCAGCCAATACAAGGCTTGACAAAGGCAAGACAACAAATAAGAGAAGTGCAAATGATTTGCAAACAATTGAGAAGAAGAGTGTCCTCATATGCAAGAAGAAAGTAAGTGAAAATGTGTCTTGGTATGAGATAGATTAGGTTAAGAATGGAAATCCCATGGAAAGGAAAGTAAAGAGTGAAGGAGTGCTTGTTGGGGCAGTCATGTGCCCTGTGGTATTGAAAACAGTGAAGGGGAAATCAGCAGTTGGAAGGACATAGGTTAATGGTTCTATCAAAACAGAGGAAGGAAAACCAAACACAAAGATGGATAAACAAGAGATGGTGAAACAAGGACAAGAGAATAGCTTCAATAGTGAAGAAAGAATTAATAACAAGGTAGATGAACATAAGAAGGGAAAGAGTGTGTTTTCAGATGTTAGAAAAGGTACCAGGACAGTCACAAGCAGAGAAAGAGTTAAGAGAAGCTAGACAATGCAAAAGAGAGCAAGGTTAGAGGATGGACAGTCTAATTTCAGAGATAAAGTTGTAAGAAAACAACATATGCTTCCAAGGAAGAGGAAGAGAGAAATTGAAGACCAAGGATGTGAAGAACAAAGGTTGGAGCAGACTGAAGTACCTTTCCAAGAGACTTGGAAAGATTCTAAAGGTGGTTGCATAGTGCAGGAGCACCCAACTAGTTTCATCTGAATTTGATCTAAGTGATGAGTGATAGGTTTTTCTAGGTGTTTCAGGTCATTTAGTGTGCCAATAAGGTCAAATTGACCATTGGAATGTATTAGGAAGATCATTTTTGTAAAGCAATGTGACATTGTCAAAAAAATGCTCAAAAGTTGCAAAATGTGTAAATAGTGCTTATGAAGGGTTGAAGGTGTCAATTTGTAGGATATGTTAAATAAGGTCATATTTGATCTTCAAATAGTGTTCTGAGTCATTTTGGTGGTTATTAGTAGGTCTTGGGGTTAAAATATGCAAAATTACTAAAATTGACAAAAGTTGTCAATATTGTAATTGCAAGAATGCAAAATTCTAGGAACTGAATGGTCATGAGGGAATTTGTGAGTTGGTTAGTCAGTTTTGGAGGTATTTTTTTAAAGGAAATGTATAAAAACATGTAAACCTTGAATTTCCAAGGTTGTTAAAGCATTTTTGAAGAAGAAACAATTTTAAGTACCCCTGTTTTGTTTCATTTACTATGATTTTTCTGTAAAATCCACTTTACCAATGAATTGTATGGATTTGTACTTTTATAAATATTTCCAAAATATTTTGTATTTTGTGGAATGGTGTGTTACCTATGATTTTCACTTGGTTTGAGGCTTTGAAATAGGTTTTGAAGCATTTTATCTTCATTTTTCTGTGACAGGACTGTATACCCTGTTAAAGGGTTTTGAAGTCATAAACATGTTGTAAGCCCATTCCAAAAACTATATTCACTGTCTCTGTGGAATGGGAATGTGGAGTTAGTTTTAGGATGGTAGGTAGGAAATTTGGATTTGCATGAAATATTTTTTGGAAGAGAAGACTATCCTAGAAAAATCAGTGAATTTGTGTAAGAAAATGAAGGTTTTTTGAGTGGGGTTGATGAAACAAGGTGTGTAAAGGCTGAGAGTTGGTCTTGTGAGCATAGGAAGACTTTTTTAAAGGTGATGGAGGAATTTTCTAGGTTTGTGAGTTGGAGAACCATGAGTTTGAATAAACCCTAGCCTAATTGAAGGAAAATAAGGATTTGCTCGGGCAACAGGTATAAGGGAGTTTGGAGTGTTAAAAATTGTTGAAAATTTTATTTTTTGGCTATCTATAAGGTCTAAGTAGTTATTTTAGGTTTCTTATGAGTTTAATGTGGACTTACTTTGAAAAATAGACCTAATTAGTCTTTAGGGACAATGTGGAATCAAGTTTTAGAATGAATTATCCAAAAGAAACCCTAGATGGTTTTGACACATGTTAAAGAAGGTCTAAAAGGGTGTTCAAAACTATGAAGATTCTCTATAGTTGATAAGTTAATTGAGAGAAAAGTTTCTAAATAGAGGTCTGTTGACCTACTAGCGAAGGATAGGGTTATATTGAGTAATGTTCATTGGAGGAGTTTATGAATCTGATTATTGTTTGATTGATCTTGAATTGTGTTGAATAGCTTGAAGACAATCTACCCTTGCATCACTCCTCCTAAAAGGTGGGGAACCCCTATTTTCTTCGGTTCATTTTTGTGAGCCTGACCTTCAAACCCATTATTTCTAATTTGGAGTGCATTAAAGCACTAAATCTACCTTACATTAGCTTTGCGTTTGATCTTGCATTAGTTAATTTGCATTTAGGGATTATAAATCTTGCATTAGTGAAAATAAATATTAGGTTGATCTATGAACATTTTCAAAGCCTGTTGGCTTTATCCAAATCGATTACCTCCATGGCTTCTAAGGACTATGATACGAATAGCGATGGCTCGGAGATTCATTGTAAGCCTAACCTGGAGGGAATTTTAGAATTCCATTTGTCCCATGTCCTTTCTAGAAAGAAAACCTAGCTTTGTAAACCCCAACACACAAAAGCTAACCTTGAGAATTACCTTGGCTACCTGGCCCCTTTAAAGAAACTCGTTCTCAAGGGATCCCATGCTAATAAGTTGGTTTCCTACTCTGTGGATTCTCTGGAGGACAAAACAAAGAACCCTGAAGCTAGTAGAGATTTTGCTTCTACCCTTCCTGCCTCTATCAGAGATGTTGGAACCAGATTTCCCAACTCCTCTAACCTAGGTGATTTTAACCTCATTTCAGATCAGGATCAGTCTGGAGATATCCCTGCCTCTACTAGATGTGGCATTGGTGATATTTTCAAGGTTATGAAATGGGCTTATCAAGAAATCAATTATCTTAATCTGAGAAATAGGGTTCTAAATAGCAAGTTCGAGGAACTGGAATTGAAGCTATCAGCTCTGAACAATGAAGAAGTAAAACAGAAAAAGAACTATATTGTGTCGGGAGATGATGAAAATGAGGAAAAGTACAAGACTTTGGAAGCTGAAATTGTTATAATAAAAAACAATATGAAAATTGTTGTGGAACAAAACCATAGAATGGCAAGGCACAATGCCATTATCATTAATGCAATGTCTAAAAAGCTGGAAAAGTCGCAACAGGGTTCATTGGTTGTTGACCTGGAAGAGGACAAGGATAAAAGCAATAATGAGGACCAAGGAATATTGAAAAGGACCCGTGCCAACCTTAAGAGGAAAGTACCTCCAACTTCCTAGATGGTCCAAATCTTAAAGAAGGGGGTTCAGGAGATGAATGACTTGGAAGCTGAGACAACGAAAACTTTAAAGTCCCAAGCTTAGGTGTTGCTGGTGTTTTTTGTAGTTTTTTTGGGGTCTTCTTTGTGGCCTTTGCTAGCCTTTTTTTTGCGGTTGTTGCTTTGTAATTTCAATGTCCTTTCTACAGCCTCTCTGTTTCTGATATCTTTGAAGTTTTATCTCTTTTATTTGTAAACTTTGTGGTTTTGGGTCCCTGTAAAACCCGTTGTTTCCTCTTTCAAAAACAATCAAGTCAACATACAAGTTAGAAACCTTAACATTCACTTAGAATTTACTAAATTTAGTGTCAAAACCCTCATTTGGGACTCATTCACCCTCTGGATAGTTTAGTACTTGTACAGGTTGTTTTTCTTGATTTCAAGGAATTCTATGTTATGTGTTTTCCACTATTTGAGCCTTCTAAAAACCCTAATCAGGACTCATATTCCCCTCTAGGCGATTTAGTCCCATATCAAACCTGAAACTTCATTTTACAACATTAAAAACCTTGTTTATATTATTTTTTTACTATTGTTAGATATTTATTTCAGATTATTGAGTTTCTGTTTCATTCATTTCATTAAGATCTAGTTTAATTTGGTTTCATTTCCAGTTTATTTGTGTTCATTGCATTTATCCTGCATTCATTGATTGTACCTTGCATGATATTTACAACTTGGTGTTCTAATGCTAATACTATAGTGAGATGTAGTTCGAGACTCATGTCATCTTGTGATAGCACACTCATCATGGATCTTGGGTTATCTAGCTCTTTCACTCATAGTGTTGACACTAGTTCACTAAGTATGGACCATACCCTTCACAACTCCTTACCTTGAAGTAGCATGAAAAATGTTGAAACAATGGTTGCTAGTATCCCTCAAGAAAACATAATCCAAATCCATGAAGAGTTAGCAAGCCTACAACATCAAGTGAGTACTGAAAACATTTCCAACACTGCCATTCCTACCATAGATAACATACACCACATGATTGAAAGTGAACAAGGAATAGAACTTGCATGTAACTTAGCTCAATTTTTTGGAAAATATCTTACCTTAATGAATAGTTGTGATCAAGCTTGGAACAATATCCAAAGTCAAGAAGGAACCAAAATTCCTCCTCCTACCACCATTTCCTCTATTCCCACCTATACCAACCCTTAAGTTACAACAACAATGCAACCTACTAGTAATGTGATTCCTACCTTGGGTATTTCCACTAGCAATCCTTGTACCTTTGTGGCATCTCACGTCATATCTCCTACCAATTTACCTACCATAAGCATTCCATTCACTTCCCCCTCAAACACATATACACCTTCACATATTCACCTCCATCTCAAAATACAACCAATGATTCCATCCTTAACCAAATTTTACAAAATGTTTCATCCCTTCAAAAGTAAATTTCCACCATAAACCAAAATCAAAATGGCCAACCATCGTACTATGTTAAAATCAATCCCTTATCCTTGGAGATATTAAGAATGTTGATACCACAAGGTAGAGAGATTTCTAGGTTTGAGAAATATGGAGGGAAAGGAGATCCTTCTAACCATGATTCTACTAATATTGCCTTATGTAATGTTTTTTTCCTTGAAGATAAGCTCTTGGCTAAGCTTTTCCTATGTCCTTGAAAGATACTGCTTTATAATGGTTTTCCTTATTACTGAATAACTCAATTTGTTCATTCAATGAAATATTTTATTCCTTTATTAACCATTTACAAGTGCACATGACCCTTAAGATGACGTTAGCTAATTTGATGAGATGTAAGAAAAAGGATTATGAAAAGGTTACTGACTTCATTTCATGCTACCAATCGCTTTATTCCCAAATCGGTGTAAAGCTTCGCGATCCTCACCTTCAACAGATGTTCATTGAAAAATTACAAACCAAGATACAAGATAAGCTTGGTATGATGAAGTTTCCTTCTTTCATACACTTGTGTACTGCCCTTCATGAGTATCAAAGCTTGGTTAGTAGTCATGAAACAAAACCCACCTCTAGCCATCCTAAAATGTCTAAATTCGTAAGTCAAAAAAATTACCAACCTTTTAGGAAACAAAATAAAGGCTTTGTTCAACTAAATCCCTCTCAACCAACCGAGCATGTTGATACCCAAGTGGCTGCTATAAAGATGACAAATCCTTTTACATTTGGGGATCCAGCTAGACAATTTACTCCCTTACTCGATACCCTCCATAACACAATGTTACAACTTCTAGAATAGAAAATGATTTCCTTACCTCTCGTAAGAACTCTTGATCCTACTAAGCCTTTACCCTTAAACTTTAGATTGAATTCCTACTATCATTATCACCAAAAAAATGGACATGATACAAAACATTGTAAGCATCTCAAACATCTTTTGCAAGACCTCATTGATTCTAATTGACTTCAAATTAGAGGTGTTAATAATCAAGGAAATAAGTTTGTTTCCCCTCCCAACCAAAACTTGTGAATATTTACCAACCCCATGCCACATCATAATATTTCATTTGCCAAAGCTAGTGAAACTAAGAAGAATGATGTGGTGAATGTTGTCACAGATGATGACAACATGGATACTATTGAAAAAGGTCCTATGGATACTATTGAACAAAGTATTCTAGATGATATCGTTGCATTGATCAAAAAACAACCTTGTAAGGGTCGAACTAAAAATCCTCTTGACATTGCTTTGTCATCTAAATACATACTTAAACATGCACCTAATGATCCTATTTACATAGCTAGTTGAATCAATGACAAGCCCCCCAATTGGATATTCATTGATCTCATCTATGGAGAGAATGTGATCTCTAAAGAATTATTACTTCTGCATGAACTCTATCAAGATACAGGTGTTGCCACAATACTGTGTCTCACTTTTGGGACATGCTGATTTTGTCCTAAAATCACTTTTTTTAGAAAAAAATAATGATTTTATCCTTGATAGGTTTCATCTAAAGGGTTTTAACTAAAGAGGGATAGATAAGACCCCCTTAGACAGAACCCCTCTAGTATTAAATCATACCCATAATGCAGTCTCCTTTGCACCTATCAAAATGTTGGAAAAAAAAAATTACTTTACCTTTTGAGGGATTAAATATCATTTAGAAATGATCTTTTACAATATTGTAGCCCTTGAAATAAGCTTTCCAACAAGTATATTTTTGATATGTGTTCAATTTATCTTGTATTTAATTTTTAATTTTTACTAAATGTAGGTGTTTCTACGAACATCAAGGTCTTCATTCTATAGAGGTGGAAAAATAGTAAACCATTGTAAAAAAAAAATTAAAAATACCCTTTCCCTAGGTATTGATGTCCTTGTTTCACTAAAAATATAAAAATTGGATTTCTATATATACACAACAAGTTAGGTTGTACGACACACACACATGTCCAAATTATAGTTATAGTGACTTAACAAATTAATTAAAAAATATATGTAACAAAAAATTATGAAAAAATATCCTTTCCCTAGATATTGATGTTGAGAATCTATATTCCAAAAATTAGAATTTTATCCTTTATAGGAAAAAGTTATGTTGTATGAGACAAATATTACTTTATGAAAATATTGTTTTTATGTTTAAAACTAGTTATTAAAAAATATTTTGAAAGATTCATGATTTATTTCGTTATATATATATATAATCTACACACAAATTTGTACAAATTACTAATTTGCATAATCTTCAAATTCTTAACAGTTTAGAAGCTATAGGTCTCAGAAGATGAAGATTCAGTTAAAAATATTGATGTAAATGTCCATCTTGGGCAAAAAGTGAAACACAATATTGTGATTTCACCCATACATATGACAAATCGAAAGCATGTATAAAAATGCATAATGGTTTTACTTTCCCTACGATTGGTTTTATCATCCTTCCTTTAAAAGTTGGACCCAAACAATTAGATGTCTCATTCTCCATCATCTTGACATCAAGTCAATTCCATGTGAATCTTGGTCATCCATGGTTACACTCCATGGAAGTTGTCTCGTCAGTCGTGCATAAATGTTTTAAGTTTCCCTTTGACAATGAAACCTTTACTATGCACCATAGTGACTTTAATCTTGTGTCTTTTCATTGGAACATTTCATTGTATTTCTTTTGGCCCGAGCCTATGGAACCTATTAAACCTCACAAATATTTCTTTTTCAAATCCTATCAAAAGTTTAAAGTGAAACATATAGAAAATTTATCCCTTCAAAATATTCCCCAACCTCTGGTAGAGCCTCTTATCCTAGACAAAACCATGATAGAACCAAAATAAATTCCAAATATCCAATACCAACCTAAGATAGATCTTTTTCCTATCTCCTATAAATGACCAAGAGAAAACTAAAACAATTTTGTCATGCCTCCTAATATAAAACAAATTTACAAAGCTAAAGAGAAGACGGTTGAACAACATCCTATGGTTCCTTCCATTCCTCCCCTTAGGGAAGAGAAGAAACCTATGGTTGGTAGACCCACTCCTACACAAACGTAGCTTGACAATCATACAAAGAGAAATAGAAATGCTAGAGAGCATAGGCATAGACGTTGTGCTATTGCTCAAAGGTTAAATGAAGAGAGCAACAAATAAAATCAACATCTAAACTCAACTAAAGAAATACACGAGGAGTCCCCCTATTTGCAACAACAAAAAGATCCTATATCACAACCACAACAAGAGCCAAATCCTTCTTTAGACATTATCATTCTACCTCCTATTGTGATTAACTTGGACGATGATGATGAGATTGATAAAATTGATGAGGAGGTGCATAATGAATTGAATACATTATTTTCCTCTTCTACGAGCTTAAATGAAAATTATCCTAAAAAGAATGTTGGACTTGGTGATACCCATAGTTTAGCACTTGTTGTTTTCCCTTTGGCTAGTTTTCTACCTTTCGTATAAGATGAACAAGATTGGGATGCGGATGACCTGCTAATAGGTTGACTCACATGTGCCTTACTAGTCTTGCCTTTGTTTTTATTTTTCATGTTATGTGTGTGATTGCATGTGCGTAATGTGATCTCGTTCCATTTTGTTTGATGTATCTCTCTCTTTGTGACATTCCTCTATTTGTATATACATTCTTCTATATGTCCTAAATCATTTATCTATTCTTTGTCTTGTGTTTTCCTTTTCAGGATGGCGCAATGTGTCAAGACATTTAGGTCTCTTCATTATTGACCCAAAAAAATTTCTTTGTTTTCTCTCTATTTGTTTCATTCTTCATATTCCATGAGTACTTGGGGAATGATGAAAGTTCTAAGCTCTATAAATAATTATAACAAAGACATACTAACTCTGAATCCATGGATCCATTATTTCATTTTGGGGGCAACCCCTTTTCATGATGTAGCTTCATTTGGAAACATATAACTTGGCATAGGGATTTCTAAATAAGCTCTCATGTCCTCTTTATTATTAGAATTTATCATTTGATACTTTAAAATAGTTGCTCACAACATGGTGTTTAGCAATTTCTATAAAGTGGGGGAATACATTGGCATTATTCTTTTGCATTTCAATTAAAATTCATGTTTCATTATGTAGTATTCTTACTTTATACAATCCATATTTCTCTTTGTGGTGACATTGGGTGTGATATCCTTCAATAGCATGATCTCTCTTAGCATATTATATTCCTCTTAGTGGCTTGATGGGACACACTGCATCCCCTAAGTTGTGAATCTTCTATTCTTCAATTGGTCCTCTCTTGGAGACATTAGGCACGATGTTCCATAAGTTGGTACCTTACATGAACTAAGCATAACCCCTTTGAACATACCTTACACTACCTTTTGCATTTACAATAACCTTTATATGGACACCTTGTATAATAGGCTTTGCTTTCCTGTGGAGCCATCATGTTTATTAATGAGTATCAAGCATACGAAGCTTTGCTTGCCTCATGAATCTTGTTGTTCATTTTGTGTGGCACCTTATCAAAGTTATTAGGAGGTATAGCTTTGCTATGGTTAGCATATGGGAGTCAAACTTAGGCATGACTTTCCCATAGCCACTTTCTTGTCTATGTGAGTGCATTATGGCCATGCGTGTATGTGTCTCTAAGGGCTCACCTAGTGGATGACTTTTGATTTCACTAGCCCTTGTGTGTGTACATTTGGTTTGCATAGTGGACATCGTATTCCACTTGTAAATATTTTTGGACAAACATCTTAGATCTGATCCACATCATGTTGGAAAAATGATCAAAGCTTGATCCACCCCTTTTTTTTTCTTTTTCTTGCTTCTTTCTATCTTTGGTAGTGTATGCTTGTTCCTTTTTGTTGCTCCTTATATTATTTACATGTGTGTTATTTTGTGCCTATGTTGGTTTTCCATATGATTTTGATCCTAGGGGTTTGCACAACCCTCTTGATCGTTGTCATCCTATCTCACTAGTATTGATACATTTGAACTCCTCTTGATGTGAGTTTGTCTACTTTAGTGTGAGTTTAAAGCAAGTTCCTCCTCTCAATAAAGTGGGGGCTAAATGTAGTGTAGAAAATTGTATCCATTTACATTTTCACACTTGTTTGGACCCTCCCTACTAAAATTGGGCTTATTTATGCCTTATTTGGTCCTATTTTGCATCCACAAGCCTTATTTAATGCATCTTTCCAAGGATAATCTTGAAATTTATCTAATGACCAATCATAATTCATGATTTCTGGTTATGTGTTCGAGATCTAGTGATTTGGGACCCATATGCCACCTTGGGCGTATGGGTCCCACCTAGGTTTTGGGACATGATCCTAAATTTTGCATAGAACTTAACATTTCTTGAAATTTGTGTCCCAAGCTTAGGCTACTAGGACTCATATGCCCTAACTAGTGTATGAGTCCCGCTTAGCTTGGAGCTATTTTGAATTTAATTATTGGTGGTGTTTTATTCCCTTAGATCTGATGTCAGCTTGTAGTTTTGTAATTTTTGGAACTTTGGCATAAGCAAGGTAAAATACAAGGTTATTTCACATATTTTCTCCTAAGGGTATGTGCAGGATCATCATGGAAAAAATAGGCCCTTAAGTGGCGATAAAATTTAGAAAAAACAGAGTTAGGCAGCTTGACGTAAAAATTTGAATAAGTTATCTATATTATTTCAAAAATATGTAAAGATAGAATTTGTAGCAAATTGAATGTAGTTTCTAAACTACTAGGTTTTTTTTTTTATATCTATTTGGTGAAAATTTAAAATTGCAATGCAATAGTACTTAAACTTCAGGGAAAAAATAAGAAGTAGGTGTCTGATTGACCACCCTAACCACAATAAAATGATAATAATTTTTTATAGGGTTTTAGATATAAGTAGAGGACTCGTGTCCCGATGTGATGCATTTTTTTGTATTTTTTTCAAAGTAAATAATTAATATGAATTTTTTATTAAAAATTTTAAAAAATATAAAAACTCATATGTCTGACCACCTTAACTTGGTCAAAACTTCATGAAATTCATTTTTTTTTAATCCTATAGTATGCAAAGCATAGAAGGTGATGCATGTTTCAGATTCAAAAAATGTGATACCGTTTGAAAGCTATAGATGTTTTTCAATCAGCCTATCAACCAGGACTTTAGTCATAATTCAAATATAAAATAAATAATAATAATTTATTAAATTCAAAGTAAAGCATAATTTATGTTGGTGGAAAGATGAGAATCTCCTTTAAAAACCCTTTCTGTTTCATCAATTTGGGTAAAAAAAATGTTGTCAGCCACATACCCATCATCTCGCCACTTTTTGGCCCATCATGATCCTACACATACCCCTAAGCTTTCAAATACTCAAGAATTATAGAAATTTTTTTATCAAGAGAGTTTACAAGAGCATTCAAGAGTTTTTTATCAAGCATTTGGAGCAGCATTCAAAAATCATGCATCATGTGTGTTGTTGAGCTAACATTTGTGATGTAGATGTTTCATGACTCAACAAAGTATTCAAGATCAAGTTTCATATCAATAATCAAGAGTCAAGATCTACATTAATGCTAGCCATTTCATACAAGTTTGAAATCTACGTTACAAGGGTTTTGTGAGTTACAACATTACATATTGTTCATTTACCATTCCTTCATGTTATTTTGTTTTGTTTCAACATTTGATTACCAAATTTGGGTTTGACCAAGGAAAAATCCTATCCACTAACAAAAAAAAAAAATATCCTCTACATGTGTGATTGTAGATATAGGTGTTTTGATCTTGAAGATCCTTTGAAGAAAAAGTTTCAAGATTGAGGAAAGTTGTCAAAGTTTTCAAGAAGTTGTCATCTTCACGGAAAGTCACCTACAGGACAAAATTCAAACTTTCAGACTCAAAGATCAAACACTTGAGAGAAGCTATATAAAATCACTAGAGGATACCAGAGTTTTAGATAAACCCTGATACTAGGACTAAATCACTACCTTGGGCGTATGAGTCCCAGTATACCACTTTTCAATCATTTACTATAGATTATGGTTTACTAGTTGTAGATTCTAGATTCAGCCTAAAACCCTAAACTAGGACTAAATCACCCCAACTAGCGTATGAGTCCCAATTCACATTAAAAGTCATAATTTCAAGAATGTAGACCCAGTTTCAAGCATCTTCAGTCTTCCAAGTATTTCTTTATTTATCTCTAGTTTGTTATTCTAATTTTAAGTTTCATTTCTTAGGTTATATAGTTAGATTTGCATATTGCATTTATTTCCTTCTTTCTAAGCACTTGCTTAGTGGTGAACCCACTTTAATCCCACCTAAGGAGCCCCTTGTAGCCATTCCCTCAATTGAGTCACTTGGTTGAGGGATCTCTAGGGTTTCCTTTAATGAACTTGACTAAAATAGGAAAGGAGGGACCCTATCCCCCTTCTTTTTGTACTCCATCTCCTAAAAGGTGGGGCACCCCTATTTTCTTTGGTTCATATGTGTGTGTGTGTGTCTTTGTATGTAATGATATACCATACAATACTTAATATAAATATATACGTTGGATATTATATCACACTAAAAGAATACTATTGATATTATAAAAATTGTGATGGAAGTATATTCAATAAAGCATATTGAATGCATTTTTTGGAGTGCACAAAAGTATCCAAATAATAGCAAGTTTACCATACATAGTGGAGAGTTTACATGCCATGCATGGCATAAAAAAATATCATTTAGTGGGTGTTATAAAATATTCTATGTCATCTAGCTTAGGCATGCAAACTGGAATGAGTAAGGGGTCAAAATGCCACAATAAAAGAAAAGTAAATTAGTAAGTACAAGCATTATTGCATAGCCTTATTATGAGGAGTTTGACTTGGTAAAAAGAGCATATGACCAACTATTTTGCATGACTTGGCAAAGAGATAGAAGTTATGATCTCATTTTGGACTTTGTATGTGTTGAATAACTGACTTTTTTTGCAACTTTAGACTACCAGTAATGAGGAAAAGCAACACCCAGCTTGCTTAGTTGACTTGCAAGGTTGTAGAATTGGTTTTGAGTTCTTATGTTTTAGCTAGAGAGGTGGGAGTGAGTGAGAAAGGTGGTGAATCATGTAGCTTTTTTGTAGAAATTTTTTCTGTCTATTTCTTTATAAATAGAGAGAAGCATCATAGTGTTGGGTTGTTCATTTATGTTGTGATCATTTTGTTGTCTTCATTTGAGTGCATTTGTATAGTTAATTTTTGTGACTTTTGAGAGCAGTTCATTTTTTGTGAGTTGAGAGAATAATTGTAGTGATATTTGAGAGCTTTGAGAATTTTTTTTGAGTGAGAATCTAATTGAGGAGTTGAGATCATAGGAGGCAAAAAAATGAGCCATTTTCATTGAGCCAACAATTCCAAGATTTTCATTCTAGGGGCTATATTTTCTAGGCATGCTTTACATATATACTCATTTTTCTCCTTTTTAAGTTGAAGCTAAGTGTTGTTTGGAAACATGGTTGTGCTATCTTGGTAGGAATTCTATTGATATTAGATAGTTATGAAATCTTGTTTTGTTAGCTATATTATTTATAATTTGAATTTGGGAATCTATAGAGTATGATAAATAACTATTTTGAATATATTACTTGATTATTACAAAAAAAAGAAGTTAATATAGAACAATGTGATAATATTCTAAAATTCAGTATCATATTTACATTTTTGATTGAGTCATGATGCTTGCAATGGAAGGAAATTGAAATTATGATAGAAATATATTTACCTTTATTATGTATTAAATGAAGTAATATTTCAACTACCTCTATGCATAGAAGTATTATGTCATCATTATCTAGGGTATGATGTTATGAACACCTAAGGTGGAAGTTTAACCATGGGTGGATTTAACATAAATTCTTGATTGATTATAACCCTTGAAAGTAGGAGATTAGTTATTCCCTAGGGTTAGGGTATACTCTTGAATAAGATTTTATATCATTTTTCAACAAGAGAGTTAGAATACATGAATATGTCCTCATTGTCTTATGATTGAAACTATTTTATATATTTGACCTAGATTCTATTAATACCTATTCACGGTATTCCAATCTTAAAGAAGAGGACTTTGCATCTTGGAAAACCAAATTACCATATGCAAAGAGATTTTATGGTGCAGAAGCATAGACTCCTCTCGAGTAGAAAATGATCTCCAAATTGGATATCAACTTATCATACATCTTAAACATATGAATATATGTGACATATTGAGGGAAAGGATATATGATTATTTATGAACATAAAAATGTTGGTACCTGAAATGGTGAAAATGTGGTGTACTTTCTTTCACTTCTAGAGTTTTGGACCTAAAAGGAGAGAGACACCAATTTCTCAACACTTCACTCAAGAACAAACCCTTGAGATTTCAATACAAAGGAGATTGAAATCTGAAAAAGGGAAGGTTCTAGGGATTGAAGGATATCTAATAAGGGGTTCACCACCAAGTGTAAACTTGGAAAAGAAAATGTTTGAAAACATAATGTGATATGTAAAAATACCTAAAATGTAAGTAGAATGTAACAGAAAACTATGGGACTGGAAATGTGCATTTGGGAAACCGGAGAAGGCAAGATGGAGCTCTAGAATCATGAAAAAGCTGATGTTGATGCCAACTAGGAGTCATACGCAAAGCTAGGTGAATTAGTCTAGTTCCAGGAAAACTGTGCCAGAACAGGTTTCAAACAAAAAGGTACTTAGATCTGCAAAAATCCTTTTTAGGCCTGTACAGTGGGACTCATTCACCAATAGTGGAAAATCAGTCCACTTTTAAATTTCAAGAAATTAAAAATACAAAAATGTAGCCCTCAATCTACTTTTCTACTCCTAATTCAGATTTGAGTCTAAAAATGTAAGATTCATCCTGTAGATCTTCTCCAAGCTTCTCCTAGGACTTTGAAAATTTTGAAATTCTTTGACAACTTGATGAAAAATTTTCCAATCTTGACTTCTTGATGAATCTACAACCTACCCCTACAAATCACACACAAGAAGAGGGGAAAATGTTGCGGGGTTAGTGAATAGGGGTTTTCCTTGGCGAAACCCCTTGTTGGGATTAAACCCTTGAAATAGAATGAAATAGAATAGAGAATGATGAATGAACAAAAGAAAATGCTACAACTCACCAAACCCTTGAAATAAGATGTTGCAAACATGTATGTAGTGGCTCCAATGGATGTAGACTTGAAATCTAGCTTGATGTTGATAGATCTTGAATGCAATGCTCACAAATACTACACCACAACTGTTAGCTCTAAAACAACATGATGAAAAAAATCTTTGACATGATGGAAGACACTTGAAGAATGCTCTTGAAATCTTAATAATCTACCCTTGAAATTCCTTGAATGCTCTTGTGAATGCTCAAATGGTCCTGTAAACTATATGCATGAATACCTAAATGCTAGGTATGAAAATAAGAGAAAGAAGTGTGTATTTATACTCAATTATGCAATAATTCCCTAAATTACAACATCACAGGCTGACCTTAGATCTTGGAGAATAAAAACTCGCCAAATTTTTGAATTAAATTTGAATTTTAAGTTAAAGGGGACTCATTTGCCATCCTGGGTGAATGGGTCCCACCTAAGGGGACCTATTTTCCCATAATGGCAAATGAGTCCCACCATAGGAAATTAAGGTGGGTTTTGGGATTTAAATGTTTTAAATCATATTTGTTGGGATTATTCTAAAAAATACACATAAGTAAGGCCTGAGGATTCAAATGGGGCCAATTAAAGCATTAGAAAGCCCAATTATTAATGACAAGCCTAGAAAAGCATGAAAGTGTGTTACAACACTTTACAACACTTTGAAATAAGGCTTGGATAAGCTTATTTGACTCATAAGATCCTAGAAAAGTGTGAAACTGTGTTACAACATTTATCAACACTTTTGCAAGACATCATTGGATTTCCTTAGTTCACAAGGGCCCAAGACCTAATGTGAAAGTGTTTAACCACATTGCAACACTAAATCAATGCAACATTAAGCCAAAATCCACAAGGACCCAAACAAGTGTGAAAAAGATGAAGGACCCATTTTTGAAACTACATTTAGCCCCCACTTTAGTGAGAGGATGAACATGTTGTTGGAAAGAAGAAACAATGAGAGGGGGGGTGGATCAGTGTTCTACAAAAATTAAATTTATTATTCTTATCTTTAGCCCACTTAAAACATTCAACCAAAAGAAATATGCTTGAACAGAATGAAAGCAAGCACAACACCATAACACATGGATTTTTACATGGAAACCATGTTAGGGAAAAAACCATGGTGGATCGCCAATCCACAATATGATCTGAGTATACTCAAAAGGAATATTACAATGTGGAAATGCACTTGCATTTAGATGCACTTCCTAGAGCTCACTGCTCAAGATAGAAAGGCACACTGCCTTACAAATATTTGGATTAGATCCAAAATAATGAACTGAGAGAGAAGCATCTAAAAATGCTTGATTATAGTTCTAGTTAGGCTCAGTAGTTAATCTTTTGTCCTTCTGACTGATTCTACACTTCTACTCTGCTCTGCTTTAACTCACATCACAAAATCCTTAATGCACAAGTGAAATTGTGCATAATCACTCAATCACCCTTCGGATATTCGCAACACACATTGACATGCCTTTTTCACACACCAAAATGATATAATTGATCATTTATATATATTTGCAACTAAGAATTCAATCGCAACATGTTGGCTTCAATAAAACTTAGAAATATTTTCAACTGTCGGCTCAAATCATGAATAATATTCAATGTGTATCCACAACGGTTGGCCACAACTTATGTTGGACCCAAAACAAAATTCTTAAACATAAAAACATTTAAGTAAACACTCCTAGAGTATTCGTGACACATTGTATCAATTGGGTCAGCCACTAAACACTGATGAATAGAAAAATATTCAACTAGATCTCTAGACTTGCACACAACTTGATACGAGGCACTAAGATATTTAGATAAAAAAAGACATGCATTGATCATCTTCCCCTAAGATCCACAACTCAAAATAACAAAAAAAAATCTACATGTGAATCGATGAACATAAAATTGTCGGATGCTTTGTTCAACTTTGATTGTCTTCAATCTTTCTGCCAGTATAAGCAATTGATGACATGTGGATCCAAACACCAACTAGGATTTCCATCAATGACAACACCAAAAAACATTTGCAGTGTCTCTTGCCAACAATCTCCCCCTTTGGCATTGATGGCAATAGTTAGTGAAAAATGACTAAGTGTCAGATTAGTACCATCATGAATTACACTGCCACTTCAAAACTTTAAAAAGAATCTTCAATCTCAGCTCAAAAATACAACTCCCCCTAAGATAAATATACATTTTTCATTGTAAAAGCCTCCCCCTTTTACATCAATGGAAAAACTGGGGAAACCGCATACCAAAATTTAAAAACTTCAAAAATGTGCAAGCATGCTCTTCTAACTTACACAAATTTGAAAACATCTATAAAATCTCTCTTCAACACACTTAAATTTGTGTCCCAAACCATTTTGAGACTCTCCAAAAATTTTATGTGACCACAAACTAAATATGATTGATTTTCTATAAACTCAAGATTCATTGGGTCACTAACTGCCATATTATCTTTGGCTTCCTTTAATGCACTCACCATTATTTCAATTTTCAGACCAATTAGTCCTCTGAGCTCACATGCTCTTCCTACAATCCTTTCATTTTCATGCTTCAAGCTCCTTATTTTTTCAAGTAAAGATATTACTTGACCTTCATTCTTACCAACATCACCAGCTAATAAATCAAAAGGATCAAAAATGATAGCCAATTTTTTTCAAGATCCTTCACCTTCTTCTCATGGTCTTCAATAAATTTGGACAAAACCAAACATGACTTATAGTCCTTTCCACCTTCAAATAGAGAACCCTGAATATTCTTTATACGGGTGGCTAACATATTTTTATCATTTGCAATCATTTCTTTCAACCTACTGAATCTTTTTCCATCAAACTCCTGCACTTTAACCATGGCTGATTTTTCTAGAGACTTGAAATGATTACTTACAAAATTTATGAGCTTCTTCAGTTCACCAAAAGAGGAACCAGACGGATCCTTAACATGAGATGGCATAATTTTCTCTAGAACTCTAGATACAAGACCCAAAAGTTCGTTATCCTCAATGTGGGACTTGAGAAATTCTTCTCTGGACTTTGCCTAGGCAAAAGATGTAACTTTCATTTTCTGAATTGGGGACAAGGTGGATAGATCGATTGGACCTTCAACCAATTCAAGATCAAATTCTTCCTATTGTTCCACCAGAAATTTCTTCACTGCCTCGACAGTGTCTCTTGCTTCCACTAGAATTTCCTTAACTAGAACCTTTTCTTCTTCAACTTCTAGTTCTTCAGTAACTTTTTCTTGATTTCCTTTAGGAGCTTTAACTTCTTCATTTGGCATCTCCTTTCCTTCAACTAATACAACCTTAGGAGCTTTAGTCTCCATAGGTACCTTTGTATTATCTACCTCAGGAGGAATCTGAATATCCTTAGTATCTACATTCACCTCCTCATTTACCTGATCAGATACAACATCTCCAACATTCACTTCTTCAACATTGATCTTTTTCTTTGACGGAAATGCTTCCAGTATTTTCTTCATTTCATCAACAACAACATCAGTTTCACCGATCATAAGTTTGTTCACCCTAGTTTTTCTTTTAAATTCCTTCTTTCCTTTGTTTAGGAGTGACTTAATCTCCTCAATAGAAATTTCCAGACATAATTCTACAAGAATTCTCTTTCTGATATGCTCTTCTTCTATCCTAGCATTTACTCTTCTCATCTCCAAAACATCATATAGACTCTTAGGTAAACCAAACATAATTTCAACAAGAACTTTATTGAAAATATTCAGATGTTTTATTGTTGCCTCCTCAAGAATTCTTTTACCTAATTCATCAAAATTTTCATACCATTTTTAGAGGGGCTTGAGGTTTCCATCCTTGATAATAGCATTCTTAACTTCTTCAATTTTCATACATGGTTTGTCATTTTTTGGCTTCTTCCTTTCCTTTTCTTCTTCCCTGTAAGATTTTCTCTTGGTTACCTTTGTAGCCTGAGTGTCGGTAGCCTTTATTTCTTTCACATCTTCATCTGACTTAGTCTCTTCATCTTCTAAGACAGCTTCATAGGTTCTTGTGCTCTTGTACTTCTTCCTCTTATCAAAATCCTTGTCTTGAGTTTGCATAGGAACTAGCTTGGATGCATGAGTGGATAGGGATGGTGAACTCCTTGCTGATCTAGTACGAGTAGAGGATGTTGTCAGACTAGTAGATTTGGTCCTTGATGGCTCTTTTCCTTCTTCAACTTCATCTCTCATCCTTTTGGCTTCTTTCAATGCTTCTGCAGATATACCCATTCTTTCTGCAATGTCTTCCACATCTTTTCTTGCTCTTCTAACAAGCTTAGGATTCTTCAATTGTTCATACACCTACATATCTTTTTTAGCATAGGTTCCAAACCTCTCTTATGTCAGATCTGGAAGCTTGCTCAATAGATGTTTTGCATACATCTCCAAGATGTTCTCCTTGACTTCATATCCCATAGGAATAATCTATATCATTCTAGGATCAATGACTTCCATTAGGCATTGATCAATATCTACCATGAAATAGATTGTATCTTTGTACTTCTCTACAATTGAAGTAGAATTTCTTTCACTTGCATGCATCATACTCTGAAAATCTTTGAAGTACCCCTAGAGGGCAGTTTTTCTGGTCTGACTATCACCAATTCCATACAATATATATCTTATTTGGACAGCTACAGGCTAACTACTTTTCCAATGAACTTTCCCAACACCCAAAACCTCACTCATGAAATAAAAGAATAGATACAATAGAAAATTACCATATTTGAAAGATTTTTTCTTGTCTTTCTTAATCTTACCTAAATTATCTATCAGCTAACTTCTAAGCAGCTCACACAAGTCATAATCTACATTCTCTTTTACCATCTGATAGGTTGCATAAATGGTCGTACTAGATATCGAATTATCCCAGCTGGAGTGGTAAACCCTGTAGCTAATGACCATTGATGCAAATTTCACATCCACTTCAACAATATATTTGATTTTCATTGACCTTCTATCAAATTTTGCACCTGTTGCATCAATAACCATCCGATTCTTCATAGATTTCAAATTTGGCAATCCACTAGAGCAACTCAAACTTGTAATAGCACTTATAGACTCTTTTGTGATCTTAAAGGGTATATTCAGCCACATAAACTCAGTATGAACTTGGCTCAAAATATATTGCACCCATTCACTTTCCTCAAATATGGGGAATTTCACAAACTATGTGAACTTCTTCTCTTCTATGGTTTTGTATTCCAGCTTAACAGTGAATTCCTCTCCAATTATATAGTGGGAATACAAATTCAGCATTTGTGAGCTCCCTAACTCCTCAATATTAGCATGAATGTAAGCCCTAATGTCTTCAGTATGCAATACACTATATGGTACATATGAAAATGCACCTACAGGCTTGGTCTCAACAGACTTAAAAGGATGCCACTTGAACTTTGGATGGGGTCTATCTGTGACTTCAACTACCAATGGAGTGGCCATTTTTATAAATTCACAAATTCATAGGTTTTTCTAATAAGTACCTTTTTGTCGAATCGAAGTTTGATCACTAAATATTCTTCACACTTGAATCTTGCCACAAATTTTCCAAAGTTCACCTCAGAGCTCTCCAAACTTATTTTCTCCAAAATGCAAAGTGACAGATGAAGGATAAAAATGACCTTTTATCATTCGCACACCTAACTGATTTTGTTGCAATAAATGCTTTTACCCTAACTCATCTGGTTACCTTGTTTTCATGCACTATGATAGATAAATCTTCTATGGATCTCCAAAATTGCATAATACCTCCAATTGGTTGAACAACATCTGTAGAGAATTTTTGCACCTACTAAACTTATCCACATTTTGGTGTCAGTTACCGGCAAGGGGATACGAGATTTTGTTGACAGCTCCCCTTAGGCCAAAGGCCTAAAACTAATTCCTGAAGGAATTACCAAAAGTAGGTTCTGGTGCTGGTACATTTCCTTCAACTGAGGGATTCTTCTTCATCCATTTCTTCTTCATTTGCCTCCTGATCTCATCTGTAGTGACTTTACCTTTTCCCTTAACATCATGTTGCATGTTTTGTTTTACTGGACCTCTTCTACTCCAACAAAATCTAGCAGTGTGGCCAAATTTGTTGAAGTTATAACACACAACATTTCTCTATCTTGACCTACTATTCCATTGATTTTTCCTTGATCTCCATTGGTTAGAAATATGCCCAAGTCTATTGCATGCATAGCATCTGACATCTTTATGAAAGTTGTTCATCACATTTCTGCATTCATTTGACTTATGACCAAACTTATTACAATTAAAGCACTTACCTGAGAATGATGGTCCACTTGAATTCATTCTGCTTCTACACTAAGAAGCCATATGACCAAATTTATTGCAAGTAAAATAGTAACCATTGAATCTTTGAGCATTTGGTTGTCTTACTGGATTCCTACTAGCTCCATTGATCTAATTTCCTTGCCTGAATCTCCCTTGTCCAGATCTGGAACTTTCTCCTTCTTCATAGCCAAGACCTCTCTTGTCACCATCAGCCCTCTAACCTTTAATTAGCTCATCAAGCTTGGCTGAGATAGATTTAAATTTCTCCTTGTACTCATTTGTAGCAGCAAGTTCTTCTCTGAGAACATCAAGTTGTTTCTCAAGCACTTCCTCATTGTTTTTAGATTTTTCCAATTCATTGTCCAATCAGCTACATTCTTCAATTTTTTCTTTCAAGGACTTTGCAAGCTTCTCTTCATTCTTCCTTCTATCCTCAATCTCCTTGGTCATTCTCATCATGATAGATTCCATCTCATGCTTCAGGGCAGAATTTTCTCTAGAAAAAAAATCACATTCTTTTGTTTTCTCCTTCAAGGCATGACTTAGTTGTTCATCTTCCATGCTTCTACTCTTCTGCTTAAGTTGAGCACATAATTCCTTTCTTTTTTCCTTTGATTCATTGATTTTTTCCTTCAATGACTGAATGAATTTCTCTGCATTCTCAAGATGTTCCTGTAGGTCCCAATTCTCATATTTTGACTGGTCAAGATCATCCAAGTCCACCAGGAGTTGTTGTTGAAGACTACTTGTATCCATTGAAAACACTTTCCAAGATCTCCCCAAGCTATTAGACTTCTTTCAAGGAACTAGCTCTAATACCAATTGTTAGAAACAAGCAACACTGAGAGGGGGGTGAATTAGTGTTCTGCAAAAATTAAATTTATTATTCTGATCTTTAACTGGGTTAAAACATTCAACCAAAAGAAATATGCATGAATAAAAATAAAACAACCACAACACCATAACATAAGGATTTTTATGTGGAAACCCTTTTTGGGGAGAAACCATGGTGGATGGCCAATCCACAATATGATCTGAGTATACTCAAAAGGAAGATTACAATGTGAGAATTCACTTGCATTTAGGAGCACTTCCTAGAGCTCACTGCTCAAGATAGAAAGGCACACTGCCTTACAAAGATTTGGATTAGATCAAAAAGAATGAACTAAGAGAGTAGCATCCAAAAATGCTTGATTATAGTTCTAGTTAGGCTCAATAGTTGATCTTCTATCCTTCTGATTGATTATGCACTTCTGCTCTGCTCTGCTCAAACTCGCATCACAAATTCCTTAATGCATAAGTGAAATTGTGCATAATCACTCAATCACCCTTCTGATATTCATAACACACATTGACATACATTTTTCACACACCAAAATGATAAAATTGCTCATTTATATATATCTGCGACTAAGAATTTAATCACAACATGTAGGCTTCAATAAAACTTAGAAATATTTTCAACTGTCAGCTCAAATCATGAATAATATTCAATGCACATCCACAATGATAGGCCACAACTTAGCTCAGACCCAAAACAAAATGCTCAAACATAAAAAAATTGAGCAAACACTCCTCAAATATCTATGACACATTGTATCAACTGGGTCATCCACCAAACACTGATGAACAGAAAAATATCGAACCAGATCTCCAGACTTGTACATAACTTGATATGAGGCATTGAGATTTTCTGATAACACAAGACATACATTGATCATCCTCCTATTAGATCCACAACTCAAAATAACAACAAAAAATCTACATGTGAATCGATGAAAATAAAACTATTGGATACTCTGTTCAGCTTTGACTATCTTCAATATGTCTACCAATATAAGCAAATGATGATGTGTGGATCCAAACACCAACTAGGCTTGCCATCAATGACAACACCGGAAAACATTTGTAGTGTCTCTTGCCAACACATGCTTCAAACTCACACTAAAGTAGACAAACACACACCAAGAGGGGTTCCAATGAACCAATGCTAGCAAGATGAGACAACAACAATCAAGAGGGGTGATCAAGCCCCTAGGATCAAGATCCCATGGAAAACCAACATTAGCACAAAGGAACACACATGAAAATGATATAAAGAACAATGGTAAGGCAAATCATACAGTGCCAAAGATGAAAAGAGAAAGGATCAGATCAAGCTTCGATCGTTGATCCATCCCAATGTGGATCAAATCTAGGTTGTTTGTTTGAAAAAATGCATACTCACTCTAAGTTGATGGAACTCCTAGCTGTCTGTTAGGTGAGAAGTCCTAAAAGGTGAGAAACATACACTCATAGCTGGTATTCACTCACACACATGCAAGTGGCTATGTGGAAATTCATGCCTCAGATTGGCCTTCCGCTCAACCATACAAAAGTTATACCTCATGATAACTTTAATAAGGTGCCACAAAAGAAAATGAATTTTTGAGCTTCATGAGACAAACAAAACTTCATATGCTTTTAGCTCATGAACAAACATGATGGTACTATAGGCATGCAAGTTGTGTTATGCAAGGTGGCCATATAACAACAAATGCAACATGAAACATGCAAATAATGTTCAAAGGAGTCTTGCTTAGTTCATGTGAGGTTTTTAACTTATGGAACATTGTGCCTAATGTCTCCAAGAGAGGACCAATCCAAGAATAGAAAATTTTCAACTTAGGGGATGCAATGCATCACATCAAGCCACTAAGAGGAATGTAATATGCTAAGATAGATCACGTTCATGAAGGACACTACACCCAATGTCATCCACAAAGTGACAAACGCATTGTATGAAGTGAGAAGGCTACACTAAGAACCAAGAAAAGGAAAATGCAAAAGAAAAATACCAATGTATGCCCCCACTTTAAGGGAATTGCTAACACCACACTATGAGCAATTACTTTAAAGTATCAAATGAAAAATGCAAAGAAGAAAGAATACATGAGAGCCAACATGGAAAACCCTATGCCAAGTCATATGTTTTTGAATAAGGCTACATCATGTTGAGAAAGAAAAGGGAAAGAAAGGAAAGAAAGGGGTTTCCTCCAGAATGAAATCACCAAACACATAAGGGATCTATGGATTTGGGGCCAATATGTTCATTGTTGCAATGTTTCGTAAGGAGCCTGGAACTGTCATCATCCCCCAAATACACATAGAACTGGAAGAATGACACAAAGAGAGTGAAAACAAAGAAAAACCTTTTGGGTCAACATGGAAGAGACATAGGGTGTCTCGATAGTTTGCATCATCCCCAAAAGGAAAACACAAGACCAATGAAAAAGAGAAGGAAAAAGAGAAAGAATTTTTTTTTGGGTCAACATGAAGGAGACATGAATGTCTTGATGCCTTGTGTTATCCCCAAAAGGAAAACACAAGAAAATGAAAAGGAGAAGGTGAAAGAGAAAGAAAAATATTTTGGGTCAACATGAAGGATACATGAATGTCTTGATGCCTTGCTTCATCCCCAAAAGGAAAAGAAAAAGAAATCCTTTTGGGTCAACATGAAAGAGACATTCAAATATCTCAATGCCTTGCATCATCCCCCAAAAAAAAAGGAAAAGGAAAAGGCAAAGAAAAAGAAATCCTTTTGGGTAAACATGAAAGAGACATGAATGTCTCAATGCCTTGCATCATCCCTAAAAGGAAAACACAAGAAAATGAAAGGAAAAAGTGAAAGAAATGCACGACATAGAGAAGAATGAATGTACAAATAGAGGAATGCCACAAAGAGAGAGGGAACATCAAACAAAAATTCATAGGGTGGTCACATTACACACATGAAATCACACAAAAGAAAATGAAAATGAAAAAGATTAGTAAGGAAAATTTGAGTCAACCAATGAGCAAGTCATCTGCCTCCCAATCTCAGTCTATATAAGTGGAAGGTGAACAACACAGTTAAGGGACAATGAAAAATGCATTGCTAGGACAAGGCTATCAACTTCTTTCCCCCACTAAGTGTGAGACAAGAATGAGCCAAGGTGGGTGATGGGAAAGGTCATGCAATAGTGAGAATGGAATATTCTACAACTATTGCCTGACATGGGGTGAAATTATATGAAGCTAGTCAATCACATGATGGAAATCATTGGCATCAAAGTGAAAGTTTTTCCATATTAACTAGAATGCATGACATTCATTGGTACTATGTCCAAGAACGTGATGATATGAACAATGTGGAAAATTTTCATCTTTAGGATATAGCACCAACCTATTCATAGGTGGTAGTGTGATTAGTTCTTTGTTTAAAAGTATTTGTAATTTCCTTTCACTTTCAAGTGGTGGACAAAGAGGAAAATTTAGTTTTTCTAACTTGTAAGGCCTCTTACATTTGCTAGATTCACCCTTTTCTTTAGTTGAAGGAGGAGGACCCAAGGGGATCCTTTCATCCTTGTCATTTTCATTAGTCAAGGGTTGTGCTCTAGGAATAACATTCAGATTAGGGGGGAGGGAATCAAATATCACCATACCATCATCTTGAAGCCTTAAAAATTCTCTAGGAGGTTTTTTGTTATGAGGGGGATCTTGATAGCCTATCCCATTTGTGTTTTCATTAGTTGGGATCTTCTTTAAGATTTGATGAATTTCATGTTCACTTGTTGTGTCACATCCTTGTTTACTCAAGATTTTGAAACATTTTCCATATGTTTCTGCAAGGTTGATAGAATTTTTTATTACTTTGTTATCATAAAATGGTTGAGTATTTTCTTGTCTAGAGGAACTAGGTTCACCTTGTGTAGGGAACTTAGATTCAACTTGTGTTTAGGATGTAAGTAACCAAACATCTCAAGAGGTGGTATTGTAGGAAGATCTTGTTGTTTCATGGATGGATAGAAGGATGCATTGGATTCAAGGTTGTCAAGGCAATCATTTAGGAACCTATTCATGTTGTCATCATCTTCTCCAATGGTGTCAACATCACGAGGAGGAAATGCATTAGGATTTGAAGGAGAATGAGTGAGTTCAATGTCATTAGGATCATTTCCAAAAGTACAACTTGACATATCTACTAATTATTTTAATGGCATCCAAATCTTATTAAAACACATATCCATGATGCAAATTTTAGATTGTAAACTATGCAACAATGTTGCAACTACAATTTTGATTTTAAGAAATGCATAAGATGAATGAAATTAAACTAATTGCTATGAAGTACTAAAACAAAAAGTCTACAAACAGAAACAAAAAGGTAACAACAAAAAATAAAAAATCAGAAAAAGAAGACTAAATGCCAGAAAATGCAGTGAAAAATATGCGAAGGGACTGATTCGCCCTAAGTGGTGAATGAGTCCAAGTACTATTTTTTTTTAAAAAAAATCAAAATTTTTGAATTGAATTTTATGTTTTTTATGTTTTCCGATGCAATTCTAAGATGAAAATGCAAATTTTTATTGAGTTTTAGTGAATTTAGGATGCAATAATGCAAGCTAAATGAGCTTTTCATTAATGCAAATTCAAAAACCCTAGAATGTAAAATAAAAAATGCAAAATGTAATGCAATGTTAACTCTAGGATGAAAATGCACTCCAAATAAAAATTATAATGCTCTATATGTAGGTTCACCAAAATGAAATGGTGAAAAATGTGGTGTGTTTTCTTTAACTTCTAGGGTTTTGGACCTAAAAGGAGAGAGACACAAATTTCTCAACACTTCACTTAAGAACAAACCATTGAGATTTCAATGCAAAGAAGATTGAAATCTGAAAAAAAGAAGGTTCTAGGGACTGAAGGATATCTAATGAGGGGTTCACCACCAAGTGTAAACTTGGAAAGGAAAATGTTTGAATACACAATGTGATATGTAAAAAGACCTAAAATGCAAGTAGAATATAACAGAAAACTATGAGATTGGAAATGTGCGCCTAGGAAACTAAAGAAGGTAGGATGGAGCTCTAGAATCCTAAAAAATTTGATGTTGATGCCAATTGGGACTCATACACCAAGCTGGGCGAATGAGTCCAGTTCCAAGAAAACTATGCTGAAATAGGTTTCAGACAAAAGGGTACTTAGATCTAGAAAAATCCTTTTTAGGCCTATATAGTGGGACTCATTCACCAGTAGTGGTGAATCAATCCACTTCTAGATTTATAGAAATTAAAAATAGGAAACTATAACCCCCAGTCTACTTTTCTGCTCCTGATTCATATCCGGGTTCGAAACAATAAGATTCAGCCTGTAGATCTTCTCAATGTTTCTCCTAGGACTTTGACAACTTTGAATTGCTTTGAAAACTTGATGACAACTTTTCCAATCTTGAATTCTTGATTAATCTACAACCTAACCCTACAGATCTAACACAAGAAGAGGGGAAAATGTTGTGGGGTTAGTGAATAGGAGTTTTCCTTGGTCAAGCCCCTTGTTGGTAATTGTTGGTGATCAGGATTGCACCCTTTAGGAAAGTTGCACTTGTCTATCCCGTCACAACATGGAAACACTCTTTGGTTTGTGGGTAAACCAATTGGAGAGAGTGAATCTCCAGAGTGGGCTAGTTCCCTTCTAGCTAATCACCTAATCTATGCACCTTCAGGGGAAAAGGGAGTAGGAAGAAAACTGGAAATCGACACCTAAAACTTAAGATGATCAGCTAAATATGGAGACTCTTATGAAACTTAACTCACAACACTTCTTTCACAACAATCAACTCTCACAATTCACTTTAATGCATTTGGATCATTAGTATTTTGCACAAAAACTCTTTGAAAGCATAATAAAATATATGCAACCTGAACTTATTGCAAAACTTGACAATCACCCACAACAATAGGACTAAGAAGGAGTCGTCAATCTAAATCACAACAAAATCTAACTATCACTGTGAGCTCATGACAAGAAAGAGAAAAGGAGAAATCTGTTGTTTTTATTGCAAGTGAAGGAATAAGACATCAGAAATATGATTCAACATGAGTTTACAAAGCTCTCAAAGTGATTAGAGAGCAAGAAACTAGAAAATTTTGAACCGCAAAAATAGAGATTTCCTTCTAATTTATAGCCTTCAAGTGACCCATGGTGCAAAAATAAAAAAATATAGCTCACTCCCTCTCCAAAAAGAAACACAATCTCATTTTCAAACTCCCCAGAAAAGCCTACAGAATAGTGCCATAATATGCTCCAAACTACATTAAAAAGATAGAAACTTACTATCTCTGATATAGTGATCCAAAAAACTCCACAAAATCAGGTCAAAAACTGCCTAGAATTGAAATTTGAAATTTCAAATTGCCTGATTTTTCTCCAACTTGCCCAGGAACTCAACTCTAAATGGAAAGTTTTTTTAACACTGCTTTTATGAAAACTACATTTAGAAATAGCAAATATTAAGATAATTTATAGAAATATTATCTTAACACTGCTTTACAGTATCTTACAGTTTTTATTTTTACAAAAAGAGCCCAATCCGATTTTGATTTGATTTTTGACCAAATCAAGGCAAAACATGTGATTTATTTTTATTTTTTTTGCCAAGTACAATGTAAATCTTGATTTTCTGTAAAAAATCATAAAGAAAACTAAAATATTCCACCAAGGCCTTGATATTTGATTTCCTAATGAAAAATAGAAGGCTCCTAAGGCATAATAAATGTTTTTTTTTCCCTTTCAGATAAAAGATAATAATCTAAGGCATAAGGCCTATATGATTTCTCAAAATCATAAAAAGGACTAAGGTGCAATCGAATATCTAGGAATTTGATTTTTATGAAATTATTAAATATTCATTAAAGGAATAAGGATTCGACCTAAGGGAAAGGTGTGAGACATTTGGTTTTTTTAAAGCAATGTGATAAAACTTGGGTTGACCTAGGCAAAACTCGAAACCCTAGAAAAAAACATTCCCATATTCATTTGCTCATTCAGTCTTGTGAGAAAAACCCTCTGCATCAGTGCCGCCATGGAGGATTCCTGAAGGAAAAGAAAGGGTAAGTTGTTTTTCGTTGCAAACTTGAATCATGGCCTCCATTTTTTATGCGTTCTCTGGTTTCTTGGCCGTGGCTAAGACCATTTTCTGATGTATTTTCTTTGTTCTACTCTGTCAATCTTTTCATTCTTTGGGGCTTCCATTGCTGGTGTTTAGCTCAAACTTGGGAATTATTTTTGTAGATTCAAATGCACTCTCCAAACGGTTAACTTGGTAAGTTTTCACTGCGTGACTCTTACTCATTTCCATTTTATATTCAACTCGAGCTCCATAAGAGTAATGTTATGATGGTATTTTCATTCTCAAGAATTTTGCATCTCAACTCTTTATTTCTCCATCTGGGTTTTGTGCTTCTTTCTTTACCTTCTATGCATCGTACTTTATGGGTTTCAAAACAGGGAAATGGATATTTATGCGCATTCAGGCCATGACCTCTCTCTACATTTCCTTTATTCTTGATTGCTCTCCTTGCTTGTATGGGCTCGAAATCCCTTCTATTATTCTGTGCAATTCATTTGGTCTTTTGTGAGCCAAAAGACTCTCTTAGGCTACAGACTTGAAACTCCCAGGTTCTCTAATTTTTGGGTGTCTATATGAGCTCGAATACACCTAGGTTCTACTCCATTTTTTTTCTTGAGATCTCTTTATGATTGCAAAGAGGAAAAGTTTGATACCCTTGGTTGTAGCTTCAATATTCCATGAAAATGGAGGGTAACCTCTCAACACAGATTCATTTTGCAGAAATTGTTGATATTTTATAATATAAATCTGATTTTATTCCTGCGAGTGCTTTATATGCTTTCATGACTCCTCTCTAGAGGCATCTGAGTGTAATACAAGAGGAATCTTATTATTCATCTCTTTTCAAAAGAAACAATAAACTCTCCCTTCAGGTAGATAATTTTCTACAAGAACGACCACATATGCTCTTGGTCTTAGATATGGCTACCATTCAAAGATGCATTTTGACATTGGCTCACTATTTTCTAAAATGTGCCATGATTTCATTCTTGTGTATATGTCATTGTAGCTTGTTCATTTACTTTCAGATTGCAACCTTTACTTTATTAATTTATTTCCACTGTTTGCTTGAAATACATAAACTCAATGAAGCTCAAACACTACTCGAAGCTTTTCAGTTGCTTATCAGACAATAGATTCACTCATGTTCTCCATGTCATTTCTCACGTTTATTTTAAATAAGAGTGACATATACTTTCTTACCTTAAAATACATTGTGTATTGATGCATTCACTTCATTTCATGCAACATTTGCATTCAGACATTATGGTATTCCTGTAGGTTTTTTTATGCCTTCATGTGCACTTGAATGCTTTAGGAAATGTACTTTCAGCTTCATATCTTAATGGAAAAAAGGAAATGTGATTTTCCTTTATGTTTATAGCATAGAAACTCTAAAGCAAAACTTACTCATTCTACAAATTTCTCCATTGATGATGTTGTCCCCAATCTACGTCTAGCTCAAAACTTGATGTGTTGCACCCACATTCAATCATGCCATATTTGCATTCATTCTCTACTTTTAGTAGCTCACTTGTAGCAACTTGTCACTCCTCTTGATAGAACCAAAGCTTGCTTTGGCACTTTTCATGCACTTTTTCTTTCGTTGTGAGTAACACATATGTTTTCTTTATGAAGGTGATCATTCATTGCACTATTTTACATTATGACTTGAGAAGAGATGTATAGTAATTGTTGTAGCAATGAAACTTGAAACTTTTGTCTACTTGGATAACATGACTTCCCTTAGATAGATGCATCACGAATGCTCTGAATTCTTTATTCTTTATACTATTTCAATGGTTGCACATTGTGCATTGTGATCTCACCTTCTATAAAGAAATAAGTAAAGCTTGTTTGCTCCTTCAAATCTTTAAAAAGCATATAGTTGTTGTCCCTTATATTAGCATGGTTTGTTATCATTGTATCTTCAAAATTTGCACCATGAACCACTTATACAACAACAAACATTGTTACACAGCAACAATAAGATATAAGCCATAATGACAATCATCACATAATGAAGCAAAACAAAGATATCATGAAAACCTACTATGCAAATAGGTTTCTTTCACCGAGAGCTAGTGTATTTTTCTTTTTTCTAAATAATTTGAGCACTTTGTGAGTGATTCCTTGCTCATTTGTGACCATCATCTTCACTTTTCATTTTTGAACTTGACAGTCATGCATGTGTAATGAATCAACTTTCTTCTCCTTCACTTGGATGCTACATTTTGACATTGTTTCTTTAGTAAAAGCCCCTCTTGTACTCAATGGGTAGCATGCCAAGCTCAACCCTTGTGGGAGTCCATTTTACACCACATGCTTTAAAATATTCAAATTGGATCAGTAGCATGACTTCTTCTATACGTGCATAGGAAACAAACAATGTTAGATAAAAACAATATTTTCAATGTTTCAGTCTGTTTCCTCCTTGGTATTTTCTTGCACACTTCTTTTTTCACTCAGTTGGCTCAATGTATCATAGGCAATATTCTACATTATTGTAGATGATTCATATAGGATGTTCATAATCGAAGCTCTAACAACATTTATACCATCCCCTATAGGTCTATCAGGAGCTCGGGGACAAAGAAAGGTGCACCATTCTAGAATCCACTGAAGACGACACACAATGATGATTATGTTCTTTCCCATGTTTTTTCCTTTATTTTAATCTTTAGTAGTGTACAATGTTCCTTTTGATACACTATCTCAGCATTCCCATGGCCTGTGTGGGACACCTAATTTTTATTACCCAATGAATAGAATTACAACATTTTTGAAATACTTGTTCCAATTTTGTATTTTATTTCCTTGCAAACAATGAATGGAATATTGTGAATGAATCAATCACTTCTTCTACATTCCATACAATACTTAATGTTGCAATTGATAACAAGCAATTAAACACGTTGCATTTTAAAATTCCACAATAACTCAAACTCTTTCAATGGTTAATCATCTGCAGAGGTAAAATTTAAATTCTTCACCTTAAACTAATCTTTGAACAAACCAGCTCTATCAAATTGAGCTAAGGTGAAAATTTGATAACAGTAATTAACCCTTGAAATAGAGTAGAGAATGATGAATGAACAAAATACAATGCTACAACTCACCATACCCTTGCAATAAGATGTTGCAAACATGTAAGTAGTGGCTCCAATGGATGTAGACTTGAACTCTAGCTTGATGTTGATAGATCTTGAATGCAATGCTCACAAATACTACACCACAATTGTTAGCTCTAAAACAACATGATGCAAATAATCTTTGACATGATGGAAGAAACTTGAAGAATCTTCTTGAAAGCTTGATAATCTATCCTTGAAATGCCTTGAATGTTCTTGTGAATGCTCAAATGCTCTTGTAAACTATATGCATGAATACTTGAATGCTAGGTATGAAAATGAGAGAAAGAAGCTTGTATTTATACTCAATTATCTAATAATTCTAGAAATTACATCATAGGCTATCCTTAGATCTTGGAGAATAAAAACCCACCAGAATTTTGAATTAAATTTGAATTTTGATTTAAAGGGGACTCATTCTCCATCCTAGGTGAATGTGTCCCACCTAAGGGTATTGAAAAATCTAGATAACTGAGAGCGGGGGTGAATCAATTATCCCAAAATGATTTTCTTAACTTTAATTAATCTCAAGCAAACATAAATCAATCAGACAATCAATTAACAAAAATAAACATGAAAGCACATATCAACACCATGCACAATGAACACCAGATTTTACATGGAAACCTAAGAAGGGAAAAACCATGAAGAATGCTAATTCTCAATTATAGAACACTGGTTAAGGTGATTTTACAAAGTCTCACTGTAGGTAAGGTTCACTGTCGGTGGGCTCATTGCTCGATTAATACAACAGATTACAAAATAGTCTCACTGACAAAAGTGAACTGATGATGTTGCATCTACATATGCATGAATTTAGTTATGGTTAAGAGCTCAATATCTATTTGCAGCAGATTTGATCAAAAAACTTCTGCACATCTACTTCGGACAAACTCTATAAAATACATTACTCCTTCCTTCACACAATTTTATCTATTTTCACACTTGCACTCTTTTATATGTTCACACACATCATACTTCTTCCATGCTTCTATATTTTCTTGTAAGCCCCTAGAACAAAATAAGTCAGCCACACACGATATCTTCATAGTCTTCTATGTCGGCCAAATACCATTTGAATTTAGATCACCACAAGGCATGAGGAACAACCTTGAAATATTCAATAAGACCTTGCGCACTAACACCAGGCCCAAAATATAGGTCACATATAAATATCTTCTTACCACGGTACCAAGGGACCCATGAATAGGTCATGCATAAGATAGGTTCATTACATAACATAATTATTAGAAGATAGCAAACTTTGGATCACATGAAATATATTCCGAAGCCAATAGGAATGCCACAACCAAGACCAAATCTTGTTTATCATCAATTTTAGTATCAACTAGAGAAACACAATCTTACATAACAAAACTTGTAACATGCTATGTGAATGTCCAGATAGAAAGGTTACCTAGAGCAAGCTTTGAGCAAAGCATGCCAAAATCAAAATATTAGACTTCATTATATTGCATTAACTGAATTCCAAAAAGAAGTACTGCCATATCCCGATCAAAGATAACATCCACACTATGTAACATCATAACATTCGATAGGATAGATCAAGTATGTATATCATCACTCAATAGGATAGATCAAGTCTGTATATCATCTTGTGCACAACCTTCTAGATCCAAGGTTTTGACATCAATGACAACAATGCTAAATCATCTTCACAACTTCTCAACAATCTCCCCCTTTGGCATTGATGGAAAAACAACAAAAAAACTCCAAAACTACAAGCTCCAAAAAAAAATCCAAGTACTCCCCCTTTGTCAAGAAATTCAATACCTCTTTTTGTTTTTGTTTTTCTCTTCATTTTTCTCTGCCTTTTTTCCATCAAAGGCAAAGGGCCAAAATTTGAACATCTAAGAACTTAAGTAAAAATAACACTTTTCACCTGAAAAGTTTTCTTATACCTTTCTCTTACAATTGGAAGAATCCAATCTGGCACTCATACTATCCAACATAGTCAACAACATAAATGAGGATGACCAATCCTAAGATAGGCACTAACATTCATAATCTTCAACATCAAAAAGTATCCCGGAGAGGATCCAACCGGACCTCAACAATTTCCTTGACCAACTAGAAAGTTCTAACCAAGTCTTCCCTCTATCTCTAAATGATCAATAACTCTGCTTGCAACTCACCAAATCTTATTCTATGTTTTCCATCTTTATCTTTGAATAAATAAAAACTCTATGTTCCAATATTATTCATCTCAGATTCAATAGCTTCAATTTTTCTTCTGAAACTATCAACAACAATAGGCCACTAGAGGCAATACCTATAGATGTCAGACATCTACTTAATGCATTCTCTCATCTCACCAATGTGTTTGGATAACTTATGTTTAGCTTTGATACATCTTCTCTCAATCATAGATTCAAACTTATGTCCTTCAGATCCTTCCAACAACATTCTTTATTCAAAAATTTCTACTAGATTATCTGATAACAAGTCAAAAACATCTAAAATAGTAATACCCTTTTTTAGCAGATAATCAACAAAAGCATCATCAATTTTAATCCTTTTAATCAAAGAGTTAGCACACCACATTTCACCAACCTTCTTCATATCACCTTCATCTAACATTGATTGAATAACATCTAGATCGAAAGAATCAAATTCAAGCAAAGACTCTTCTTCATTCTCCTTTTCTTCTGAGATAGTGATGACATCTTCTATGTTAATTTTCCTCTTTTTGGGTTCTGGAGGGGAACCACCAATAAAAACTTCCAACTCCTTGTTACCAAAGGAGGAACCCTCCTCAAACTGACTATACACTATTACACCTAAGCACATATTCATCTACAAGGATGAGAAATAGACTTTGTATGCACTTGCTTTATCTTCCATACATTCCAAATACCTATAAACTTTCTTTCCAACAAGGATGTTAGGCTTCCACTTAACATTCTCCTTTGTTGGTAGCGAACTCAAAAAGTAAAATACCAAACATATGAGAAGATATCCAAATCAGAAAGGATAAATCTCAACCAAAGGCATTTTGACATTCTCAATTAGGTTTTCCATTATTAGGCTACACAAATCAAGCTACTTATTTTCCTTCACCATCATGTGTGCAAGATATACAACAATAGTCGGAGTAGAACCTTCACGATTTCTGAAATAGATTTTATAAGAGATGTCATAAGCAACATACCTTACTATAGGATTGACAATGGTATTTATCAGTAGATCCCAAGGGTCTTTGTTGATGCCATTAAGTTCCTCCATGTCTCTGTATTTCATCGTTTTCTTCCCAGGGAGGTCACCAGCACTGCACAAACCAATAATGGCTTCAATGGCTTCCTTCATGATCAAATAGGGTTTTTCCAAAACAATGTTGCCATCATTGAATTGACTCAATGAGAATAATATAGATTCTTTGTTTGCAAACCAGGTAAATTCTCCCCATAAATCCATACCCAGAGTATTTACATTCTACAATCCATTCATATTCAATTCTAGTTCCATTTCCTTCATCTTTTGATGATCAGACTCATCCAACTCAACTCCCTTCAGCCTTAGCAGGATACTGCCACTTGATCCTCTGTTAACAAATTCCATCATCACACTTGTCTCCTTCAAACTCTTTATCGCTCAATGGAACTTCTTCTTCTTCTCTTTTGCAAACTGTGAGAAATGACCTTGAAAACTCCCACCTTTTATTCTTAATTATTCATAATGATTTTGTCGCCAAAAGTGCACATTGATGACACCAATAATTGTACTTTTATTTTAATTAGCTAGATTAAGCTTCATCATTTATCATCAACTAGATCAAACTTAATTATGTTGAAAATCACATCAATATTACTTTGAAGAGAGGAAACAATAGGAAATGCAATGCAAAACTCCCCCTGAGCCAAGGCTGATTGTCTCAGATACTGGTAGGGCATATACTGAGATCTGGTACCATGGAAGTGTTCTCCACACTTATTTCCTTCTTCCTCCAAACCATGACCATCTTCTTCTTAGATTCATTTTATTTTGCAACCTTCTTTTTGTTTTCAGGCTTTTCCATAGCAACATATTTGCATGTGTTAGCATAATGTCTGGGTTGATTGCACTTGTAACATCTTTGTCCTGACTTAACTGAGTGGACTCTAGGTCTACACTGACTAGCTTTGTGACCATAACTGTAGCATAAATAGAAATAACCATGAAAGAGATTTTTCATTCCATTCCTTCTTGCCAGATTAGATGATTCACTTTTGCAATGACTTACTTTGTGGCAAAACTTGTGACAGTCAAAGCATTGAATACTCGGTTCCATCTTTCTTCTACATTCTACAACCTTATGTCCAAAATTTTTGCATAGAAAATAGTGACCATTGAATGATAAGTACCTTTGAGCATTTGGTTTCCTAGCCGGAGGTCTTTTTGTAGGTGCACTAGAGTTCTAGACCAAGTGCTTGTTATAAGTGATCTTGCTTCAGCTTCAACTACATTGTCTTCACCTCTAGTGTTTTGATTTGAGCTTTCACTGGTGAATCCAAGTCCTCCATTATCCTTGTGAAATTTCTGTAGGGACAAAAGTTGATCCAAAATCATTTTTCTTTCACATACTCTTGCTTTTGTTTTCAGCCTACTTAATTCTTGATCTAACGTCTCATTTTCTTCTGATTTATGTTTGATGGTATCCTTGACATTTTCTTCAGTATTTTTCACTTCTTCTATTGTATGTTTTAAATCCATAATGCTTTCCTTTGACTCTTTTAATTCCTAGCTAACCTCTTTGTGTCTTGCTTTCAATTTCTAGATTTTCTCCCTTAGCTTTGCAATATAAGCATTTGCCTCCTTGAGATTTTCTTTCAATTCTTCATTTTCAGATTTTGTGCTTTCCATATCATCTAACATTATCTTTAGTTCTTCCTCAAATTGATAAACTCCTGCCATCTTGTTCAAACTGCCAAGATCTCCCTTAAGCGATTAAGCTCTATCTCCAAGGGACCAGGCTTTGATACCAATTGTTGAACAATCTGGATAACTAAGAGGGGGGGTGAATCAATTATCCCAAAATGATTTTCTTAACTTTAATTAATCCAGAGCAAACATAAATCAATAAAATAATCAATTAATAGAAATGAACATGAAAGCACATATCAACACAATGTATAATGAACACCATATTTTACATGGAAAACCAAGAAGGTAAAAACCATGGAGAATGCTAATTCTCAATTATAGAACACTAGTTAAGGTGTGATGCAGGAGCATCTGGAAGTATCCAAACAAACTGAGACAGTTGACAGTAAGTTGCAGAGTACCAAGGAAGCACATTGGAGATTGCCACATTTTACCAAATTTATTTGTTAGAAGTTGTGGAGCTACAATTAGTTACTAGACACCATGAGCTATAACATATTGGAAATTTAGATCATTTGGGTTTGTTCCTGAAGAGATATCATCATCAAAATATTACTTGTGTTCACAGAGAGAAGCCGATAGTTTTCGGTGAAGTCTAATTTGTTTGTGGAGCAATTTCTTGACTTGCGAAGCCAAAAGGAATATTATTCAATGAAGTATAGGACCTGGCCAACCTTATAGAGATCCACACAAATTTATATGTATTTGCAGAGTAATGTCTTATGTTTGACGTTGACCTATTTGAATCTACATGTTACCTTACTAGCCGTTGCAATAAGGCCAACTTGATAATGATTAGAAGGCTTGCAGAGGATATAAATGGAAGATAGATGATTGTTACAAAGGAGTGATCAATAAGGTGATTGACAGTATGAAGTATGAAGCATGGTGACGAAGTACTTTGATTCAAAAAGATCACAAAGCAGAGGGAGTGTGGAGTAGGAGAAAGAGTTGATGGAAGAATGCTATTGTATGAATTGATTGTAATCCCTGGGTTGCATCCTAGCATTTGTAAAGCCTGAGTAGCATATGTAATGTGTTTTGAGATCATAATATAAGGAGGAATGAGCTTTGAAGGCTGGGTTTTTCTCTATTAGGTTTTTCTTATATATCTTGTGTCATGTGTTTTAGCTTTTTGTTGATTGGTTGTTAGCTTTCATTGCATATGTGCTATGATCATGGAGCTAGTGGTTTAGGCTGCAAGGCTAGATAGTCCTCCATTGGACCCTCCTACCTTGACTACATTAAATGGTATCAGAGTTGGTTGTGAATCTATTAGATGGTTGCAAATATATTGGGAAGGAAGACAATGTTGAAAGAAGTCTGAAACCCTACAAGTAATAAGTATCATCATAGAAGAAAGATCAAGGTGAGAAAGATTCAGGTAAGCTTTTCGAATTTAGTTGTTTAACTGATTTGTTTCAATGGGGAAGATTGGGAAAAGGATGAACAAGGAAAATGAAAACCTAATATGTGGAAGGGATAATTTGGAGGGGTATGTGCAGGATCATCATGGATAAAACAAGCCCTTAAGTAGTGAAAAATTCAGAAAAATCAGAGTTAGGCAACTTGACGTAAAAATTTGAATAAGTTATCTATATTATTTCAAAAATATGTAAGAATAGAATATGTAGCAAATTGAATTTAGTTTCTAAACTACTAGGTTTATTTAAATATATATATATATATATATATATATATATATATTTGGTGAAAATTTGAAATTTCAATGCAGTAGTACTTCAATTTCAAGGAAAAAATAAGTAGGTGTCTGTCTAACCACCCTAACCACAATAAAATGATAATATTTTTTATAAGATTTTAGAAATAAGTAGAGGACTCATGTCCTGATGTGATTCATATTTTTTGTAAAAAATTTCTAAGTAAATAATTAATTATGAATTTTTTATTACAACTTTTAAAAAATATAAAAACTTGTATGTCTGACCACCTTAACTTGGTCAAAACTTCATGAAATTCAATTTTTTTAATCCTATAGTATGTGAAGCATAGAATGTGATGCATGTTTTGGATTCAAAAAATGTTATACCATTTGAAAGCTATGGATTTTTTTCAATCACCCTATCAATCAAGACTTTAGTTGTAATTCAAATAGAAAATGAATAATAATTATTTATTAAATTCAAAGTAAAGCATAATTTATATTGGTGGAAAGCTAAGAATCTCCTTTAAAATCCCTTTTTCTTTAATCAATTTTGGATTAAAAAACATCATCAACCACATACCCATCATATCGCCACTTTTTGGCCCATCATAATCCTACACATACCCGGAGGAAGAATTGTGTGAAATCAAGAAATGTTAGTTAGAATTGATGGAGAGGATGAAAGAACTAGGAGAAGACGAGTATGATTCTCTTGAAGAAGAACTAAAAAATGTGAGGAGAAATGAAGAACTGGAAGCATAGCTTAATATGTTTGAGGATGTTGAAAAGAGATTTGTAGAATTGGAAGAAGGATTCAAGTTGTTTGTAAAGGTGGAAAACAAGAATAAAAATCTAGAGAAAAGTTTCAAAGAGCTAAACAAGGAGAATAGTTTTTAGAAGGATGAAATATCATATTTGAAGGCACACATTAAACTGTTGGAGAAATCACTTGTAGCATGCAAGAAGGAGAATGAGAATCTGAGATCTAAGCCTGAGTTTTGTGATGTTTCTTGTGATACTAATTATTTGTGTGATATTGTAGAAGCTTCTTTAGATACTGAAGTTGAAGATGATAGTGTAATTGAACCTACAGTTGTTGGTGATGTTATTGGTTTCAAAATCATGCAGAGAATGAGATATGAAGGAAAAGGATTGGGAAAGTATCAACAAGGAACTACATAACCTATTAAGTTGGTAATAAGATCAAGAAGTGAAGGGCTTGGATATGAAAGAAGTAAGAATGATAGTGTAATTGAACCTACAGTTGCTAGTGATGGTATTTGTTTCAAAATCATGCAGAGAATTAGATATGAAGGAAAAGGATTGGGAAAGCATCAACAAGGAACTACAGAACCTATTAAGTTTTTAATAAGATCAAGAAGTGAAGGGCTTGGATATGAAAGAAGTAAGAATATTATTGCAAGTTCAAATCAAGGAAGAAAGGGTATGCACTATTCACATTGTAATAGAAATGGACATGAAAAGGAATCATGTTGGGATCTATATCCTTCTAAGTTATGTGGTTTAAGGAATCATTCTGAAAGGAGGTGTTGGAATAGAATGAGAAGAAGAAAGCTTGTGAAAGATTGTATGCAAAAGCATTATGGGTGGATTGATGGGGAAGAATGGAAACATGTTACTTCTATGTTTAGAAGATTGTACAGATGAAAGAATTCATATGTTGGAGGAAAGGAAGGATCAAGTTATAGAGAAAGAAAACCTTATGTTGAGCAAAACAATAACATAATTTCAAACTATAGAGGGAGAAATGATAGCAGTTAGAATTCTTATCATAGTGAAGGATACATAAGAGATTTTGATAGGAGAACCTATTTTCAAGTTTAGAGGAGGAAAGAATCAAACACTAGATGTCATCAAGAACCAACCACTAGAGAAGCTAATGAAGGGGAAGCAGTAAATGATGTAGAGATAGTTTGTGCAGATGAAGAAGAGCTTGTTGATACAGAGATAGTTTATGCAGAGGAAGAGGAACCTTTTGAGTCACCAAATACAATAGAGAAATCAGAAAGAAGGTGAAGCATTGATCTTAAGGATGAATTTTGTGTACCAGAGTGAAGTAAATGTGAATGAAGGAATAGAAAAAGAAAATGATCTTGAAGCAACTTGCAGAGAAGGCTTGCTCAAACTATTGACCAATGAGGTAGTGCAAGGCTTGCAAGTAGACCATTGAACCTAGACCATGACAAGATGAAGAACCTGAGGCAACTTGTAGGGTGGGATTGCTCAGATCACCAACTAGTGAGGCAGTGCAAGGCTTGCAAGTAGAACACCAAACTTAGAAGAACTTGAGGTGGTTTTGCATGGTGGACTTGAACATAATGCTGACCTTTAGGCAGTTGTAAGTACCTGTGGGAAAATCACCAAACCAATTCAAAGAGACAAAATTGGATTTGACATAATATAGACCAAAGTGGAGAGGTTCACTTTTCAAATAACCCTGAGAGTCTAATGCACAAGCATCTAGAAGTATCCAGACAAACTGAGACAATTGACAGTTAGTTGCAAAGTACTAGGGAAGCACATTGGAGATTACCACATTTTACCACATTTAATTGTTAGAAGTTATGGAACTAAAATTAGTTACTAGACACCATGAGCTATAACATATTGGAAATTTAGATCATTTGGGTATGTTCCTAAAGTTATATCATCATTAGAAGATTACATGTGTTCATAGAGAGAAGTCACAGTGTTTGGTGAAGTATAATTGATTTGCAGAGCCAAAAGGAATATTATTCAATGAAGTATAAGACTTGGCTGACCTTCATGGAGATCCGAAGGAAGTTATATGTATTTTTGGAGAAATACCTTATGTATGGGGCTGACCTATCTATGTGTACACATTACCTAACTAGCCGTTGTAATTAGGCCAACTTGATAATGATTAGAAGGCTTGTGGAGGATATAAATGGAACATAGAAAACTGTTGCAAGGCAAGGTGATCAATAAGGTGATCGACAGTATGAAGTATGAAGCATGGTGACAAAGTGTTTTGATCCGAAAACATCACAGAGCAGAGGGAGTGTGGAGTAGGAGAAAGAGTCGATGGAAGAATGTTATTGTATGAATTATTTGTAATCTCTGGGCTATGACCTAGCATCTATAAAGCCCAAGTGGTAGATTTAATGTGTTTTGAGATCATAATATAAGGAATAATGAGCTTTGAAGGCAAGGTTTTTCCATGTTAGGGTTTTCCCAGGATATATCTTATGTCATGAGTTTTAGCTTTCTATTGATTAGCTGTTAGCTTTCATTGCATATATGTTATGATTATGGAGCTAGTGGTTTAGGCTGCAAGGCTGGATAGTCCTTCATTGGACTTTCCTACCTTGACTTCATTAATGTGACACCAGTTATGGTGATTTTACAAAGGCTCACTGCCAAATTGCTCATTGTAGGTAAGGATCACTACCGGTGGGCTCACTACCTAATTAATACAATAGATTACAAAATAGTCTCACTAAAAAAAGTGAACTAATGAAGTTGCATCTACATATGCATGAATTCAGTTCTAGTTAAGATCTCAATATCTATCTAGAGCAGATATAATCAAAAAAATTATGCACATCTTCTTTGCAAAAACTCTGCAAAACAGATTACTCCTTCCTTCGCACACTTTTATCTATTCACACACTTGTACTCTTTTATATGTTCGTACACATCATACTTCTTCCATGCTTCTATACTTTCTTCAATAAAAAATATGTTCTCTATATATATGTAAGCCCATAGAACAAAATAAGTCATCCACACACAGTATCTTCATAGTCTTCTAAGTCAGCCAAATACCATTTTAATTTATATCACCACAAGGCATGACGAACAACCTTGAAATATTCAATAAGACCTTGCACGCTAACACCAGACCCAAAAGATAGCTCGCACACAAAAATCTTCTTACCACGCTACCAAGGGACCCATGAATAGGTCATACATAAGATAGGTTCATTACATAACATAATTATCAGAAGATAGAAAACTTTGGATCACATGAAATATATTCTGGAGGAGATTGGAATGCCACAACTAAGACGAAATCTTGATTATGATCAATTTCAGTATCAACCAGAGAAACACAATTTGACATACCAAAACTTGTAACATGCTATATGAATGTCCAAAAAAAAAGGTTTCCCAGAGCAAGCTTTGAGCACATCATGCCAATATCAAAAGCTTAGACTTTATTATACTGCATTAACTAAATTCCAAAAATATGTACTACCATATCTGGATCAAAGATAACATCCACACTACGTAACATCATAGCACTTGATAGGATAGATCAATTTTGTATATCATTTAGAGCACAACCTTCCAGATCCAAGATTTTGACATTGTTAACAAATATTTTAGGAACCCTATTAGACAGTTACCCTTCTAGGGTTTTTCACCTAAAAGGGAAGGAATAGGGTTAAAATCTATGGGGTGTTTACACTCAATACTAATTTAAGTGAGATGAATTATTCCTAATTAAGATGTAAAAATGTAATAATATGAAAATGGAATGGTATTATGAAGCAAAACCTAAGAATTATGAAATGCTGGAAAATACACTGTGATATGCAAACAAAACTATGTAGAAAGTTATGAAATAGAATGTGTGCACCTAGGAGGTGATGAAGAGCTAACTGAATATTGTAGAGACCTTTGGAATTTTGGAAATTTTAATATTTAAGCCAGATAGGACTAATTCTCCAGGTGGGGCGATCTAGTCCTAGTTCTAGGAAAACTTTCTAAAACAAGAATCTGCAAGATGGGTGTCCAGAAATGCAAAAACCACTTTTCATGCTTTGGGGTGAGACTAAATTTCTAGGAGGGGAAATTCAGTCCTCCTTCAAATTTTGAGAATCTCAGGACTAGATCCTGTAGCTTCAAGTCTACAATTGCTTTTCTAATGTGGGTCCAGATCTGAATCTTCGAAAAATGACCTGTAGAATATCTCCAAGATTGACTTAGGGTTATGTTGACTTGAATAACTTTTGTTGATTGAAGACACCTTTTCCACACTTTAGCCTTTGACAAATTTACCTACAAAGTCTGCAAACACACATGCAAAGGGGGAAAAATGGTTAAGGGTTAGATTATAGGGGTTTTCCTTGATCAAACCCCACTTTGGTAATCAAACCCTAGATAATAAAATGAAATGTAAAGAGAATGATAAATAAACATCCAAGTGTTAACAACTTACCAAACCCTTGTTGATGAAAAACTAAAGATATGCAATGAAGTTCTCCAATGGATGACTTGGTTATGCTTAGATTGCTTGAATACTTGAAAAGATTAAGATAATTGCTTGAGAGAATGCTTGAGTGAATGAGGAGATGTAAAATGAGGGGAAAAACCCTTATTTATACTTGATTTTACTAATTTTCCCAAAAAAAACACATCACAGGCTGACCTCAAGGGTTGGAGGATAAAATCCCTCCAGAACTATAAAATTATTTTGATTTTTGAGCCAAGTGGGACTAAGTCACCCAAGGTGGTGACTTAGTCCACCTAGGAAATTTTGATTGGGTGTCAGGGATTTTGGGGTATTAAATGTTGTTTAATGGGAATATCCTTAAAAACACACTACAGGGGGGCCAGAAAGTGCATAAAAGGGTCATTTAAAAATAAGAAAGGGTTAAATTAATGAAGACAAGTCTAGAAAAGTGTGAAAGTGGCTTACAACGCTTCACAACACCTTAAAATAAGACTTTGTAAGTAATAAAAAAGAATTATTATGATGAATTATGATAAGAGTCTAGAAAAGTGTAGAAATGTGTTACAACACTTCACAACACCTTTACAAGACATCTTAGAAGTCTTAATGAATTAAATATTCAAGAAATAATGTCATATTATAACATTAAATCTAGGAAAAAATCAAGCCAAAATCCACTAGGAAGGCCTAAACATGAGAAAAGGTAAAAGGGTTAAACTTTTTCCATGTCCACATTTAGCCCCCACTTTAGTGAGAGGATGAACTTGTTTCAAACTCACACTAAAGTAGCTACTCATACAACCAAGAAAGGTCTAGATGTACTAATGCTTAGTAAGATGAGATATCAATAATCAAGAGGGATGATCAAGCCCCCAAGATTACGATCCCATAGAAAACCAATCATAAGCACAAAGGAACACACATGATGATGAAAAAGAAAGAAATAAATATTTGATCATCCATCCAACTTGTTGTGGATTATATCTAGGCTACTTTTTTAGAAAGAGAAGGAATGTGTATTCACTCTGGGGTGACGAAACTTATGGTTGTCTGTCGGGTGAGAAATCCCAAGCATACCCACTCTGGGGCCACAAAATTTTTAGTCATCTGCGGGGTGAGAGATCCACAAAAGGGTAGCTATGGGGAAATTTGTGCCTTGGAATGGGCTTCCCACTCAACCATATCAAAGTTATGCCTCCTGATAACTTTAATAAGGTGCCACAAAGGGCAATGTTGGTTCATGCTTCATGAGACAAGAAAAGATTCATATGCTTAGAACTCATGAACAAATGCAAAAGAGTACCACAAGCATGCAAGCTACGTTATGCAAGGTATGTCATAGAAAAATGGCTCCTTGTCATTTTCATGACCTTTTAGGTCTTGTTTCATGATGTTTTACATATTTTGTCTTAATTTTATATCGCAACATGGCTTGAACATGCTTACTTTAGTATTAAAATGTAAATATTGAAGTCTTGTGAATGTGTTGTGAAGTGTTGTAAGACATTTCTAAATTGTTCGAGACTCTATTTAACATAATTCACCTAAAAATCATCATTTGACACATCAACAAGTCTTATTTTGAAGTGTTGTTAAGTCTTGTAATCAAGATTCACACTTTTCTAGGCATTTCCCCCTTATTTACACATTTCTAATGTCTTATTGGACCTCCTTATACACTCATATGCTTTATTTAAGAGTATTTTTGAATAATACCCCAACACATAATACTAAATGGAATTTAATTCCTGACACTTAAACACACCTCCAAGGTGGGACCCATTCGCCATGGGTGGTAAATGAGTCCACCTTGGCTCAAAATTCAAAATAATTCAAATTTCTTTCAGGATTTATTCAAAATTATGCTTGATGTCGACCTGTCATGATGTATAAATGGGTACTAAGACACAAGATTGGTATAAATAAGCTAATTTCACCTCATTTTAAGATCCATCCATTCATTCAAGTAGCTATCCATCCTATTCAAGCATTATCCATTTCCAAGCATTCAAGCAATTATAGCATTTCATCAAGCATTTTTCAATAGATCATTGAGCAATTATTGAAGCATCTTGGAGCAGCCATTGACATTGATTCAGACTTGCATCTTCGAGGGTTTGTGGTAAGTTGCAATCCTTTTATGTTATTCATTTATCCTTTCCCTTGCATTTCAATTATTTTTCTAGGGTTTGAGTACCAAAGTGGGGTTTGACCAAGGCAAACCCCTATTTGCTAACCCTCCAACATTTTTCCCCTTTTTGCATGTGTTGTTTTGTAGATTTAACAGGTCTAAAAGGTTTTGAAAAGTGGAATCAAGTCAACTAGGATCTTCAATTAATTTCATCATCTTTTCATGCTTTTTGAGTGATTTTTGTTCGTATTTCTATAAAATTGACTTCAGCAACCAAACATTCAGACTTTACCAAATTTGGTGTTGCAGAGTTACTGACTGTATTTCCTAAAATCTAGGAGTCGACTAATTTTCCACCCTTGGTGAATGAGTCCCACTTAAGATCATAAATCAATATTTTTTCAAATTCCAGATCCCGATAGACAGAAACTTGTTTTCGACAGTTTTCACCTGTTGGTGGACTAATTTGCTCCTTTGGCGAATGAGTCCCACAGTGAATTTTTGAGTAATTTGATCTAGCATTCCAGACACCCCAAATACTTTAGTTCCAGTCCAAGTGCACTCATATTCAACTCTGTACTTTATGTTTTGCATAATTTCTTTATTTTTCATGTTGTTTACATATCACATTGTGCTTTCAAACATTGCATAAATTGTAGTTTTGCATTCATTTAGGATAGTTTTAATCAATAAATTGCATTTAGTTAAGTTCATTTAGGAATTACATCATCCCACATTTCATATTTTAATGAACATGTTAGGTTTTTGGCCTCTTTATCCCTCCTTTTTGGGTGAAAAACCTTAAAAGTGTTAGAGATCCCTTGAGTGCCAAAAATCCACGGTTCACAAGGTGGCCAAAAATAAAATGTAAAAATGCAAATATGTAAAGATGTAAAGACGTTCAAAGGAGTTTTGTTAAGATAATGTGAGGTCTATAACTTAGGGAACATTGTGTCTAATGTCTCCAAGAGAGGACCGATCAAAGAATAGAAGATTCACAACTTAGGGATGTAGTGCATTGCAGTAGGACACTAAGAGGAATGTAATATGCTAAGATAGATCACACTTATGAAGGACACTACACCCAATGTCATCCACAAAGTGACAAACACAACATATGAAGTAACAAAGTTGCACTAAGAACCAAATGCAAATGAATAATTATGCTAATGTATTCCCCTACTTTAAAGAAAATGCTACGCATCGTTCTATCAGCAACTACTTTAAAGTAGCAAATGAAAAAAAATGCAATAAAAAGGAAGACATGAGAGCCAACTTGAAAAGCCCCTATGCCAAGCCATACGTTTTCAAGTAAGTTTGTGTCATGTAAAAGGAAAAGAAAAAATGAAAGGAAAGAGGGTTGTCCCAAAAGAGGAAAATACCAAACACATAAGGGATCTATGGATTTGGGGTCAGTATGTTTGTTGCTACAATTTCTTTATTAAAGATCTCACAATTTTCTTCATTCACCGAATACATAGAATGAGAAGAATAACATAAAGAGAGTGAAGACAAAATAAAAAGGAAATCCATTTTGGGTGAACATGGAAGAGACATAATATGTCTCAAAACTTTGCATCATCCCCAAAAGGAAGACACAAAAGAAAAGCAAAAGGAGAAAGGCGAAAGGTGAAATGAAAAGAAATACTTTTGGGTCAACATGAGGGAGACATTTCGGTCTCAATGCCTTGCCTCATCCCCAAAAGGAAAAAGCAAGAAAAGAAAAGGAAAGAAAAAAAGAATGAGGGACCTTTTGGGTCAACATGGAAGAGACTTAGGGCATCTCAACACTTTGCATCATCCCCAAAAGGAAAACACAAAAAAAAAAAGTGAAAAAGCAAAAAAGGAAAAAAGTGATGTATGACATATAGAAGAATGAAGGTACAAATAGAAGAAGTGCACAAAGAGAGAGAACATCAAATGCACATTATGGGGAAACATGATACACACATATAGAAAAAAGAAAAAAGAAACAAAAGATAAAAAGGCTAGCGAGGCATAAGAAAATTAACCATCTAACAGGTCATCCACCTCTCAATCATGATCAGTGTATTGCGAAGGTGGTTGACTATCCAATGGTGGAATTGAAAGTGCCAAACTAGGGGAAGTTCCAAGTTCTTCACTTGGTATGAGAGATTTATCATTTAATCTCATGGAAGAGGAGAATAAAGAATTCAGATCATTATGCACCTCTTCATCTATTTTAAAAATCTCCTCCTCATCATCATCGTCATCCAAGTTAATCATGACGGGAGGATGTAGAGTAATCTCCAATGAAGGGTGTATCAATAGTGTAGGTTGTTGTATTTGATATTTTTTTGTGATGGTTGTAACATATTGTCTTGTGGTGGATTAGGAGGGTGATGAGGTAGGATTTTTGTCAAAGGTAGAGGTTGATTTTCTTTATTGTTGTCAGGTTGCATTTGATGAGCAAGGAGGTGATGTCGATGCCTACACTCCCTAGCACCGCGGTTTTGTTTAATTCGGTTTTGAATTTGTTGAGGTGGGAGATTGGATTGATCTATCATAGGCTCCTTTTCATCCTGAAGAGGAGGAATGGAAGGAACTGAAGGAGATGGGTCAATCACTTTCTCTTTTGCTTTATACACTTGTTTAAGTCACAGAGGCATGACACGGTTGTTTTCAACATCTATTGGACATTTAGATGAAGAGGAAGAAGTGTTGTTTGTTGGTTGTAGTGGAGGTTGTTCAGGTTTAGATTCAAGTGGGAGCATTGTCTCATCTAAGATATAGGAATATCAGGAGTAGACAGGGACATATTACAAAGAGATAATTCGGCTACCTTCTTAGCTTTGAACTTTTGATAAGCAATGAAAAAGAAATCCTTACAAGGGGTGATGGGTTCCATAGGTTTAGGCCAAAAGGATTCCAAGGAAAAGTTACCTTTAGAGGACAACAGATTAAAGCCACTATGGTGTACGGTATATATCTCATTGTCAAGCGGTAATTTCAAACACTTATGAATGACTGAAGGAACAACTTTCATCGAGCGAAGCCAAGGATGACCAAGCCATAGACAAAACTGATCTGATTGTGGAATTATAGAAAATGTCACATCCAATGGTTTTGGTCCTATGTATAATGGGAGCATGATCAATACGATCATAGGGCATGCCAAACCATTATGTTTTTTAATCCATGCAGTTGCTTTATCATAATCATCTTGATAGAGATCATGTAATACTAAAAATTCTTTCGTGATCACATTCTCACCACAGGTGAGATCTATTAATATCCCATTGGTGGACTTATCATAGATGCGGTTGGCTATGTAAGGAGGACCATAAAGAATTTTTTTAAGTATATCTTGAGGAAAAAAAGTGATATCAAGAGATTTATTAGTTAGGCCCTTGCAAGGGATAACGTCTATTGTTCCCACCATTTCATCCATAAGACTAATATGGGTAATATTTGGAGTGCTATCACGTTTCTCATCATTGGTATCAACATTCATCACATTAGTATTTCAATGTTCACTAGCCTTGACAAATGAAACATTATGTTTAGGCATGGGATTAGTAAATATCTACAAATTTTGATTAGGAGGGGCAATAGACTTATTGCCTTGATCATTAAAATTTGCAATGGACAAGTGGCCAGAATCAATGAGGTCTTGTACTAAGTGTTTGAGATGCTTACATTGTTCAGTATCATGTCCATTTTGGCAATAAAAATGACAATAAGCGTTAGGTTTAAAGGAGGGAGGTAAAGGCTTTCTTGGATCAAGTGGCTTAATGGTAGGCAAAGCAATCATTTGTTGTTGTAGCAATTGATTCATTGTATTATGTAGAGTATCAAGTAAAGGGGTGAATTGTCTCTTAGGATCCCCATAGGTAAAAGGTATGGTTGCTTTAGTGGTTGCCACCTGGTTATTAACAGGTGGTGTGGGTTGTGGAGGTGGAGGGTTGAATTGTAAAAACCATTTGTTTTGTTTTCTAAAGTTTTGCAAATTGGTTTGGTTGTTTCGGTCTGACTTCTCAACTTGGTTAAAAGTGGATTTTGTATCACAACTAGCAACCAAATTGTGATAGTCAGAAAGGGTTGTGCATAAATGCATGAAAGAATGGAATTTCATCACTTTTAATCTATCCTAAAAATGTGTTTGCAAGTTTTTGATAAACATATTTTGAAGATCTGAATCAGGAACCTTGATAACTATTTGAGCATATATGGACTGATAGCGTGAAATGAAATCAATAACTTTTTCATCCACATTTTGTTTACACCTCATTAAATCAGCCATAGTTTTTTAAGAGTCATATGGACTTGAAAATGACTTATAAAAGCATCAACAAGTTCATTAAATGAATGGATGGAATGATTAGGTAAAGAGGAGAACCACTCTAAGGCAGTATCCTTTAAGGTCCTAGGAAATAGTTTGGCTAAAGTTTTATCATCTAGGACAAAGTCACTACATAAGGTTGTGTATGCATTGACATGATTAGTAGGGTTTCCTTTCCTTTGTACTTCTCAAACCTAGGCAACTCAATTCCTTGTGGCACCGAGGTTCTTAATATTTCTTAGGATAATGGAATTCCACAGCCATATTAAGTGGGTGGTGCATTTTGGCTTTGGTTTATGGTAGAAATCTGTTGTTGCATGGAGAAAACAATGTGAAATAGTTGTGTGATAAGGGGATCAATATAAGTGGTATGAGGTGGAAGAGAGAAGGGTGATGGAGTGAATGTTGTGGTAGGACAAGTGAAAGGAACACTAAGAGGGGTAAAGGTGGTGGAAGATGGAATGTTCGATGCCACAAAAGAACTAGGAGTGCTAGTTGGAATGGCGAAGGAAGGAGTCACATGACTAACCTATTGCATGGTTGTTGTAACTTGAGGAGTGGTATAGGTGGGTATGGATGCAACAGTTGAAGGAGGAAGAATGTGGGATCCTCCTTGACTAACCATGGTGTTTGTTGATTGGGATGCACTAGGGGCATTTTTTTGGTATATCTCAACAATTTTTTTTATAACATCTAAGCCCTCATTACTTTCAAGCAATCTATGAATGTTCTCTATAGAAAGAATAGAAGTTTTTGAAATGTTTTCAAAACATAAGTTATGTTGAAGGTGTGATAGGTCCTCATGAATGTTCACTACTTTGTCTTGCAGAATGGAACTAGTTTGTGTATCAATATGCATGCTATTGGAAGGAAAGGGGGTACTAGTGGTAGTATCCATGCCTAATGCACCATTGTCCATACTAGGAGTAGGATCTCTTGAGATCCCAAGGTCCAAAACAAAAGTGCTATCGCGGGAAGCCATGAGTCTAGATCTTTGTCTCACTAAAGTATTATCAATAGGGCACCAAACACTCATACAAGTACCACAAAATATGGGGTGTATGCAAATGAAAACTTATGAACAATAAAATGAAACTAACAATATTTATGTAAACTGAAATAGGAAGACAGTAACAAAAAACAAAAATGCAAGAAATTCTCAAAAAATGCCATAAATTACAATGCAGAATGTGCAAAAGGACTAAGTTGCCCAGTGTGGCGATTTAGTCCCAGTGGTGATTTTTTTAATATTTTTCAGAAATTTTGTATGCAATTTTATGTATTTTAGATGCACAACTGCAACTACAGAATGAAAATTTAGATTTTTTTTTTTTTCAATGCAAAAATGATGCCAAAAATGCAAGCTATTTAAGCTTTTCACTAATGCAATTTGTAAAACCCTAGGATGCAAGTTAAACAATGCAATAACTAATGAAATGAAAATTCAACAAGAGACCTCAGACGCAATTGAAAATCAGAAGGAAATATGTTCAAAAAGAGGGTTCACCAAAATGTCAACAAAGATTTTAGGAACCCTATTGGACACTTACCCTTCTAGGGTTTTTCACCTAAAAGGGAAGGAATAGGGTTAAAATCTATGGAGTGTTTACACTCAAGACTAATGTAAGTGAGATGAATTATGTCTAATTAAGATGTAAAAATGAAATAATCTAAAAATGGAATGGTATTATGATGCTAAACCTAAGAATTATGAAATTTTGGAAAACACACTATGATATGCAAACATGAAATAAACAACCTAGAAATGCAAACAAAACTATGTAGAAAGTTATGAAACAGAATGTGTGCACCTAGGAGGTGATGAAGAGATGACTAAAGATTACAAAGACCTCTGTAATTCTAGAAATTATAATATTTAAGCCAGATTGGACTAAGTCACCAGGTGGGGTGATTTAGTCCTGGTTCCAAGAAAATTGTCTGAAACAAAAATCTGCCAAATGGGTGTCTAGAAATGTAGAAACTACTTTTTAGGCTTTGGGGTGGGCCTAAATTGCTAGGAGGGGTGATTTAGTCCTCTTGCACACTTCGGGAATCTAGGGACTAGATCTTGTAGCTTCAGGTCTGCACTTGCTTTTCTGATATGGGTCCAGATCTGAATCTTTGGAAAATGACCTATAGAATATCTCCAAGCTTGACTTAGGGTTATGTTGACTTGAATAAATTTTATTGATTGAAGACACCTTTTCCACACTTTATTCTTTAAAAAAAAATTCCTACAAAGTGTACAAACACACATGCAAAGGGGGAACAATGGTTGAGGGTTATATTATAGGGGTTTGCTTTGGTCAAACCCCACTTTGGTAATTAAACCCTAGATAATAAAATGAAATGTAAAGAGAATGATAAATAAACAACATGCAAGTGTTATCAACTTACCAAACCCTTATTGATGAAAATCTAAAGATATGTAATGAAGTGCTCCAATGGATGACTTGAGTATGCTTAGAGTGCTTGAATACTTGAAAAGATTAAGATAATTGCTTGAGAGAATGCTTGAATCAATGAGATGTAAAATGAGGGGAAAAACCCTTATTTATACTTGATTTTACTAATTTTCTCGAAAATAACACATCACAGGCTGACCTCAAGGGTTAGAGGACAAAATCCTACTAGAATTTTAAAATTATTTTGATTTTTGAGCCAAGTGGGACTAAGTTTCCCAAGGTGGCGACTTAGTCCACCTAGAAAATTTTGATTGGGTGTCAGGGATTTTGGGGTATTAAATGTTGTTTAAAGGGAATATCTATAAAAACACACTTAAGGGGGGGTGAAAAGTGCATTAAAGGGTCATTTAAACATAAGAAAGGGTTAAATTAATGAAGACAAGTCTAGAAAAGCATGAAAGTGGGTTACAACACTTCACAACACCTTAAAATAAGACTTGGCAAGTAATAAAAAGGAATTTTTATGATGAATTATGATAAGAAGAGTCTAGAAAAGTGTAGAAATGTGTTACAACACTTCACAACTCCTTTACAAGACATCTTAGAAATCTTAATGAATTAAATATTCAAGACCTAATTTCATATTATAACATTAAATCTAGGCAAAAATCAAGCCAAAATCTACTACGGAGGCCTAAACATGAGAAAAAGTAGAAGGGTTACTTTTTCTGTGTCCACAGACATCAATGACAGCAATGCTAAATCATCTTCACAACTTCTCAACAAAGGGGACTCATTCACCCATAATGGTGAATGAGTCCCACCATAGGAAATCAAGGTGGGTTTCGGGATTTAAATATTTTAAAGAATATTTGTCAGGATTATTCTCAAAAATACACATAAGTAATGCCTGAGGATGAAAAATGGGCCAATTAAAGCATAAGAAAGCCCAATTATTAATGACAAGCCTAGGAAAGTGTGAAAGTGTGTTACAACACTTTGAAATAAGGCTTGGATAAGCTTAATTGACTGATAAGATCCTAGAAAAGTGTGGAAATGTGTTACAACACTTTTGGAAGACATCATTGGATTTCCTTAGTTCACAATGCCCAAAAACCTAATGTGAATGTGTTTAATCACATTACAACACTAAATCAAGGAAACATTAAGGAAAAATCCACAAGGAGGAACCAAACGAATGCAAAAAATCCGAAGGACCCTTTTTTTGACACTACAGTGCCTTATGTAAATGATGTAAAGGATAACTTAGAAAGAACCATGAGGAAATTGGAAATTAGTCAGAATGTTCTAAGTTCAAATATTAGAAGTTAAATAGCTTATTATGCTCACTTATTATGGGATATTTTATGAACACAAGATTTTATATGATATTTAATATCAAGGATAACCAGATTAGTTAGGGAATCTTAGAAGGATGGAGCCATACTAGATATGACAACAAAGAGTCTGAAACTCAATATGAAAAAGTAATCTTCAATTCAAGTTTAATTATGAATTATTATACATATTGATGTATTTATAGTTCTTTATATTGAGGCTAGATGTTTCATGTTGATGACATGGTGTCATCACCATTAACTAATTATGTGTAAACTAGGAGAGTCATTAATCCCATGATTAAAAGAAATAACTTGAATAAGAGGCAGTTGCTAGTCCCAAGAATGTTATAAATATGTAACAAGGCATTCAAGAGTTTGGGTTAAACCTAATTGGGACCAATTAGATCGAAATAAGTGTGCTATCGATTTTGTATGGAATCTTGTTTATTTTATTTAAATCTTGAGGTCAAACCAAGACAAGAGTTTTTACAGGTCAACAGAGTTCCCAAGTCAAGTAAGGGTGGGTGAACATACGACACCACTTCATAGAAAGTGGATCTATTATATATATATGAAATCTGTAGCTAGAGTAAGTGTAAAACCCACAGCATACACTTAGTTCATTGTGATCCAAGGTTGTATACTAATCAATGGAGTCATGCATTGTTGGAGGGTATCCATTGTATAGTTATACTATATATATAGCACATAACACCAAATACTCATATGTACTTTATTTTTTTTTTACATATAAAACTCTTCATTGAAGGGTAGGGCCATCTTACCAAGTAAGAAGATGTGTGGGAGATTGCTTAAGTCCATGGTTGGAGTAAAAGCGCTTAGGTGATGCTCTCCCTCTTGTAATCGGCTACCGAGTCTTGTAGAACAAAAGAAGTGGGATCCATAGGTGGAAACATTAACCTTGAACATTTTTAAGTTATAAATTTATATAAAAACTGAACCAAGTATTTTTGTATGGGGGCCTCTCTTACACTTCTAGGGTTTTGCACCCAAAAGGAGACAGATACAAAAACCTTAATGATTCACTCAAGAACAAACCCTTGAGATTACAATGCAAAGGAGATTGAAATATATCAAATGGGATTGTCCTAAAGGTTGAAAATAGATAAAAGGGGTTCACCACCAAGTGTAAACTTGGAAAATGCAAGATGTTTGAAAACACACTGTGAAATGCATAAAGACCTAGAAATGCAAGTAGAATGCAATAGAAACTTATGAAACTAGAAATGTGCACTTGGGGAGTTCAAGAAGGTGGGATGGAGCTCTAGAATCCTAAAGAATTCATTATTTATGCCAATTGGGACTCATACCTCAACCTGGGCGACTTAGTCCAGTTTCAGGAAGACTTTGCCGAAACAAGTTTCGAACAAATGGGTACTCAAATCTGCAAAATTCATGTTTAAGCCTAGGAAGTGGGACTCATTCACTAATAGTGGAAAATTAGTCTACCTCTAGATTTCTAAAAATTTAGAACGTGAAACTATAGCCCTAAGTCTACTCTTTTTCTCCTTGTCCAGATCCGGGTCTGAAACTGTCAAATTTAACCTGTAGGTCTTCTCTAGGTCTTTTTTACAACTTTGACAAATTTGAATAGCTTTTAAAACTTTATAATAACTTTTCCAATATTCTTCCTTGATAAATCTGCAAACTAGACCTACAAATCACATGCAAAGAGAGGGGATAATTGTTGTAGGGTTAGTGAATAGGGATTTTCCTTGGTCAAACCTCATGTTGATAATTAAACCCTTGAAATGAAATGAAATATGGAAAGAGAATGATGAATGAACAAAAGTGTATGTGCAGGATCATCATGGAAAAAATAGGCCCTTAAGTGGTGAGAAATTCAGAAAAATAAGAGTTAGGCAACTTGACTTACAAAATTGAATAAGTTATCTATATTATTACAAAAATATGTAAGAATAGGATCTGTAGCAAATTGAATGTAGTTTCTAAACTACTAGGTTTATTTTTAGAAAAAAGAAATCTATTTGGTGAAAATTTCAAATTTCAATGTAGTAGTATTTTAATTTCAAAGAAAAAATAAGACATAGGTGTATGTCTGACCACCCTAACCACAATAAAATGATAATATTTTTTTATAATATTTTAGATAGAAGTAGAGGACACATGTCCTGATATGATTCATATTATTTTGTAATTTTTTTCCAAGCAAATAATTAATTATGAATTTTTTAGTAAAACTTTAAAAAATATAAAAACTCATATGTCTGACCACCTTAACTTGGTAAAAACTTCATAAAATTCATTTTTTATTTTTTTTATCATATAGTATGCGAAGTATAGAATGTGACGCATGTTTTGGATTCGGAAAATGTGATACCATTTGAAAGCTATAGATGTTTTTTAATCAACCTATCAATTAGGACTTTAATCGTAATTCAAATAGAAAATGAATAATAATAATTTATTAAATTCAAAGTAAAGTATAATTTATATTGGTGGAAAGCTAAGAATATCCTTTAAAAAATATTTTTATTTCATTAATTTTGGATAACAAAAAAGTCGTCAGCCACATACCCATCATATTGCCACTTTTTGGCCCATCATGATCCTATACATACCCAAAAGGCAATGCTACAACTCACCAAACCCTCAAAGTAGAATGTTGCAAACATGTAAGTGATGGCTCCAAAATGCTTGAATGCTTAGAATGCTTGATGGATGGATTGAGAGATGGATGGGAGTGAAATGAGTGGAAAAACCTTATATTTATACTCAATTATGCAATAATTCCTGAAAATACAACATCACAGGCCGACCTTAGATCTTAGAAAATAAAAACCCACCAAATATTTGAATTAACTTTGAGTTTTGAGCCAAAGGGGACTCATTTTCCACTCTGGGTGAATGGGTCTCACCTAAGGGGACTCATTCACCCGTAATGGTGAATGGGTCCCACCTTAAGAAATTGAGGTGGGTTTCGGGATTTAAATATTTTAAATGATGTTTATCGGGTTTATTCTCAAAAATACACTTAAGTCCTAAGGATGTAAAATGGGGCCAATTAAAGCATAAGAAAGCCCAGTTATTAATGACAAGCCTAGAAAAGTGTGAAAGTTTGTTACAACACTTCACAACACTTTGAAATAAGGCTTGGTAAATGATAAAAAGAGGTTATTTAAGTGAAATATATTTATAAGATCCTAGAAAAGTGTGAAAATGTGTTACAACACTTCACAACACTTTTGCAAGGCATCATAAAATTCTTATTAGTTCACAAGGGCCCAAGACCTAGTGTGAATGTGTTAACCACATTACAACACTAAATCAAGGCAACACTAAGCCAAAATTCACAAGAAGGACCTAAATGAGTGTGAAAATGTCCAAAGATCCATTTTTCTATGCTACAAAAACATGATCATGGATCAATTGTAAAATATATTTGAAAAGATGAGCTTCATCTACTTGGAGGATTATGTAATATTATTTCATTCATGCAATGATATGTGGAAAAAATTTATGTAATGTGCAATTGTGTTATTGAAAAGGAAAAAAATTATTAGTATTTTTTTGGAAACTTGAGTTATTCACTTTTAAATGAAAACTTAGGTGAAAACTGTTGGGTAAACTTTTGGTATGTTACAGGTGGTATCAAAGCTACCAGGTTCAACACTTAGACCTATGAGCTCATTACATAAGTTTCTCACAAACATTATCAGTGGTTAATGTTGAAACTTTCTTATGCTAGGATGGCAAAGGAAAGAAGAACAAGGAAAATAGTAAGGAAGCCAATTTCTCAAAACCTGTCTAACTTTGGGACTAGGAAAGAATAATCCTTGGAGGTTGAAACTCCTAAATTAACAACTCATAGAGAGATTCCCTTGGATTATGGAATTAATGCACATAGGGTAAGAAATAAGGTTATGTCTATTGATACAAATGCTTAAATGGAAAAACTAATTGTTAGAATAAACTAAAAGAAAACTTTAGGAAAAGTAGAAAATTCATCATATTGTGAATCAAAACCAACTAGGGAGGTAGGATAACCTTTTGAAAATATTGAGTTCAAAATTAGATTAAAATATATCAATGATAATTGAATTGAAGAATGAGATTTGGCACCTTAGAGTATAGGTCAGAGTCTAGAATGGGTCATAAAAGGAAGCAACTCACAAAAGAAAGGATAAAAACTGACATGAACCCACTAATCATAATGGGCATGGAAAATTTGGAATCAATACTTAGAAATGAGAAAAAGAAACTGACTAACCCTTGAAATGTCTAAGGTTATGAAATCACCAAGAATTATGGACGAAATTCTTTAGGAAAGTTGGCTGCAAGGAAAAAACTTGGACAAAAGTTTAGATAGAGCATAGTTTGGTTGAAGTTCAAATTGAACTTACAAGTTTTTCAACAAAAGTAAATTTATGTTTAGTCCATTTAAAGATCATTGGAAGACATTCCAGGGGTAAATTGGATATGAAAGAGACTATATTGCCAAATTGAAAGAATAATTAAATAACCTTGGGAACAAAAAGTATTTGTAAGATATACCTAGTGAGGGTAAGAAAGGCAAGTAATAGTCATCCAACTGTAGAAAACCAAAAGGAAGAATGTTAAATAAATACATTCAATTTGGAGAAATAGATGATTATTTGAGTTCAACTTTTTAGATGATTCTTGGAGACGCCAAGGGGAAAAGAAAAGAATATGGATCAAGTAAAGATCAAATGCAAATGTGTATACTATTCAACAAAGTTTAATGAGGTATTTTTGGTCTGAGAAATATTTGAATTCTCCATAAGACATGGTTCTTGGAATTAAAAACCTTATATCTAAAGCTTCTTATGACCACAAAAAAGTTGTTGGAGAAGCTATTAATGAAAGATTGAATAGTCAAGACAAAGTCAGATGCATTTGGCCATAGGAAAGAGAAGTGACTACAACACAATTTTATAAGTTATTATTTTGGAAGATCAATTGGTGATTATCATTGATGTTTGGAAAAAGGTTAGGAAGTATGCTAATTCAAGAAAGACAATGTTATCTCCTATGAGATGGAAGATTTATGAATGAAACCATGCTCCACAAAATATTGAGCTATTAGAAATCATTCATGCTTGGTAACTATGTATGCATCAAATGTTTAGAAATTTTTTGAAGTTAATAACAAACTAGCATGGTCCAAAAAGAATTTTTACTCAACCAAATTAAAATGCTTGTCAAAGAATATGGCTTGATCTAAATTCAGACTACAACTTTGAAATCAATTATTTAAAGGGAAAGAAAAACCAAGTTGTGGATGCCCCAATGACAAAGGAGACATATCTCCTCGAAAAAACTTATTCATTATACTTTCAAGAATCAAATGTGGCATAATTCCAAGAAAGATGTTTTATTTAATTCAAATGGACTACTAAGAATCAAAGGAAGAACCTAAGAACCAGACTCTGAGGAGTTAAGGAATAAGGTGTGGTAAATTGATGTCATATTCAGGACAATTTGGAATGACAAAATTATTGACTGATGTGAAACCACTATATTTTGGAAGGAAATAGAGAGAAATGATGTAAGGTTTGTAGAAATTTGTCCAAAGTGCCAAAGGGTGAAGATAGGATGTCATCACCCGATAGGACCTTTATATTCTCATGAAATTCTAGAGAGGAAGTGGAAAATCATTAGTATAGTTTTGATCTTCCTATGTCAAGGATTTGGCATAATTTTATTTGGTAGTGGCGGGAAAGCTCATTAAGGTAGAAAATTAAATATTGGAAAAATTGATAGGTGGATTAGTAGTCATAACTACAAATTTGTGAAAAGTAGTGATTGAATACTTGGTGTTCCTAAGAAGTTTATCTCGAAAAGGGATGCAAAATTAACATTAAGGTTTCGAGTAAACCATAATAACCTTGTTGAAATTCAATTGAATATAACCTCATCTTATCACCCTAAGACAACTAGTAAGACAATAAGGATAAACAAAGTCCTAGTGGATTTATTGAATATTTCTATTACAATAATTCCTATCATTTCGAACTAAAATTGATCCATTTGAAACATTATACAAAAGGAACTTGGGATAAATTCCTATAAGCTGGGATAAGCTAAGAAATAGACTTAGTCTGCAAATGTTTTCAAAAATAAAATAATAGATTAGGATGATCAAGGATTAGTACTATTATATTCGAGATGGACATCAGTTCTAGTGATGATCATTCTTGGTTTCAAATTTTTCTGATGGTACAAAATTCCAAAGAAAAGGATGGTACCTACCATGTAGTGCACAATGCAATGACACTCCTTTTCTATTTGAGTTGCACTAAGGGCAAGTGTGTGTTAGCCAATGCGAATACATTTCTCCAATCACTATAGCATATGTGACATGCATGAGCCAGTCACTATTGTATTTATGATGTATAGATTGAGTTGTTATTAATATGCTTTTGATGTATAATTATTAGGAGAGAAAAATTTCTTGAAACATGTAAGTTCTTCCAATACGTTAGCAAGGTTACTCAGTACAAGTCCAAGAAGGACAAGATTGCAGGGGGTAGTGCCATGAGGGAAGATTATTTTGAGATTAACATAAATTTACCTATTTCTTACATGATTTAGAAAATTCAATTTAAAACATTTATTTGAATTTATCTATATGTTATGACACTTTACATCATCGAGAATGAAGATTCTTAAGGGGGAGGGTATGTTACACCCTACTTCTAAGTTACCAGATTATTTTTACCTTTATGAGTAAATAATATTTTAAATGCAAGATTATGACTTTAATATGTTCAATGGATGAATTAAATATATGAATATGTATTATGATGAGATTGCTTTAAATGCTTTGAAGATGCAAATGATATATGATGAATATGAAATTCATGTTATCAGCTTACTTCATTCTTGTTGCACTAAGTTGGATGCAAGATAGGTTCAAACATCTAGAGGGGGAGGGAGAGTATCACCCAGGAGAGGAGTTTGGTATGAAAACCATTATCATGATGATTTGATTAGATTCTCACACGTATTGCATCGAGTAGGGAAACCGTGTTGATTCAGTGTCGGTATGTGATAAACCATGTTGATAGCTTTTTGAATTAACAAAAATGTTAGGGTGATTGTCTTTGATTCTCTTTGATTGTTTAGTCAATTTGAGTGTTAATGTTAAAATCCTTGTGATGAGATCAAGATAAATATTGTGTAAATATACATATATGGGTACATATACATATAGAATAGATATGTATGTATATATACAAATTTGGTGCATACATATCTATGTATATAGGTATGAGAATATGTAGATAAAAATGTCTATGTATACCCATACGTAGATATATACTACATATGTGAACATTCACATATATAATATATTTGTATTATATATATGTGCATCCATATATAGATACATTATTATATTTAAATAATGATAGATATATATTAATATGTATATATATATATGTATAACTAAATGACAAATATGCATAAATATATATGTATATATATGTATATATATAATTCATTTTGATAGATATTTGAATACATATAATCGATTGAAATATAAAATATATATATAATATATATATTATATTAAATAATTTATGTTATAATATATATATGAGTAATGATATACCATACTATAGTTAATATAAATATATGCGCTGGATATTATATCACACTAAAAGAATACCATTGATATTCTAAAAAATGCGATGAAAGTATATCCAATTAAGCATATTAAATGCATTTTATGGAGGACACGGAAGTAGCCAAATAATAGCAAGTTTACCATGCATTGTGGAGAGTTTACATGTCATGCATGGCATAGAAAATAATATCATTTAGTGGCTATTATAAATTTGCTACGTCGCCCAGCTTAGGCATGTAAACTACAATGAATAATGGGTCAAAATGACATGATAAAAGGAAAGTACAATCAATAAGTACAAGCATTACTGTGTAGCCTTATTATGAGGAGTTTGACTTGGTAAAAAGAGCATATGACCAACTGATTTGCATGACTCAACAAAGAGCTAGAAAATAATTTCACTTTGGACTTTGTATGTGTTGAATAATTGACTTTTTCTACATCTTTAGACTACCAGCAATGAGTAAAAGTAGTGCCCAACTTGCTTACTCAACCTACAAGGTTGTAGAATTGGTTTTGAGTTCTTATCTTTTAGTTAGAGAGGTGGTAGTGAGTGAGAAAGGTGGTGAATCATGTAGCTTTTTTGTAGCAATTGTTTACTCTCCATTTCTTTACAAATAAAGAGAAACATCATAGTGTTGGTTTGTTCATTTTTGTTATGATCATTTTGTTGTGTTCATTTGAGTGCATTGGTATAGTTCATTTTTGTGAGTTTTGAGAGTAGTTCATTTTTTGTGAGTTGAGAGCATCAATATAGTGAGATTTGAGAGCTTTGAGAATTTTTTTTGAGTGAGAAGAAGTTGATTGAGGAGCTGAGATTATATGAGGAAACAAACAAAGCCATTTTCATTGAGCAAAGAATTGCAAGATTTTTGTTGGGAGCTATATTTTCCAGGTATACTTGATATATCTAATCTTTTTTTCTCTTTTTTATGTTGAAGCTAAGTTAAGTGTTGTTCGGAAATGGATGTGCTACCTTGGTAGGAATTCTATTACTATTAGATAGTTATGAAAGCTTATGTTCTTAGCTAGATTATAGAATGTATAGAGTATGATAAATAGCTATTTTTAATATATTTCTTGATTATTACAAAAAAGAGAAGTTACTATAGACCAATGTGATAATATTCTTGTAGACATGAAAAATTAGCATTATGCATTCATCAAGTAAATTAGGCTTCACATGCATCCACTTATTCAATTAATCAAGTTCACTTCCATCCATTCATTAGGTAATCTCATCTTCTAAGGTCATTTATTTAAAATCAAATAAACATTATCATCAGCCTTTTAATAAATCAAACATCCATTTAAATTAAATCCTAAATCATATTCCATCATTTTTTGATTTAAATAAAATCAAATATCAAAGTCCTAAAAGTCAAACTCACCTAATCATCATTAAACTAACATAATCATCATTTATTTAATCTAATCCTGATTAAATACTAATCTCACCCACTTGCATTCTCTAGATATCTCCACTTGCACAAATAAATCAATTTTATTGATTTATTAAAAACCCTCATTTTCCCTCAACATGACAAGTTGATTTGTCCCTCCAACATAGCATTTATTGTTGTTTTTCTGGTCCCCCTCTCAAAATTTATTGCAAAATTTGAATTCAAATTCTCCCTCTCATGGGCACTCTTCCCAAATCTTGCACAACCATTGGCCTATCACCACTTGACAAGTGTCTTCCTCTCATTTGTCCAATCTTAGTCCCACATTCACCATCTTGGCCAATCTCTCATCAAGAAAATCTATAAAAGAAGGCCTTCATTCTCATTCATGGATCCATAACTTTTATGCAAGGTTACTCTCTTAATTTGAGAACTCGTCTTTCTCATCATCTCCATTGCATTTACATCATCTTGAGCTCTGATCAAGGGTTGGGAAAGGGTTACTAGCACATGTAACACCAATCCAATATGGAATAGGTGATTATCTTGCTTTTGAAATGTCTTCTTGATGTTGTTTTTGTTACTTGTGGCATTTCTCTAGCATAGATATTTTATTTCATAGAGGTATTTTGGAGATTTGTATGTAGACTAACCCTTCTAATGAGTATTCGAGGTTGGTCTTACTTGCAGATTTAGGGTACTTCATTGTGGCACTAGAAGGAGGGCAGCCTATGTTTTCTTATGCTCAAAGTTCTTTTGTCTTTAATCACGTACAAGGAAAGAAAAGTCAACAAAGGTACAAACGAAGGAAAGCAAGGAGAAGGCTAGCAAAAGAAAACGAAAGGAGGATTTTTTTTTAAAACTCAATGTGTTTTTAAATGCTTTAAGTGTTTGTTTAACACTTTTTCATGAAATTGTTACCTTTTCACTCCTAGGACACTAATTTTCGTTTGGGTCTAAAAAGAACAATTTGATTTTTTCCATTCGCAAAAGGTTAAAATTCAAGCTTAGACACTTACTAGATTTCGTTTTGGGCTAAAAATTGGACAAGCAATCTTCATATTTCATTTGGTGCTTAAAACGAATCAAACAATTGCTTTGGAAGGATAAAATGAATGTGTGTTTGCCTTGTTTTGTGGTTACTTAAACTAAAGTCATTGAAAAGGATGTATGCACTTCTCTCGCGCTTCCAAGCGATCTTGAGAATCAAAAGGCCTTTTTGATGATTTTGGCATAAGATAAAGTAATCACCTCCACACTTCAATTTGGGCTTAAAATTGAACAAACTATTGTGCAAGTGTGAGTGGGGGGAATTTTCACGTATATGCTCTCTCTTTGTTGCTATCAAAGATTGATCGAGTTATGGATTTTGTTCTTCATTTTCTTTTGTTTATCTTAGAGGGCACGCCTTGTGGGAAAAAGTAATCACCCAAGGGAACGACTCAACCGGTAACACTCTGAACCTGAGAGTATTTCCAGCCGGGATATAAATGAGGATATTGGAAGAAACGCCAATATCACGCGGTTGACTCTGACAAGATGGATCCGAAAGGGGACTCTTGCCATGTTGGGTCAACTCCTATGAATGGAAAGTCCTTATTAAAACCCTTGTTTAGAAAAGGCCAAAATCCTATCTGTTTGTTGGTGCAAGAACGGTCGTTCTGAAGCCGCCCCACAATTTTACGGCTTTTAGTAGAGATGGAAAGCATGCCATGGGAGTTTCATGGGTGTTGATGCTTAGCTGCCCCATACAAGTGAGTGTCGTGGAGGGGAGCTAGTGGGGTCAAGCATCTAACCATCCACTAAAAGTAAGCGTAGCTAGACTTGTCCAAGTGGGGACTCAACAAACATTGTCTATCATATCCATAGGATTGTACATGCTTTTGGGTTACAAAAACACATGCTTGTTCATAAACATTGGAAAACAAACACTTCAACATGATCATGCAAATTTCAAACCCCTTTTGATAGAGAAAAATACCTTTTTGACAAATTTAATTGTTTTAGCTTGCCCTTGGGATTATATCCTTAGAGGTTTCTTAGCACTTGAATTTATATCGTCATTTGCTCTAACTAGGGTTAACCTAGGAAATCCCTTTGCCTTAATTTCTTGGAACTCCCACACAACACTTTGTGGGAAGAAAAGGAATTTTGACATAGGACATCTTTAGTTTGAAACATAATCAAGAAAGTGTTTTTTTTTGTAAAATAAAGCCATTAAGCAAAGATAAGCAAAATGAATTTTCAGGTGTGATTGGAAACTCACAAAATCCCAAAGCAAAAAAATCATTGAAAATCCGAAAATGAAAGTTCAAATGAAATCAACCCTTGGGTACAAAGGTCTTTAGGAAGTATTTGCATGCTCTTCAATACCTAGGTCTAGGAAAACACAAAGTGTCTTTTTAGGTTCACCTAAGGATCAAAAAAAATCAAACCTCTTTTCATCCATCCTCCAAAACAACATCATCTCATAAATCATCTTTTTAAAAACCTTGAAATCATCCTTGAAGTGCTAGGCTTTATGACAAAATCAAGGAAACACCAAAATCATTGAGACCAAGTCCTTGAAACATTTATCAAAACACCTTTTGGCTAGGCATGTTTAGATGCATCCTTTTGCATATACTTAGTCAAAATTATCAAAAATAATCTTGTCTAGCTTAGTGTATGTAGATGAATCCTTCTTCATATACTTAGTGAAACAATCATCTTGTTTGGGTACGTGTGGGTAGATTCATCCTTCTCCTCACACATATCCAAATCATCATCCTTTGAACAAAACTATCCTTTAGATCATTATCAAACATCTTAGGTTATTTTTGTTCAAAAATCAAAATCAAAATCCAAATCAAGATCAAGGACAAAACCTCAAAACCTCAGAATCTCAAAATCCTAAATCCTAAAAGCCTAGTATTTCATTCAAGATTTATCAAAAGCCAAAAACATCCATAACATCCATCTTTAAACATCACCATCATATCATCATCACATTTGATCCTAAAAAGCATCCTAAAAACTTTCACTTTAGGACATAAAATAGAGATTAATCCAAAGAATCAAGAGATTCATCTCCCATATTCTCGAAGATTGATCCCCGTTTTATGGTTCTAACTAGATCTCAATACAAGAAGAGTATGGAAGCCAACAAAGAAGCACCCGCTTCAAGTGATCTTAGCCAAACCACTCCTGAAATGAACCCCATTGGGGATGGAAATCTCACAATTAGCCTTCCAACATCATCGCAAAACACACAAGAAGAAAACCAAGGAGAGGACCTCACTTTTGGAATGTCTCGTGAAGAAATGATAGAAATACTCCAAAATCCAGACAACCATAGAATCATCAACATCATGATGAGACTTAACCCTTCATTGTACATGCTTGAACTAGCAAAACAAGGGGCCAATTTGCCTTCGGATTTTGATGTGAGCACTATAGTAGAGACATCCTTTCCACCAATCTCATCCACCATCCCCATTTCATCTACACCCCCATCTCAAAATGTCACAGAAAATATCCCGCAAATCACAACATCATTTTCTCCAACTCAACCCAACGTTAACAAGGGAAACACATTTCTCAATGCTCTTCAATCACATCCCCTTGTTAATAATCAAAGCTTGGACGTAAACACCACATTGGAACAAAACATCCCCCATAATCCATTACAAAAAAATGTTCCTCTCACTTTACATTATGACCCATCATCAACATCTTTTCATGGAGCACCTCAAATCCCCCTCACAAATTCACAAGAGGAGGAAGACATGTTCGAACCAGGGGGCATTTTCAACACCACAACACTCTCGCAAGGATTCACCCCCCTTACATTTCCAACTCTCCCACCATCACCATTGTCATCTACACCACTCCTTGGTTTAGGGCTCCCCCCTCTACCGAGTATCAATCAAAACATTTTGCCAAATGCTCAAAACTTATTGTTGACATCACAACAAACGACAAACACACAAGCAATGGCAACATCATCAAAAACCCCCACAACATTGCAAAGCATGGTCTCTCAAGGGACAATCACATCAATGATGCCACTTACCACATCAACAACACCATCCACCAATCACATAATCAACACGACAACACCATCCACCAGCCAAATAATCAACACAACATCATCATCTACCACCATACCAAACCCACCACCACCAACATTCATCACATCAAACCAATTCGACGCAACATTACAAGCCGCTTTTCAAAGAGGATACCAACAAGTGCATAAACAAAAAGTTGTGCAACAAGCCGCTCAAGCTACGCAAGCTGCCAAAGCTGCACAAGCCGCATTACAAGCGCAACAAGCACAACAAGCCCAAGCTTTATTGCAACAGCAACAACAAGCCGCCCAAGCCGCACAAGCATTACAAGCACAAAGGGTCACTCAAGCACAACTTTTATTATAGCAACAAGCAGCGCAAGCTCAAGCACAACAAGTGCAAGCTCAAGCACAACTTCTTGCACAAGTAGCACAAATGCAAGCATATCGGCAAGCACTAAAGCAATACCAAGAGTAGCAAGAAGCAGCAAAATTGGCAGCCCAACAACAAGCGCAGCAACAAGCACAACAACAAGCACAACAACAAACACAAATACTAGCACAACAACAACAAGAGCAACAACAAGCATTGTTCATCCAAAAGCAAGTAGAAGCCTACTTCACCCGCCACAACATACCGATACCATTGAACAATGCACCAACCAACCCATCCATCCAAACCATGATTGCAACACCCCAAAACACATTCATCCCACCCCTGGATCCCCAGAATGATGTGACGACACAACTCAGGTTGCTCTCGCAACAAGTGCTTGACCTGCAATCGGGGTGGACAACCAAAACGCAAAGCAACTTGTGTCCCTATCCATTCGATAGGAGCCTAGACATGAAACCATTCCCTAAGGGATTTGAGATCCCTAAATTTTACAAATATCAAGGGACGGGAAACCGTGAAGATCACATCAGGGAATTCTAGGTTCATTGTATGGAGGTTACATATGACGATACTTATCTAGAATGCAACTATTCCCTAGGAGCTTGGCAGGCAACGTTATAGAATGGTTCTCTCACTTACCCTCAGGCATCAGAACATTCCAGGAAATCAGAGATGAATTCATTAGAAACTACGCATGTAACATTACAATGGATGTTATTCTCGAAGAACTATACGCTCTAAAACAAGCAAAAAATGAATCTTTTGCTTCATTTATTCAACGATGGCAATCCAAGGCCAATCGTAGCAAGTGGACCATGCTAGAAGAACAACAAGTTTGCACAATCATCGCCAACCTTGAAGGTCACTTATCATTTCATCTCAAGGTTCAGGGAATCACCACCTATGATCAACCGATCTCCAAGGCGCTTAGCATCGAAAGAGCCCTTGCAACCCAACCCGTCGAATCAACGCCATATCATGAACAACAAAACAATCGCCCACCATCAAATTACAATGATAAACCTTGTACATGGGCGAGAAACAAAAACATCACTAATGATGGTGTCATCGATGCCAAGGTGGTCATTAGTGGTCCATGCCAAAATACACCCGCACCGCAAATCCAACCACAATGCCAAAACACTCATCACACAACATACCAACCCAATAATCCCACCATCAATAATGTCAATGACAAAAGAGGACCACCTCAACACAAAACATACCCCAAACGAAAATACACTACTTTGGGGGAACCACTTGAGGACATCATGAAAAAGCTAATCGACAAAAAACTCATCCAAGCTCCTACATTTGAGAATTATCAAGAACCTGATGTCAAACCTCCTTGGTACAATGAAAATCAACTATGTGAGTTCCACAAAATCAAAGGCCACACCACAAACAATTGTATGAGACTCAAGAACATCAGCCAAGAACTCATTGACAAAAGAATCATAAATGTGGAAGCACCTATTGGGAGTCAGGATCTTAAAATCTACACGAATCCGATGTCGAATCATGGCAACAAAGGGAATAACAAGGATAAAGGAAAAGGCAGTGTAAATCATGTATACGAAAAGGTTTTTGCCTCCCTAAATGAAGACTGCATGGTCACCACCATCAAGGGCGCTCATGCCGAAGACTGTGGAGTCACCATCGCAGGATCATCCCAACCCAATAGAGTCCCTACATCAAGAGTCATTCTATATAGCTATAATGTTGTAGACCAACTCAAAAGAACGCCAGCACACATCTCCATCATGGAGTTATTAAAAATCTCATCAGCACATAAAAAGATCCTTGAGAAAGCATTAGCCTCATCCACTGTCCCTGCAGACCTCGATGCGGAACAATTCCAAGCTATGGTCAAAAACATCATAACACCTAATCTCCTTATGTTTTCTGACCAAGATTTTCCCACCCAACCATCTCACAATCGTGCACTTCACTTGGAGGTCATTGTGAACAAGAGAAAAATCAAAAGGGTCCTGGTGGATGGAGGTGCAGGTTTGAACATTTCTTCTCTTAGTCTCATCAAGTAGTTAAAGATATTAGAAGATTTCATTGATAAAGGGAAATGCATCACAATAAGAGCATACAATGACCAAGAAAGAGTGTCTCAAGGAACAATTAAGCTCCCTATCCAAGTAGGGCCAACACTCATGGAAACCACATGTCAGGTCTTGGACCTCGAATTTCCATACAATATCCTCCTCGGACACCCATGGATTCATGCGATGAAATCCATAGCATCAACCTTCCACCAATGTGTGAAATTCACACATAATGGACAAGAGGTTACCGTCCATGGAGATCCTAAGCCATTTTCATACTACAAGAACCTTGAAGCCAAATAAAACAAAATGCCCCAAGTGTTGAAAAATGATGAGGGCCCATCCACATCATACATCGATCCCACCATATCCGATATCAAGCTCATCATCTAGGATGGTTGTGGAAGTTATAGGCTCCCTAACAATGCTATTGTGATAGGAGAGTTACCACAATCTCCAAGATCACGAGGACGCCCACAAGAAAATCAAACTCCCACATCACAAACCTATCCTCAAAATTATCCTGAATTCACAAGGTGGGGAGACCTTGGCCATAAGGTAATTGAAGCAGATCCATCAAACATGTTGTATTGAGATGAAAGACTGACACCTAAATTACCAATGGATGAAAGAAGCAGGGGCCTACAAATGATGTTTGCAATGGGTTACGACATAAACCGAAGATTGGGACAAAATGACAATGGGCTCATAACACCTATCATGCCAGAGACGCGACCCATAACAAATCTTGGTCTTGGATGTGCCACTCCGAGAATAACCATACATGGCCGAAGTCCTCCAGTTAGAACGGTTAACGTCTCTCCTCAGCCAGTAATAATACAACTACACTCACCAATAGTCACATGTCGAGACACACATAATTTTATAACTGAGCCCTACATTAGTAGCGATGACGAAGATACCTTATCCAACATACCTAGGTTATTCAAAGATACCACCCTGTGTATGAATAGTACCATATCCTTTGAACCAAATAGTCAAAATCATGAGATCCGCTTAGTCTACCCTCAACTGATTGACTATGACCAATGAGGACCACCAGTTCTTGATACATTCAAAAATGATGAAGCGCTCTAAGAATTCATGGGGTTGAGGGATAACATTCCAGATGGAGATCACAAGGCAGAATTCATAATGGAGTTGGACACACACGCCTATTATGGGGAAACAATTGAATCCTTCAGTCGCAAAAGTGAGAAACTAAGAATCATATCCAAGTCTTTGAGTGAAAACCACACCGTGGCACTCTCTGACAAGAAAATAGTAAAAAGAAAGGACGTATCCAATGGTGAAAACCTCTCTGAGGAACCTGAGGATGAAGGATTCAATCTTCCCCTAAGAGCTATTCATCAAGAGAAGTCAGCAGTCTTGGCCGAAAAATGCAACCCAATCAACCTAGGAACAGAGGAGACCCCGCATATCACATTCTATGCGGAATCACTATTATCAGAAGAGCAAGAACTCCTAGCATCATTCCTAAAGGAAAGACAAATAAACTTCGCATGGAGTTATGTTGATATGCCAGGACTTGATCCAAATACTGTGGTCCACCACCTAGCAGTGTATCCAGATGCAAAACCTATTAGACAAAAGCTTCAAAAAATGCATCCTCAAATTGCTTTGTTAGTCAAAATGGAGCTCAAAAAGCTATTAGATGCTAGATTCATCCGACCAATTGATTATCCAGAATGGGTATTGAACTTGGTACCTATTTCAAAACCTGATGGAGCTATCAGAATCTGTACAAATTTTAGAGATTTGAACAAAGCATGTCCCAAGGATGACTTTCCACTTCCCAATATCGATATGATAGTGGACATGATAGCAAGGCATGAGATGCTATCACTAATGGATGGATTTTCAGGATACAACCAGATTATGATAGCAAAAGAAGATCAACACAAGACAACTTTTACTTGTCCGTGGGGGACCTATTGCTGGAATATGATGCCATTCGGCCTAAAGAATGCAGGAGCAACATATCAATGAGCCATGACATTGATCTTCCATGACATGATTCACAAGATAGTTGAAGACTATGTCAACGAAATCCTAGCCAAATCAAGAAAAAGAAAAGATCATATAGCAACCTTAAGCACTATCTTTGACAGATTGGAGGAATACAAAGTTAGACTAAATCCCAAGAAGTGCATCTTTGGCATACAATCAGGAAAATTACTAGGATGCATAGTCTCTGTGAGGGGTATCGAGGTGGATCCAACAAAAGTCAAAGCAATCCTCGAGATGGAAGCACCAAGGAACTAAAAACAACTGAGAGGCCTCTAAGGCAGGCTCCAATCCATTAGAAGGTTCATAGCACAATTGGCAAACAAACAGAACCCATATTCCCACCTACTCCATAAAGGGGTATCATACAAATGGGATACAAAATGTGAAGAGGCATTCAACAAAATAAAGGAATATCTACTGACACCGCCAGTATTAATGCCACCCATCCCCAAGAAGCCATTGATCTTATATGTATTAGCAATAGCAGAAGCCCTTGGAGCTCTTCTAGCCCAGCATGATGAAAACGGAACAAAGAGGGCCATCTACTATATTAGCAGGACAATGGTGGGTCATGAGCTAAATTACTCATTCATTGAGAAAGCATGCCTCGCAGTAGTGTTTGCATCCCAAAAATTCAGACATTACATGTTGGCACACAAGATCAAGCTTATTGCCAAAATTGACCCCCTTAAATATCTCTTATCAAAGGAAATGTTAACTGGCAGAATGGCAAAATGGGTCATGATATTATTAGAATATGACATCGAGTATGTAGAGAGGAAAGCAATCAAGGGAACCATTTATTCTGAGAATCCTCTTGTATTTGAATTTCCAAATGAATCCATCTTTAACCTCAACATTGCTGATCACTGGAAACTATACTTCGATGGGTCATATACACAACATGGATCAAGAGCTGGTGTCTTCTTCATCACCCCACAGGGGGACTGCATACCGAAGTCATACAAATTGGCATTTCCTTGCACAAACAACATAGTGGAATACGAGGCTTTGACTATAGGTCTCAGGATAGCAGTGCAATGGAATATCATAGCTCTCAAGGTCTACGACGACTCATAATTGATCATAAATCAAGTCAATAATGAATATCAAACAAAGGATGACAAGCTAACCCCATACAAGAAATTGGTGGAGACTCTAAAGGAATCCTTCATCGACATAACATTCGAGCAGATTCCAAGAACCAACAATAGAGCCGCTGACAACATGGCTACAATTGGGTCTCTACTAGACATCCCTCACAATGTGTCGAAATATGAATTTCTGATCGAGCAGCTTCTTGTTCCCACATTTGAGGTACCAGAATCAGAATATGTGTGTCAAATTGTTGGTCTTGGTGATCCTTGGTATCACAACATCTACACATATCTTCGCATAGGAGTCATACCCGCTGACCTACCATCAAGCCTAAAATGAACCTTTATTAAAAAGGCATCTAGATTTTTCATCCCAAGAGATACCTTATACTGTAGAAGCATAGAAGGTACCTTACTACGCTGTCTAAATGTTGATGAGGCATTAACCGCTCTAACTGAGGTTCATAATGGTATATGTGGCTCACACTCGAGTGGAATAACCATAGCCAAGAAACTGCTGAGGATGGGGTATTATTGGCCCACAATGGAATGGGAAGCACATGATCATGCCAGAAAGTGTTTACAATGTCAGCAACATGGGGACCTCATCCATGCTCCAGCTCAAGAGCTTCATCCGATCGTTACACCATAGCCTTTTTCGTAGTGGGGACTCGATCTCATTGGGAAAATCTCACCCACCTCATCCAACAACCATAAATTCATTATCATTGCAACTGAGTACTTCACAAAGTGGGTGGAAGCCATACCCATGACCTATATCACTAGAAAGAAGATCTCAAAATTCATCCTGAACTATCTCATCTATTGTTATGGTGTCCCACAAGCCATTACTCAGATGATGGGACACCCTTCAAGAACCAGGAGGTTCGCGAATTGTGCGAGAAATTCAAAATCCAGCATCGCTTCTCCACCCCGTATTACCCCCAAGGAAATGGCCAAGCAAAAGCCATGAATAAAACCATCCTCAAAATCCTCAAGAAAACAGTCAATGACGCAGGTCGTGACTCGCATCTACAGCTTAATCCCACCCTCTGGCCTTATCGAACCAACATCCGCACACCCACTAGCACCACCCCCTTCTCCTTGGTCTACGGATCAAAAGTCGTACTCCCCATTGAAATCGAGCTCCCATCCCTCAGAATATCACTACAAAATCTCATCACTGATGAAGAATATCGGGTCTCAAGACTAAATGAGCTGGAGTTACTGGATGAGAGAAGGATTGATGCTTTGAATCATTTGCAAGTCTATCAGAATAGACTCAAACGGAGCTACAACAAGAGGATCAGAAGTAGGACTTTCAAAGTCGGAGAACTAGTCTTAAAAGAAAATCAGAAGAATGTCCCAAATCCCAGTAGCAAAGGAAAGTTCGAACCCAATTGGTTAGGGCCTTTCATCATCATAGCAAGTTATAAATCAGGGGCATATCAGTTATCAACACCTGAAGGGGAACCTTTGCAAGATCCAATAAATAGCTCCCATCTCAAAAAGTTTTATGCCTAATTCTTCCAGGTATAAAACCAAAAATCCAAAAAAAAATGAGAAAAAGTCCTGAAAAAATGGTTACTTCGGCGAAAACCTGGCAAACAGGTGTTGGTAACAACAAAAAAATCAAAAAAGCAGAAAAATCCAAAAAAATAAGAAAAAGGATAAAAAAAATAGTAAAGAGAAAAATCGTCCTCTAGTGAAAACCATTTCGTGGCACTTTGGGCAAGTACCTCGGTGAAAACCTGGCAAACATGCGCCTTGTGTAAATAAGCACTTTCCATCCACCAGATCTTTATGGCTTGTTCGGCATCATCCCTCCATTTCCTTCCATCATCCATCTCATCCATATCTTCATTCATCACTCATCCACTCGCATCTGCACCATAGCTTGGTCCTGTGTTCGTATCATGATCCCTTCTAGAACTACTCAGCCCATCCTTAAGGTCAGTTTGTCCTGCCTTTATCGGAGTAGTCTATTGCATCACGCTGGGGGCACATTCTCATCGGATCGGATTTGTGTATGGTCTTAAAGTCCTTAAAAATCAGAAAATCCAAAAACATCAAAACATCAGAAAATCCAAAAACATCAGAAAATCCAAAAATCCAAAAAACATCAAAACATCAGAAAATCCAAAAACAGGTCAAAAAGTCATTCAAAAAAAACCAAAAACAAGGTCGTCTTGTCGAACTACGTCATCTCTAAGCTTGAACGTAGGCAAGGTTGATCATTGATCATCCCCTGAGACATTTACGTCAGTCCTATAGGAGTCCGTCATAATAAACTGACATCTCATCATGTATATCGGCATCTGTAAATCAGTCAAGTCGTCAGTTGAACTACGTGGTCTTTGCGTGTATAGCGTAGGCAAGGCTAATCTGTTGATCAGCCCCCGAGGCCCCTAGGATAGGTCTTTAGGTTAGTCTCTCGGTCAAAATCTCAGAAAATCCCAAAAACATTTGAAAATTTTGAAAATCAAAACATTTGTAAAACTTTGAAAAATACCAAAAACAGCCTCAAAACATTGCAAAACATCAAAAACATCCAAATAAATCAGCATTATGCATTCATCAAGTAAATCAAGCTTCACATGCATCCACTTATTCAATTAATCAGGTTCACTTCCATCCATTCATTAGGTAATCTCATCTTCTAAGGTCATTTATTTAAAATCAAATAAACATTATCATCAGCCTTTTAATAAATCAAACATCCATTTAAATCAAATCCTAAATCATATTCCATCATTTACTGATTTAAATAAAATCAAATATCAAAGTCCTAAAAGTCAAATTAAACTCACCTAATCATCATTAAACTAACATAATCATCATTTATTTAATCTAATCCTGATTAAATACTAATCTCACCCACTTGCATTCTCTAGATATCTCCACTTGCACAAATAAATCAATTTTATTGATTTATTAAAAACCCTCATTTTCCCTCAACATGACAAGTTGATTTGTCCCTCCAACATAGCATTTATTGCTGTTTTTCTGGTCCCCCTCTCAAAATTTATTGCAAAATTTGAATTCAAATTCTCCCTCTCATGGGCACTCTTCCCAAATCTTGCACAACCATTGGCCTATCACCACTTGACAAGTGTCTTCTTCTCATTTGTCCAATCTTAGTCCCACATTCACCATCTTGGCCAATCTCTCATCAAGAAAATCTATAAAAGAAGGCCTTCATTCTCATTCATGGATCCATAACTTTTATGCAAGGTTACTCTCTTAATTTGAGAACTCGTCTTGCTCATCATCTCCGTTGCATTTACATCATCTTGAGCTTTGATCAAGGGTTGGGAAAGGGTTACTAGCACATGTAACACCAATCCAATATGGAATAGGTGATTATCTTGCTTTTGAAATGTCTTCTTGATGTTGTTTTTGTTACTTGTGGCATTTCTTTAGCATAGATATTTTATTTCATAGAGGTATTTTGCAGATTTGTATGTAGACTAACCCTTCTAATGAGTATTTGAAGTTGGTCTTACTTGCAGATTTAGGGTAATTCAATTCTGAAATACAATATTGTATTTACATTGTTGATTAAGCCATGATTATTGCAATGGAAGGATTGAAATTATAATATAAATATGTTTTCCTTTACTATCTATTGAATGAAGTAATATTTCAACTACTTATGTGCATAGAAGTATTATGCCATAATTAATTAGGGTATGATGTTATGTTTTCCTTTACTTACATTCTCAATTGCTTATAACCCTTGAAAGTAGGAGATTAGTTATTCCCTAGGGTTAGGGTATACTCTTGAATAAGACTTTATATCATTTTTCAACAAGACAGTTAGAATACACAAATACGTCCTCATTGTCTTCTAATTGAAACTATCTTATATATTTGACCTAGATTCTATTAATACCTTTTCACAGTATTCCAATATTAAATCAGAGGACTTTATGTCTCAGAAAACAAAAGTCATAATGCGAGGAGGTTTTAAGGTGCAAAATCGCAACTCCTCTCAAGTAGAAAATGATCTTGAAATTGGATATATTGACTTTTCATACATCTTAAACATGTGAATATATGTGTCATATTGATGGAAAGGATATATGATTATTTATGAACATAAAAATGTTGGTACCTTATATAAATGATTCAAAGGAAAACTTGGAAAGAACCATGAGGAAATTGGAAATTAGTTGGAAGGTTCTTAGTTTAATTATTATAATTTAAATAGCTTATTATGCTCACTTATTATAGGATATTTTATGAACATAATATTTTATATGATATTTAATCTCAAGCATAACTAGATTTGTTATGGAATCCTAGAAGGATGGAGCCATACTAGATTTGACAACAAAGAGTCTAAAACTCATTATGAAAAATTAATCTACAAATCAAGTTTAATTTTGAACTATTATATATATTGACATATTAACAATGCTTTAGATTGAGGCCAGATGTGTCTAGTTAGTGGCATGGTGTAATCAATATTAACTAATTAAAATAAAGCAAAATAGGTGGTTTAAATGTGGGGTACACCAAATATGATAAGAAATGGACCTATCTTCCTTTATTTCATTAAGAAATGAGATCCACTCAAATAATTGTCTTACAACCCTTAGGTGAGTCAACTCAAGGTGTGAATCTTTAGATTTCCTTTTTCTTTCAAGATGGGGGTCTTGGTCAAATGGCACTTTGGGGAGAAAAATTATAAATAGTAAATCAACACCAAAGTGCAATCTAGCACTTGGAATAACAAGATTAAACTCAATACTCTCAGAACTAGAAAATAGAATCTGGATTAGAGAAGGGAAAATATGAGTGTACTGTTGTGCCCTTAGCACACACACCCCGTTCGGAACGGGAACCCTCTTTTCTTTCACCTTGTCGAGTCTTTTTTGTCGCCGCCTCATTTTGTGTGCCCCTGTTTTAGTGTCCTAGATGGTCAACGTACCTTCAAAGTCTCATCTTGAGTTGAGCATCTTTCTCCCCTTCAATTTTTTCATGTCCCAGTGCCTTACAGAGTCTTCTTGGTAGTTGGCTTTTGCCAGTAGCCTTAGAGCCTGGCGGACCCGCCCCGCCAGGTTTCCCCCTGTGTTTGTTGTTCTGAACGGCAGAAGGTCTCCATCTTCTCGGGCCTTGAAACCCATCTCCCTAATTTCCGTCTGGTGAAGCTTGCAAATAATTTCTTGGCTGCTTTCACCCCCTCCAGGCCTGACCCTCCGGACTTCCACATCCGGAACTTCGTGCGGACTTTGTCATTCCCAACGGCTGATCACTGACAGAACTCCGCCCTTCGGGCCCTGAGTCCCCCTTCATCATCGATTTCCAAAAAGGATTTTGAAACAGCCATCAATCTGCATCCTTCCAATCTCTGGGTCTCGGGATCCTCTTGGCCGTTAGTTTGCAAAACAAAGTTTATAGCGGTCGCAAGGTCACATCTTTCTGGCCCCCGAGCTCCAGACCACCCACTATCGTCCACGAATTTGAATTCACCAACCTAACTGTCCTCAGTACGGACATTAAATGTGGCCATTAATGGAAAGGGGGGGTATAAATATTGAACCCCAACTTGTCATTTTCACTTGTCAGGATTGCATAGGGAGATCAAAGTGCTTGCCAGAGAAGATCACTACCTTTGTCTATTGTCACCCTCACACCCATTGTCGTCATTCGCTGAACCTTAGTGGATTTCACGCCTCCTCTCATCGGATTCCCAAGGTAGGTTTTCTGTTTGCCCTCTCGAGAATTCTTTATGATTTTAATGCCTAAAATGATAAACCACATGGGTTAAGGTTACTTTTAATTGATAAAACATGACGAAACTCACAAAACCCATGTCTTAGAATCGTCGAAAACCTCTGCCACGTCCCATAAGATCAATCTGAAACTTAACCCACGTGTAGTTCTTCACTCAGGGGTATTCGCATCGTCCGGGCCCAAGCCTCTCCATCACCGGTAGGACTTGTCAAAATAAAACATCTTTTTCAAAATGACCGCACCCTCTCCTGGGCCCGACTCCTCGGACCTCCGTCATTCGATTTCCGTCAAACTTAAACTTTGAAAATTTGGCCTCTATTTTGGTCTCCTGGGCCCGCACCCCCGGACTTTCACGTTCAGGATTCTGCCAAGCTCTTGTCATTCCTAAATGACAAAAGGACCCCGTCTGCCCGAGCCCTGGAGCCTGCCTTACGATTCGCCATCTGGAGTTGATCTCAAACCGGTTGCCTGTCATGAACTCGAGTCCCAGTCTGCACACTTCTGTGGAGTCTTCGCCATTTCAAATGGTGAACCAACGATAACCTGCCGCCTACTAGACCCTAAGCCTCCATTCACTGCGAGATTGAAAACTTTGAATTGTAGCAACTTCGTCCTGGTCGAGCTCCGCCCCCTGAGACTCTATCCCATCTCCATCGTTCTAAGAGGAAAAAATGTGCCAACCTTTCTGACCTTCAGGCTCCACCCTCCTGCTCGCCACGAAAACTTAATGGAGAAAATCAAATGCCCAAGCTAAGTGTGGGGTCTGGTCCGCCAGGCCGCCTCCTCCACACGTCCATCCGACGATCACCATTTTGAATGGTGAAAGCATGACGGCTTCCATGCTCCTCAAGCTCGAGCACTTTAAAACTATAAAAATATCAGCTGCTCTTGGACCCACCGGGTCTCGGGCCCTAAAATTTTGTCTCTAGAATTCCCTTTATTTCTAGTCATTTCAAACAGACAACCCTAGATGGCCTTCTAGCCCTGTACCTTCGGATACTCTCAAATCGATCAAAACAACCTCAAATTTGAAATCTGATCTCGACCCACGTGCTCAAATCCAGCCCTCTTCGATATGAGCCTTTTGAACCATCAAAATTCAGTTGGGAGAAATCTCCCAGATCACACTACTCCATTTGTCCTTTCAAAATAGCATTCCTGCAAGGGAAGTCCGGACCTCAGGGCCCGAATTGTCCAAAATCCCTCAATTGAAGGACAAACGACATCTGGAAGTAAAAGTATGTTCTTATGAATGATAAATTGTCTAGAGTTGATTTCATCCACTGAATTTCGACTAACGTCCAGGATTTCATGATCGGTTGCACTGACTATGCCTTTACTTACAAGATATATGGAATCAAGTGTAGGACCCTTAGGGGTAGCTGTAGAAAAGGACAAAGGAAAGAAATCGGGCAAAACTCCTCATGGAAAAGAGGAAAAAGACCAGATGAAGTACCACTTTTAGGGTGAACCCTTAAACTCGAAGATTATCACCGACTAGAAAGAAATCACAGATACCAATATCAGCCATGTCCATATTGATGAATTTAGGCAAAGGGTCAGAGTCAACCTGAAAACCAAGAATGCAAGGCTAATTAGACAAAGCAGAATTGCAAAAGTTGCAGGCTTCCCTCCATCCCTCATGGCCCTTGAGTTGGTCATGGCTTGTCGACAGGCTTATCAACCCCAGACGTGAACAATTATTGATCGGGATGGGAACATTCTTGCTGACATGTCAGCTAAGGGAATTACAAAGACTTTCCACATTCCCACCTTTGTTGAAATGGAGACTCTTACCATGGAGGAATGCAAAGTAGCATCAGACAACAACCTGATGGGCTGCAAGAAATTGATAAATCAGCACTAGCTCAAAGAGAAATGAGGCAGCGCTGCAAAGGTTCCTCAAGAACTCTTCCATAGTGATTTCCACAAAGATTACCATGACTTAGTCACTACGCTGAACAGGGTGATGGGTCTCCCTACTGCTGCCTTCTTTCAGGAATGGATGGTGTACTTCATTGAACAGATCCTCCGTAGGAATGAGGACGTCACAACAAAATCCTCGTTCTATTGGGGAGGCATAATAAGCGACTGCTTCCATGAGCAATTCATGAACATGAAGAAATGCTCCAAGTTCTAAATGACCTCCTATCTGGTCTACTCCTTGGCAGACTAGAGACGGTACAATGGGTTGTTTGTGGCACCCGATGAGGAGCTCGAACATTCATGAAGCAATATTCCTTCCTTTTTATTCAGTACCAAAATTTCACGTACATTCACGCCCAAGGCTTCATAGAAAGGCCAAATAAGCTGCCTAGATACCCCAATGACCGGATCATCCTATTGGAACTTCCCCAGCAGCTCCAACACATACTGTCCATCTTCAGCAACAAACACTTGGCAGGGATCTCCTACCCCTTAACTTTCGGCCGAGGAATGTATAAATTACAAACTTCCCAATGTGTTGGGAATTCTGAGAAAGAATTGAAAGATTATCATTTCCACCTACACATTGCTCGCCCACAAATGGACCCATATGGGCATATAAGGAAGGCGCTGGGGTCAGGGTTCGCTCATCTACACCACATTAAGGAATTTTGGGGAGATTGTCAGGATGACAAGGAAGTGTGTGCAAGGCACTACATGCGGATGATTGTGTACTTCATAAGAAGCGTGCAACCATTTCTCATACCAGATCAGGTCAAGGAGGATGAGAGCACCGTAATGGACCCCAGATACCCTGTAGTCGCCAACTTGCCACTGCCAACAATAGATTGGGATGAATAGGAGGTCAATGACCTCGATGTTATAACTAAACCAATTTTGGCTCGAACCAAAGAATGGGTTGTAGACAGGTGGCCCAATTGAAACAAGGGGTGGTCCTGACATATGAAGGGCTAAAGAGTGAGGCCAGTGCCACCGAAGATGTCACCACCACAACTTCAACTAGCAGGACATCCAAATCTCCTCCAATCACCAGATATAAGAAGAGGAAAGAAATGAAAACAAAGCAGTCCCTGGACCCCAAAGTATATGCAAGGAAGGATCTAGGAGGCTCACCTTCCAAAAGGCTCAAGCAAACAGGAGGCACCACAGAGCAGCCCGTAGTCCAAGAAGCAAAAGGTACAGATCAGTTAAAACCTCTTTTCACTCTCCCTATTTTGACTGCCCCATCATCTACCTCCCTGGCCATGGTCGCCACATCCCCGTCAGTAATGGACATCTCTATACATCTTGCCCCTTCACCTTCGGTCAAGCCTATAATAGTGATTGACTCTTCCTCCATCGTAACTACTCCTCCTTCCTTCACTACCATGTCACCTACCACATCACTCCCATTAGCTACGGTGACGGCACCAATACCCACCTCCACCTTGCCTAAGGCCTTCTCAAAACATATATAGAATCTCCCTTCTGAGCTCTCCTAGATCCTTATGGACCCCACTCTTCAGTCAACCCTAGCTCAGGTCCTCGCTATAGCTAAACCTTCACAGCCTTTGGCAGGACCACTGGCTATGGAAGCCACCATGTTAATCTTCAAAGAGTGGGAGAGATAGGAGCAAGAGGCCTCAAATCCATTTGAGGAGGAAGTCAACGAATACCATGAACACCTGGAGTATGAACACCAGACAATTGACAGGGTAGCCTATGGGGAGGAAGGAACAAGCTCTTTAGAGAGTAGGGATGAGGAACAGGATGTTGGTGGTAGGGTCATTGTACAAACCTTCGATGATGATCTTGAAGAAGAGATGGCCTGACAGCTAAAGGCTGATGAAGAAGAGGTGAAAGGGTTACCTCTTAGAGAAGAAGGACAACAATAAGAGGACAACGTAGCAGAGATGTGGAGCTCCCTATAGGGGAACTACAAGAGGGTGTGTTGTCCCCTTGTCAAAAGGAGGAAAGTGCATGAGAAGATAAGCCTGAGAGTGAGGCTCAAACTGTCAAGGGCCTTGAAATTGAGCAGCTCAAGGAGCATGTGCACGAGGTTAAGAAAACTGGAGAAAGGGAGGGGGAGGAAATAGAGAAAGAAGAAAGTCCCAGGGAGCGATTACCTACCAAGCCTCCCATCAAGCGCCTTGTGTTCATCCAGGACTCCGATGAAGAAGAAGGAGATGCTGCTAAAATGGAAGAAAGGGCCTCTGGAAATAAGAAAATAGTGATCGTAGCCGAGGAAGGTGAGGGTGATCGTGAATCACCTAAGGAAAAGTTTGCTATGCCTGAATGGCTGGAGAGACAGCTTGAAAAGAAAAATCCCATGCCAAAGGACCCAAGAGCCAGGTTGGAGGCTATCTTAGCCTAAGCACAAATCATGACTAGAAAAGAGAAGAAGCCTAAGATCAGATCTAGGGTAACAATGGATGCTTATGGGTCTCAAATAGTGCAAATAGCCATGCCAGTGGTGGGTAGGGAAGGAACAAGCTACAACATCTCCACCATTGATTTAGGAACTGCTACCCAGGAATAGAAGGTGGAGAACCTTGAAGAGTCTATAGCCATGGTGGAACATATGATACAATAGGAAAAAGTTTCAAAGGACAAGCTTAAAGCTTAGGTGGCTGATCTAACAGCCTACATCCAACAATGGTCCTCAGCTAAAGAAATACCCACCACATCCATAGCTCCACCACTATTGTTGTCCAAGGAACAGATTGACAAGCTAGAGAGGAGAAAGAACTTGGACAAGACTACAGAGAGCTAGTTCTGAAAGGTCCTGTACGTCAGGAACATGAGCATTAGCTGGGTAGTTCGAACAACCAACAAGTTCTTGGATCTACAACAATCTCTGGAAAGCACGAGGAAGCTCTGTACTGACTTCCCTGCAACATACAACTCCACCTATCCAAAGACTGAGGCCATCCTCCAGCTACCAAAAGCCACATGGGAAAAGGAGTTTGCATTCAAAAGGGACGATCACTAGCTGATGAATGTGTGGAGGTGGGATTTTGATAACAAGAAGGAAAGGTTGGAGCAGATAATGAGTAAGGTGGATCCAAATATCGAATGGGTCAAGGAAATCAGGGCAGAATGAGCTCAATATCTCAAGTTGATGACGGAGTATGACATGCACGCAGTACAAATGGATCTAGAGAAGATAAAACCTTACTTTCGGAAGAAGATGGAGGACAGGATGTCTAATGAAATAACAGTGGATTTCATGAGTTTTGCTGCCCATGCCTTCGACCAATCAGAACTGTTCAGATATCAGGGTGTAAAGTATGATGAAGACTGGAAAAAGCTTAAAGATAATGCAAAAGAATGGAGCTACCAAATGTTGTGGTATGAGATCATTGAGGTAGACAAGCTTCATCCGGTTATTCTAAAATTCATGGAATATACAGCTTCAAAGAAGCAAGAGGACAACCCTGTTATCAATGAAGAGTCCATAGAGGAGTAGCTACAATAAAAGAGCAATCAACAAAAGACAAAATGCTACAGTGCAATCACTAAAGGACAAAATAGGGAAAGAGAGAAGAATGTAATTTTAAATTGTAATATATTGGGGGTGGGTGAAACCCTATTTTGTAATGAATCTTGGCCACATAATGAGAATTAATCTTGGCCATTCATTTAACTTTTTGGGCACTATAAATAGGGGTCTCCTCTCATTTGCAAAGAGAGTTGAGTTGTTGTAAAGAAATGCTACAGAAATTTATAATGAAAATACATTGACTTGGTGCATTTTCTGAGTTTTTTCACATGTCACTTGATTCAACCTCCATTGTTAAATGCTTTACTTAGATTTATATTGATGTTCTAGTTAGCTGTATTCTTGCTTTCATAGATTTTAGAAATTTTGTTTCATAGTTGTGAAAATTCTTGTTGTGTAGATGCCTTCTTAGTCCATACTTTTTGTTGTTTGTTGTTGGTAGATAGTTGTGTAAAGTTAGTCTGGGCTTAAATTCAAAGCTTCTCCACACTTTTATCTTTGTTCATGCATGCATATGGTGAATGAAAGGTGAAATATTTGTAGACCTTAGAAGATAGCACAAATTTCATGAGACTGTGAGATTTCTGGTTAAGTGAAATCTTGTTTTAAGGAAGTTGTCTATTGCAGGAACTCCATAATTACTATTCATAATTAGTTGTAGATCCAGGAACCTTCCATCTTCCTTGCTCTTTTCCTTTTTTTCAGAAATAACCTGTGTTGAGATTCATTGCACATTGTAAAGCCAAACTTGAAGAAAACATCAAATTTTTGGACCGTTGTCCGAACCTACAGCAAAGTGAAACTTGACCTCCATCTCAGAAGCTTTGGATTTGAAGATCTACCTTGCATCCACCTACAAAAATTTTCCCTGTGATTACCAGCAAATCACATAAATCAACTGAGATATTCCAAGTATTGTCAAGACCTGACACCTGAGAGACCTTGGGGAGATTTTCAGCAACTTGTCGTTGGAGATTTCCTTTCAAGAGAGGTAGTGCACCTGCACACTGCCTGTGTTGAGAAAGTGTGCAAAAACATCCATCAACATGTACCAAACACCAAAAGTTAGTTTCTAAAGCTGATCTAGGACTCATTCACCCAAGGGTGAATGGGTCCTAAGTTAGGGTTTTTCGGCAACCTTGGGAGCCTCTACTATAGATCTAAGTCTTCCAATTTGTCCAAGTTTTAGGTTTGAAAAGTTAGAAATAAATTCTATAGATGAGCTTTTGTGAGAATATGACAACTTTGAAAACTTTTTATAACTTTGACAACTTCAATTTTTCTCTTCAAGAGATCTTCAAGAATTCTTCCACCTAAATCTATAATCATAAATCAAGAGGGTAAAATGTTTTGTTTTCAAATGGTGAATGGGGATTTTCCTTGGTCAAACCTTGAAATGAAATGAACCATGAAAGAGGGAATGAAGAATGAACAAAGTAATGTTACCACTCAACAAACCCTTGCATAAACCTTGGAATATAAGTCTACAACTTGCATGAAATGGCTCAAATGGATGTAGATCTTGAACTTTGAATCTTGCTTGAAATAGTGAGTTTCAATGCTTGAGTGGATCATGAAATCTACATCACCATATTTGCTCCAATAACATGCATGATGCAAGAAGACTTCAATAAGATAATTGGATCTTGATTGCTGCAATAAAAATCTGGTAAATATTCTCTTGAATGGCTTGAATTGCTCATGAAATCTCATAAACTTTCTAGGTTCTTGAATTTCTTTTCTAGGATTTCAAACGATGAAATAACCTTGTATTTATAGATATGTATCCTCAATTTCTCGAAATTCAAATATCACAAGCCGACATTGAAATATAGATTTGAATATGTTAAAATACTGTCAAATACATAATTTATATTTAAGTCCTAGGTCTAAGGGAGGACTCGTTCACTCATGGGAAAATGGGTCCTAGGTCCCTAAACATAGGACACACATTCCTCAATGAGAAGTTTTATGTTAAGGCATTAATGAAAGTCGGGTTTCTTCTTTGGAAAATATAATAAAATAGGCTTGGTAAATGAATTAAGGGGCCAATTAAGGAAAAATTGTTAGTGTTTTCATTCAATACTTGTCTATCCTCATGTTGACTTAAGCCTACTTAGTTATGGCATTTATTGTGCAGGTTAAATATCTCCTGATATTTATCCCTACTGATATTTTGGGATATTTTGCTCATGGTTGGATATTTCTCCTTTATAAGGAGACCCTTGACTATCTATCAAACTGGTTGAGTTTACACATTCTATATTCACTATGCTTGTTCAAAATCTTTGTCTTTCATAGTTCTCTCATGGTATCAGAGCCACTCAGGATTTTAACAGGCCATAGTGTTTGAAATTTTTTTTCTTCCATCCCTACACATTTGTAATCTGTAGGAAAGGAAATTCAACCCTGTTATTCCCTATGTTTTTTCACTCAGTGATCTTGTGTTAAGGGCACCTTTTCATGCACATTCATTGTGTTGAGAGCGTCTTATACTCAGGCAGGAACTTTGTGCGCTAATTTTGTTCACAATCTCTACGCTAAGTTTGAGTCACAATATGTGCATTGCAGATCTAATCCTATCGCTCATCTTGGATTCTTGGAGGTTGTGAATTTTTTGGAGAGACCTGCGATTTGGGCCTAGGTGGAGAAGCTACTCTTTGTACCCTTTTTTCTATAGAGAGATCTGAAATCTCTAAGATATCACCTAGAAGTGTATACGCCAAGCCTGTGTAGGCCCCATTTTTCATCAGAAATCTAGTGATTTCTAAGCTGCATCCACTCCTCAAATGTCCACTCCTTGTGCAAGTAGCTCATGTTTAGTGGTGAATGCTGGATAGAGGCACATTGTATGAAGAATAGAAGCTCCCACCATTTACTCTGTGTTTGGCACGTTTTGGGAGGAGAAAGGCACATTTTTTTCTTCTATAGAGGTGCCTCTAAACACATAATGAGAGGCTCGATTTTGTCTCTTGGTTCTCACATATTATCATGTGTTGACTTCCATTGAGAGCAGAGACTGTGTGGGAGCCATTCAAGCCACGCTGACTTTAGACCCCTATTTCTACCTGGTGTTCCATGTCTGCCCTCCTTCCCTAGAATGATTTATCAGATTGGAGGCATATTCTTTACTACAGATCTTCACCTTTGGTGTTGAAAGTTGAATCCACTCCCAAATCCTTGCGTAAAGACTCAACCAACAAGGCGTGTAGAATGCTTGGTGGCACTGTTGGTGATTTCTACCATGGAGAGCTGCTTAATGTATGACCTTTCTGCTGAAAATAGTCCTTTGTTTCTTGGATGTAGGGCATCATTTTTGAATGGAAATAATTCCCCTATTTTTTAATTTTTTGTTTTTTTTCCTTATACTTACTCTTTTGGTGCGTTGCAATTTTATCTAAAAATTTATTTGCAAGGAGGCTCAATTTTGTAAGAGGTGAAATTTTCAAAGTGTAATAACTTTTGCAACGTCACTCAAATTTGTGTTCTATTTTTTTTCCAATGACTTCAAAAAGCACAAAATTGCACTCATTCTATAAAGTGCTTATTTGTGTCTTTTTTTGGGGTCAGTTACAAGCACTTTTATAAAGTTCCATAATTGGGGGGGAGAAACAAATAATCAAGGGGGGTTTTGTGTGTGGTTCATTTTCACACTTCTTTGAAAAGTGCTTGTTTTGTTGTGTTTTTTCACTTCTACACACATTTCTACAATCTTCTTTTTTGCATTTCTACAGTCAACTATCTTAGTCAAAGTAGTATGGAATCTAATGTTGTTATAGTTCCCTTAACACCTTTCAATTATCATGATTGGAAGGTGAAATTAATTTGTGTGCTTAAGAACAAAGGTTTATATAGAGTAACTATGGGAACAGAGAAAGAACCTAATGTAGCTAAAGACAAAGAAAATTTTTTTAATAAGTGTGATCAAGCATTTGGCTTTCTATGCTTATATTTATCTCCTGATTTGTTGTTCCATGTTGAGAAGTTAACAACACCCAACCAAGTTTGGGAAGGTCTTGACAAATTTTTTGGGAAAATAGATGAACTTAGAAGCCATGAGTTGGAAAATCAACTCTTAGGTTTTAGTCCTGGGAATTTTTCAACTTTACAAAAAAAATTACTAAGTTTAAATCATTGAAATTGCACTTAAAATATTGTGGAATTGACAAGAAAGAGGATCAATTAATCCTTTCTGTACTTTCCAAGCTAGGTCCAGAACTTTATGTGTTTGTATCAACTTTCTACTCTACTAAAAGGGCTCTTGGAGCCTCATGGTTAATGCCCACACTTGATAACTTCATTGCTGACCTCACAAGGGAGCAAGAAAAGTTAATTCAAATGGGTACTTTGAAGTCTATGAAACCTCAAACCCTACTTGCAAGGAATGAAACGCCACAAACTTCAAAAGGGGAGAAGAAGAACACTAAAAAGGACAAGCAAGTTAAGAAAGAAAACAAAATTGACAACTCCAAAAAGGACCCTCAAGGTAAAAAGAGAGTTGCATGCACCTTTTGTAAAAATATTGGACATGATGAACAACACTGCATGAAGAAAAAGATTGCAGTTCTACAACAATTTCTAAAAAAGAATAATATAGGGCTACTTGATTCTATCAAGGAATCTTCATCAAATCAAGATAATACTAAGGACAAAGAGAAATCAAAGGGCAAAGCCTTAGTTTCTAAAGCATCTTTATCTCCATCATGGATTCTAGACTCTGGTGCTTCACACCATATGGGTTCTTCACAAGTTATCTTTTCATCCTTAGAACCATCAAGTATGTCCACAATCACCTTAGGTGATGATACTCTAGCATTGGTAAAAGGGAGAGGGTCTATTGAAGTTGAAGGAGGAACATTTGCCAATGTTCTAAGTGTACCTTCACTCTCAACTAATCTCCTTTTATTGTATCAAATAACTCATTTAGGGAAGGGCATGAGAGTACAGTTCTCTCCAGATTCAATTGAGATAAGAGAATTACAAAGAAAAAATTTGGTAGCAATAAGAGAAGAAAATCACCAAACCAGATTATATGCCTTCTCCAATTTTTCCATAGATATTTCTCCAAAAGCACTACTAACTCATTCAGATGAAGTTAGCAAACTATGGCATGAGCGGTTTGGCCATCTTAACTATCGCTATCTTGAACAACTATGTCAATAGAATATGGTTAAGGGATTACCTTAGGCTAAATTTTCTAAAGGGCTTTGTGAGGGTTGTGCACTTGGCAAGCATCCAGAAGCAAAATTTGACAAAGGTAAATCAAGGAGGGAAACAAAAGTTTTAGAACTTGTCCATAGTGATGTTTCAGGGGCCTTTCCCCATCCATATTTTACAAAGGCTAGATATGCTCTCACCTTCATTAATGACTTCTCACGTTTTACATGGGTCTACTTTCTTAGACAAAAATTAGAAGTGTTTGATTCTTTTCAAGATTTCAAAGCTCTTGTCGAAAAATAAGCAAGGAAAGTCATTAAGGTTCTTCGAACAGATAATGGGAGAGAATATGTCAATAATAGTTATGAGCAGTTTTGTATATCAGAGGGGATAGATCTACAGCATATAGTTCCTTATACCCCACAACAAAATGGTGTTGTAGAATGTAAAAATAGATCTTTAAAAGAGATGGCTAATTGTATGATTCAGTCTAAGGGCCTCACACCATCATATTGGACATAAGCAATCAACTATGCATGTTACATACAAAATAGAGTTCCACATAAAGTCTTAAAGGGTATCACTCCCTTTAAAGCTTGGAAAGGATGGAAACCTCTAGTTGATCATTTTAGAGTTTTTGGCTCCCATGCCATGCCACACATTCCAAAAGAGAAATGCAAGGCTATAGATCCACAATCCAAACCTTGCATCTTTGTGGGATATCTAGATGGTGTAAAAGGCTATTGCCTACTCCACCCTACCACACATGAGTTTTTTATTGAGAGAAGTGTTAAGTTTCAAGAAACATATCCTAAAACTATACTTGACACTTCTCAACATATTGTGGACTCTTCAGATCTTGATTATAGTACTGATGATTCAAATCATTCTCAACAGATTCCTAGGATAGTATCTTCTTCTTCCAATTCTCACAGTGATGATGGTTCATCTTCATCTAGTTCAGGGATTGAATTAGAAGTTGATATATCTGCACTAGACTCACCCACATCATACACTATACATAGGACAGATACAGGGGTACAAGATTAAACAGATGATAGACTGATTGAAGTATATTTTCAGGGGGGCCACATGCCTTCTTTGCTTCAGTTTCTGATCCACAGAAATTCAAAGAGGCATTAGGCATAGTAGAGTTGGATATTGCTATGGATGAGGAATATGATTCCTTGATTAGAAATCACACCTGGGATTTGACTTCACTTCCTAAGGGAAGGAAGATAGTTCAATGTAGGTGGATATATCGAACTAAATTTGTAGTAGATGGGTCATTTGATAAGTACAAAGTATGATTGGTAGCCAAAGGTTTTTCACAAGTTGCAGGAATTGACTATACAGAAACCTTTGCTCCAGTTGCTAAAATGACTTCTGTCCAACTCACACTTGTTATAGCCGCATCACATGGATGAAATGTACATCAGATGGATTTGAAGAGTGCCTTTCTTCACAGAGACCTTAAGGAGGAAATCTGCATGGAACAACCACTAGGTTTTGTTCAGGATTCATCCTTAGTTTGTAGATTTAAGAAATCTCTCTATGGCCTTAAACAATCTCCTAGAGCTTGGTATGACAAGATGGACTCCTACTTCCTATCTTCAAGTTTTACTAGATGTCATTCTGATCCTAATGTGTATCTACTGCAGCAAGATGATTCACTTTTGATATTGGTTTTATATGTCGATGATCTTTTAATTACTAGGAGTACTTCATCTACCATTGTAGTAGTGAAGACATCACTTCAAGATAGATTTGACATGACAGACTTGGGTTTATTGCACTACTTCCTTGGAATCGAGATTTCATAGTCAACTTCAGGGATTACTCTTGCACAACCCAAGTATACTCTTGATCTACTTGCACGCTATCAAATGACTAATTTCAAACCATCTTCGACTCCCTTTCTTTTTGGAGTCAAGCTTGAGACTTCCTGTACTATACCATTGGTTGATGCTACATTGTATCGACAACTTGTTGGTAGTCTTATATACTTGACTCATACTAGGCCAAACATTTCCTATGCAATAGGCATGGTTTCAAGATTCATGCAGGAACCTCATGAGTTGCATTGGAAAGCAGCTAAGAGGATCCTTCACTATCTTCATGGTACTCTTAGGTTTGGGATTCACTACAAAGTTGGTACATCACTTGACTTGGTTGGTTATACAAATTTAGATTGGGCTGGTGATATTGAGCATCATAAGTCCACTTTAGGTTATAGCTTTTCACTTGGTTCAAGCCCTATCAGTCGGTCTAGCAAAAATCAGAATGCTATTGCTATATCATCCACAAAGGTAGAGTTCAGGGGGGCTATTAACTTAGCTAGGCTCTATGGCTTCAAGGTATTCTTTCTGAGTTTGGTACTCCTATTAGGAAGCCTATAGTCATTTATTGTGACAACCAAAGTACTATTCAAATATGCAGGAATCCGGTTCAACATCAATGAACCAAACACATAGAGATTCATATGCATTACATTTGAGAGTTGATTCATGGTCAAATCATCGAATTAGTCTTTTTCCAGTCTTCAGAGAAAATTGCTGACATCTTCACCGAACCCTTCACTGAGAGTAAGTTCATTCATCTACGAGCTCTTCTTGGCGTGTGATCTATATCAACATCATCATCATCATCCTTGGGGGATGCTTTCTAGTCTTCTCCACTTCTCTCTCTTTTTTGAGGATAGTTTTTTCCCACTAGGTTTTCTATCTTACTCTATTTTTTAGAGAGATTGCCTTGTACATGGGTATCTCACCAGGCTAGTAGTCAAGACCCATTTTATCCATTCCCACCTAACTTATTCTTAAGGGGGGGTGTCATTGTTTTCATTCAATGTTTTCCTATCCACATATTGACTTAAGCCTACTTAGTCATGGCATTTATTGTGAAGGTTAAATATCTCATGGAATTTCTTGTGTAGGTTAAATATCTCCTGATATTTAACCTTGCTGATATTTTGGGATATTTTCCTCATGGTTGGATATTTCTCCTTTATAAGGAGACCCTTGACTATCTATCAAACTGGTTGAGTTTACACATTCTATCTTCACTATGCTTGTTCAGAATCTCTGTCTTTCATAGTTCTTTCAAAAATTAAGCTCAATTAATTAAGGAATCCCTAAATAAGTGTGAAAGTGTAAAGGGGTACACTTTACAACACTAAAATAATGCACAATTAAGTCTAAATTGACAAAGAGGGCCCAAATAAGTGAGAAAATGTAAAGGGATACATTTTTTCTCACTATATTTATCCCCCACTTTAGTGAGAGGATGACCTTGCATCAAGCTCACACTAAAGTAGACATTCAAAACATATGTATGCAACAATGAAAAGATACTAAATCATACAACATCAAAGACTTTAAAAAAAGGAAAAACAAAAAGGGAAAATCAAGCCTCAATTGTCCAACGTGATGTAGAACATCCCTCAACTATTTTTCCAAAAACGTTCACAAGCATAACTCGATGTCCACTATGCAAACAACATGCATGCTCACACAAGCTAATGGAACTTTGGCTATTGGCTAGGTCAGCCCCAAGGGTGGTGAATGAGAGAATCTTATTAGGCTTCCATACCAAAGCTATCCCTCTGATAACTTCAATAAGACACCACAAAAACAAAAGTTGAAACTTTGAGCTTTATAAGGCCTAGCAAGCTACATTATGCTAAGCACCTATGAACAAAAAAGGCAAGGCTCCATTGGCAATAAAAGTGTTTTATGCTTGGTGGCTTGAAAAGGGTTCAAGCTTCACAAGGTTAGCAAGTTGTGTTATGATAAACACTTATGAAAAAAATGCAAATAAACATGTTCAAAGGGATTTTCTTAGCTTGTGTAAGGTCTCCTCTTAGGGAAAATTGTTCCTAATGTCTCCAAAAGAGGACAAGTCAAGGGTAAACGATTCATGACTTAGGGAATGCAACACATAGCATCACCACTAAGAGGAAATTTGTATGCCAAGAAATATCATGCTCTTGGAGGACATCAAACCCAATGAAACCACCAAGAAATAGGTGCATCACAAGAAGCAAGAAAATCACACAATGAAACATAAGGTATGTAAAAATAATTCAAAATAATAATGCCAATGTATTCCCCCACTTTAAGGAAATTGCTAACACCATTGTTGTGAGCAATTACTTTAAAGTAGCAAATAATCAATGCTAACAATAAAGAGGACATGAGAGCTTATTCAGAATTCCCTATGCAAAGTCATATGTTTCCAAATGACACTAAATCATGAATAAGGGGTTGTCCCCAAAATAAAATCCCAAACACATAAGGGATCTACAAATTTAGGGTCAATATGTCTTTGCTACAATGTTGTTATAGAGCTCAGAAACGTCATCATTCCCAAAATACTTGCAGAACTGGAGGAATAACACATAGAGAGTGAAAACAAAGAAAAATATTGTGGGTCAACATAGAAGAGACCTAAATGTCTCAACACCTTGCATCATCCCCAAAAGGAAAACACTAGAAAAAGAAAAGATTAATTTTTACGATATATAGAAGAATGTAAGTACAAATAGAGGAGTGCACATGAAGAGGTACATCAAATAGAATAGTATGAGAGATCACATTACGCATATGAAATCACACAAAGAACCTAAAAAGGAAAACAAAGACAAGACTAGTAAGGCACATGCAAGTCAACCTATAGGAGGTCATCCACATCCCAATATTGTTCAGTATATGCAAATTGTAGATAACTAGCCAAAGGGACGACAACAAGCGCCAAACTAGGACATGGCTATCTAACCCCTTGCCCCACTAAGTGTAGGACAAGGATGAGTTGAGATGATTGATCAAAATGATCTCCTTGAAAAGAAACTAATTTGCAGTGAACGTAAAGCATGCAATAGTGAGTATGATATGATCCTACAACTATTACATGGGAAGAAGAAAAGCTTGTGTAATGTAGTTAAGTTGTATCCCTACATGATTTAAATTTCTTCAATAATTCTTGTAAACCATGACAATTATCAGTGTGATGTCTAAAGAATATACAATAGGCACAATATGGTTCATTTTGATCACTTTTTTATGGTGTTAATTGTTCGAGTTTAGGTGGTGGCTTAATTAATCCCCAATGCAAAAAAGTGTATAAATCATTTTGAATCTTGGATATCTTTAATAGGTCCTCAAGAGGATCAAACTTCTTTTGTTTCTTGGTTTTGTAAAGTTGATGCGGTTTTATCTTTGGTTTGGTATTTGAAGGTGGAGGATGTAAGATAACCGTAGAATCGTTATGAGACATTGGTTGGTGTTTGGAAGTGATCTTGTTGAGTAAAGAACCTTTCCTATTAAGATTAATGTGATTGTGATTATGGTCAACAATTGGATCTTCTAACATCGTATCCTTCCCTTTTTTAGGAAGGGATGTATTAGGAATTGTGTATTATTTTATTGAATCTCTCTCATACATGGGAAAGGTATTGCAAGATGGTTGGAGAGGGGAAAATTTTATTTTAATGGTATGGACCAGGCTACATAAAAACTCTATTCCTTGTTCATGTTTAAGCATCCTTCTTATGTTCCCTATGATAAGAATGTCATTATGAGCAATATATTTAGTTCTCAAAAATTCTTCCAAGTATTTTAATTCTTCATTGATATTTCTTATGTTCTCTTGACAAGAATTAGAAACCATTGTTTTGACATAATGCACATTAGTTGTGGGTAGGGAAGTCGTTGGAATTGAGGTATGAAAGATAGGATCCATAGAGGGTTGACTAGTGTCAACACTATGAGTGAAAGAGTTAGAAAACCTAAGATCCATGATGAATGGTGTATGGCAGGATGACATGAGCTTCAAACTATGTGTCACAAGAGTATTGGAAATAGGACACCAAGTTGTGAAACTCATACAAGTTTCACAAACTCAGTATGCACCGAAAATGGATAAGAGGTAAAATGAAATAAAATATCCTAGAATGTAAAATGCAATGCAAATATATAAAGTCAATTTTAAGATTTTAAAGCAAGATAATTTTTTGATTATGCAATGCAAAAACCTAAAAAATGATGTTTTGCAAATGCAATTTTGAATTCACACAATGCACTTAATTTATCAAATAAAGCTTAATATGATCAATTTGAAATAACAAAAATTATGTAAATTGTAGCAACAAACTAAAAATATAACAAAAAAGTACAAAATTAGAGATTTTAATGCCCAGAAATATAGTAAAAATCCCTAATTAGAGACTCAGTTTCCCATGGGTGAATGGTTCCTAGCTTAGGTTTTTGAAAACTGAATGTATAGATTTCTAAAATTCCTATGGTTTTCAAATTCTAGATTGAAATAAGTGATTACAATTTGAATTTTATGTGAAATTGAAGTTTAAATGCAAATGCAAACTAGTGATAAATGACAAACTAGGAGACCTAATTTGTTATGAAATTTTGATTGAATTTTGTAATGAAAATGAATGATGATGTAAAGTTATGTAAATGCTTTGAAAACTGACTAATTTTTTTGTATTTTTCAAATTTAAAGAATGAAAAAAATGCACTCCTAAACCCCTAATTGGGATGAAAACTAATGCAAGTTAAGAAACCCTAAATGATATTCAATTCAATGCAATGCAAATGAATGCAAAATATAGATCAAAGGTGAAATAGACTCCAAAATCATAAAGATACAATACTCAAACACCAGGTTCACCAAAATGAAATGAAGGAAAATAGGTGGGTTAAATGTGGGGTGCACCAAACATGATCAGAAATAGACCTATCTTCCTCCATTTCATTAGGAAATGAGATCCACTCAAAGAAATGTCCTACAACCCTTAGGTGAGTCAACTCAAGGTGTGAATCTTCATATTTCCTTTTTGTGTCAAGACGGGGGTCCTGGTCAAATAGCACTTTGAGGAGAAAAACTAAAAATAGTAAATCAACACCAAATTGCAATCTAACACTTGGAATATATGATTAAACTCAATACTGTCAGAACTAGAAAATAGAATGCAAATTAGAGAAGGGAAGATCTGAGTGTACCAGTCACCAGAAGTTAGTTTTTGAGGCTGATTTGGGACTCATTTGCCCAAGGGTGAATGGGTCTTAAGTTAGGAATTTCCTGTAACCTTCAAGAGCCTCTACTACAAATCTGATTCTTCCAATTTTTCCAAGTTTTAGGTTCGAAAAGATAGAAATAAATTCTATAGATGAGTTTCTATGAGAAGATGACAACTTTGACAACTTTTGACAACTTTGACAACTTCAAATTTTCTTTTCAAGAGGTCTTCAAGATTTCTTCCACTTAAATCTACAATCACGAATCAAGAGGGAAAAAAGTTTTGTTTTTGGTGAATGGGGGTTTTCCTTGGTCAAACCTCATTTTGGTAATCAAACCTTGAAATGAAGTGAAACATGAAAGAGGGAATGAAGAATAAGCAAAGTAATGTTACCACTCTATAAACCCTTGCATGAAATAGCTTCAATGGATGTGGATCTTGAACTTTGAATCTTGCTTGAAATAGTGACTTTGAATTCTTGATTGGATCATGAAACCTATATCACCATATTATCTCTAATAACATGCATGATGCACGAAGACTTTGATATGAAAATTGGATTTTGATTGCTACAATAAAAATCTGATAAATCTTCTCTTGAATTTCTTGAATTTCTCTTGAAATCCCATAAATTTCTAGGTTCTTGAATTGCTTTCTAGGATTTGAAATGATGAAATAACCTTTGTATTTATAGATATGTATCCTCATATGTATCCTCAATTTCCTGAAATTCAAATATCACAAGTTCACATTGAAATATAAATTTGATTATGTTAAAAACCACCAAAAATATAATTTAAATTTAGCTCCTAGGTCTAAGGGAGGACCATTCACCCATGGGTGAATAGGTCCTAGGTCCCTAAACCTAGGACACACATTGCTCAATGAGAAGTGTTACGATAAGGTAGTAATGAATGCCAGGTTTCCTGTTCAAAAAATGTAATAAAATAGGCTTGGTAAATTAATTAAGGGGTCAATTAACGCAAAATTGAGTTCAAACAACTATGAAAGTGTAAAGGGGTACACTTTACAACACTAAAATAAGGCACAATTAAGTCCAAATTAACTAAGAGGGCCCAAACAAGTGAGAAAATGTAAAGGGATACATTTTCCATCACTACACTAATTATGTGTGAACTAGGAGAGTCGTTACTCCAATGATTAAAAGAAATAACATGAATAAGAGGCAATTTCTAGTCTTAGGAATGTTACAAATGTTTATCAGGGTATTCAAAAGTTTGGGTTAAACGTAATTGGTCAATTAGATCAATATAAGTGTGTTATCACTTTTGTATGGAATATTGTTTATGTTATTTAAATCTTGAGGTCAAACCAAGACAAGATTTTTTACAAGTCAATAGAGTTCCCAGGTCAAGTAAGGGTGGGTGAACATACAATACTCCTTCATAGAAAGTGTATTTATTATATATATATATATATATATATGAATATGAAATCTCTAGCCAGAGTATGTATAAAAGCCATTTCTTACACTTAGTCATTTCACTATGATCTAGGGTTGCATACTAGACAATAGAGTCATGCGTAGTTGGATGGTATCCATTGTATGGTAGTACTAGATATTTAGGACACAACACCAGATACTTAGATGTGCATTATTTGTGGTTTACATACCAAACTCTTCGTTGAAGGTTAGGACCATCAAGTACTAGGTAAGAAGATGTGTGGGGGACTACTTAATTCCATAGTTGGAGGAAAAATGCTTCGGTGATGCTCTCCCTCTTGCAGTTAGTTGTTGAGTCTTGTGAAACACAAGAAGTGTGATCCATAGATTGACACCTTGACCTTGAACTCTTGTAAGTTGTAAATTTGTATAATAACGATCATCAATCAATTGTAAGATCTTTTGGTATAGATGAGCTTCATCTACTTGGTATTATGTAATATCATTTCATTCGCGCAATGATATGTGGAAAATATTTATGCAATGTGCAATTCTGTTATTGAAAAGTAAAAATTTTATTACTATGCTTTTGGAAACTTGAGTTATTCACTTTTAAGTTAAAACTTAGGTAAAAACTATTGGGTAAAATTTGGGTATGTTATATTAAATTCATTTTTTAGCTTTTAGTAATTAATTTTTAGGAAATTAGAAGAATTGCATAAAGTATGTCTTTTTCATCATTTGAAATCCTAATACAACCTAGAAATAACCTAAGATAGTTGAGATCATAATTGAGAATCCTAAAATCAATTAAGAGAAGAATCCATAGAATTATATGATCCATTATTTTAGTCAAGCATTATGTTAGCAATGCATCAATTTTTCATATGAGTTCATTCATTTTTTGTGTTCACTTGTTTTGTGAGTACTAACACTTGTAGTACTTCGAATCAAGTATCAAATTTTCCTTGAAGGTGATGAGTACAATGACCTTAGTGCATCAAGGACTTTAGATCTGAGTGGTAAGTTGTAACATTTGTTAATTTATCATTCTTTCTATCCATTAGCCTCTTCCCAACTGATGGTAAGCTCTATTTTACATCATCATAGCCATAGTGGAGGTAAAAATACCAAAATGTGGTTTGACTTAGGCAAGCGGACCTATACAACACAACCCTTTCCCCTCTTTCTTTTGTATATGTTACAAATTTGAAGCGAATTTGGAAGGGGATTAATGACCTAATATCTCATTCAAGAATTCAAGTCCTATTTGTTAAAGAATTAATGGAAGTGGAATTTATTAGTGACAAACAAAGTTTCGACACTGAACATAAAGAAGAACAACATGAACAAGGACCAACTAAAATCTAAATTCTAATTCTAATCATCTACATTCTAGGTCTAGAACACCTAGTGCCCCTATCCAATCAACTTGAGCTCAAATTTATATGCTAGGTTCTTTTGTGTTTGTATTTTACTCTTTTGAATTATGTTTCTAGCTCTGAGTCTTGTATTTTCTTAAAATCATGTAATAGTTTGCTACATTTTCCTAGTTAACCTAGGTACATCTTTCCATTGTCAAATTAAGTCAATTAATAATCAATTCATCCTAATCAACACAACAATACACCAAAGGACTAAAACCCTTATCCACCATTTTGGCTCTGCCATTAAGGTTAGTACCCAAGTGGGTTTTTGAGATCAATTTTAGTCCTTTCCCTTGTGAAGTTGGAATAAGTGGGATTTAAACCTTAGATCCCTTTTTCTAACATCACACAAAGATAACATTTCCATTAATATATTTACATAATTATTTTTTCATAGAGAGATGTATCACAATCATACATTATCATCATCTCCACATGTACACAATGAAATGATAGATGATAGTCCACATGTATAAAATAAATTTATTCTTAGAGAGACACGTTATAATAATGCATAGTCACCACTTCCACACGAGCATAATTAAGCAATATAATTGATTTTTGAGACATACCTTTTAACCTTATTGATATAGACCCATCATAATTTGAGTATATCAATGTATGTACATTCAATAAGTTATGTGCATCTATTTAAGGCACACAAAAAGATGAACCTAAATAAGCCTCCTAAATCACCGAATTTTTTTTTTTTAATCTTTGGAAATCCTTGCATCTCTCAAGGCTAACCACCTATTTGGGTGTCTCTCCATATAGCCCCAATGCCTAAAACCACCTCAGTAATCCATACCCTAATCGCACATTCAACCAAAATAATCATATCATATATTCAATCATCAAGTGGAATTTCTAGTAGTTTTTTGGTTAGTTAGACAATGTTTTGTTTTCCTCATAACCTGACATCTTACAATCCAATGACAAATAGCTAATTGATGAAAATAGCGATGAGAAAATATATCTCTTCTCACTTTATCAAACTTTTTACTTTGTAAAAGAAAAATCAAATCGAATAAAAAAATTAATATACTAAATACAAATTAATGTGAATTCCTTTTAATATTTTACATACTTGACATGGTTAACCTTAATAATTTTGTTTAAAGAATAAACACCAACTAAAAAGAATTAAATAAAGTCTTGTTTTATATATATTACTTGAATCAACTGTGCTCAACCTTAGATCTACAAGACTTAATCTCAACCATTCATTTATGTATTTGTTCAACTACTCATCATTAAACAAATATTTATCAGAGTAATTAGAATTACCTTTTTAAATATAGCATCAACAATCACAAACAAAGACTTTGACAAATCAAATTAACACAATAATTACAAAGAAAAATAAAATAGACTTCAAATTTAAATTTAAAAATTAAGAGTTACAAGAAAATCATTTCCATAAATGTAATCACTTTTTCATTTTGTAACCAAAAACCATAGACGCATAGTTCTTTACCTTGTAGTTCCTCCAGAATTATTATTATTGATGAGAAATGAACAATGAGAACGAATTATTATTCTCTTAGCCATACACCTTAGACATTTATATTTGTTTTCTTTGTTCTTCTTTCTAATAATAAAAACGTTTTGACTGAGTATTGGACGAGAAAAAGCTGGTCAATGAAGAAAAAGTCTGCAAAGAAAATTTGGCGACGTCACATTGTATTCATTGTAAGTTTGATGAACTATATTTTCTTAGTAGTTCTTTTGATTTCCACCCATATCTGTAATTTATTTAATGCTCTCTCGAAGGGACTGCGTATCAACGTAATAAATCTAAATGGAGAGGGATGAAATGGTAATAGTTGAGATCAATTCAAGCAACCTTCAGAGCTGTAGTAGTAGCAGCTGTATAATTCAAGTGGGATATGAGCTGACAATGAATGAAGAGGATATACCTGATGTGAGCTCTGCTCGGATCTTCCGAGTGCCAAGGCTACCACGAGACTCCAAAGATGGTTTGTACAGTCCACATCTTGTTTCCATCGGCCCTTTTCATTATGGGAAGAAGGAGCTCCAACGCATGGAGAAGTCCAAATCTGAGGCAGTTCGAAGAATGCAAAAGAGGATCCAGAGGAGTAATCCACACGCTTCTATCAAGTCAATTGTTGAAGAGCACATACTGCTCAAGGACATGAAGATTAGGGAGTTCTATGGTGAACATATTCCCTTCCATTCCATAGAATTAGCATGGATGGTTGCCAGGGATGCATGTTTTGTTTATGAATTTCTTGTTAACTATGTAAAAGTTGATAGGAAAGCTCGGCATTTACATGACACTCAAGTATCTCAATTTGAGTATGTTCAGTGTTTTTATGAAGAGGAAGTGACTGCATTTAAGTGGAAGTTCGATGCAGTCTTTGATGCCGATCTTCAAAATCCCATGAGAGAAAGGCTAATGAGTGACATACTTTTATTTGAAAACCAAATACCTCTCTGGGTTTTGAAGGATCTCCTCAACTTCCAGATGGTTTCTGCAGAGGCCGCAAAACAAAAGGTAGAAAACTTAATGAATATGCTGCTTTGGCGTGCGGACAGACATGAAGTTTTTATGTGGAAAGCTAAAGTTTCTTATAGCATGTATTGTAAGAAACATGTCCTCGAAGTAGTCTACCAGTGCATGGTCGGCACGGATGTTGGCTCCTCTGCGGATAGTGAAGTGCTACACGTGCCGCCATCGTCTCACAATCGCATGCAGATCTGCATTGGGAAATGCTTTGCTTCAATGAAAGCTATTTGTGGACGTTTGTGTAATCCTTGTTTGTGCTCTTCCTCCTCAAATAAGAACCCTGCCAACATGGTCGATATGGTGTATCTGAAGCTCCCAACAGCATTGGAACTCAAGCGCGGAGGAGTGAAGATCAAGCCAGTGCTCTTCAAAGATATAAAAAGGGCAGTCCAGCAAGATCCAACAAGATCGCTTGATTATTCTTCAGCCATTCGATGGATAAGATTTGATGAGAAATCATCAACGCTTTACTTACCACAAATAAGGGTAACGTCACAGTTATATTCAACGATGGGAAGCATTGCTGCAATGGAAATGGCCGTTCGAGCGTATGGTACGAAGCCAATGACTCAGTTTGTGTTGCTTATGGATGAGCTCATTGACAACGAGGAGGACGTTGCAGTGCTTAGAAACGCAGAGGTGATTAACAATTTCCTTGGAAGCAACTAACAAGTGGCGAATCTTTTCAATTTGGGTAAAGGGATTACTCATGTTCAGGGCTGCAAATCGATTGATGATGTCAGAATGGGGTTACATAAGTACACCAAAAGAAAGTACAGGAAACTCTGGAGTGAGTTCATAAGCACATATTTTTCCAAGCCATGTCTGCCGTGCTGCTAATTCTGATGACAGTGGCACAAGATTTCTGTCTGTTTTTCACTTGCAACCCCTATTCCTCTTGAAATCCATCTTTCTTCCTCTTTTCCGTTTCTGTTCGAGAATACTTTCTTCGACCAGCAACGATTTTGAATGATTCCAGTCTCATCATTGTTTACTTTGTGACGTAGGTATAGTTGTCTGGCCGTTGAAAAGAGAGGTATTAAGTAGAATGTCGTGGTCTTCATCAAGATTTTAGTAAGGGTCACTAGATAAAAAGACTTCAGTCTTTTTTAATTCATGTAGAAGGTAGGAAAATATGAATGCATATATGGAATGCAACATTTAACTAAATGTTATTTGAAAAATATTATTTATCTATTTTTTTATTGATGTACGTTAGTGAAGAGTTATTGCATAAATAAAATTATTGTTATTTTTTTAAGACTTTTATTTGAAATGATAGAAAAATTTATCATATTATTGACTTTGAAATGGTGTGTGCTAAACTTTCAATTTTAGAATAATATTATTTGTCAAAATTAGAATTAAACTCAACCAATAATAAGCATACCCAAAATAAAACAAAATGGAATATTGTTTTTAAATATCAATGTGAACATTTATTACTATATTTGGAAAGTTTGACTTTATATATTATGGAAAAGACATATTGTACAAAATATTATTAATAACAATAGAAAACAAATATAAAGATTTACATTTTTTTTCTTTTTATTGATATCACCATCAAAATTATTAATGTTATGTAGCATATGTAAAATCTTTAAAGAAATGTATTTCTACATATCCCACAATTAGTGAAGTTCAAGAGAACAAATCTATTTGGAAAATTCTATCAAATAAATAATGTGGCTTGTCTAACATTTACAAATTTGTAAACTTTACTATCTGAAAGGTATAATTTTTTGTTTGGTTCTAGGGTTTACCTAGACCTACAATAACAAAACTCAACACTCTCATTCAAGTACAAACCCTACATATCTCATCCTCAAGCATGCAAAGGAGAAAGATATTTGGCAATAGGGTTGTCCTAGGGGCTAATTGTAACCTAATGAGGGGTTCACCACCAAGCTAGGGCTTGGAAAGACAAATCCAATGCAAGTTGTAATGCTTAACCCTAATTTGATGCAATCTTTAACTAAATGACCTAAAAATGTATGAAAATCATAACAGAAAGTTACAAGAAGAAATGTGTGCACCTGGAAACCTAAAAGTGACTGGATGAGGCTCTGAAATGCTGGAAATTCTAACTTTAATGCTAACTGGGACTCATGTGCCAGACTGGGTGAATCAATCCTAGATCTGGGTTTCTGTGTAGAAATAGGAATCTGGCAAATGGGTATCTAAAACTACAAAAACCTAAAAATTGACATAAGTTGGGACTCATACATCATAATTGGTGTATCAGTCTAGTTAGGGTTTTCTAAATCTTCAAGGTTTCAATTTGGTCTTCAAGGTCTGCTATGTGCTTCCCAGTTGATTTATGAATCTGAAACCCTAATTTGCAACCTATAGAAGCCTTCCAAGTATCTCTAATGCAAGGTGACAACTTTGAACACTTTGAACACTTTGACAACTTTCTCCAAACTTTCTCTTCAATGTTTCTTCAACCTAAACCTACAAATCACACACTAAAGAGAGGGAAAAATGTTGTTTTGTTATTAGAAAGGGGTTTGCCTTGGTCAAACCCCATTTTGGTAATTAAACCTTGAAATGAAATGAAATATGAAATGGAGAATGATGAATGATGAATGAAAAAAAAAAATGTTACAACTCACCAAACCCTAGCAATGAAGTACTGTAAACTTGTATGAGATGGCTCCAATCGATGTAGATTTTGACTCTTGCTTGAATAAGATAGATCTTGAATTGAATGCTTGCCTGAATCATCAAACCCTACATTACAATTGTTAGCTCAAAAACAAACATGATGCATGAATACTTTGGCATGATGCTTGACACTTGAATAATGCTCTAAAGTGCTTGATAATCTACTCTTCAAGACTCTTGATTACTCTTATAAACACTTGAATTCTCCTTTAAACTCCAATTTGCTATTATGAATTCTCTCACAAAATTCTTGGATGATCTCCTGAATGCTAGGTGAAAATGAGTGAAAGAACCTTGTATTTATACTTCATTATGCAAGAATTCTCAAAATTACAACACTACAAGCCGACATCAAATCTAGGAGAATAAAATCCTACCAAGAATTTGAATTAATTTTGATTTTGGGCCACATGAGACTCATACACCCAAGGTGGTGTATGAGTACTATTAGGCATAAATGATGGGACCATTTTCAAAAATGCCTAGAAAGGTGTGAAATCAGGATCAAGACCCAAAATCCTAGGTGGGATTCATATGCCCAAGGTGGCGTATGAGTCCCATATCACCAAATCTAGGCCACACAGCCTAAAAACACATAAATTATGATTGGATATTGATGTATGTCAGGATTATCCTCAAAAATATGCATTAAATGAGGCTTGTGGATGCAAAATAAGGCCAATTAAAGCATAAAGAAGCCCAATTATTTATGAAAACCCTAGAAAAGTGTGAAAGTGTGTTACAACACTATACAACACTCTAAATAAGGTATGATTAAAGTAAATTTTAGTTAACAAGAGGTTTATTATGCTTAATTAATTAATAAAACTTTAGAAAAGTGTGAAAATATATTACAACACTTTACAACGCCTTAGCAAGGTACAATTAAAGTTCATTAGTTCACAAGGGCCCAAGACTTAATGTGAATATATCAAACACATTACAACACTAAATCAAGGAAATATTTAGGCTTAATCTAATAAGGAGGACCCAAACAAATGGGAAGATGTCCCAAATGATATTTTTCAAGACAACATTTAGCCCCCACTTTAGTGAGAGGATGAACTTGCTTCAAACTCACACTAAAGTAGACCAAAATGCATCAAGATGGGTCCAAATATACCGATGCTAGCAAGATAGTATGGCAATGATCAAGAGGGGTGATCAAGATCCCATAACAAACCAACTAAAGTGTAGATTTTTGGCACCAATGCACTTCTCTAGCTCTTCTAGGGTTTTTCACCTAAAAGCAGAGAGGTAGGGCCAAAAATGCTAAGGGGTTCATTCAAATTATGTTATGTATGATGTTATCAAAGCTAAATGAACTAAACTAATTACATTATGAATGCAAAACTAAGATTTAGGTTGTGTTGGAAATCACACTATGATATGCAAACAATGAACTAAAAGATGAATAAATGCAAAACAGAAAGATAAAAGTTGAATCAAAGTGCACTTGGGAAAGATTTGAGGAATCTAGAATGGTCTAAATGTTGTTTGAAATTACTAAAAATGAACAGTGGAACTTATTCACCCAAGGTGGCAAATTAGTCCTGCTACTAGTGAAAAACTATCGGAAGTTAGTTTCTAAGTGTCAAGATCCAGAATTTGACAAAACCTATATTTTTAGCCTTCAAGTGGGACTCATTCGCCACTAGTGGTGAATCAATCCTCTCCCAAAATTATGAGAAATCAGGAAACAACTCTACAACACCAGATCTGAAAATGTCTGCTTGTCAGGTTATCGAAGTCAATTCTAGAGGAAATGGATAGAAAACCTTCTCCAAGCTTGAAATATGATTGATTTGACTTGAAGCACCTAGTTGACTTGTTGAACAATCTTCAATCACCTAAATGCTTGTTAAATCTGCATACCTAGGTCTACAAACACAAATGCAAGAGGGGAAAAATGGTTGAGGGTTAGCAAATAGGGGTTTGCCTTGGTCAAACCCCACTTTGGTAATAAAACCCTTACTAAAATAATGAAATGCAAGAGAATGATAAAAAAATAACATGCAAATGCTATCAACTTACCAAACCCTTGTTGATGAAAATATGAAGTTGTATCAATGGATGCTCCACAATGCTTGAATAGTACTTTATTTGATGTTGTAAGATGCTTGAATGCTTGAGTGAATAGGTGAATGAGTGAACTTGATGAATGGGGGTTAGAATGGATGTAAAAACACGTATTTATACATTCTTGTGCCTTAGTAACTCGTTAATACCTCATCACATGCTGACATCAAGTGATTTTGAATAAAAACCCGAAAGGAAATTTAAAATATTTTGAATTTGGATCGAAGGGGGACTCATTCACCACCCATGGCAAATGGGTCCCACCTAGGACCTAAAAATGGGTGTTAGGAATTATCTTGTATTTAATGTTGTTTGTCAGCTTTACAATCAAAAATACACTTAATTAAAACTTATAAGGGAATAAAAGGGTCAAGGGTGTGTGCAAGAAGTTGAGTCCACTTTTTGGCCAAAAAGTGGAAGTGTTTTCCCTGATTTTCAGAATTTGACACATTTGACCTTAAAATTTGAAGCACTTAGAGATGGAATCTTCGAAAAAGTAACTAATCATAAAATGTAGTACTTGGAGTCTAGTTTCCAAATATGTAATTTATTTCAATACCCAGATTGTAAAAATTGAGTTTTAATAGGCATTTCTAAAAACCACTATTTAAAAGTCATTTTTTTTATACCATACCATGCACGTGTACAACATCCATATTTTGACCTAAATTATCATATTTTTCTAAATCCTTTTGGGAAAAAATTTGTGACTCATTGAAGCTTGTTTTCAATATTTTCTTATAATTTTTTATTGATTTTTTTTTTTATTAAATATTTATTAGGCATATTTGTCATTTTGAGAAATTGTCATGTATGACACGCATAAGATGACCCAAACTTATCATTTTTTATTTTTTTTTAAACTAAAAAGAATTGTTTGAAGTTTGTTCTCGTGCAATCCGTTCGTCAAAATGTTATGTTGATCAAAAGTTATTAAAATACTAAAAAAACCTGATAATTCAAGTTTATGGACTAGTTTCATTAGAAATTAATTGAAAAATAGAAAAAATAATCAAATTATTAAAAAAATTACATATTTGGAATTTGCACTGTCTCATCTATAATGGGTTTTAATTTCGTAAAAAAAATCTACAAAATAGGTCTTCAAACATATGTCCAATTTATGTCTCTTCTGCCTCTACCTGGATTTCTCATGCTCTTAACCCTCCCCCTCTGTGGTCGCAAGCCTGGATCAAGCATCTCTTACCTAAGGTTAACATTTTTTTCTAGTCTTTGCTGCAAAATAAAGTTCTTACTGTGGATAATCTCAGGAAAAGAGGATTTCTGATCCCCAATAGATACTACCTCTGTAAAAGTAATGTTGAATCGGTTAATCACCTCTTTATCCATTGTCCTTTCTCTTCCTTGGTTTGGGACAAGCTTCTGAAATGCTGGCATTTTTCTTGGGCCCCTCCGGAGTCGGTTGAGGATTTTTTTGCTCAATGGAAACCCCCCTCTTTCAACCCCTTTATCAAAAAACTATGGGCCTTCTCGTTCCCCCATGTGACTTGGGGAATTTGGAAAGAGAGAAACAACCGGATCTTCAGGGATAAGGAGTCTTCAGAGGAAAGTGTGTTCGAAAGAATTCTTAGGATGATCAAAGAAAACTTCTCTATTGTCCCCTTCAGGGATGACAAGGATGAGACTGTGGTTTGTTCTCCTTTTGACAGCCTGATTGCCAAGGAATGGAGAATTAAATGGGATATTTCCAAGGCCCCTAATTCTACCAAAAAACCCAAGGATGGTGTTTGTTGGAGTTTTCCTATGGAAGGATGGGCCAAAGCTAACTTCGATGGTGCGGCCAAAGGAAATCCAGGAAAGGTTGGGTGTGGTGGGGTCTTGAGGGATTCGGCTGGTAACTTTATGGGAGCTGTTGCCATTCCTCTGGGGGTCCAAACCAATCACATGGCGGAAGCGATGGGGGCTTATTACATAATCAACATGGCTGCGGGAATTAATTGCAAAAATCTATGGCTCGAAGGTGACTCGAAAAATATAATTGATAGCCTTTGTGGTAGGTCCCAGCCAGCTTGGTCGATTAAAAATTGGATTGATGACGCCAAGGCCTTACTTAGTAAATTCGACAGAATAAGAATAACTCATGCTTGCCATGAGGCGAATGCGGTTGCGGATTTTTTTGCCAATGAGGGAGTTAAGAGTGATAAAATCCTCATGTGGCATGAAAAGATTGACCTCCACTTCGATGTCCAAGCCTTATTGGTGCTCGATGCGGTGAACAGAAAAAAGGCGGCGTCTTGTAATAATGAGGAAAGTATGAGTCATGAATAGAAAGATTAGAAGATATAATGGGGCCGAGAGGATCTGACTAATAAATTATTTACTTTGGCACGCTTTGTGGGTCATGTGAAGCAAAGGAACTTTATGGAATAGGTTTTCTGTCTGTAACTGTATTCGAACTAATATCTCAAAAATGGGCGGGGAACGGAAGAGGGTTGAACCTACCAGCTTTGAATCACACACCAAGAACGCCAAAGCTTGGAGTAAAATAAGAAGGGGTGGTTTACTTCCATTCATTGAGAAACTCCATGGCCCTAAGGAGGAGATTACAGATTTCTTTGAGAAGAATTGGAATAATGGGGAGGTTCTCCTCTTTGGCAGGAAAGTTTAGATTAATGAAGCTTTGATTGTGGAGGTGATTGGCATTCCGACGGAAGAGCATAAATTCTTTAGAGACAGGAAATTCTCCGATGAAGCTATGTTGAGGTTCCCCAAATCTGAAACGGAGAAGCAAAATATTTTCAAGATGACAAATAGTTACTATGAAGTGGACACTATAAAAGCATTATGGAGAAAAGTGTTAAAGGTCATCATGGAGTACATCACTCTCAACGGCCGCTTCACTAGGGTTTATGGATACCACTTTGTGCTGCTTAATCACTTTCGGCATAAGGTGCGTGTCTCTATCCCCTTCTTCTTTCTCTGTTCCCTGAGAAATAGATTTTTTGATCACAGTAGAAGCCCTAAAAGGTACCCGATTCTTCACACGGGTCTTTTAAGGCTCATTTATGAGCACTTTCAGAATATGTCTGCCCTTCCAAACCCTATAGCCCCTTTGGAGCTTGATGAAGACAATACTGAGCCTAGCATTTCTGATACCAAAGCTTCCCCCGACTGTGTCAAGAGCTCTTCACCTCCTCTCCCCCCCCCTTCTGCCTCTGGCCGCTCCCCTCAACCTTATGGCGCCTGCTCTGTTTCTGCCTCTGGCTGCACTAACCCTAATGCCAATTTGGTGGGCTTTCGCTCTCCAGTTAATAAGCTTGTTTCCTACCTTGACGACTCCCCTGTTGTTTCTGCTAAGACGGCTGGGGCTAATCTTGAGGATCCCCACGTTCCCTAGATTATTCAACAGGAGAACTTTACCCCCCCGAGAGGTGTGGAGTCGGTGATTTTTGGGGTCAATTCTAAATGTGAGCCCCCTTTTGACTTCATGGGTAATGCCAAGAGCTGCTCTCGGGACCAATTGAATTCTGCCAAATGGGTTTTTCACGAAATAAGTGAGCTGAAAACAAAAAATTTGTCTCTTCATAGCAAGCTGGGGGAAATTGAAGCCAAACTTGCAGGGTTTATTCAGCTCGAAGCGGAGAAGAATTACAACATGAAGGATAGCACATTTGAAAATGATATTGAAAAAATCAAAGGTACTATGAAAAAAATTGCTGAGCAAAACTGTAGAATTGCCAGACATAACTCTGTTATCATTAGGGCAATGTCTGAAAGACTGGAGAAAACCCAGAGTAGAGCTCTGATTGTTGATCTTGATCAGGAGAAAGACGAGGACGAGGAAGCTAGAATCTCTAAACGTACCAGATCAAGCATGAAAAGGAAAGCCCTGACCACCCCAAACATGACTCAGATTTTTATGGAGGGGGTTCAGGAAATGGCAGACTTGGAAGAGGTTAAGGACGAGCTCCTGAATTCTATGAATTGGTTGTGGCCAGGCCCAGCTTTTTCTATTTGCTGGCCTTCTTCTGGTTTCTTTAAGGCTTTTTGTTGCTGCCTGCTTATGTTGGTTTTTATCTTTCTGGCACTTTATCTATTTTTCGGACCTCTGTTCTGGTCTCTTCCTGTAATGTTACTTCGTGGTTTTGGGTCCCTATAAAACCCGTTTATCCCCCTTTTATCAAAAACATATGTCCAAAGTCATTATTTTCCTATGACATTAACAGGACCTTCAAGTTGCAAGTCAAACCAGGTCCAAAGCTTAGGTTAGGGTCCCGAAGCCATTTCCCAAACCAAAAAACAAGCCAAAAAACCTGCTCAAAATTTCATAATTTAAAAAATGGGATCCCATCTTAAAACGGGATCCCGTTTCATAATATGGTTCTATGAAATGGGATCCCATTTTGAAATTATTCCAAAAACAAAAATTCTCAAAAACGGGATCCCATTTCGAAAAACAGGATCCCGTTTTTTAAATTTAGGCTCAAGATCCCGAAGCTAAACGGGATCCTATTTTTTAAAAACGGGATCCCTCTTTTTAAAAACGAGATCCCGCTTATTAAAAAGCGGGATCCCATTTTTTGTAAGCCGAATTCATTTTTTTGCCTAAGGCAAAAACTTCCACGTTTCATGGACTCAACTTTGTGCACTTACCCTCAAATAAAGTACAAGAAAGGTGTAAATAGTGAATTTGTGCCTAGAAAAGTGTGAAATCTTGTTACAAGACTTTACAACACTTCAAAATAGGACTTGATTAGTAATGAAGAGGTGAATTTTAGGTGAATTGCAATGAATAGAGTCTAGAAGAGTGTAGAAATGTTTTACAACACTTCGCAACATCTTCACAAGATGTCATTATTTGAATTTTAGTACCTAAATATGCATGTTCAAGCCATATTACAATATAAAATCAAAGAAAAATGGACCAAACGTCATGAAACAAGACCTAAAAGGCCACGAAAAATGACAAGGGGCCATTTTTCTATGGCACATTTAGCCCCCACTTTAGTGAGAGAATGAACTTTCTTCAAACTCACACTAAAGTAGCCATGATCATCAAGAGGAGGGTTCAAATGCACTTGCATTAGCAAGATGGAATGACAATGATCAAGAGGGATGATCAATCCCCCAGGATGAAGATCCCATGGAAAACTAACCATAAGAACAAAGGAACACACATGTTGAAAGGGAAATTGAATTGAGCTTCGATCATTTGTCCAACTAGTTGTGGATTTGATCTAGATAATTGAGAATGTATACTCACTTTGGGGTGACATAACTCATGATGGTCCACCGGATGAGAAGGCCCAAGTATACTCACTCTGGGGCCACTAAACTTCTGATTGTTCGTGGGGTGAGAAAGCCCAAAAAGGGGAGATACATACACTAGTTGGTATGGACTCACAAACACAAAGGTGGCTATGGGGAAAAGTCATGCTGCTAGATGGGCTTCCTTCTCAACCATATCAAAGCTATACCTCCTGATAACTTTAACAAGGCCCCACAAGGAAAATGTCAATTCATGCTTCATGAGACAAGCAAAGCTCTATATGCTTAGAACTCATGAACAAAAAGGAAAGGTACCACATGCATGCAAGTTGCATTATGCAAGGTGGAAAAAATGTAAAATGTAGAAGATTTTTAAAGGAGTCTTGTTAAGTTCATACAAGGTCAGTCACTTATGGAACATTGTGTCTAATGTCTCCAAGAGAGGACCAATCAAAGAATATTATATTCACAACTTAGGGGATGCAGTGTGTTGCATCAAGCCACCAAGAGGAATGTAATATGCTAAGATAGATCACACTTATGAAGGAAATCACACCCAATGTCATCCACAAAGTGACAAACGCGTCATGTGAATGACAAGGCTACACTAGGAACCAAGAATGCAAATGAATGAATGGTAATGTATGCCCCCCACTTTAAAGGGATTGCTACACATTGTCCTATGAGCAATTACTTTAAAGTAGTAAAGGAAAGAAAGTGTAAAAGGAAAACAAGACATGAGAGCGAACTTGGAAAGCCCTATGCCAAGTCATATGTTTCAAAGTTAGGTTGCATCATGTCAAGGAAAATGAAAACAAAGAAATATGTTTCAAAGTTAGGTTGCGTCATGTCAAGGAAAATGAAAAAGAAAGGAAAAGAAAGTTTTTTTTGGGTCAACATGGAAGAGACATTGTGGTCTCAATGCCTTGCATCATCCCCAAAAGGTAAAACACAAGAAAAAGACAAAGTAAAAAGGAAAATGGATTGTTTGGGTCAACATGGAAGAGACATAGGGTGTCTCAACGCTTTGTGTCATCGCCAAAAGGAAAACACAAGCGAAAAGAAAATGAAAAGTTCAACGGTAAAGAAAAAGCTTTTGGGTCAACATGAAGGAGACATTCTGGTCTTGATGCCTTTCGTCATCCCTAAAAGGAAAACACAAAAAAAAGGAAAAAAGGAAAAGGACCTCTTGGGTCAACATGGAAGAGACATAGGGCATCTCTACGCTTTGTGTCATCCCCAAAACGAAAACACAAAACAAAAATGAAAAACAAAAGGCATGAGATATATAAGAAGAGAGGTACAAATAGAAGTGTATGACAAGAGAGAACATCAAACGCATGTTACGGGAGAACACGATACACACATACAAGCAAATAGAAAGTAAAAGTGAAAGGAAAATAAATGCTAGAAGACTAGTAATGCGAATGCAATTCAACCATCTAACAAGTCATCTGCCTCCCAATCATGTTCAGTATAATGCGAGGGCAGTTGACTATCCAAAGGAAGAATTGTAAGCGTCAAACTAGGAGTCGTACTAGGTTCTTCACTTGGTGGAGAGGATTTATCATTTAAGCTCATGGTAGATGAAAATAAAGAGTTTAAATCATTATGCACTTCTTCATCTATTTTGGATATCTCTGCATCATCATCATCATCAATATTGATGACAACAGGAACACAAAGGGTGATTTCCAAGGAAGGATGTATCAAAAGTTGTGGCTGTTGGATTGGTTCATTTTATTGGGAATGTTGGATTAGACTATCTTACAATGGCAGGTCAGGAGAAGGAGGATGGTCATCTATTATTTCTATCAACGACGTAGGTTGATTTTCTTTATGTTCTTCTATGCAATATTGAAGGGCAAGGAGATGACAATGACGCCTATGTTCTCTAGCACCACGATTTTGTTTAATTCTGATTTGAAGTTGTTGAGGTGTAAGAGCGGATTGATTCATCATAGATTCTTTTTCTTTCGAAGGGGGAAGAACATAAGAAACCGAACGGGAAGGTTCAATCACTTTCTCTTTAACTTTATACACTTGTTTAATTCGAGGAGGCACTACAAGATTGGTTTCATGTTCCCTTGGTCATTTAAACAATCGCAATGAAATGTCTAAGGGTGGTTGTTCATGAGTTTGTATGGTTTGTTTGATGTCAGACTCAAGTTGAAGCATGGTTTTGTCTATGATAGGAGGAGCAGAAGTGGATAGGGACATGTTACGAAGAGACAATTCGGCTATGCATTTGGCATTGAACTTTAAATAGGTTATGAAAAAGAATTCCTTTTGAGGGGTGATGGGTTCCATAGATTCAATCCAAAAGGCTTCTAAGGAAAAATTACCTTTACAGGATAATGGATTAAAGCCACTATGGTGTATGGTAAATATTTCATTGGGCCATGTGGAAACTTCAAACACTTGTGAACCACTAATGGGACCACTTTCATTGAGCAAAGCCAAGGGTGGCCTAGCCACAAACGAAATTGATTTGATTGTGGAATAATTGAAAATGTTACATCCAAAGTTTTGGGTCCTATCTATAAGGGGAGTACGATCGATCTGATCGTAGGGTATGCAAAACCAATATGTTTCTTAATCCATGCAGTTGGGTTGTTATAATCATCTTGATAGAGATCATGTAATACTAAAAACTCTTTTGTGATCACATTCTCACAACAGGCGGGATCTATTAATATCCCATTGGCCTAGGCTTATTATCATAGATTCTACCGGCTATGTAAAGAGGACCATCAGTAAGTTTTTGAAGTATATCTTTAGCAAAAAAAGTGATTTCAAGAGATTTATTATTTTGACCCTTATGAGGGATAACGTTTATCACACCCGCAAGTTTATCCATAGGATTAACTTGTGTAATAGTTGGATTTATATATGTTGTTCACTATTTATATTAACATTCATTACATCAATGTTTGAAGGTTCACTAGCCTTGACAAATGAGATATTGTGTTTAGGCATAGGATTGGTGAAGATTTGTAAATTTTGGTTAGGGGGTGCAATGGACTTATTTCCTTGATCATTAACACCCACAATGGACAAATGGCCTGAATCAATGAGGTTTTCAACTAAATGTTTTAGACACTTGCAGTGTTCAGTGTCATGTCCATTTTGGTGATGAAAATGACAATAAGCATTAGGTTTGAAGGTGGGTGGTAATGGATGGGTGGGATCAAGTGGTTTAATGGGTGGAAAAGTGATCATGTGTTGCTGGAGTAATTGGTTCATTGTATTATGAAGGGTATCAGGTAAGGGAGTAAATTGTCTCTTTGAGTCTCCATAAGTATAAGGAACCACCACTTTAATAACTGCCACTTGGTTTGGAATTGGTTGGGTTGGTTGTGGTTGTGGTTGAGGAGGCAGATTGATTGAACTGTAAAAATCCTCTATTTGGTTTGATTGTTGTGTTCAGGCTGTTTAGCTCGGTTAGAAGTGGATTTTGAATCACGACTTGAAACCGAGTTATGGTATTCACATAGGGTTGTGCATAAGTGCATGAACAAAGGGAATTTTATCAGAGTTAACTTATCCTATAGGTTTGTGTGTAATTTTTTGATAAACATCTTCTACATATGTGAATCAAGAATTTTGACGTCTACTTGAGCATACAATGACTAATATCATGAAATGAAATCAATGACTTTCTCATTTTCATTTTGTCTACAATGCATTAGGTCAGCCATTGTCTTTTTAGGGGTCATATGAACTTGGAAGTGACTTACGAAGGCATCTACAAGCTCATTAAATGATTGTATGGAATGATTGTGAAAGTTGGAAAACCACTCTAATGCAGTATCTTTCAAGGTCCTTAGAAAAAGTTTGGCTAAGAGTATATCATCAAGGACAAAATCACTGTATAAAGTTGTATAAGCATTAACATGGTTGATAGGGTCTCCTTTACCTCTATATTTCTCAAACCAAGGCATTTCTATCCCTTGTGGCATTTGTGTGCATAAGATTTCTAAAGATAAGGGGCTACTATGAACATGGTATGTGGGTGGAACGGTTTGACCTTGGCTAATGGTGGAAAGTTGTTGTGTAAGAATAGGGTTGAGGTGGAAGGGAAAATGGTGATGGAGTGTATGTGATGTTAGGGGAAGTGAACGGAACACTAAGAGGGTGAAGGTAGTGGAAGGGACTTGTGATGCCACAAGAGAACTAGGAATGCTAGTTGGAATGGGGAAAGAGGGAGCAACATAACTAACCTGATGCATAGTTGTGGTGACTTACAGAGTGGTATAAGTTGGTATGGATGCTATGGTTGAAGGGGGAGGAACTTGAGGTCCTCCTTGGCTTACAGCAATTTTTGTGGATTGGGTATTAGAAGAGGCATGTTTATTGTAAATCTCATCAATTTTCTTCATGACTTGCAAGCCATCATCACTTTCAATCAAACAATGAAAGTTTTCTATCGCAGGTATGGAAGTGGTGGAAATGTTTTCAAGTGACAAGTCTTGTTGTAAATGTACAAAATCCTCATGGATATTAATGATCTTTTTCTTGCAGGAGGGAGCTGTTTTGTGTGTCAATGTTCATTGGATGGAAAGGTGAAGTAATAGAAGTGGTATTGTCAATTCCTAATGCACCATTATCCATACTAGGACTAGGAGCTCTTGAGATCCCAAGGTCCACAATGAAAGTGTTATTGCAGGAGGCCATGATTCTAGAACTTTGTCTCACTAAAGTCTTATCAATGGGGCACCAAACACTCATACAAGTACCACAAAAGATGGGGTGAATGTAAATGCAATGCAATCTAGGAGTTTTAAATGCAAATAACAAAAAATCTACTAACTGTAACAAGGAAATAACTATATAAAATAGAAATGCCAGAAAATGCTAGAAAATGTCTGAAAATGTTGTGTAAAAAGTGGAGAGGGATTGATTCACCCAAGGTGGCAAATGAGTCCTCGTATGATTTTTTTTTTGTTTTTCAGAAATTTTAAAATGATTCTAATGCTTTTTAGAATGCAATTAAGGATGCAGAATGCATATTTTCAATTTTTTCAATGATATGCAATGCAAGAATGAAATCTAAACAAAGCTTTCACTAATGCAATATGAGAAGTCCTAGAATGCAAGAACAAAAAAATATGCTAATTGAATATTGATGCAAATTTAATCTAAGATGTAATATGTGAATGAAATCAGAAATGAAAAGTGTTCAAAATGCAGGTTCACCAAAATGAACCATAGATTTTTTGCACCAATGCATTTCTCTAGCTCTTCTAGGTTTTTTCACCTAAAAGGAGAGAAGTAGGGCCAAAAATGCTAAAGGGTTCATTCAAATTATGTTATGTATGATGTTATCTAAGCTAAATGAAGTAAACAAAATGCAAGTAAGTGATCTATATGACCGATTATGAATGAAAAACTAAGATTTAGGCTGTGTTGGAAATGTTAGAAACCAATATCAGACATGCAAACCAAAAAGACGTCCACAGAAGAGAAAAACAGAAAAATCAAGAGCTTTGCATGAAGGTGTGCAAATAATATTATTCAGGAATTCATAATTACATGAGATGATTTTCTTTATAAAAGCAAAGTATGCATAACCCTAATCTTATCTTGAGCAACAAGATAGCTCAACAAGATAAGGATGACAATAATTAACCTAGGAATTAAAATATTACCTAAGTAAACTTATGCAAGTGTAATAATTAATTAATTCCACTAACACCCCCCCCATAAGTACAACTTAGGGAGACTAAAAAAGAATGCATCTAAAACTAAGATGAATGCAAGAAATCATGAATAGGTCCTGGAAACAAGGCCTGATCAGGTACCCATGTACAAATGAAATAATGAGGTAAAGAAGGAAAACTCAATGGGACAAACCCCCCTACAATGAGATGATTACATTGCAAAGAAGCACTGGAAGAACACTGTGGAGTAACACTGGAACCGCAATCTGACAAGCAAGGAAAGATACTTATGTTTACAAGAAACCAAATGAGGGTCACTAAAGGACTCAGGAAGAATCATAATAATGCAATAGCAGACCCGATGCCATGGAACACTGGAAAACTCACAAACTAGAACAACCCTAGAATCTATGAAGCAGCAGTAGATGAAATGATGACAGAATCTGGAAACTGTGTATCTTGATGCCGATGCCAAACTCTAACTAAAACTCTTCCATGGGAACAAGTACCATAAAGACTCTGGAACATTAACCATAAAAAACATGGCCCTCAAACTTAGATGGATTTAAACCAATGCGGATCAATAACCATAGGCTCCCAATCTGAAGTGTGAACTGATGTGAATCTAATATGTCAAGCTAGAGCAAGAGGAGGCCAAAAGAAACTAAGAACCTAGATACAACCCATGCGAATTTTCATCAATAACAAGATGGATATATCAAAGTGCATGCACACTCTAATCAGATTACTATGCAAGAAACCCCCCTGATGAAACTTTATATCAGTTCATTTATTACAATAACCCAATGATTGTAAAAGGAAAGAATTCAAAAATATGTATAAATAGAAAATTGAAAGTGATGTCATATCTATGTAGAGGATAGAATCATCTTTCTGATGCCGCGAGAATGACGAAAAAAGGATCACCGAGTCAAAAGATATGCCCTCCAAAGTGAAATATGAACATATAACTTCAATAGGAAAAAAATCCCACCAAATAGAAAAATCTTTGAAAAAAAATTGATCCATTAGAAAATTGGGCTTGCCAACTTTTCGGCGATATCTCATTTCAAAAATTTCACCTCTGGGCTCAAAAGTTATAGAAAAATGAAGAAAAGGGTTGAAAGAGGACAAATCAAGATATTCAAAGGCTAAATAGGGGTAGAAAATAGGCTCCTTTGACGCTAGCCCCAGGTTCCCCCTGTGACCTCGGGCAGTGAAAAAACAAAAAAGAATCTTGTTGCTGGCAGGCGGCGAGTGGGCTGGTCGGAGGTGGCAAAAGACAATGACGCCACCCCTATGGTGAAGCCCCCTGGGGCTTTGATATGACCAAGGGCTGAAGGCAGAGGAAACGCGGGTGCTCGGTGGAGTTGAAATACCAGTAAGAAAAAGAAGACAAACGGGAGGAAAAAATAGTGGTGGCCAGGAAAAAAACTCCAACGGGCTGTGATCAACAAGGGAGTGATGCAGATTGACAAGGCTATCGGATGTGATAGCCAGGGGTATGATAGTACCCAAAAAAAAATGGCAGAATTTGAAAAATTAACCCCCCATTAAAATGCCCATATAAAATATAATATGCCTCAATGTAAATAGCCTAAACTTATAAAAAGCCCGATGAAATTTTTTGATAAAAACTGATGGAAATAATATATGCAGAAAAATTGATATTTTTATTCTACAAATTCATACCCTGTACCTAGTAGGCCGTATAGCCTGTTGGGTAAAAAAAATTGCCTCACAAATAGCCCACGCTGAATATATGCGAGTTATATGTCGATTTTCATCTCTCGAACACTCTAGATTTGATGTCAAGATCAAATTTGCCTCAAAATGCACCAGAAGCTTCGCAACTCCCAGAACTGGCAAATCTTCAAACCCTCATAACTTTGGCATAAAATATCGGATTTAGGAAAAACAAAAGTTGATCCTGACTTTTTCAATAGCCCTAGACTTGAAAATGAGCTCATATTTCCTCCAACATGCACTGAAAGTGACCATGCAAGAGCACCCAAATAGAGAGACAATCTCAAGGTATGAAACCCTTAAGAAATCCTGAACTACTCTGCACTAAATTTCTCCAAAATTTTGAGAAGAGGTTGCATATCAAGGCTAAGATACCATGTTAGAAACCAAGATTAGACATGCAAACCAAAAATCCTTCCACAGAAGAGAAAAACAGAAAAATCAAGAGCTTTGCATGAAGATGTGCAAATAATATTATTCAAGAATTCATAATTACATGAGATGATTTGCTTTATAAAAGAAAAGTATGCATAACCCTAATATTATCTTGAGCAACAAGATAGCTCAGCAAGATAAGGATGACAATAATTAACCTAGGAATTAAAATATTAACCAAGTAAACTTATATAAGTGTAATAATTAATTAATTACACTAACAGGAAATCAAACTATGATATGCAAACAATGAACTAAAAGATGAATAAATGCAAAACAAAAAGAGAAAATTTGAATCAGAGTGCACCTGAGAAATATTTGAGGAATCTGGAATGGTCTAAATGTTGTCTGAAATTACTAAAAATCAACAGTGGGACTCGTTCGCCCAGGGTGGCAAATTAGTCCTGCTACTAGTGAAAAATTGTCAAAAGCAAGTTTCTAACTGTCGAGATCCGAAATCTGACAAAACCTATATTTTTACTCTTCAAGTGGGACTCATTTTCCACTAGTGGTGAATTATTCCTCTCCCAAAATTATGAGAAATCAAGAAACAACTCTACAACACTAGATCTGGAAATGTTTTCTTGTCAGGTTGTCGAAGTCAATTCTGTAGGAAATGGATAGAAAACTTTCTCCAAGCTTGAAATATGATTGATTTGACTTGAAGCACCTAGTTGAATTGTTGAACAATCTTCAATCACCTAAATTCTTGTTAAATCTACATAGCTAGGTCTGCAAACACACATGCAAGAGGGGAAAAATGGTTGAGGGTTAGCAAATAGGGGTTTACCTTGGTCAAATCCCACTTTGGTAATCAAACCCTTAATAAAATAATGAAATGCAAGAGAATGATAAACAAATAACATGCAAATGCTATCAACTTACCAAACCCTTGTTGATGAAAATCTGAAGTTGTATCAATGGATGCTCCATAATGCTTGAATAGTGCTTGATTTGATGTTGTAAGATGCTTGAATGCTTGAGTGAATAGGTGAATGAGTGAACTTGATGAATGGGGGTTAGAATGGATGTAAAAACACGTATTTATACATTCTTGTGCCTTAGTAACCCATTAATACCTCATCACAGGCTGACATCAAGTGATTTTGAGTAAAAACCCGAAAGGAAATTTAAAATATTTTGAATTTGGAGCCAAGGGGGACTCATTCGCCACCCATGGCGAATGGATCCCACCTAGGACTTGAAAATGGGTGTCAGGAATTATGTTGTATTTAATGTTGTTTGTTAGGCTTACATACCAAAATACACTTAATTAAAGCTTATAAGGGCATAAAAGGGTCAAATAAAGCACAAGAAAGGTGTAAATAGGGAAGTTCCTAGAAAAGCATGAAATCTTGTTACAATACTTTATGACACTTCAAAATAGGACTTGATTAGTAATGAATAGAGTCTAGAAGAGTGTAGAAATGTTTTACAACACTTACAACATCTTCACAAGATGTCATTATTTGAATTTTAGTACCTAAATATGCATGTTCAAGCCACATTACAATATAAAATCAAAGCAAAATGGACCAAACATCGTGAAACAAGACCTAAAAGGCCATGAAAATGACAAGGGGCCATTTTTCTATGGCACACCAACATAGGCATAGAAGAACACTCATGAAAAGGATATAAAGAGCATCATTAAGGCACAAGCATACATTTCCAAAGACAAAAATAAAAATAAATAGAAGGGGTGGATCAAGCTTTGACCATTTGTCCATCACAATGTGAATCAGATCTAGGTTGTTTGTCCAAAACGAGTGCATGCTCACTTTGAGGCAATAGAACTTTAGGCTTTCCACTAGGTGAGGATCCAAATGAGGTGAGACACATACACGCATGACTGGTATGTGCTCACACTCATGCATGAGTGGGTAAGGGAAATTCATGCCTCGGTCGAGCTTCCCATCAAAACCATACCAAATTTATAGGTCCTGATAACTTTAATAAGGTGCCATGCAAAAATGACCTTCGACCTTCATGAGGCAAGAAAAACTTCGTATGCTTTGAGCTCATGAACAATGAACTTTGAGCTTCATGAGGCAAGAAAAACTTTGTATGCTTGGAACTCATGAAAAAACAAGATGGCTCCACAGGCATGCAAGGTGTGCTATGTAAGGTGGCCATATAACTAAAAATGCAAACGCAACAATAAGAAATGTTCAAAGGAGCCTTTTTTATTTCATGTGAGGTATTTACTTAGGGGACATTGTGCCTAATGTCTCCAAGAGAGGACCAATCAAAGAATAGAAGATTCATAACTTAGGGGATACAATGTGTCACATCAAGCCACTAAAAGGAATATAATATGCTAAGAGAGATCACGCTCTTGAAGGAAATCACACCCAATGTCATCCACAAAGTGAAAGACCCATCACATGAAGCAAGAAGGCTACACCATGAAACATGAAAAAGAAGAACCCAAAAGAATATTGCCAATGTATTCCCTCACTTTAAAGAAATTGCTAAACACTATATACTATGATAAATTACTTTAAATTAGAAAATGATAAATGCTAATAGTAAAGAAGACATGAGAGCCAACTTGGAAAGCCCTATGCCAAGTCATATGTTTCCAAATAAAGCTACATCATGCAAAAAAGAAAAGAGGGGTTTCCCCCAAAATGAAAACACCAAACACATAAGGGATCTATAGATTTAGGGTTAGTATGTTCTTGTTATAATGTTTTTAGAGAGCTTGGAACTGTAATCATTCCCCAAACACTCATAGAACTGGAAGAATGACACAAAGAGAGTGAAAAAAAAGTCTTCCGAGTCAACATGGAAGAGACATGAATGTCTCAACACCTTTCATCATCCCCAAAAGGAATGCACAAGACAAATAAAAAAGATAAAGAAAAAGATTTTGGGTCAAAATGGAAGAGACATCAATGTCTCAACACCTTGTGTCATCCCCAAAAGGAAGACACAAGACAAATGAAAAAGATAAAGAAAAATATTTTGGGTCAACATGGAAGAGACATTAATGTCTGGACACCTCGCATCATCCCCAAAAGGAAAACACAAGACAAATGAAAAAGATAAAAGCGAAAGATGCATGACATAGAGAAGAATGAAGGTACAAATAGATGAATGTCACAAAGAGAGATATATCAAACAAAACATCACAGGGGATCACATTACACACATGTAATCACACAAAAGAAAAAGAGATAATGAAAATAACTAGTAAGGCACATGTGAGTCAACCTATGAGAAATTCATCCACATCCCAATCATGTTCATCATATGTAGAAGGTAGACAACTAGTTAGAGGGACAATATCAAGTGTCGAACTAAGGTCATCACCAAGTTCAACACTCTTCCTAGGAGAATTATTGCTTAAGCTCATAAAAGAGGAAAATAATGTATTCTATTCATTATGCACCTCCTCATCAATTTTATTAACCTCCTCATCATCATTTAAGTTAATCACAACAATAGGTCGAATGATAATTTCTAAAGAAGGGTTCAACTCTTGTTGTGGTTGCATTATGTGATCTTTTTGTTTCGAGGAGGGGTAGAATCATCATGCACTGCTTCATTTAATTTTGGATCTTGATTTTCTTTGTTTATTTCTTCATTTAACCTATGAGGAAAGGCTTGATGTTTATGCCTATGATCCCTAGCACCTCTATTCCTTTTAGTTATGTTTTCAAGTTGCATTTGTGTAGGAGCAGGTTGATCAACCATAGGTTTATTTTCTTCCCCAAGGGGAGGAATGGAAGGAACCAAAAGAGGTTGTTTGAACACTTTCTCTTTGACTTTGCAAACTTTTTTTATTCTAGGAGGTGTGACAGGATCATTTTTGTTATCTCTTGGTATTTTGTAGGAAGTAGGTGAAGGTTCTATCTTAGGTAGGTCTTATTTATTTGGAATTTATTTAGGTTCAATCATGGTTTCATCAATGATGGTAGACTTAGTGGTAGGAAAAGGCATGTTTCGAAGGGATAATTATGCTATTTTCTTTGCCTTGAACTTTTGATAGAATTTGAAAAAGAAGTCTTCTTGTGGTTTGATAGGTTCTATAAGCTCAGGCCAAAAGAAATCTAAGGAAAATTTTCCATGGAAAGACAAAGGGTTTAAGCCACTATGATGGATAGTGAAAATTTCATTGTCAAAGGGAAACTTTAAGCATGTATGCATGACTGAAGGGATTGCATTCATGGAGTGAAGCCATGGATAGGCTAGCTTCAAACAAAATTTTTCTAACTACGGGATAATGGAGAATGAGATATCTAATGTTTTCGGTCCCATTTGTAAAGGTAAGGTGATCAATCCCATCGTAGGGCAATCAAAACCATTATGCATCTTGATCCATGCTTTTGGATTATCATATATATCTTGATAGAGTTCATGTAGTAGTAAGAATTACTCAGTGATCACATTCTCTCCACAGATAGGATCTATTAATATCCCATTAGTAGGCTTATCATAGATTTGACCAGCTATGTATAGAGGACCATCTGGTGCATGTTTAAGTATATCTTGTGAGGAGAAAGAAATCTCAAGAGGATTTTTAGTTCAGCCCTTACGACGTTGAGTTTTGACCAATGCAACCAAACCATCAATAGGATTTTATTATTTTTTATTAGTATCCATAGGACTTTGTTGAATTGTATCTTTGTTCTCATCATCCGTGTCAACATTCATCACACCATTCTTTGTATTTTCACTAGCTTTGACAAATGAAATATTATGTTTCAACATGGGGTTGGTAAATGTTTGTAAGTTTTGGTGAGGATGGGCAGGATTATTTCCTTGATCATTAACATCTCCAACAGAAAGACAATCATAATCAATGAGGTCTTGCACAAGATGTTTAAGACAGTTACAATATTCTATGTCATGTCCATTTTTTTGGTGATAATGGCAATAATAATATGATCTAAAGTTTATAGGTAAAGGCTTATTAGGATCGAGTGTTTTAACAGGAGGCAAGGTAATCATTTTTTAGTCTAAAATTTGTGGCATTGTGTTATGAAGGGTATCGAGTAGGGTAGTGAATTGTCCTTTTGGGTTGCCATAGCTAAAGGGTATTGTTGTTTTTATGGCAGCTACTTGGTTAAATTGGTATTTTGAGTTGTTTTTTGAGGGGGATTGAATTGAAGAAAACATTTATTCTATTTTCTAAAAGGTTGGGAATTGTTTTCGTTTGTAGACTCTGACTTCTTAGTATGGCTAGAGGTGGATTTTGTATCTCGACTACTAACTGAGTTTTGATAATCACAGAGGGTAGTACACAAGTGCATGAAGGAGGGGAATTTCATTATGGTAAGTTTATCTTGTATCTTTGCAAATTTTCTATGAACATATTTTGAAGGTGAGGGTTGGGAACCTTGACATCGATTTGGGAATAAAGAAATTGATAGCGTGAGATAAATTCAATAATATTTTCTTCTTCTTTTTGCTTGCATCTCATCAAATCGGCCAAGGTCATATTAGGATTTAGATGCACTTGGAAATGGTTGAAAAATGCCTCAACAAGCTCATTGAATGAATGAATTGAGTTCTTTGGTAAAGAAGAAAACCATTCAAGGCAGTATCCTTCAAGGACCTAGGGAAAAGCTTAGCCAAGAGTTTATCATCAAGGACAAAGTCACTACATAAGGAAATATAAGCATTAACATGGTTAGTAGGATCTCCCTTTCCCCCATATTTCTTGATCTAGGTACCTCTACACCTTGTGGCATCAGTGTTTGCAATATCTCTGAGGACAATGGGCTACTTTTGACATAATATGTAGGTGGGCCATTTTGATTTTGGTTGATGGTGAAAATTTGTTTTTGAAAGGATGAAATGGTTTGGAAGAGTTGATTTATGAGAGGGTCATTGCTTGTGTTGTGAGATGGAGGTGAAAAAGGTGGAGGGGTGTATGTGTTGAAGGGACAAGTGAATGGAATTCTTGTAGGTGGTCAAGTGGTAGGAGATATGATGTGTGATGCCACAAAGGTACTAGGGATGTTAGTGGAAATACCTAAGGAAGAAATCACATTACTAGTCAAGTGCATTGTTGTTGTGACTTGAGGGTTGGTACAGGTAGGAATAGAGGTAATTTTGTGGGAGGAGGAATTTGAATTCCTCCTTGGCTTGTGAATTTTCTATGATTTTCAATGATTTGAGATGCAAAAATGCAAGCTATATGCACTTTCACTAATGCAAAATTTAGAAACCCTAGAATATCAATTAACTAATGCAAACCCTAACGCAATGTTAATGCAAGAAAGATCTAGGATGATGATGCACTCCAAATTAGAAGGTTGTGAGTTCAATTCACATCGGGTTCACCAAAATGAAAGGTATAATTTTTGGTTTGGTTCTAGGTTTTAGGACCTAGAATAACAAAACTCATCACTCTCATTCAAGGAAAAACCCTAGAGATCTCATCCTCAAGAATACAAAGGAGAAAGAGATTTGGAAATAGGGCTATACTAGGGGATAATTGTAAACTAATGAGGGGTTCACCACCAAGATAAGGCTTGGAAAGAAAAATGTAATGCAAGTTGCAATGCTTAACCCTAATTTGATGCAATCTTTAACTAGATGACCTAAAAATGTATGAAAATCATAACAAAAAGTTACAAGAAGAAATGTTTGCACCTGGAAACCTAAAGGTTACTGGATGAGGCTCTAAAATGCTAGAAATTTTGACTTTAATGCTGACTAGGACTCATATGTTGGATTGGGTGAATCAGTCCTAGATCTGGGTTTCTATGTAGAAATAGGAATCTGGCAAATGGGTATCCAAAATTGTAAAAACCTAAAAATTGACCTAAACTGGGAATCATACACTAGAACTGGCATATCGGTCTAGTTAGGGTTTTTTAAAGCTTCAAGGTCTGAATCTAGTCTTCAAGGTTTGCTTTGTGCTTCCCAATTGATTTCCAGATCTGAAACCCTAATTTGCAACTTGTAGAAGCCTTCAAAGTATCTCTAATACCAGGTGACAACTTTAAACACTTTGACAACATTCTCCAAACTTTCTCTTCAATGTTTCTTCAACCTAAACCTACAAATCACACACTAAAGAGAGGCAAAATTGTTGTTTTGTTAGTAGAAAGGGGTTTTCCTTAGTCAAACCCTGTTTTGGTAATCAAACCTTGAAATGAAATGAAATATGAAATGGAGAATGATGAATGAATAAAATAAGATGTTACAACTCACCAAACCCTAGAAATGAAGTGTTTCAAACATGTATGCGATGGTTCCAATGGCTGTAGATCTTGACTCTTGCTTGAATAGGATAGATCTTGAATTGAATGCTTGCTTGAATCATGAAACCCTACATCACAATTGTTAGCTCAAAAATAAACATGATGCATGAAGACTTTGACATGATGCTTGATGCTTGAATAATGCTCTAAAGTGCTTGATAATCTGCTCTTGAAGACTCTTTAATGATCTTATAAACACTTTAATTCTCTTGTGAACTCCAATTTGCTATTATGAATGCTCTCACAAAATTCTTAGAAGATCTCTTCGATGCTTAGGTGAAAATTAGTGAAATAACCTTGTATTTATACTTAACTATGCAATAATTCCCAAAATTACAACACTACATGTAATGCACCGTCACACAAACCCCAAAGGAACAACTAAAAATGCAAAAAAAAATTTAAAAAACATAAAGAATGCACTTTAAGTACTCCAACATAACCAAAGTTTCAAGTTGCACATCAAGTCCCTTGGGGTAGATGAGGTGACATTACCCAAACTATCCCATAACAAAGTTAATAGACGAAACATTAAATTACCAATTACATATCCATTCATTCACATATCACCATTTAAAACATTCATTAATGATAACCAAAATGATAAGAATTATCCATATAAAACCATACATGTAAATACAATAAATTAATCATGAAGATATTAAGTACATATTTCCACATATACAACATAACATCAATAGTATTAACAAATGGTAGTTCAAGAATGGATTACATGGTATTATAATACATTACATCAGTCTGATAGTACATCTCAATGGACACATAAATAAAATTACATCATAAGTCTTCCCAACACATGTGGGAGTGATACATCAATACATAGAATACATCTAGAGTACAAATATACATCTGGTAACATATGAATCCTAGATCAAACTGCCTCAACAATACTCTACACAGAATGGTACAATTGCATCCAAGGGGTCCCAATGGGGTGCGTAGAACATTCCACCCGACCCCCATGCTGGGAGTAAACAAGGAAGGATCCCTGACCAAGCACATCCAAACAGTAAGACAAGACTAAACTCCAGACACGAAAAGCAAGGGAACACAAAGAAATATCTCATAACAACAATAAATCTCCAAAACATAACAATAGACCACTTCTAGAGGATTTCAATAAAAAAACTCAAAAGATTGCTAGAGGAGAGTTTCATCGCATGGCCTTACATGGATTATCCAGACAACCTATCACAAGGTGTTGCCTCCATCTATGGTTATCCTGACCTGTGCCTATCTCAAGGTGCCACTCCATAGGGTTACTCATGCAAAACCGTTAACCTCTCGTGAAGATGAGGCAACAATCTTGTCAACCATAGCCTTCTTGGCCCACCTTTAGTCTATGATAGCACTAACAGGCAGACGAGGAATCCATAAATATCTTATAAATGTGTAACTACCCACCCCCTAATTAATTATTTAGGTTATCACTTATTACTGTAACTCTAATGTGGGTTACCCTAACAGCCCCTTTGTGCACCGGCCCCCACGTAGAGCCACTCTCCCTAGAACCCAAAACATAAAATCCAACACCAAGGAGTTGTACCACAAGAACACTGAACCAACAAATGGAACATCCGCAAGGAAAAACAATCTCACCAAAATCATATGAAACAACATCCAAAAAAATAGTACAACCCATGTGTAAACTCCAATCACGACTAATCCAAAACATAGGAACAAATATCCAATTACAAGATCAAGTATAAACATCAATTTCCCCACCTTTGGAAGTTCCTAACCAACAACTTAAGCTCCTACAGAAGGATAAACAACTCAAGGACTTTCCCACATGACACAAAACCAATAAAGAGAAAACCAAAATAGATTCAACAAACAATCTCAAGAGTACACAGTTATGTAAAACAATGCCATATCACACATTCAATACACAAAACTTTCACCAAATAAATGAATTAATTACTCGCAAATAATAAATTTAATTTAAATCACAAAGTTTATTTCTAATTTGCATGATTACACCATAACTTTGCAACTTTTAAAATTATCTAACAAATTCATAATTGCAACATATATAAAACCATCTCTATATATATGTATATACATGCATACATATATATACGCTTTTTACACGTATATACATATATACATATATACGTATATAATATATATATATCTGTGTGTGTATATTAAAATCATATATTTAAATAATCTTATAAAAAAATGCCTTAATACCTCACTGTTATTAATAGCAGTGTATATATATATATACATATATATATAAATACATATATATTAATATTAATATTAATATATATATATAGATATTTATATTTATATATATATATAGTCACAAAATCAAATTATAATAAAAACAAAATTTGCAAAAGGTAGGACTTTTAAAAAAATCCATCTGCAGGTTGTGGTACTACATACCACAGTCTAGGGAGGCCGCAGCCTATGGTGGCTACGTACAATCGCCACAAGGGTTGGGGGTGGTACAACCACCACCAACCACTCCCCCCTTAGAAAAAATAAAATCTTTATTATATTTTATTTTACACTTCAAAACAAGAATGCAAAACCCAAGAAACTCAGACACAAATTTATTCCCATGTACACATATTTTTATAAAACAAACACAGGATTTCATATATATATATATATATATATATATATATATTCATTTATTTAATTACATCTAGATATATATATATTTACTTCTGTATAAATATATATATATATATATATATATATATATATTAATCCATTAGTTATAAATAAATAATATGAAAAATCTGATTTTTATTAGACACAATTTAAATCTGGGTATACAAATCCAGCCCAATTAATAATATGATTTTCTTTTCAAAACAAGCATCTCACAACTAGGTTTATTGAATAAATTTAGAATATTTTTCAATAGATTTCTACATAACACTTAAAGGTTTAACACAGACAAATTTTTCTAAAAAAAAACCCTCTTTCAAAAATAGAGAAATTGATTTTCAAATATGGCAGACATAATTTTCATTTTTTTCCCTTACAAAACAATCAAAAAGAAACAAAAGAATTAATTAATTGAAAAGAACTTGGAGTCCTTCATTTGATGATGAATCCAAGCACGGAAACCCTTCTTCCTCTTTCAAAAATGAACTTCCTCTGCAAATCCTTCTCAAATTCCTTTCAGCTAACTTCTAACTCAATTTGCTATTCTTTCTTACAGAACAATTTTTCCAGAGAAAATACAAAAGAACTTATCTTTTTCTTTTCTAGACCCAAAACCAAAAACCATTCATGTGTGTGTAGAAAACTTCCTTCTCTCACAATAAAATAAAGAAAATTAAATAAAGCTCTTCTTTCTTTTTTTTCTCAAAAATCCAACCCCTCCATTGGTTCTTTTTCTTGCTTTCAAAGCTCACACTTATCTCATAGATTTAATTAAAAATTCATTATTTTCACATGATATTATCCTCACAAGATAATTCTCTTCTAATTTTTTTCAAATTTTAATATCTTGAAAAAGATGATTTATAATTATCACCAACATGATTTATTTAAATTAATTACTTACACCTTTTAATTAATTAAATAAATTTTAATTTACAATATTTAAATTCAAAATTACAATTACTCACAATTAATCATATCCACAAAATATCATTAATTTATTCCATATAAAGTAAAAATAAATTAAATAACAACTAACCATAATTAAAATGAATAAACAACAACAACCAATATAGAGACAAGGAAAAAGCCAAAACCATGACACAGCAAGACTCACAACGAGGTGACGGACTTGGGACGGGAACACTTCCTTATCAACTCTCTTTTCCAACATCATACCCATTGGGTTAATTTAATGCTCGCCCTATCCTGCCGAAGTAGGTGGAATCAAGACTTTGTTCCTACAATTCCTGTATACAAACAAAGATCAAGTAGCATGTAAATCTCCATTGCAGACACACCGTGAAAGGTAATCGGGGGGTAGTAGGGTGCTCACAAGCAAGTGATGCTACTATGTGCTTTCACCAAGACTCACTAGAAAACACGTCAGAAACCATAGCAACATAGAATCACATCACCACATATAATATTAAAGAAAACCATGGCATAACCAGATAATATAACCACCACATAATGTATCATCAAACATCATAACTAATGTGAAGTGCAACAAACCAACCAAACTATGAATCCACACACAACCAAGTTGGTGAACTAATCACCATAACAAACCAAGTATTAAACCAACACATAAGAGTATCAAATAGTATCAAAGAGTATCAAAGAGTATCAATAACATGTGGGGTATTACACTACAATCCAACATAAGATCTAAGAGGATAAAATCCTACCAAGAATTTGAATTAATTTTGATTTTGGGACACATGAGACTCATATGCCCAAGGTGGCATATGAGTCCCATTAGGCATAAATTATGGGACCATTTTCAAAAATGCTTAGAAAGTTGTGAAATCAGGATCGAGACCCAAAACCCTAGGTGGGACTCATACGCCCAAGGTGACCTATGAGTCTCAGGTCACCAAATCTAGGCCACACAACCTAAAAACACCTGAATTATGATTGAATGTGGATTTATGTCAAGATTATCCTCGAAAAGATGCAATAAATGAGGCTTGTGGATGCAAAATAAGGCCAATTAAAGCATAAAGAAGCCCAATTATTTATGAGAACCCTAGAAAAGTATGAAAGTGTGTTACAACACTTTAAAACAGTCTAAATAAGGTATGATTAGGATACAATTTGGTTAAAAAGAGGTTTATTATGCTTAATTAATTAATAAAACCTTAGAAAAGTGTGAAAGTGTGTTACAACACTTTACAACACCTTGGCAAGGTACAATTTAAGTTCATTAGTTCAAAAGGTCCCAAGACCTAATGTGAATGTTTCAAACACATTGCAACACTAAATCAAGGCAACATTTAGGCTTAATCTAATAAGGAGGACCCAAAAAAGTGTGAAAATGTCTCGAACGACATTTTTTGACATTGCACTATCTAAGAACAATTTTGTCATCAATGTATTGGGACCCAAAATTCTAGCAAGTCTAGCTTCTTTCATAAAGGTGGATCTTTTTATTGCTAATTTTTACCAATAGTTCCTCTACTTTCTTAGATATGACTATGTGTTGAGCACTATTTTTTTAATTCTAATAGGTTATTAAACACAAGTACAATTTTAAGCTTCCAAAATGAATATTTTATAGTCAAGATTGATGATTGATGTGGTCGTTAACTATAAAATTATACCTTTTGTTTTGATTTCCTTTTCATTCCATAATACTTGAAATATGTTATCAAAATATTTGTATTTTTAATACTCTAAAATATTCTTCTTTATTTCAATACATTCATAATTATTGGAAATTATCCATAGGGGTCATACCCACATCTTTATGATCATACTATATGTATTAATCTAATGTAAACTTTGGTCTAGTTGCAAAAATCAAAACCTCCATTCTTAAGAATATTTTTACATGACAGGAGAATAAACTAAATAAGTGGGAAAGGATCCCATTTAGAGAAAAACAATGGATCTGTATTACTTTGCTAGCATTGCAAGAGCTTAATGGGTAGGTTTTTCCAAGGTTTTTTTCACTTAAGGTAGGTTATGGATGTTATCTAGGAGGGAATTATAAGATAATAAATATTGTTAGCTTTTTAGTTGTTGTTAGGAAAAAAAATTGGAGATTAGTTGTCAGTTTATGTGATTACTTGCTTGTTATTTGGATTCATTTGTGAATCATATTGCATAAATGTAATATGATTGATGAATTTTATCACAAATTTTTCTTTGTGTTGTCCAATTATCCCAACATCTTTGTGTTGATGATTTATAGATCATATTTAGAAATCTATTTGTAATCATTTGATACCTTCAATTGGTATTAGAGCATAGGAAGAGGGAAGAAGGAAACATTATTTGTAGAGGATAGATTTAATCTTATGATAAAATCCATGGATGGCAAGAAAAATATCAATATCCTTAGTGAATATTGCAATGTTGGATGAAAGGACTAGAGCAAGTTGACTAGAGCCTCTATGCTTTAAAGAAGGAAGAAGTTATAACCAAATAAAAGGAAAGAATATGCCAGAGAAAAAATAATTATTTACAAGCTAATATTTGCAAACAAATTTTGTAAGTTGAGTGTTATTTTAAGATTTTTGTGGATCAAATGAGAATTAGGGTAGTGAAAACTAGGTTTTATATATTTTTTATTCTATATTTGAGTAAATATTTCATTTTTTTGTATTTTTCAAAGAGTAGAAATATATATATATATAAGGTAGTTTATAGAAAGTTTGGTTGATGTTGATATTTCAAATTTGAATTTGCAAAGGGAAGTGTGAAAGAAGATTGTTGGAATTTTAAATTGATAGGAGTTAATTATTTGGTAAAGTAATTTTATAGAAGAATTGATCAAATTTAACTAGAATTCCATACTTCTTAGATATTAACTAATTTAGGGGTCAAAGCTAAATTTTGGCCAGTAAAAATAAGAAAATTAGTTATTATTTTTAATGTAGATAACATATGGGGTGGGGCCTTGGATCGATTGGCTAAAGCATCATGTTGCAAGAAAGAGGTCACAAGGTCCAATCTCCCCCATTCCCATGGTATCAGAGGGCATGTCATACCACCGTCACTAGAAATGTGAAAAATTTACACCAAGCACACAAAAGTTTATAGTGATGGTTTCCTAATTCCAACAATCTAAAAAAAATGTAGATAACATATTAAACTAGCAATTGCATGCACAGGTATGCAACAATCAGCTAATAGGGGTGCACTGCAAGAGGCTATCCAGTGGGCAAGAAGAAGGAAACTTTTTTGTGGAAAGGGAAGAGAAATACAAAAAATCTATAATATTTACAATTGTTTGATTGAGTCAAGAAATGGAGAGCGTGTTAATTAGTCAGTCAGAAGTAACGTGAGGTTAGTTCATATCTCATTGGATAGGGGTGGGATAGTACATACCTTTTCAACAAAGAGGAGAAAACGACCTTGTGAGGCCTAACCCCGTCTATAAATTGTGTGACACCTTGATTAGTTCATTTGTGCTAGTTTGGTGAATAAATTGATGATTTAACCCAATTCCATGTTTAATATTTTGATTTTCTTTAAATAAACTAGTTTAAATGATTATTGTGACAAATTTTCTTTATTAAATGAAAATACGCAAACCATTAAGATTGAATGTGAGTAGATAATATTTAGATTCTTGAACAAGTATGGTATGAAGAATACACTTGGATCGATATGAGCTAAGGAATTTTTTGTACCTAACATTGGTTTGAATCTCACTAATAATTTTCATGTTACTTGGAAAATGATAATAGTTAGGAACAAAGGAGGACTTTGGAAGATCAAGAAGAAGGTTCCAGAAGGATCACTAGCCAAGCACCATCGAGGTAAATTTAAAGGACAACTCTAATCAATGAGGAGTATACCTAAGGTACGATAATTTGAGTAAAAATTACATAAATTAGATATCAAATTACATGATGAATTTAATTAGAGGAAGGAGTGTCCAAGAGTAAAATTAGTAGTGAAAATAAATTATTTAGCTAAGGTTAGGGTTTCATTATTATTTCATGCATGCTCAAAGTTTCCATCTTTCATAGGGAAAGGAAATAAATATATGTGTATTATGATTTACTAACTATTGAATTTGATCTTATTGATATTTTGAATAGGTATTTATTATATTTCTAACCTAACATGTATTTGGAAAAATACATGTGAGAGTAATATCAAGGGTAAAAAAGGAGAACCATCCATATCCAAGTTAAATATTTATCTTTTGAAGTTTAAATTTTGACCCTATGACCTAGGAGGTAGTTAGGGTTTTGTGTAAGCTTTAATTATGTTTAGGTTTTTCAATGATTGGTAGTTTAGTGTAAACATGTTTTGTGGAGTTTTATTGAATTAAACCAAGTGATTAAGGGTGTGAGTATAATTAGGGTTTTGAAATCCTTAGTTAGGTCTTGAATTTCGAATTGGTCTTTAAAATGGTCTTTTTAGGGTGTTGTTTGGTCAATTTTATTGATATTAGTGCAAAAATAGACCCCTAGGGTCTTTACCTATGAAAAGGGGACCCTTTGGACATGTGACTTTGTCCTTGGGGCATTATATGACTCTTCAAAAGTCCACTTGAAAGAGTGTAACGGATTTAAGTCCTTGGAAGTTGGGAGAAGTGACTTGTCACTCTCACACCACATTCCCCAAAGTTCCTTAATGAACTTGGGAAGAGCATCAAGGCTTTCACATGTGTGAAGCCACCTTTTAAGAGGTGTTGGCAAGAGTGTCATTGTACATTCCCCATCTCCCCAAAAGTCTCACACATGTGTGAGAACTTGTGGGGATATGTGTTGAAAGATCTAATGAGAGAGTGACAAGGGTCTCTCTCTCATCCATGTGAATTCAAGTTGAATTCCTATATACTTGGATGGAAAATAGGAAATGGATGCTACCTACTTCTCCTTTTGGAGAACTTTTCTTTGAATTTGGAGTTTGGGAAAGAGGAGAAAAAAAGTTGGAATAGAAGCAAAGAGCTCTCTCAAAGGAAGGAGGTGTTCAAAGGGAAAAATGGTGGAGATAAAGGGTATGTGCAGGATCATGGAAAAAACAGGCCCTTAAGTGGCAAAAAAAATAGAAAAATTAGAATTAGGCAACTTGACATAAAAATTTGAATAAGTTATCTATATTATTTCAAAAATATGTAAGAATAGAATCTATAGAAAATTGAATGTAGTTTCTAAACTACTAGGGTTTTTTTTTTTCTTAAATCTATTCTGTAAAAACTTGAAATTTCAATGCAATAGTACTTAAATTTCAGGGAAAAAATAAGAAGTATCTGTCTGACCACCCTTACCACAATAAAATGATAATATTTTTTTATAAGATTTTATATATAAGTAGAGGACTCATGTTCGAATGTGATGCATATTTTTTTCTATTTTTTTCCAAGTAAATAATTAATTATGAATTTTTATTACAAATTTTAAAAATATAAAACTTGTATGTCGACCACCTTAACTTGGTTAAAACTTCATGAAATTCATTTTTTCCTTTTTTAATCCTATAGTATGTGAATCATAGAATGTGATGCATGTTTTGGATTCCAAAAATGTGATACCGTTTGAAAGCTATAGATGTTTTTCAATCATCCTATCAATCAGGACTTTAGTCATAATTCAAATAGAAAATGAATAATAAATATTTATTAAATTCAAAGTAAAGCATAATTTATATTGGTGGAAACCTAAGAATCTCCTTTAAAAACCCTTTTCATTTCATCAATTTTGGGTTAAAAAAAAGTCGCTAGCCACATACCCTACAAATACCCATCATATCACCACTTTTTGGCCCATCATGATCCTACACATACCCTAAATATTTTTCTCATTTCCATAAAATTCGTTTGAGTAGAAAATTTGTTGTTCTGTTATTTTGTTATGGCTTTTAAAACAAGTGGGAAATAACTCAAGTTTTGGTGTATGTGAAATTATAGTTTGTTTGGTAAAAGGGTAAATAGAAAATTGTACATAAGCTATTATTTTAGTCTTCCTACCAAGATCATTGGTAGCCTTTTGTTTCTTGCTCGGGGGTATGGCTAGAGCCCAAGAGGCTTCATGATGCCATTATGGTAGGGTGGAGAGCAAGCCTTAATCTATGTGTTACTCATTATGTTCCTAAGTATTGATTGTGATATCAAGAGATACTATATTGTTTAAATGAAAAGAGAAAGTTTTCTTCATTGGCATGTAAATCATTTATGACATAGATACTAATGTAGCATTGTATGTTTAAAAAAAAAAAAACATTTTACATCTTGTTATGAAGTATAAAAAAATATAAGTATGGGATGGAGCAAGTCTTACCTAATTGTCTGTTATGCATTGTAATTCCTAAATAATGATTGTAATGTGGAAGGCAAGTATTTCGTTGTAAAATGAAAGAATGATAAAAATAAGTCTTTGTTTATTTGCTTGTTATTCATTCCATTTTTATGTGTTGTAATGAGAAGACTTAATAAATTGTATATTATTGTAATATGGAGAGTTTAAATTGAATTTGTATCCCGTTGTAATAAAGAATAGAAAATTCTCTTTGAGCTTGCATTAAAAGAAAGGATGGAATAAAGAGACTCTATTTGATCTTTGGGAGAAATATCATATAGAAATAATTTTATTGTATTTTGTAGTTGAATAAACATATAATGGCTCTAGGAAAATTCATCGCAAAAAATTCACCGTGGGAAAATTCACCGCCATGAAAAAATCATCATGGGAAAATTCACCATCATGACAAATTCACTACTAAGTTAAATTCACTGCTAGCAATTCACTGAGGCAGAAAATTAACCGCCATTAATGTTTTTTAATATATATTTCAAAGACTTTCATTTTTTTTTGCAAAAGAATAATTTAATTTATGATAATAAAAAATTAATCGCATTAACTTTAGAGAATTTGATTAATGATAATAAAAATAAAAATATTTTTCAATAATGCAAATGAAAATAAAAATTACTATGAACCAGATCTAACACAAAAATAAGGCAGGTGAAAATTATTTTAAAAAAAAACAAAGTTCACAAAATATATATTAAAAACATTAATGTCATTTAAAATAATTGAAATGAAAATAAAAATTACTATTAACCAAATCTAACACAAAAATAATGTAGGTGAAAATTATTTTTTTTAAAAAAAATTCAAAGTTTACAAAATATATATTAAAAAACATTAATGCGGTTAATTTTCCACTTCAGTGAATTGTTGGCGGTGAATTTAGCTTGGTGGTGAATTTTTCATAGCGTTGAATTTTCCCACGATGAATTTTTCATGGCGGTGAATTTTCCCATGGTGAATTGATGGCAGTGAATTTTCCATCGGTGAATTGCTGGCGATTAATTTTCCATATGCCACATATAATATGTGCATTAAAAAAAAGTAAAGGAGAGAAGTTGGTTTAGATGGGAATGTGAAAAGTGGTTAGATTTTTAAAAATAAAATGTTGTATTGTGATTTTAAATGGAAAAAGTATAGGGATTATGTTGACTAAAATGGATTTTCTTGTAAGTTTTGTATAGGAATATTAGATTAACTCCTTTTGTTATTAAAAGAGTCCTCATGATTATAAATAAATAAATAAGCAAAGTAGGATTATTAAGGAAAGAATATGGTGTTGATTTATAAGATTAAAAAGAAAACAATAAAAATAAAAATAAAAATAATCAATCATTGAGATTTCTTTCTAAAGTTATAAAAGATTACTTTCTCTATATCGTTAGGGATATTTTATATATATATAAAGATTGAAATAAAACTAAAAATATATATGTATATATATAATATTGGGGTTGTAGGTGCAGGCAGAGAAGCCTATCACGACACTATTAATGGGGGCATAGACAAGGTTGGCCCTGTCACGGTTTCCCCATTGCTACAGATGGGCAGCAGGGATCTAACCTCTATCAATCCTAATGAGTTTCATTTAAATGCAAAATAAATAGAAACCCTATTTTGTATTCAAAAATCACACATCTGCATTCATTCTATAATAGAGATGCCATTAGCATTTTGAAATCAAATTTTTCTGTGGGTTCCATGTAGTTGAAAGAAGGAAAAAAAAGCGCACAAAAAATAGATAAGAGAACAGGGATAGTAAGTATAAGGAAAATGATTTATACAACGCCTATATTTGATTATGCTCACACACAATGAAATTTTTACAGAGAGGTCTTAGCCTTAAAACATAGACAGTATTATATTGTGTTTCACGAATGAGGCAGTAGATTGAATCTTTACACAAGATTTGTAGCCTGCAGATAGAAAAAGAAGAAATGCATCAGTTTGATCTAAAAAATAAAGAACCATAAAACCCTACAATGCAAAAGAAATATACACTATATTTTTTAAAATAAGAAAAAAAAATGAATATTTTACCTATCTATGCTTCCACAAATAAGTCTTCATTGGGATATTCGGGGTTTGGAGAAAAAAAATAAAAATGTTGTCATCCCTTATGGAAAAGGCACTCCTCTGTCCGTATGCAACCTGCACAATCAAACTAAATCAAAAGTAAGAAAAAAGGGGTAGGAAAGAAGTTTTCTCTTTTGTGTTTTTATGTGATAGGGTTTCTTCTTTTGCCCTAAAATTCAATGGTTGGCATTCAATCCCATCCAAGGGATGAGATTGAATGCTCTACTCATTAGTAAACTATATCACATTAACATTATTATCTAAATCTAGTTAGTGGTTTAGACTTTGGTGAGGGTTGTGAAGTTAGGGTCCTTTTTAAGTATCAACGTTAAAAGAATTGTTGAATTTTCTTTGTATTTTATATTACCATCTATAGTTTAATCATCAAATGAGAAAGAATTTATTTTAAATTTATTTTATCAATCTAGATGAATTGTAATTTAGCAAATTGATCATCAAAGTAGAAACATGAATACAACTAAATGATAGTAAAAATATAGTAAAATAAATATTAGACAATATTTACTATAATTGTGCTTAGTGAAATAAATAATGGCAAGCCATATTAGTGATCATGCTATAGATATTAATATTATATGTGGATGAGGTTTTGATACAGATTAAAATGACAATAACAATAATAATGGTTAAACAAAAGTAATAGTTCTAACATCTAAATTTAGATTGAACTATGTCACAATATTAATATCCTTAGAAATGTTTATTAATAATAATGTGGTTTAGTAGTAAGTGGGGAGTAAACAATGATATGTTCTCATATATGGGTATGTTAAGTCCATCATCATGGAAAAAACAGGCCCTTAAGTGGCGAAAAAATTAGCAAAATCAGAGTTAGGCAACTTGACATAAAAATTTGAATAAGTTATCTATATTATTTCAAAAATATGTAAGAATAGAATCTATAGAAAATTGAATGTAGTTTCTAAACTACTAGGTTTTTAAAAAAAAAAAATCTATTTGGTGAAAAATTGAAATTTCAATGCAGTAGTACTTAAATTTCAGGGAAAAAATAAGAAGTAGGTGTCTATCTGACCATCCTAGCCACAATAAAATGATAATATTTTTTTATAAGATTTTATATATAAGTAGAGGACTCATGTCCAGATGTGATGCATATTTTTTGTAATTTTTTTCCAAGTAAATAATTAATTATGAATTTCTTATTACAACTTTTAAAAAATATAAAAACTCGTGTGTCTAACCACCTTAACTTGGTCAAAACTTCATGAAATTCAATTTATTTATTTTTAGTCCTATAGTATGTGAAGCATAGAATGTGACGCATGTTTTGGATTCAAAAAATGTGATACCATTTGAAAGCTATAGATATTTTTCAATCAGCCTATCAATTAGGACTTTAGTCGTAATTCAAATAGAAAATGAATAATAATTACTTATTAAATTCAAAGTAAAGCATAATTTATATGGGTGGAAAGCTAAGAATATTTTTAAAAACCCTCTTCATTTCATCAAATTTGGATTAAAAAAAAGTCATCAGCCAGATACCCTACACATACCCATCATATCGCCACTTTTTGGCCCATCATGATCCTGCACATAGCCATATCAATGTTTGAAATATCAATATAATCTAAATCCATTATTGGTTATATTTGAGGAATAATTTTATTATCAAGACTAATGCATAAATATATAAAGGATTGATGAAACAATAATGCCATTATCTTCAAGGAATAATTGTTGGTATTATCAATAAAGGAGGTAATACTAATATCAATAAAGAGAGTAATACTCTTATCGTTAAGATTCAATTGTGGGTCCATTAATAATAATTTTATTAAGAAATAATGGTCAACAAAAATTTGGACCACTAATGTTGAAGATTCAACATAGTACGATTTTAATCTTTAGCTTATTGATTTAATAATAATGATATCACTCTTAAGTCTCAGATTAAACTTGGTTATTGGGTTATTATAAAAGAATAATAATATAATGATTACAATTTAATTGAGATTAAGTAAGAATGACTTTATCATGAGTGCTTTATAATTAATATATTACATGGATAATTTTTACACTTAATTTTGAAGCGACTCACGAAGGTATGCAAATCATGATCATGTTTATGTTATGTCTCTAGCACTTAGATTGGTTAATTAGCTTAATTTAATGTATTAAAATAAAAATAAAAAGTTGGGTTTTCTAGTGAAATTTTAGGCATGACAGATCTGTGCATCTCCACATAAAAACTACTAGTTGAAAATTGATTAATGAAAATGTAAAATAAAACCGTAGGCCATGTTGAATGAATCTAATTAGTTACAATGTATCCATTAATTTTAATTTTAAACAAGTAGTCACCAATATTTTTTATTTTATTAATATGTATTTTTTAATAATTTTAGTTACAATAGTTAAAGTTTCATTGCAATATAAACATAAGCATTGAAGTCTCGTACGATTTTAAATGAGTAACGAACGTCAGGACTTTCGAGACAAACCTTTGTTTGTAAACATGGTACCAATTTTTATCCTATCCTCTTCACCAGCTCGACTCTATGCAAGTTGATTTTGAAAAGGAAGCAGTCCTCCTCCCAAATCTTTGTCCAGCCCAGAATTGATTTTACTTAATAATGTTAGGAATATAGTAAATTAATTGTCAACAAATACAATTTTTTAATAAATTTATACTTTAAAAATGATAACTAAAAAATATAAATTAAATTAAAAATTTTAAGTAATTTTTTTCTAACAACAATAGTTTCACGCCAAAATTTAAGATATGAGATAATTTTATCTCTATTTTAGTTTTATATTTATTAGCCCTATATGCACATGTATATTTTAGCTTTTTGTCTAGGTTATTCAATCAATTAATTAATTATTATTTAATTATGTTAAGATACATATGCATAGAAATACAAGGTAGACTTTTTAAAGAGTTATTACCCATGCCTTTAATTACTAATATTACATTTAAAAGTATTGTTTAACAAAGGTAGTCGATAACTTTGGGTATCGCATATTTTTGAAGAAAGAAAGATGTTTAACATTGGATACTTTTTATAATTACTATTTAGTACATAATTTTGTAAATTAAAGTTTTAGTATGCATGTGTTTTTTAGGTTATTAGTAGTCAAATAAAATGGGGACAAGTATAAAGGATTGAAAAGTAGTCAATTACAAGGAAACTTGGAATAAAAATATCAATTTTTAATGAATTACTTCATAGTGCAATTGAAGACTCAATGACACCATTTTTTATCAGAAGCAAATAAATAGACCTCATGAAGAGAAGAGTGTGATGACACAATACAATTTTTTTTGGATTCTTAGAATAAATGAATAAAAGATATGCTTTGCTTTGTCATGACATGACGAAAGTCTCAAGTGGTTCCCTACCACTTGCTATGACATAAGAAACATGTTGTTATAAACAATGTTTTTGAAGCCAAGTGTATGTAAGAATCTGTGTACACATGTATCTATGTAAGAACAAATACATGGTGTTAAAACACAAAATCCACGCTCATTATCCACCCTACCATATTGGCATCATGGAGCCTTGGCGACTCTAGCCAAACCCCAAGAAATAAAAGTATGAAGCATCCACAGAAAATTTTGTGGAGTTCCATTATACATCACACAATATCAAAGTTGAGAAAAATATAGTGTTTTCATATATGATCTGTCATATTGAAGTGTTTTTTTTATTGCAGTAACTTTGTAAAAAATAAGCATCCTGATTTTGGCATGCTTTTGTATTCTTTAGCCTAGTACCTGCAAATAGAAGAGAGGGGTATGTTAGTGGATGGGCAAGCAAGATTAGGAATGAACCATAAAAAATTAGTAAGTATATGGGTAAAATTAATATAAACAATCTAAAACTAGAAATAATCAATAATATTTACAATTGGTTCGCCAAATTTATTTATTGATAATGGAAAAATTTTGTACTTACATGTATTGTAGATAGTGTTTAACAAGCGCGAGTAGAATTGGACTGAGTTGTTGGAGCATTAAACAATTTGAAATAGACAATTTAGAGCGCACTATTTTTTTTGGATGCCTATTGTATCTGTGCAACATTATAAAGGAAATCCTATAGATCTATACAATAAAAGAGGTTATACATAAACATATACATATCCATATACATACATATACATATACATATACATATACATATACATATACATATACATATACATATACATACATATACATACATATACATACATATACATATACATATATACACATATACATACATATACATATACATATATACACATATACATACATGAACATATATTATTTTTGGTTGAATTCTCATTGTACTACAAAATGTGCAAGAAAATATATTGATTAAGTTGTATTGTTGAATGATCCATTGTGGTCTTCGTTCCAGAGAAGACTATAGTAAAAAACATGACTAGCTATTGGTTGTTATATGTGCCCATGTTTCGAAAACATATTTTTGCATACACCTGTTAGGCATGGAATGTAAATAAAGTCCTTTTGCATGGGTATTTTTCATAGATGATTAATTTATTGTTCATTTCTTCTTGTTAAATGTTTCTATCTTTGGTGTTACACCCATTTTGCAGATTTTAAAGAGATTATCATTGTGTTTTGGATGGACAAATTGTAGTTAAAATGAGACATTGTTGTAATTTTTTTGCCCTTGGTTTATTATTTTAGTTAAATCTTTGTGCATCTTTATGTACCCTTTTAGTCATTATACAGTATTTATGTGGAATGAAGCTTTGTGGATGGCTCTCCAGTTGAAACAGATGAGAAAAAAAGAACATCATGTAACATATTGATACAAGATTCGAGCTATGTTCTTTGGCAATAAATATTGAAGACAAGCAAAGAAATTGTATAAGAGGTGTTAGAGTGACTAATTTATTGTTCATGTGTTTTTCTCTCTACTTATTATTCCTTGTTATATGTTTGTATCTTTGACGTTATACCCATTTTGGAGACTTGAAAGAGATTATGCCTCTACATGGATGGAGAAATTACAGCTAAATCTTCTTTCTTTCATCAAAAATTATGGTCAGGGTTAGTAATTTTTTTTCCCTTCATTTATTGTTTGTAATTATCTATGTGCACCTTTGGTGTTATTACCATTAACATAGGAGAAATTGCAAATTAACATAGGAGTATTTGCATATATATATATATATATATATATATATATATATATATATATATATATGCAGAGGGGTAGTATGAAAGCATAAACATTTTGGAGATAAAAATAGTTCAGTGGCTATTAAGTGTTATTCTAATAGCTCTTTTACAATTTATCTATTCACCTATAATATTTAGTTGCAAGTAATGCACCTCGAATTTTCAATTAAGTTTGTGGTCCTAATACCCATTTTGTACAGGGTATTGCAGCCCATTGGCTTTACCACTTCTATTTAATGTTGGTTGACTGCCAAAGAATGTATCTTGAATTTTCAATTGGCAACTCAACTGTTACATGGACTGGTTATATCTTGTATTAATATGTTTGATGTGGGTTTTCGATCATGTGCCATCTACCTGTGATTCTTAATTGTTTTTCTAATAGTTCTTTTACAATTCCTCTATTTTGTCTATAATATTCAGTGCCAAATAATGTAGCTTGAATTTTGAATTGAGGAGCTGACTATTACATAGATTGCTTGTGTTGTATCAATATCCACTTGCTCATAACAAATTGTTCATTATTGTAGGTCACTTGTTCTATTCTCCATGGTGTTAAGGTCTATTTAATGTGGATTTCCGACCATGTGTGCTTTTCCTGTGATTATTAAGTGTCTTTCCACTTATATAACAAGTATTATAATGACACTTATGTGGTGCTAAATATTATAGACAGAAGCCACATTAAATAGAATTTTAAAATATGTAGCATAGAAGAGGCAAACTATGACAATGAACAGTTTGTTATGGGGATTTGGAAAGAAGAGTACCATGAAGAACAGTTTGTCATGCGGAACTTCAAACAAATGAGGGGAAATAAATATCACGGAACATATTGATAGAACACATATAACATGTTGCATCCAAACAAAATAACCATAACAATTAACATTTTGTTATAAGGAGCTTGAAACATATGAGGGAAAAAGAGTATCATCAAACATATTGGTACAAGACAAGCAGCCTATGTAACAGTTGCAAGATGTATTAGAATAACACTTTAGAATCACACGTAAATGGGATATGAACAGGAACCATTCACTTTTTTCCATTTTTTTTGGCATGTGTATGTTTCTCTACCTCTCTTAAACTTGTATTTGATGTGGGTTTTTTGACCATCTATCATTTACCTATGATTCTCAAGTGTTTTTGTAACAGCTATTTAGAATATCTCAAATAGAAAATCATCTAAAATAGATTTTATATGGAAGTTTAACATATGGAGAGTACAAGTTGCAAACCATAGATATGGAGATTTTCTTATACAGAGCTTCTGCTGTACAAAATGCATATAGCACTAAGGATGAACATAGATAACAATGAACAATAGGCAGAGGGCATGGAGCATACACATGCCAAAAAAAAAAGAAACCAGTCAAAAGGTAGAGGTCAATCTTATGTTTGATGAAGAATAGAACAAGTAAACTACAACAGTAAAGACCTTGTTACATGCAGCTTCAAAGAGATGAGAGAAAGAGAATATCATGAAACATATTACTACAAAACAAGCAATCTATATAACAGTTGGCATTTACCTATTGGCTATTTGTTTAAAATTTCCACCAGGGTTTCCATCAGAGTAGCCGTGGTTAGAATTTCTTGGTGCATCTAGATATTATTTTTGATCAGCTAAAAAGGCAAGTAGATACGAACATGGACAAATTTAATGTGTACAATAGAAAATGTTTATTGTAGTCAAGTGCATGTAAGAATTTTTGCATGAATGTATATATATAGCAACAAATATATGGAGGCTATCTAGCCATGGAGGAAGAAAATGGTTGAATGTATAGCTCAGGAAAATATATATTTATAAAACAAACCTTGTTTATGCTTACAGCTATGGTCGTCTTTCAAGTACCAATTGTCCAACACATGGGCTTCATATCTCATTCTCCATATATGTTTGCATTGAGCCGAACATGATATTGTTGCAAACCAACATTTTGTTTGAACATATTAAAATATCTCTAGTTAGATGTGTATAGAACGGAAAAAGGGCATTGCAAAATGACTTACAATAACAATAGAAGTTGAAATGATGTAGAATGTGGACTGGAATAGTTGGGAAGCTCTCCAATTTGGTATCTAATGGAGGTGGATGGAAGCTTTGTTGAGTATCCTGGTATGAAACCAACACTACAGTGCATCATTTCATAATGGAAGAAAAACAATAGACATCCTTATATTAGAACAAAGAATATTACATGTAATCCCTTGCATGGCATCGAGCAACAATGCCAGGATGTATCAACCCCGATGGGACTGAAAACCTACCATTTTTTTCCATTGAACAAGGCAACCAGTTCCACAACCAAAAAACCACACGGTCAACAAACTCCATCATCATTGTAAATAGGTCCGAGCAACCCATCGCAAATAACATGGAGTTTTATCATAATTGAGAAAAAAAAAGGGCAATCAAGACAAGACTATATATTTATGAATGCAATATATAGGAAGAGTGAAATAGTGAAATGATGAAAAAGGTAATTTTGTAGATAAACATTTGCAGCTATTTGAATGACATAAAGCTAATAGAAAAGCTAATAAGAAGACATAAGAATTTGTGGAAGCAAAGCATGAGGCACAAATGTCAAAACTTAGGGTATATAGAAAATAGAAAACACAACATGGTTGTAGAATTGTAAACTTACTAGTCAAATGGAACACAATTTTTTTTAGAATGTTTTTAGAGTATGTGCATATATAGTTTAATATACTGGAATGTTCAAAACATGTTAGTGACTTATAGAATTTTCGGGCTCTACTTATTGTTGGTTTCAATATCTATGCATCTTTGACACTTGAAGTTGTTTGTATCTACATATGTATCAATTTGTAACAATTGCAACTATATGTTTAGAGTACTGCATGCTAAAATTAGTTGAAAGAGAATTGTAGGTATATGCTGATAAAGAATTGACATCACAGAATTTAAAAACACTTGGAAAAACATGGATAGGTGGAATATACAGAAGAGTGTATTCTTCTGAATGCCATATACAAAAAGTACGACACAACAAAATGTTGAAATGAGAAGTTAGTAGATTAATATTTATGGGTGCATATTTGCATACTGAATTTAACAAAAATTGTATTGCTGAAGGTACAGAATATAGTAAATAGGAACAAAATTATCTTTAATGTGTAAAGCTAAAGAGGATGCAAAGCATTGAATAAATAGGGGAAATTTAATGTGGTACACAAACATAGGGTATATAGGCACAGAAAATGGGAAACATGGCATAGGTGCATAATTTAAAATGAATTAGTGAAATACAACAGAATATTGTTGAAAAAGTTTATGGAACAGTTGAATATATACTTTAATAGAATTGAATAATCAAAACATTCCATTGGCTTCTACAATTTTTGTCCTCTGCTTATTGTTGCCTACTATCTCTGTCCATGTTTGGCATTATACCCATTTTGTACAAATTGTTACATGGTATGCTTATGTAAAATTTAACTTAGAAATCCTTGAAGAGAGGATTGTATATAGTTTGGACCAAATGCAAGAATAATTGTTCCAAATCCTTTTCTATAAGTTGGTGCATGAGCTGGGGGTGGAAGCATTTGGCAGGGGTCGGAGTTGTTCCAAATGCACCTCTTCGCTATGACGTCAAGCAATGTATTTGTTGTTGCTAAGTCTGGAGCATCTCTCAAACAAGAATTTTGGATCAATGCGGAGCCTTTCAATTGATTTAACATGAGAGATAGTTTTAAAAATCAACCCTTGCCTGTCTTTGCTACCTATGTTTATCAGTGCTCTATTTAATGTTAAGCCTTGTGCTTTGTGTATTATGATTCCCCATGCCATGGTGAGTGGGATTTGTGTTCGATTACCCCGAGTTATAGTTGGTATGGGGATGTCTCTTGGGTTTTCTGGGTCCCATGGTGAAACAATGTAATTTTGGAAGTGAACAATAACATAGTTAGGTGGATCTGGAAATTTACAATGTGCATTGTACACAATAGATGTAACAAGACCAAGGGATCCATTGACTAGGCTAGCTTGAATCCATAAATTTGTTATTAGCATCACCTATTCACCAACACAAAGTAGCAATTCTAGGAGAAGTTGGTCATTATTTCCATGATCAAATGTAGTTGTGCTACTTGAGCAATGCTAATGGCTATGGGCAAGTTTAACTGTTTGATCATTTTTTTGTTGTGGAATACAACTAAGTCATTTGTGGAAAATAAATGTGTAGCAACATCAAATTGTTCTCTTTCTGTGGCTGATAGAATTTTATTTGTTTCTTTCATAAGCTCTTCCCAGTCATCGTGGAGAGCCTCACCATTTCTTATATGGAGAAGGATTTCCCAAAACTTTTTGTTGCGAAAGGCTATCTCTGTTTTGGAAAAAAATAGTCTCCAATGTGACTGAGACTGTGAAAGTATGCCATAAGGCTACAGCCAATGACCATGAAGCATAAATAGGGGTATCCATGGTAGGTGGCAACTAGGAAATATCACCAACAAGGATGATGGAAACACTATCAAATGGCTCCCTCTGGTTATCAGGGAATGCTTGGTGCAACTGGTTATCTATTTTTAGTAGCAACTTTGGGCTTACAAAACTCATTTCATCTATCAAAATGTATTTAATATATTTAAATTATTCTTGGAATATTGTCAATGCCTGACCTTTCAAAGCATTCATATCCTTTATGGGAATCCAAAGGGTTGTATGGATTGTGGAGGTGCATATGTTGTACGTAGAAACACCTATGGGGGCCAATGTGAGCAACAACCTATTGGATCCAGTCGTAGACATGTTTATTTGTTGTCTTATACAATTTATCAAAAAGTATTTTATAGTGCCAGTTGTCCCTTGAATGATCATGCAGAGAGGGTCTTTGGGGGAAGGTTACATGTGATGGGACTAGATGATTTGAAGAGCCAATTGTTGTTTTGGTGAAAGCTAATGGGATGACATATTTATAGGCAAAAATGGTATCACAGCTTGCTCATGTTGTGCCCTGGCTGATGGGGTGAATTGTAAAGCAATATTATGAAGCTGTTCAGGCACATGGTTTGTATTCCATGAATGGTTCATATCAAATTCCCTCCTACCCAACAACTAGAGTTGATTCATACTGAAATTAGTAGTTGCACCAAGCCGAGAGAAAAATTACCATTCATATTCATCCATAGAACGTCGATGGTTCAAATCGTTAGTATTACTTCCATCTTCTTCTTCAATCATGGATGCAACTAGAAGTCTATAAGCATGCCAAGGATGATAACTAGTTGTTCCTAAAACTCTCCAATTTTGTATGATCTCTTGTTTGGCAAGACCTATATCTGTCTGTATGTTTCGGAAAGGTTTGTATAACATAAGTTTAGTCCAAAAAAATGTCTCTAATATTTATGTATCTTCAACAAGAATAGTCTTGAACAATGGGTACACAAGGACAATTGCAGGTTGATGTCTCAGTTTCCATTTAACCTTTTTGTGTTGCTCTGAATGTGTATACAAGTGGACCAAGTCAATTAGGGATACACCAGCTAGCTCTAGAGGGCTTTACATATAGCAATGAATATAATTTGTTGGCAGGTCTTCATCAGCATCATCTTTATTTATATGGAACCATGCTTTTTTTCCAATATTCAAAATGAACATATTGTTGGCTTGAAGTGAGAAGAGGGAGTTTCTGTAACATATGGCACATCTCCTATGTAGAAATGTCACGCTCCACAAAAATATTCATCATTAATTTTTGATATGCAAGCAACGCTTTATCCTCAACTATATTTGTATTTGCAAGTCTTTTCAACATATCAAGATAATTTGTTGATTTCTTCTTAGATTTAGCTACATATTTATAAATATAATTTAAAATGATTTTCCTAGTAACAACTAGCTGGCAGTCACCATTGGCATGCCAAATTGCAAGCATGGGTGGGCTATAAATATTTAGGTGATCATCATTTCTTGTTGGCTTGTAGGATTTGTTAGACTCAGCATCATATGTCAATGTAGAGGTAAGTTGTTGTTGTCAATGTGTTTTATACCGACATTGTAATTACTCTCCTTTTTTCCTTAAAAAGGTATATTCAAAGCATTTTGTGTGCCTTTGAACTGTATTTAGCAACTCTTCATAATCTATGATTGGATCACTACAAAGAATTTGGCTCATGGAAAGCAAGCATGAATTTTTTTCAGAACAATGATACATTATGAACAATCTTTGTGCAAGGCAACATGGATTCCAAGTTGAAACATATCTATCAAAAAAGTGCCTTGCCATGGTAACATCATGGTGATTGGACCAATCAAGAGTGTCCATGTTGGGGGCTTCAAGAGGCCATAAAAAACCATGCACATGTGCAGAGCCATGATGTTGCCATTCATATCTATACCAATAATCTTTTGCATGCAAAAGCTTTTCAATCACCTCTTCATGGAAAATTAAGAATTTATGATGGAGATATAAAGATGTTATATGTGGATTTTGAACAAAACTAGCTGTTAGTTTCTTTGTTTAGGGCTCCATCACCAAATGAGCCATGGAAGAGAAAACATTTTGCAAATCAGCCCATTTTGTGTCTGCACAGCTTAAAGTGAAAAAAAGGGTGGGTATGCCAAGTTGTTCAATCATTTCAGATAGTTGGGCCCGACAAGAGTTGCAAAAAGAATGGGTACCCCGCAATGATGCACCAAAATGCATCATTTGCTCAGCTATCTGGCCATCAAAAGCAACTTGAATACATTCATGCAATGCAAACAATGACCTGGCGATTTTGTCTTCCAAATCCACTCTAACAAAGATAGAAATAGTTTGTTGGTTGCGATGTCTCATTATCAAGTTGTAGAGGAAATATCTAAATTGACATATTTTTCAAATTTGTCGTCAAAATATCTCATTAAGTGGAGGGAATATTCATGCAAGTGAATTTGAACATTCCTCAGTTGGAGGGGAAGTGTTGCTCCAGTGGGAAACAATGTTGGAAAGGCCATTGTAAATAAACCTTCAGTGTTGTATTCATTAACAAGAGAAGAGCTAATTTCAGGCCAACACAAAATATTTTGTTCTTTTTTTTCAATTTGTAATACTTGTTTGATTTCTTTGAACTCTCATCTAGCATTTGGAAAGGAAGGGATAAATGTTGAAAATTTTGAAGAGCCATTTTCATCCTGAGCGACATTTGTTGAGTTGGTTGATGGCACTAGGTCTTCATCAAAAACTTGCTTTATTGTATGCAAGAAATTGGAGACATTAATAGCAACATCAGGTAACATATTAAGAGCCTCAACATCAATCTCAACATCATTGTAATATTTGTCATATTGAATTTTGTATTTCAATGCATCCATGACATGATGTTTATTAACATAAAAATCGTAATTACCACCTTCAATAGTGGTTTGATGTACGATCACATCCTCAAGGTCTTGCAATCGGCATGGAAAAAATTTTGCTATGCTCGAGATATCTTGAGGAAAGCTTAGCATGTGACCACTGTATTTAAATTGACCTCCTCTAGCATGGGACACTTGCAAAACTGGAACCACCCTAGCAATAAGCATTTCTTCAACCTGTGTTAGCTTTTTTAGCAACAATGGTTGTGGGCCTGGGTCCATGCCATTTGTAGAGCTAAAGCAGTGGGTGCCTTTTTTAGAATAGTATCTTACACATGTCATTGTTGACCTTGACATATGAATTTGCATCCCTATGTAGCTTTCTCTACATATCTAACAAATAGAAAAGTTCAAAAGTGCATCTATGCGGTGTCGAGACTACTTTACCATAGAAAGGTAGCAATCATTGAATATTTCTTTCAATTGTTGTGGTTGTGTTGGTCTAGTAGGGGGATTGCTATGAGATTGTATATAAGGGGTGGCATCTACCATTTCCAATGGGCACTACGGGGGAAGATTGACAGTAGGTAGAGCCGCAACTGTGCATGGTGCAGTTAGCCTTTGCTCCATGTATTTTGTACAACACTTCGTACAAATTTCCTCTCTATGTTGGCTATAGTACAAATGGTTCCATTGTTGTTTTTTACCCTTTTTAAATTCAACAAGTGATTGGGCTGTGGAACTTGAATGTACTCACATAGCCTAGGAGCATACATACAAGCTCAACCATATTATCATATATGAATATACATGTATAACCATAGATATATTTAAAGTAGTAATTACACATAAACATGTAACAAAATATATATGTGTATCCATGTGTATATAAATGTATATCTATGGATGATCACAAAACTGAATAACATAGTTTGAACATTGGGATATATAAAAATATATATATAGAAGGATTTTATAGTTTTTGGTGTTAACCATTTCCACTATTTCACTATTGTTTTATCCCCTGTTTAGAAGAATACAATATTGGATGTACGCAACCGGTCGTAAGATATGTTTTTGGAAACAAAGTGTATATAAGGATTTTTGTAGGCATGTATCTACACAAGAAAAAATATATGCCATTAAAACCAAAACCACACAACCCACAACTAGTATCCTCCCCACCTTTTTTTTTCGTCATAGAGGCTCATGGACTCCAACAAAACCCCTAACCAAGAACATTATGGAATGCCCACGTAGAATTTCATGGAATTCCCTCACACATCACACAATAACAATGTAGGGGGAAATCTGTTGTCTTCATATTTGATTTATCATATTCTACTCTTTCGACAATACAACTTAATCAAAGTATACTTTCCTGCATTGCAACATTGAATATTGCATTTACTTCAACTGTCGCCATCCCACAACAATGGCAGGATGCATTAACCCTCACGTGAGAAAACACTTACCATTCAGGTTTCGCATATACATATATATGCATATACATACACATACATATACATATACATATACATATACATATACATATACATACATATACATATACATATACATATACACATGCAACAACAATAGGATGCATTAACCCTCACGTGAGCAAACACTCACCATTACGTTGTCGCATATCAAGGCCACAACTCCACCACCACCAACCCACGTAATTACGAAGCTCCATGTTGCCATGAAAAAATTGGGTCAAGTCGCCATCGGCCGGGACATCTACACATACATATATACATATACGTATGCATATCCATATGGATACACATGCACATACATATGCATATACATGCACATATACATATACTTATACATGCATATACATATACATACACATATACATATACACATATACATATACATATATATATATACATATGTATACATATACATATACATATACATATACATAAAAGGGATGTTTTTATATGTTGGAAAATATCAATGTGTATCTCCCTGCACATCTATATGCTTTGTCAAGTTCACCCATGTGTGTATACACATTAAAGCGAAGAAAACTGGAAACAATAACACCAAATTTGCAATAGGTATAACAAAAAGGAAATTTATACTTATGGAATTAGGATCTAAAGGTCGGTGGTTCACGCCCTCATATCTGGATTCTACAATGGGAACAGTGGCAGATGTCAACAAATCAATATTGGTGGGCTCTGGAAACCCATCCACAAAACCCAATTCCATAGACATAGTTCTGGAAACTTTTTCCAGGGACAAAATGTTACAATTTGAGTTAACTAATTGACAACTCTATTTCACAATAAAAATAAAAGATTAATGTATTGCAACATTCTAGTGGCAATTGGTAGATAACTTAGAAATATCGATGTATAACCATTCCACTTCTAAAACTAATCAGACAACACAAGATACAAGAACAAGAATAAAAATGCACTTTTAATACTGTCAAAACACTAGGGGATACATCAAAAAGAATAAAAATGATAAATACATATGGATATACCCCTATATGTATCTGTTTATCTTTGAGGTTGCTTATATATGTATCCATGCAGTTTTTTATTATTTTATTATATTTCTACATATAGCTATATGCAGATATTTATATATGCTGCTAGTTGGTCCTTCCACCCTTTCTTAACAAAACAATAGGCTATACAACAATAAGAATGGAGATGATTAGGTACATATATGCATTGAATCTCCCCTTTGTCTACACATTTAAAAACACACACATATAACCAAATATATATATATATTCATATGTACACATGTATATATCTATTTATATACACACTACTATATCAAAAGAGATGTGTATACCAAACTTTTTCCTCACTATGTAACTCCTCCCCTTGAAATTTATGAAGAGAAAACATTGAGATTGAATTTTCCATCAATTTTCTAGTTAAGAAGGGTATAAATTCAAACCTTTTGTTGCCTAGATAGGATATTGTCCACTCTGAAGTAAGGCATTACAATAGGGAACAAAAGGTTTGAATTTGTAGCCTTCTCATCCAATCAATTGAGGGAAAATCTAGTTTGGATGTTGGTTGTCTTCATAAATTTCAAAGGAAAGAGTTATTAATCTGCAATTGCTCCTATGTTAATGGGTATAATGCCAAAGATGCATAGTATCAACATTATGTGGGATCTCTACAATGCGCAAAGTGAAAAGAAAACAAAGGGAAAAATTTATGCAAACCAACATGTTTTGAACTTCAGAGCTTATTAAAATATACATGCCACAGGGGGACTCCTGGCCACCTTCGAACAAAAAATCGAAATGGGAAATGGTTGCTTGCGGTGCTAGAAAATGGAAATCAAGATGGCGGGACCAAGCCAATGCAAGCTAGACTATTTTTGGTGTTTTTTTAATGTATTCGGTTTCAATAGGGACATTCACTGCCAAGGCGCAATCAATTTTATAGATTTTTTATGAACATGTTACACATACTACACCATTAAATCCTTTGTTATTAACATCTCAATGCTATAGCATTTAATGCTATGGTTGTATTGTAGGAATTTTCTCATAAGCTAAATTTACATATGCTATTTTTAACTCTTTTAAAATCAAAGTCTACCTAAATACAAATAAAGATAGCATACACAGTTGTTTAGATATACATGTACATATATAAATTTTTGTTACATTCTCAAATGAGATACAGTGGTCTTGGCTTGCATATATCAATATATATTTTTTCCTATATGGATTTTTTAAAATATGAAATGGGGAATTCAATACATATATATAGACATAAATTCAAGCTACATTGTCTGGCACTAAATATTATAAACAAACAGAGAAATTGTAAAAGAGCTATTAGATGACAAATCCTATTCATGACTGAGCTAATGAAAATCCCAGTGGAAACTTCAAACAAATAGCCTATCAGCTTAAAATATAAAGCTGAACAAATAAAAGAGCTATTAGAATAACACTTAAAATCCACAACTATTTTTTTCTCCACACTTGTACAGATATCTTTTCAACTTTCCAAATCAATTATTTAAACCCAGTTCTTTATCACCATACCTATTTTCTTTAGGTTGCGACAACAATTATATGATGCAAAAATATCTAAAAAATGTGTATAGCGCCACAGACTTAATTGTAAATTTGAGCTACATTGCTTGCCATTAAATACTATATAGAGAAATCATTTAAATGCAACATACCCATGTAAAACGACTTGTAGCAAATAATTTTCATTCTAACACCTCTTATACAATTTCTCTATTTCTCTTCAATATTTATTAACAAAGAACATAGCTCAAATCTTGTATCAATATGTTGCATGATATTCTTCTTTTCCTAATCTGCTTGAAGCTCCCTGAAAAAAATTGCCCAGGTCTATTTATGCAAGGGGTGGAGCTTGGTAATTACATGGGTTGGCAGTGTCTTATATCAATATGTTTCATTGTATTCTTTGTTCCTCATCTATTTCAACTTCCCCACAATAAACTCTTCTTCATGATATTCTTTTTTCCAGTTACCCATAACAAATTGTTCATTATTGTAGTTTTCCTATTCTATTCTCCATATTTTAAACCTCTATTTAATGTGGGTTCTAGAACATCTGTCATTTTCCCGTGATTCTTAAGTGTTTTCCTAATAGCTCTTTTCCAATTTCACTTGTTGTCTTATACCAATATGTTTCATGATATTCTTTTTTTCTCAAATTAAAAATATAAAGTTGAACAGATAAAAGAGCTATTAGAACAACACTTAAAATCCACCAAACTATTCTTCCCCCCACACTTATACACATCTTTTCAGCTTGCCAAAACAATTATTTAAACCTAGTTCTTTATCACGATACCTATTTTCTTTAGGCTATGACAACAATTATATGATGCAAGAATCTCTAGAAAATGTGTATAGCGCCATAGGCTTAATTGTAAATTCGAGCTACATTGCTTGGCATTAAATATTGTAGACAAATCATTTATGCAAAATACCCATGTAAAATGACTTGTAGCAAACAATTGTTATTCTAGCACCACTTATACAATTTCTCTATTTGTCTTCAATATTTATTAACAAAGAACATAGCTCGAATCTTGTATCAATATGTTTCATGATATTCATTTTTTCATGATCTGCTTGAAGTTCCCTGGAACAAACTACCTGGGTCTGTTTATGTAAGGGGTCAAGCTTGCTAATTATGTGGGATGGTAGTGTCTTATATCAATATGTTTCATTATATTCTTTATTCCTCATCTGTTTCAACTTCCCCACAACAAACTGTTCTTCATGGTATTCTTTTTTTCAATTCCCCATAATTGTTTTACAATTTCCCTATTTTGTCTATAATATTTAGTGGGGAATAATGTAGCTCGAATTTTGAATTGACAAGGCAACTGTGATTCTTATGTATTTTCCTAATAGCTCTTTTCCAATTTCTCCTTTTGTCTTGTACCAATATGGTTTATGATATTCTTTTTTTCTCAACTGTTTGAACTTCCCCATAACAAATTGTTCTTCATGATATTTTTTTTTCTAGTTCGCCATACCAAATTGTTCATTATCGTAGTTTTCTTGTTCTATTCTCCATATTTTAAAGTTCTATTTAATGTGGGTTTTCCAACATATATCATTTTCCTATGATTTTTAAGTGTTTTCCTAATAGGTCTTTTCCAATTTCCCTTCACCAAAAAAGTTTAGATATGGACATCTATGTATGTGAAATTACTTATAAATAATCTTCAAAGTAAAGAACCCAGTTCAAGTCAAATGCATGTATAGATTTGAGTTTGCAGCATATTCCTGCTTACCTGAAATTCTATCACTATCTAGACAAGGTGTAACAACAAATTCTATGTAACAGTTGGCTTCTCAATTCAAAATTCAAGCTACATAATTTGCCACTAAATATTATAGAAAAAATAGGAAAATTATAAAACAACTATTAGAAAAAAACTTAAGAATCATACATAAATCACAGATGATCGCAAACCCACACTAAACATATTCATACAAGAAAAGCAATCTGTGTAAGAGTTGGATTGTCAATTCAAAAATTGAGCTACATTCTTTGGCACCAAACCCACATTAATTACAACTCGTAAAGCCAATGAGTAGCAATAACCTATACAAAATGCCTATAACGCCACACACTCAATCAAAAATTTGAGCTACATTGTCTGACACTAAATATTCTAGAAAAATAGAGAAATTGTAAAAGAGCTATTACAGGACAAACCCTATTCATGGCTGGGCTGACAGAAAATCCCATTGGAAACTTCAAACAAATAAATTGACCAGATAAAAGAGATATTAGAAATAATAACACTTAACACCCACCAAACTAATTTTATCTCCAACATGTTTCTACTTTCATACTAACCCTCTGCATATATATACATATGCAATCACTTCTATGTTAATCTGCAATTGGTCCTATGTTAATGGGTGTAACAGAAAAGATTCACAGAGATAACTAAAACAATAAATTGAGGCCGATAAAATTACTAACCCTAACCATTTTTTTTTAAAAAGAAACAAGATTTAACTATAATTGTTCCTATGGTAATGGTTATATGGCCATATATATATGCAATCACTCTTATGTTAATCTACAATTGGTCCTATGTTAATGGCTATAACAGCAAAGATGCACAGAGATAACTAAAACAACAAATGGAGGGTGATAAAATTACTAACCCTAACCATATTTTTTGACCAAAGAAACAAGATTTAACTACAATTGCTCCTATGGTAACAGGTATAAGTCCAAAGATGCACAAAGATAACAACAAACAATAAATGAGGGACGAAAAAATTACTAACCCTAACCATATTTCTTATGAAAGAAAGAAGATTTAAGTGAAATTCCTCCATCCATACAAATCCATAACGCCAAACACCCATGTAAAATGACTTACAGATTTCGAACAACAATTTTAACATAAACAATAAATAAATCATTTATGCAAAACACGGTCCTTGTAAAATGACTTACATATTGTGTAGAACAATAGTTTTAAAACCCTCCAATCTCCTATAAAATGAAGCTAAAGTCGTTGATTTTTACAATAGTCTCCTATCAAACAAACCACAAAACTAAATCCGACGATTTTTAGAATAGTCTACTATCAAACCAACACCACAATGGCTCTTTTGACAATGCAACTTAATCAATATATTTTCTTTCACATTTTGGACTTTACTTTCCCACACCGCAACACCCATGTAAAATGACTTACAAATTCTGGAGAACAACAGTTTTAACATAAACAATCAATAAATCATTTATGCAAAACACCCATGTAAAACAACTTAGAGATTGTGGAGAACAACAATTTTAAAACCCTCCAATCTACTATGAAACCGACCACGGAGTTGAAGTGTAGCACCCCTCCATTTTGGCTCTTTGACCAGACAGTGTTCTATCTTTGTTATGCTTTGTTCTATTAATACCTTGTCTATGGTACTTGGTTCTATTTGATCACAAACTATAAAGCGATGTGAATGTTATATTTTGATGTGATGGTATTTTACTCTGATGTTATCATTATGGCATGTTTGGGATTAGCTTAACAGATAATTAATGATGCTTTATGCTTTTGATTATATTATTGATGTTAGATTCATCAGTTAGTAAGTCTGTATTAGTGAAGGGGACAAGATTGTATCACTTGCTTGCGAGCACCCTATGATTATGAGATTTCCTCTTCACGGTGTGTTTTATTATATCATATATATATGCATGTTGGATGTACTCTTTGTTCACAGGTTGATAGGTACAGGACATCGACTCCATCTAATTTCATAGGTTTGAGCGTGTCCATTGGCCAACAGTATTTGATTGGGAGATAGTAGCTAGGTTTTCCGTGCCAAGTCATCACCCTAGTCATAGTGTGTCATCGGGTTTTAGTCGGGTTAAGTTGCTTATTTGTTGTTCATCTCTCCTTGATTTATTTAATTTCAAGTTAAAAAAGCTAAATAAATGGCTTTTTGTATTTGGGTTGTTAATTAAATAAATCTAGTTGTAGTGTTAGAAATGTTACTTAAATTATTAATTAATTAATTTAACTAATAAAATAATCTAATCTTGGATTAGATTTATTTTATTGATTATTTAAATTAATTGTGTGGAATTAAATCAAGTTGTTCATTTTGGAAATTATAATTGTTAAATTCTTTTTGAAATGAAAATTTAAAAAAAAGTGTTAAAATTTTTGAAAGAAAATTTTAAGTTAAATTGTTTTTGGAAATGAAAATGTTAAAAGCATCCAAACTCCTTTTGAAATAGAAATTTTTAAAAATGAAATAAAGAAATAAAGTCATGTTGAAAGAAATTTGTTTGTTTTAAAAAACTTTAAAAAAAATAAAATATCTCCAAAATAAAATAGAGGAGCAATAACTATGGTGGATGGGATATTTTTAGGGTATATTGACCAAATTTGGGGAAAAATAAGGAAGGATTTCATTCTTGAAAATTTGGCTGTGAGGAAGAAGGAAAGATTTTCTCTTGTTGTGGATGCACTTGGGATTGGAGTGAAGATTTAAAAAGGGTTTTGAAAGAATTGGAATTGCAACTCAACACCAAATTCTCCTTCAAGCTTCAAATAGGTTTTTCTTGTTTCTTTTTGTAATGCCCCGTCATAATAACCTAAGGAATGTTGCAATTGTGTATAAAAGTGTAATAAATTTTTTTAAGTATTAATATTAAGTTAATTAGTTGCATACATTCGTTAAGTTACGCGATGTTACACTACTTTGAGTTTCCATAGACGACTTTAGTATTTCGCATTGCACATATTAATTAATAACATAAACATTAAAGATAAACATTGCATTACATTTGAAACTCCATTCAAGATAACATATAGCACTAACATGTTTCCTTACATTGCATTTGATAAAATATACAATACTCATCCATTTGATGAGGTAGTTCAATAATAATTACATTTTACAAGTGTTCACCTCATAACAATTGAGGGATGTTTTTTAAATACAAGATTTAAAAATTACAATGAAGTACACATAAGTTTCCAAGTGTGAGCTCTCCATCCATGAAGCTCTCGATGCCATGATCACAAACTAGGGACCCAACAGAGTATGGTGCACGTTCCACCCAACCATGTGGTACCCGTAGGTCCACCCCCCGTGCTAGGAGATAGTAATATGGTTACCTAGACATAATCTACTAACCCTAGACACTAGTACATAACAAACTAATGGTTACATTGCTTCCAGATTTAGACAATTGAATGTATTACATACACAAGGTAGACTGTTACTTTAGGTGGAGAGTCATCACAACATTGCAAAGGTTACCCTGGTGTTTCTTCCTAGGTTTCGGCCCCCAATCTTGGGTTACCCTGGTAACCTCTTACGAAACCTGGCCCCATTGCAAATCATTGCGGAAATCGAATGTCTTTTGAAAGAACATGACACCGATTTTCCATTCCAGGCCTTCTCATCTTATACTCAAGACTGAACTAGCTCAAGAGTCAATAAGTGAGGCATAATACTCTTGTTAAGAATTTTAAATCTAACTACTGTGTTGTTTAGATTATCACTTGTCTTACTAACTCTTTGCAAGTTACCCTGACACCACTTTGTGTGTCAGCCCTTACAAAAAGCCACTCCCCTAAACATAACAAAGGAATATATGTTCTCTGACTAAGGTTTACAAGGTGTACATATAACCAAAATCAATATAATAGACCAAACATGTCATAACGAACATCAATCATTGTTCATAAAACAGGTCTCAAACCACCATACAAATCCATGTACACATCCTTAGTTAACACAAGAACTTTTAACTCTAACAATCACAATACCCACTTTTACAATTGGTCTGGAAGACTTGAACAATTATGACATTCCCAATTTGCCCAACTAGAAACATGATTAAAAGAAAATCACAAAAATTACACATCTACTATTCGGATTTACTATATCCAATCAGTCAAATATATTTTGCATGAAAAAGATCAACTTGATTAAATTACATAATCAAATATTCTAAATTATTACTTTCACAATTTCATATATATTGAAATAATCATCAATTATCCAATACAACTATTTCTTTTAAATAAACTCAAATTTAAAAGAAAACATTCTCATACTATTTTCCAAAAAAAGTAATTAAAATAATCATTTAAATGACTTTATTTAAATAATCATTTTAGCTAATTAAATATATACCATTTCATTTAACTATATGAAATTTCCATATTAATAAATAACATTCATTTATTTATAAATTAAAATCTATATATATATATAATATATTATAATATTATATATTATATATAATATATATATTAATAACATATTATATATAATATATATATTATAAAATATATTATATTAAATATAAATTAAAAGATATAAAGAAATATACTTAACCCTTTTTGGCAGGGTCGGCTGCCCTACACACAGCCGAACCCTACCATGGGCGCGGCTGTGTGGGCGGCGCCAGCGCTGCCCTCACCGCCACTTCCATGGGGGCCGGCTGTGAGGGTTATGCCCTCTGCGCAGCCGAACCACTATACATTTTTTTTTAAAAACATTAAAATTTAAATAAAAATCACCGGCGATTTTAATAATCGCAAACGGCGTTTCATTTTAAATTCGCTCATTGTGAATTTCGTACAGCCACTGTAAATACACATTACCATTGATATATGTATATATATTTGTATATGTATATGTATGTATATATTTCAATACATATACATATATAAATATATATATATATAATTATCTAAAATAATAAAATTGTTGTATCTGTATATTTGTTTTCAACAAATTTTTCAATAGGGAATTGGAAGAAAATTTTTCATTTTGAACAATTTGATTTCCAAAAAAAAATATAAAAACAATAACAGAGGTTTTAATAAAATAAATCTCCAAAATGTTCTCCAAATTAAACAGATAAATTTTATCATGAAACCTTCAATGGTTTTGTAAATTTCATCTGTAGGTTTTCTACTGTTTCAAATTTAATCTCTGTTTACCCCTATTTATTTCTCTATAAATTTCTTGTTTTCACAATTTTCAAAGAGATTTTAAAAAAATAACAACAGAGAATTTCTTTTCTTTCACATCTAAAATACTTCATAAATCTTTCCTACTTTTTAAATAAAAAATTTACCAAATTCCTGAGAAAAACACAGGAAATACAAAACAAATCTTTTCTCTAACTTTTTAAAGAAAAGAAACAAATTAAACAAGAAAAGTACCTGTAATATAAAAGCTTCCTGTAGGAGAAATCCTCTTGCCTGTAGCATACAATTCCCAAAAGCTTCTCCAAAGAAAACCCCAAATCCAAGAAAGCTTTAACTAACCACAAAGATCCTCCAAGCAAAGGGATCTTCCACAAATATACAGTATTACCAAATTAACACAATACAGAAAGTTTTTGCAAAAGCTGAGATATTTTTCTCTTGAAGAAATTGAACAACCTCCGTATTTTTCCAAATCCCCAGATCATATCCGGAAAAATCCTCAACCAAAAATCATAATTACACTGGCACACTTGTCGAGAAGTGCAAAATATCTATTAACCACTTCTTAGCAATCTTGCCTTCCAAATTTGCATGCCTTTAATTCATTTATTTAAATTTAAAAATCAAATTTCAAATTGCATGCATTAATTTTATTTAATTTTCCCATTTCCAATTAATATTTAAATTTCAATAAATATATTCACTTATTTAAAACAATTTAATTTAATTAATTAATTTATTTAATTAAATAAATTTAATCTTTATGATCAAACCATTTAACCAAACAAACTAATTAATTAATTAATTAACTTACAAAACTAATTTCTTTAACATTTAAAATTTAATTTAAATAATAGTAAATAAAACATAATAAACTATTATTTAAATTGACATTTTTTCCTTTCAAGAAATTAACCAAATAGAAGAATGCAAGACAACCTATGACTCAAACTAAAAATAGACAAAGTACAGTGACTGGGTTATAGACTAGACTAGGGTGAACCAAACTACTATCTCCCAATCAACATATCCGTTGAGTCTTGACACGCTCAGACCTGAGTAACTAGGTGGAGTCGGTGTCATGTACTTGCAATCCTGCAACCAAGCAAATAACATGCATATATATATATATAAACCATTGAACAGGCACACCGTGCGGAGAAAATCACAGATATCAGAGGGCACTTGCAAGCGAGTGATGCGATTCCGTTCTCCACACCAATACACGTCACATCAGACTGACGAATAAAATAACTGTTAGTCCATCATAAACATGTACATAGCAATAATCAACTGAAAGTAAACATCTAAGCTATATCTAATAATGTCTGAAAACAATATCACCATACAATGTATCATCATGTCACAGAATAAATCCACTATCGCTCAAAACCAACGATCAAAATATCCAAACAAAGTATCATAGTCTAACAGTGTGAAAACGTATCAACAGAAAACATAAGCATAAATGGAGGGGTACTACACTTTTATTGTTTTGAAAATCTAGTTTTTAGTTTTGGAAACTTGTTGCAAACATTTTTAAAAACCCTGTTGAAATCTTGAAGAAATTTAGATTGTTTGTAGAAAATCAAAACTTGCAACTGAAATTTTCAAATTTATCAATAGAAAAATGGAAAGAAAGAAAAGTGAAATTAGAAAAAAATTATTGGGAGTTGAAATGCTTCATATTAAATTTGAGATTGGAACCAGGAAATTATGTTTGAAAAAATTAGTTTCATTGAAATTTTTTGTAGAAAATTTGCACAATTTGACTGTAAAATGGAAATTTAGGTATATATTTATAAATATGTCTGTATATATATATATATATATACATATTTTATAAATATATTTTATTAATTTTTGAAATGTTTGTTTTAAAAAATTACAAAGAAAAAAATTTCTGGTAAAATTCTAAGAACAAGGGAGATGTTGTTTTTGTTAAATTTTATTATTAAAAAAAAAATGTATTTTAATATTTATTGGGGGAGGAGGGGAGGCAGGGGGTGGTGGGCATGTGGCAGCCAAGGTTGCCACAACCCACGCCCCAGTGAAGGGGCGATGTTGTGGCAGCGCTCCCCACACTGTGTGTGGGGGAAGCGCTGCCACAGGCAGCGTTGGCCTCCATAGGGGAGGTTGGGTGTAGCCTTTGGCTATGTCCCCTCTCCCTTGGGGGCCCCACGGGTCAACAAGGAAATAAAAGGTTTACTTTATTATTTTTAATTTATTTTTATTTATTTAATTTTATATTATATATATAATATAATTATATTATATTATATATAATAATTATATTATATATATATAATATATATATTATATGTATATATATTATATTATTATTTAAATAAAAAAATTATTATAGTTGTATATACGATATATATATATATATTATATATATAATATGTATATATTATATATATATAATGTATATATTACGTATTTTTAAATAATTTGGAATGTGGAATTTAAATTGGTTGATTTTAAATATATATATTTAAACAATAAGTATATATTTAAATATATATATATATATATATTTGTATATACATTAAGTATATATTTTTATATGTATATTTAATATATAGTTATATTTAAATATAAATTCTTTTAAGATGATTTTTTTCATTATAATAGAGGCAAAAAGTTGATTTTATAATCAAATGATTTTAATTAAAATTTGAATTTGGATATTAGTATGATTGAGAAACATGGAGTTAAATTATTAGTCTTAAATTCCTCAATATTTTAAATGTAATTTTAATTATTTTTTAGAAGTTGCAAATAATGTTAACTATTTTATTTGATTACATGCAATATGTTATCGCCTTGCTTGGATTTATGAAATCCTAAAGTAGGATAGTTATTTACCTAATTTGTCTTTTCATTATGAAATCTCCCTCTTTCGTGATGTTGGGCAAATCAAGTTAATTATTATGTAAGTCTTCTAGATGGGGTTTTCCGTGTGATTGTGTGGGTTGTTGTAATTTGTTAGTCAACCTATGAATTTCCTTGGGTAGTGCATCTTATTGGATCCAATTAGATACCCACTTATCATGAACGGGGTGTGTTGACTTTATGTCGTGGATAGGGAGTCATTCTCCTTAGGTCGCACTTGTAATTTATTGTTACATCAAAGCATAAGAGATACTACTTGTATCTGAAATCAAGTAGTATCTCTTATGCTTTGATGTAATTTATCATGTATGGAATGTATGTGCATTTAATTTATTAAATAATTAAATAGTATGGTTTCAATTCATGTTTCTTGTTTGGGTTTGAAGTAAACTTAGTCTCATAACCCTAGAGGTTGTTGGCAATGGATAGTGAACTTGCATGTTCTTTCTACTAAAAAAAAAATTTCAGTTCGTTTGAGTAGTAAATTGCAACTTCCTCTAAGGTTGCGGGGCGGGGACATTACACGAAGGTGACAATTTTAATAATAGTCTGCTATGAAACCAACACCACAATGGTTGTTTTGAAAATACAACTTAAACAAAGTGTACTTTCCCACACTGCAACACTCAATATTGCATTTACTTCATCCACCCCCATCATACAACAATGACAGAATGAATGAACACTCCCACAAGCAAACACTTATGATTCAGCTTCCGCGTATCGAGGACACCAACTCCACCATCGCCAACCCACGTAATTACCAAGCTCCACATTGAAACATAAAAACCCAGTCAAGTCGTCGTCGGCCTGAACATCTCTAACGCTGACAAATTCAATTCATGATTGGGTTGACAAAAATCCCAGCAGAAACTTTAAAAAAAAAAGCCTATCAGCTAATTATTACTAAATAGTTAGTCATTAAATATGTGATGTTTAAGTAAAGTGTACAAAAAGTAACTAATGTAGGAATTTTCCTTATTAAATTTTATGGTAATTATCAATTAGTAAAACCAATTTCCATAAATGCATTTAAAGGAACCCTTGTTGTCAAGAAAATTTATTACCAACTTGTTGTGTTGCATAGTGAAGAAGGAACTTAGTAAACTAGTAATTGGACCAAAAGGTTCAATGGACACACCAATATTATTTCTCATGTTAATTATTGTTCTAGTGAATTTTAGACCCTATGCTTTATGTCTAAGCCATTTTTGTGTGATTTATTATTGGACACTACAAGTTACAAGAAAAATAGAATTATTTATGTTCCTTGTGTGTCCACTTATATCGCATTCTCTCCTCTTTTAAAATACCATAACTTTACAATATTAAAAAGCGGTAGATTTGGTGGCATGCTCTCATTTTTGGATGATAGTAACTACTTCACCTTGGAATGAAATTCATGAACCCATGAAATGAAGGTAGATAAAAGGAATATGCATTTCAACATTTAAATGATCTTAAATGATTACCAAAATAAATTTACCATTCATTGAAAAACAATTTATGTGATATAGTCAATCCAAAAATAATAATTGAGCCATGGTTTTCACATGTGGGGTGGGGTGTTAACCGATGTGCGGGGGAGTGTTTCAACTTAGGGTGAATCTTTTGCGATTGGAGGGTTTTATTTTGAAAAATAAAAATATTTTTTGTCTTTTCTACTCATTTCTTACATGATTCTTGGGTATGGGGGAGGTATAAGGAGGTTCTTGCTTCCATTTTTTTTCGATTATGGCTTCAGGTGAAGCAATCAGTTTTAAACCCATTATGGATTTTTGACTATCATTGTGTGTGGATTCTCTATCTTAATCAAGGCTTGATGCTAAGAATAATTTTGTATGTATAATGCTTTACGAGTGGAGTGGACGATCTGTTTGGAGGTCCTCATATCCCAAAAATCAATGGATGTTTGGAGATGATCCAGGATAGACCAGTTTTGGTGATTCAACCCAAGTCCATTACGGATGATGCTGAATATTATTCAAATCATGCTTTATTATGAAATTTCATGGGATGTGATTCTCTCTTCCCATTTTGGAGTCCTAGTCTAGATGGACATGGAACCCTTAGGGTGAAATGGATGTGATGTTACTAGCCCGCAACATTTTTATGGTCATTTTCAATTCCATGGCTGATCGCAATAAATTTTTTGAGCTCCTTATTTTCATAATCAGATTGTCTTGTTTATCAAGCCATGGTATACAGGATTCAACCCATCGGAGGAGCTTCTAAATTGGATTCCTATCTGGGTGCCCCTCCCTAGATTCCTAGTTGAATTTTGGCAGAATGACATATTGTATATGGTTGCTTTGTTTCTTGAAAAACTAGTGGACCCTTCTCAGCAAATGTAGGACAAGAAGGTATTGAATTTTGCACATATTTGTGTTGATATAGATTTGAGCAATTCTATTCCATACTATTTAGAAATTTGTATGGGTTCTTCCTCATAGGTGTAGTAGCTCGAGTATGAGACTCTCCCCTTTCATTTTTGGTTGTGTAGACATGAAAAATTGGCATCAAGCATTTAATTAAGTCATATTCGTCCATTCATCAAATAAATCAAGTTTATTTGATTAATCTCTAAATTCCTCCATTTAAGTTAAATAAATTCATCTTTAACACTAGCATCATCCCCTTTAGCTAAATAAATCAAAATATTTATTTAACTAAGTCTAAATCATTTTCCATCTCCTTTTGATTTATTTTAATCCATAAATCTAAATCAAATGGGTCAAATCACCTAACCTCCTCTTATTTAACCAAATCATGATTAAATCTAATCTAATCTATGTCACATCCTCTAGCTTTTCCCACTTGCACAAATAAATCAATTTAATTCATTTATTAAATCTTCATTTTCTCTGAATAAGGCATAAAAGTGGAATATTCCTCCATTTCAAATCTCGCTCCAAATGGGATGAGTCCTTCCAACAAGGAATTTATTTCATCTGACAAGTCCTTTTGCATTGAGCCAAGTGGCCATTACTCCATTTGACTCTTCATCCACCTTGTCATTTCACCATTTTCAATTTTCAAATTTATGTATTTATGGGCACATTCATCAAAATGTGCACATCCTTCATCCATCCATCTTTTGACAATTGGCACCTTGCCATTGGTTGAAAATTAGTCCCACATTGCTTCATTTTTGGCATTTCTCCACTTGTCATTCTATAAATAAGAGGCTTATTTCCTCATTTAAACATCCACAATCTAGAGCAAAGTTACTCTCTTCACATTGAGAGCTAATTTTGTCCACTTCATTGTCATAGCATAACAATATTCATCATTTAAACTTGTCAAGGGTTGGCAAAGGGCCATTTTTCATATCAAAGTGGCACCAATCCACTATGGGATAGGTATACATTATGCTTCTTTTATGCTTTCAATTAGTTTTTTTTGTTATTTTGTTTATGAGGCATGATATATTATTTCATAGGAGCATTTGTATGTTTACATAGCTTGAACTAACACATTGCTAATGAGTATTGAGGTTTAGGCTATTTGCATATTTATGGTGCTCACAGGTTGTGTCACAAGTATGGTCATTTTCTAAAGAGATGCCCTAGGACTGTTCATGCTTCAAAGCCCCATCTGAACTAGCCACCTTGTAACCCTCCCAAGGTGGAAAATGGTAAGGCTCCTATTCTAGGTGAAGTGGCTAATAAATAAGGATTTATTCATGTCAAGACCCTTAATAGGAATTGTGGTTAGAAAAGAAATTTCAAGGAGTAGTAGGAGGAGGAAGTTTTTAATTGTTTTGATGTGTTGGATGATCTTAATCAATAGGAGTTTAACCGTGGTATGATGCTTCTAGAACAAGGCATTCTAGAGGAGGTTCAGGAGGGTTCTAAGTTAGTTAATCTTAAGAATATTAAATAGGAAGGAATGTCACTCACTCAAATGGATATGGATCTAAGAATCATGGTTTTGGCTAGTCTGGTGGGGCCTAGTGCTATGGAAAGGATTGAGGTTGAAAAACATCCCCTCTAGAGAAGATGGTCTCTGAGTCATAGAAAGGAAATAAGGCTTCTCTTCCCTTAGGGTTCCTCCAGAAAAATCAAAAGAAAAGGGTTAATGAGAAACCCCTTGAGGCTAGGAGGAAGAAGGATTTGGAGAAAATTAAGATGATGGTCAAAATGTTGGTTGAGTCGTGGTCTGTCAAAACTCTTGACTCCCACTTTCCTTCCTCTCAAAGATGATTATTCTCTCATGGAATGTGAGGGGCTTGAATAGAGGCCCTAGACAAAAAAAAATTATGATTTGGTGCGAAGGTATTCTCTTGATATGTTATTTAGTCAAGAAACTAAACTTTATATGGAGTGTATGAGCACTTTAGTGCCCAAACTCTAGTGGTAGGGCCAAGGTTAGTGTATTGGTGTGTAGGGTAATGTTGGGGGTGTGGCCTACTTATGGAACCCTCTGAAGATATGCCCTCTTTGGTGGGTTTCTAGTTAGTCTTCTATTTTTTGTGGTTGCAATGAGTCTAAAGTCTAGAGAGACTATTCTTTTGTCCAACATCTATGCCCCTACTGTAACGCCCGTCGTGCAAACCCCAGAGAACACACACATAATGCGAATAATTTTTTTTTTTAAATAATAGAAATAACATGTAACAACATTAAATCATAAACACATAGCATAACACATAACATTAATACACTTGGTTCTCTGGGGCACGCGAGGTTACATTGCAACCACAACACAACGTAAAGATAATGAAAACAACATAACCATTTAATTTATAAAAACCATATACAAAGATACAACTGATAGCCATGATGCGAGTATGACAACATCGCATAATTACATCCATGATAAATCTTTTAACATGATCCAATTCAAACCTAACTATTACATCATTGAAATAATATTACATTACAATCTTCTTGATACAAGAATTACATTGAATTTCCCAACATGGGGATTGATACAAAATAATGAACATGAAGTACAACTGATCACTGGAACATCTGCACTGCGGAAGCTGAGAAGACAAGACGCTGATGGGGAACCCAACGGGTGCGGAGCACGTTCCACCCAACCATGTGAATTACGAAGTAACTCACCCCCCGTGCTCAGAGGTGACGAGGAAGTGAACCCGACCATGAATGTCAAACCGACTCAACAACATGATACAGAACAAGTACAACTCAAATATGCAATGTACAACCATCGACGTACTCAAATCACATAACAAGTTAAACTAAGAACTCATCACGATAACATGAAGTAATATCACTGAACTATCACGAATCAAATTCACAAGAAATCAAAGATACATCACAAAGAGATAACATCCAGAGGCAACAACAAGCACAAGGGTGTCAAGTGGAGAGTGTCATCGCATAGCTCTCATGGGATTTCCTGGCCCTTCCTCCAACTGAGGCGCCGGCACCCATCTATGGATATCCTGGCCCTTCCTCCTAACTGAGGCGCCGGCACCATAGGGTAGCTAATGCGGAGCCAATAGTCTCTCGTGAAGACGAGACTATGACTATGCCGACCACGGCCTTCTCAGTCTATCACTAGTCTAAGGTAGCCCTAATGCATAGCCGAGGAATCCAAGTTTTATTATCTTGTATTTTTAAACTACCCATCCCCCTAAATCTATTGTTTAGGTTATCACTTGTTTACTACTCTTCGAGGGTTATCCTGGCCCTTCCTCATCCGAGGCGCCGGCGCCCACAAAGAGCCACTCTCCCTCCTATGACCCCTAACATATCTCAAACAGGCATGGGTTGGACTAACACATAAAAATCATAAAACCATAATACTCGAATCCACACATGCGAGGTATTATCCCTCTCGCGACAATCCATCACAAACTATCATAAGAAAATGTCCAACCCTTCTAAGCACAAATTACCAAGCTTCGAAACCAAAGGTATTATGAAGACAACTTCAACAATAACAAGCCTCTGGACTAGGGTTACAAAACAAGAGGGTTCCCACATCACAAGTGAAATTTACAGTCATAACAAGAAGAACAAAATCAAGACCTCACGATTTCATAAATACAAGAAAACAATTCACTCAGATGTATAAAGAAAGTTGATGAAACACAACACCACAAAATAATAATATAATTCAAAGAAAAAAAAAGAATGGTTAATTTCTACAAATCTCATCAGCTAATTAACTAAGTAAAACATTCACTTTTAATATACTAAATCAATAATATTTATTATAAAAGAATTCTCATTTCATTATTTTTATTATAAGTATATATATATACATATATATACTAAAAAAAATCAAATCAAATACATATATTTTTGCAATGACAAAATTAATTTAAATAAAGATAATCACTAAATAAAATAAATATATATATAATATGTATATATAATATATATATAAATGTATATTTATATATATATTATATAAATATATTCATATATATATAAAAATAGAATTTAATAAAATTAAATTAAATTAAAATTAACATACAAAACTCAAATATCCAAGTGGGGACTGCGCGCAGCAGTCCCCACGGGCTGCTGTACGCAGCAGTCCTGCGGCAACTGTGGCAGTCCGCCACGCAAGTGGGGCGCGGGGTGGGTACGGGTACCGTGCCCTCCCCAACCCCCATAACATATATACAAAAAAAAGACTTCGCTTTAATATAAAAGAAATTTCGATATTTTAACTTTTCTATTTCGTTTTTTATATTTTTTTTTTTTTATCATGGGAAACGAGTCCGTTTCTCCCGTGCACGGACGATGTCGAAAATTTCACAGCACAGAAATCCCTTTCATTGCATTTGTTTTAAAATAAACAAATATTTCAAGCAATCAAAAATCTTAAGATACCCAACATAAAATATATAACAATATAGAATTTCATTTTTTTTTCTGGGAGACAATAAAATCCATGGGACGACGGTACGGCCGACGGACCAATATTTTGTTTAATAAAACAACCAATACGAACCAGTATGTATATATATCTTTATATATATATATTAACATATATATATATATATATATATTCTGGGTCAATATAAATCAGACAATAAAATATATATTCTGGTTCAAGAGGACAATATAAAAACTGTATATATATATTTTGGTAAACAAAATACAGAGGCATAACAAAACAAATAAGAGGGACAAAACAATAATTATATCCATTTATATTTTCAATAAACTGATTAAACCCCAAATTTATTATCTTCAACCAGAGAATCATCTTTTCTACAATCCTATCGTTTATAGGTTGAAATGTTCCAGAGGATCAGGGTTCCTGTTTTAATAAACAAATTAGACCGTATGATTTTTCTATGATCCCCTTTGTTTTCCAAACTACTAACTGATCTAGTTTCAGTTTTCAACAGAAGTTTTTCCTATATTCACAAAATACATTTTAATAAAATCTATTTATTTCTTTTTCTAAAGCAAACAGAAAAATAGAAGAGGGTAAAAGAAAATAACAACGAGAGGAACCTGGAGTCCAATGCGAGTTTGAAGACGCCTGCTTGACTCTGATGCTCTCGAATCCGATTCCAATCCTAGTCCAGAATGAACTCCACCTTCACTTGAGCACTTCCAACCTTCTGTTCTTCTGTGTGTGTGTGCACTTCTCAAAAATTCATAGTTAAATAAAATATGTTCTTCCTCTCTCCAAAGCTCTCCTCCAAAAAATATCCAGATAAAAGGAAAAATCAATCTTTAAAACCAGCTTTCTTTTCAACACTCAAACCCTATTGGCTCACACTGTGTTTTTTTTTCTTTTATTTGTTTTTATTACTTTAATTCCTGTTTTTTCAACTTTTCTTGCAACTCACATCTCAAATTTATTTTAAATAATTTATTCTCATAATTATCCACCACCAATTTATTTAATTGAAATAATTAAGCATATTTAATATTTAATTATTAATTAATTGCAATATATGATTTTCAAAAAAATTAAGATGTTTATATATTTAAATATTATTTAATCCAACATTTAAAATAATTAATTTATTTCATTCATTAAGATAATTCATAATTATAAATGCTCTCATAAATAAAATGAGACAAATACATAACACAACAGGCCATAACGACATTTACACAACATCAACTATACCAAACAGATGAGACGACCTGACATCATGGGACGGGAGGACTTCATCGTCACCTCTGTATCAACATTTATCCGTTGGGTTATTTGGTGCTCGCCCTTTCCTGCCGAAGCAGGTGGAATCGAGACTTGTACCTGCAGTCCTGCATACAAACGAAGTTGTGTACATGTGCATATAAACATATATATATATCAAAGCATTAAATCAAGTTACTGCATTGTGAGAAGGAATTGCAACATAACAGGGCACTCGCGAACGAGTGATGCTATATTGTCCTTCGTCACACCTATTCTAACAACAATAACATAATCAATGAGTTACATTTCTAAATAACAATCATCACATTACATATTAAATTAAATCATTGCATCATATCACAATTCATAAAATTAACAGATATAATCAACCATAATGTCATATAAAGTAGTCATATCCAAAATGAAATAACATCGTCTAGCATCTAAACTAACCATATCAAACAACAGCAGTATCATCACAGTATCTGAATAACCACATCAAATAATAACAGTATCATCATAGTATCTGAGCATCAAACAAAACATAACACTACTGAGTCCATCTAGCAACCAGGAGGGTTATTACACCTACTAGCATGCCTAGTAAGCAGTGTCTTTTGTCTCATATTTGGTTTATCCAAAGTATTGAGCTCCTCTTTATCCTTGGATTGTTATTGTTGATTTTAATGTTATTACTGGGTTGAAGGAAAAGAAAGGAGGAATGTTGAGGTTGAAGCCATCTCCCTTTCTTCTTAGAAAGAATATTTCCTCCTTAAATTTGGTTGACATAAAACCCCAAAATGGTCAATTTACCTAGAACAATATGAGGTGCATGATAAGGACAATATTGCTAAGAGGCTTGATAGATTTGTAGTAATAGAAAAAGTAGCCTTTTTCCTTACTTAGTTTGATAATTGACATTAAAAGTGAACTAATTATGTCATGAAATGGTGTTGCAATGTGTTGTACACATTCACGCTATTCTAGGACCTATATTTGACTAAAATGTGCCTTAATTGATCCTTTGAAAAGGTGTTGTAATGTGTTGTAACACACTTTCACACTTTTCTAGGATGTATTTGCTTAATTAAGCATTTTGGTCCCCTTTTTGAATAAAATATACATAATGTGTACCTTATTTAAGTGTTGTAAAGTGTTATAAGGCACTTTCACATTTATCTAGGTGGTCATTAATTAATTGTGGTAATTGGATTAATTAACCCCCTCTTAATTCAAATTTAAGCCGTAATTTTGACACCTCCCGAAGATCTATCCCGACACCCATAATTTAATTAATAAAATATTTCATTGGAAAAAGTTAGGTCCTAGAAAATGGTGCCAGGACCCATTCACCCTAGGTGGTGAATGGGTCCTCCCTTAATAGGACCCCCCTTTTTTCAATTGATCTAAAATGGGTTTTTAGTCCTCTTTCAATCCCTCGAGGTTAGGTCTTGGTAAACTGAGCCAGAACCCATTCGCCCTAGGTGGAGAATAGGTCATCCCTTAATGAGAACCCTCTTTTTGAATTTCATTTTGACAAGAATTTAATAATGTTTCTTTCCAGATCTAGTGTTGGCCTTAATTATTTGAATTTTAGGGTTAATTTCCAAATTTAGTATAAATAAGGGGTTAATTCACATTGTTTCTCCTAGAAAACTTATATGACTTCATGAGATCAAGAGCAAGATCATTATATAGCATTTCAAGAGAATTCATAGGGAATTTCAAGGCATATTTCAAGAGTTTATTGCAGCAATTCAAATTCATATCATCATGTAAAGGGTTTGAAGCATTCATTCATGTTCTTGAGCTAAAGAAGTGGATGTAGCATTGAAGATCTACTTGCAACCATTGTCCAAATCACATTCAAGGATCCAAGATCTAAATTCCTCATGGCCACTACATGTTAGATTGTAGATGTGTTTCACAAGACATCATCCAAGGTGACATCATTTACATTATTTCATATTCATGCTTCATTTCATTCATTTCATCATTTGGTTTAATTACCTAGAAGAGGTTTGACCGAGGAAAACCCCTATCCCCTAACAAACAACATTTTTTTCCTCTTGAATGTGTGATTGCATATTTAGAGGTTGAAGATCAAGTGGAGCAAGTTTAGCAAGATTTTCAAAGTTTTCAAGTTGCAAAAGTTGTCATTGAAAGTGCAAAATCAAGGAATCAAAGATACAGAATTGCATACAAACTTCCAAAAGTTGATAACAAGGAATTTGAGAGTGCAAACATCAAGGAATAGGGCCCTGATCTTAGTTTTAGAAACCCTAATAGGGACCCATTCTCCACTAAAGGTGAATGAGTCCTTTGTAGCTCAAAAAAAGCAACTTTTTGACCAAGTACACAACTTTTTATGCTCTAAAAACTTCTCCCATAGTTGCTATAATAGTTAGGTAGCATTTTTTATTGTTATTTGCATCTTTTTCCCCTCATAATTGAATGTTTTAATAATAAAAATAAATTAATGGTTTATCATATTGTTCATTCATGGTGGTAAACCCTAGCCTTTTTCTATTAATGAAGATTTATGGTTTCTTGTTTCTAGATAGGAAAATCTTGGTCTTCTAGCTCAAATATTTTCAATTGAGGGGCTTTGACCATTGCCAATTAATTTTTCTACTTATTTGGCTAGTGTTTCCTGTAATCCATCTTTCAAGTTTCAACTCATGTAGCTATGGGATCCCTCTCTTCAGGACCATGTGGCTGAGTGGTGGTAGCTTGGTAGGCCATCTTATGGTATGGCTATGTATTCTTTTGTCAAGCAACTATAGTTTGTGAAGTATTAGCTCAAAAGATGGAACATGCAGTGTTTTGGAAACATCTTTCATGCTAAGGTTATTGCTCATGCTAGTTTGGGTGCCATTACCCATGAGACTAGGGAGCATGGCCTATCTAAGGAGTTTCTCGTGGATGAGTCAAAGGATTTGAAATTTTTGGATAAATGTGAGTAGTGTGAGGAGATTTAATTGAAATACAAGGTGTGGGTTCAGAGGTTGTAGGAAAGGGATAGAAACACTACTTTCTTCAACAACTCTGTGAAGGTCAGGAGACATGGTAATTCGATTTGTCATCTTTTGAATTCTAGGAGTGATCATCTAACCTCTCGAGGGGATATCTCTAGTGATGCTTCTTAGTACTTTGCATCTTTATTCAGGGAGGACTCCCCTCATGTGAGGGAGGATGGAAATCATATTCTTTCATATATTCCTTCTTTGGTTTCTAGGGAAATGAATGAGCATCTTTTGAGCCATATTTGTTTGGAGGAATTGGAGGCCACTATTTTTCAGATGAAGAAATTAAAGGCTCCTGGACCTGACAGGTTTCCAATTGAGTTCTTTTAGGAATTTTGGGAAATCATTAGCTTGGACTTATTAGAGGTGGTGTGTGAATCTCAAGGGAATAAATAGATGCTGAAGGCTTTGAACTCTACTTTTCTTTCCCTTATTCCCAAGTGTGATGGGGAGAATAGGTTAAGCTTATTGAGGCCCATAGCCCTTTCTAATGTGGTTTATAAGATTCTATTTAAGTTGATTGTGGAAAGACTAAAGCAGTGGATTAACAGGATGGTCTTTGTGGTTGATCAGAAAATCTTGGATGGTGTGGTTATTGCAATTGAAACTATCCATTTTATGGTGGTCTCAAAGGAAAAACTATTTATATCAAATTAGACATGGAAAAATCCTATGAAAGGGTTAAATGGTCCTTTTTCTAGAGAGTGCTTGGTGATTTTGGTTTTATCAAGGAGTGGGTTGTGTGGGTAATGATTTGTATCATAGCCTCTTCCTTTCTATGTTGGTTAATGGGGATCCTTCGCCCTTTTTTAGGGCTTCTATAGGTCTTTGTCAAGGGGATCCTCTATCTCCACATTTATTTATTCTCCTAGATGAAGGTCTGGGGAGAGCCATTAAGAGCCATGTTAATCAGGGTTGGATCCGTGGATGGAATTAGTGTAATGGCCTTCCTCCTCAGTCACACTTACAATTTGTTGATGATACTGCTCTGATGGGTTTTTCCAAGATTAGTGAGGCTACTAGCTTCCACAAGTTTTTGGATGTTTACTTTGCTACTTCAGGACAAAAAATCAATGAAGTTAAATTCTCTATTTTCTTCTTTAATACTCTTATTCCTATTCAATGTCAGATATCCTGTATCCTTAGATTTCAAATTGGGCAATTGACTTTGATTTATCTTAGCATTCCTCTTTCTTTGGATTCCTTTCCTAGGGGTTCCCAGAAGAATATTTTATATAAGTTTCAAGTGAAAGTGAACCATTAGACTCAAAGGTGGTTGTCTTTTGCAGGCCAGGTGTTACTTTTAAATTCGATGGTGTCAGATCTTCCCAATTATAGGTGGCTCCCTTAAGTTTTATTAAAGAGTTGGAATCACTCACTAGGAAAATTTTTTGGGCTAGAAACTTGGCATCCTCGAAGTGGAGTCTTGTGAATTGGGAGACTGTTTGTAAACTAAAATAGCCTAGAGGTCTTGGGTTGCAGTAGGCTAGCCTTTCTAGTTTGGCTTTATTTTCCAAGTTATGCACTCAAAAAAACCAAGTCTAGGCTAGGATTATTTCCAACAAATATCTAAAGGGATTGTCAAAGGAGGAGGTTCCTCATTTCCTCTCTTGGGTAAGGGCTCTATGATTTGTGGAACTCTTAAGAAAGGAGCTAAGTTGATCAAGGACAGTTTGTTTTAGATTTACAACATGGGTTAAGATCCTCTCTTTTATTTTGACTCTTGGGATGGTTACTCCCCAATCATGACCAAGCATCCTCATTTGTAAGATCTTCATCATTGTTTCATGGAATTTGGTTGGTCTTAGGTTGAGGATTTTAAATCTATTCATTTATGTGGTATGGTGGGAGTGTCTAGATGGAAGGACCCTAGTGAGTGGTTGGATGGGGGTTCAGAGGAGGATCGTGTTGAGTTAAGTAATATTCTTGCTTATAGATATTTTAGTTCTATAAGGGAGAAGGATATTTTGGTATGGAGCCTTGGCCTTAAGGGGGCATACATGGTGGCTAGTGGCTATTAGGAGTTGATCTATTAGAAGTATGAGGGGTTGAATTTTGATGGTGGAAAAATGTTTGAAACAATTTTTTCTCGGCCCAAGTGTAATTGCTTCATTTGGAGGCTTGCTTAGAATAGATGTTTGACTTGGAATAATATTTACAAGAATGGTTTCCATGGTCCATCAATTTGTGCTCTCTATAGCTGCTTTGAGGAGGATCCAACCCACTTGTTCTTCTGATGTTCATTTTCTATGCTTATTTGGCACTTTTGGTTGGGTATTTAGAGGTAGCCCTATGTTCATGATTCTTCTCTAATTGATTTCTAGAATAGCTTTGGGAGGCCTTCGACAAAAACTTCTTTCCTCCAAATCATTTGGAATATTGGTCCCATTTTTATCCTTTGGCAGATCTGGCTTGAGAGGAATAACAAGATTTTTTGTGGCAACAAGCTGATGATTCAACAAGTTTGGAAAAGGGTTGTCAATATGATACAAGAGACAATGGAAGCTAAGTGTGAAGTGTCTTATCCTTTGGAAAGGGGAGGTGAAGAGATTGTGAATAGTTGAGTCTATGCGGTTTGACGTTTAATTCTTTTTGTATTAGAAGGGGGCGTCAACCCAAAAGAAAGGTTCAAAGAGATGGGGGATGGTCCCTTCCTTCGGGGGATGTTTTAAAAGTCAACATGGATGTTTCTTCAAGGGGAAATCCTAGGCCTATTGCGATTGGTGGTATTGGAAGAGATAGTTCAATCAGGGACATTTTCTTCTTTTCTATTCATAAGGGGTAGCATTTCAACAACCTCATGGAAGGTTTGGCAATTTTGGTTGCGATTGAGAGAGCTTGTGCTCTTGAGTGAAAAAAGGTTATCTATGAGTCAAAATCTCAAATAATGGTCAACTTCTTGACTGAGCAAAATTTGGATGAGGTTAATTGGCAACTTGCTTTTGTTGTTAGCCATATTCTATGTCTAATCTCTATGTTGGAGTTTGTCTCCTTCTTCCATACCCCTCAAGAGTGGAATAAGATTACTGATTTTTTTGCCAAATGGGCCTTAGAGTAGATTGGTGGTTGGAAGGTTGAAGGGTGGGAGCAATTATCCCAAGATTATTCCCAAGATCTTGAGAGGCTTCTCTTGGAGGATATAGGTGGTTGATGTTTCTTGGTGGATGGTCTAGTTGTATTTTTTTCTATACTTTCTATGGGTTTTGAGTTTCTTAGTTTCCTCTCGGGTGCCTATATTGGACCATGATTACTTGTACTACTAATTTTCTGGTTGCAATAATTTTTTACCCTCTTTTTTGAAAAATAATAATTGCATTTTATGGTAAAGCTACTTAAATACAACCATCTAATTTAGTCTCATGATTCACCTTATATATCCAATTACACATTCCCTACCACATATTTATCTTTTAAAAATAGTCCTTCCTATACTATGTATACATTTAATTTGATGGGATTTTTTACCCTTTAAACATTAATTTGGTTATGGTTATTTTTTAAATTATTATTTTTTATATATCATCCATACTATAATATTTCTTTAACTATTGTGAGCCAAATGGGAAGATAGAATTTACCAATATGGTTAGTCGCACAAGTTGATCATATTCAAATTTCAATAATTTTGAAATAATTAATTTTCATCACTTAATTATAACATTATAGATTATAAACAAGTTTCAATATTGATAGTGCTAAGTACAAAAATTAAATGTTAGATTTTTTTACGTAAGTGACATATTATTCCTAAATCATGGGTATTAAAAAAATAAACTCAAAGTTTGGGGGATTAGCATTCAAAATCATACTACATATCACTTGTGTTGAAGACTAACACAAACTAAATTAAGTAAAATTTTAAAGGAGAACAAACACCCAAAGTATCATCAAGTAGAGAATGCCTCCTCTAATGAAATCACACATTGCATAACCTCTTAAAGATAACACATTTTTATTTATATTTTAGCATAAAATGAGAATATTTACAATAATTAAATAGTTCAAAGTTACATCAATCATATTGGGTTCCTCAACTTCAATTTTAGAATTAAGATCTAGGGAAATGGTTTAAGAAATTAACTACTAGAATCCAACAATAATGTGGGAAAGGATGGTTTTTCAAAGACATTTATGATGATCAAACATTTAGTTATTAAGAAAAGGATAAGATGGAGAAGTAAGGATAAGTGATGTTTGAAGGATAAATGGACCTAAATATTGGTAAATACACTATGAACATCAATAAGAGTAAATTAAGGTCTGTTATTGTAAATGTGAAGTGAGATTATATAAATAAAATTTTATTTAACTTAAATACACCTCTTAATTAGAGAAAAAAATTAAAAATAGATCTCCCACAAATATTACAATAGATTTATATGTAACTCAATATATTTAATGTAACAAAATTTATAGAGGATAAAAATTAAGCCATACATTCTCTTGATAATTTCTTTAATGTGTTAAGAAAGAAATATATTTTAGAAAATCTCGAAAGCAAGCTTATATGGAACATGAATAACAACATCTTAGACTTCTTCTTCATATTGTAGTGTTGTAAATTGTCACCCTTGAAAATTTCACACTAGGTTTAGATCCCCCCTATGCAATCAGGTTTAATTATGTTTAAATTAATTACCCATTTTGTTGTCATTTTTGAGAAATTTGTTTAAATTTGAAATTAATATTTATTATTTAATTCACGACACTTATAGCCACAAAATAGGTTTGGACTAGGGCATCCAACACCCTTGTCTAGCCTATTTTAGCTCCAATTTAAATATTTTATTGTCAACATTTTAACATTTACAAATTTAAATTCATTTTTTGGCTATTAGTAATTGATTTTTAGGAAATTAGAAGAATTACATATAAATATTTCTTTTTCATCATTTGAAATCCAAGTACAACCTAGAAAAAACCTAAGAAAATTGAGATCATAATTGAGCATCCTAAAAGCAATCAAGAGAAGAATCGACAGAATTATTGTTGCATTATTTCAGTCAAGCATCATGTTAGCAGTGCATCAAGTTTCATGTGATTTCATTCATTTTTTTGTTCATTTATTTTGAGTACTAGCACTTGTAGGACTTCAAATCAAGCATCAATTTCTCCTTGAAGGTGATGACTACAATGACTTTAGTCCATCAAGGAATTTAGATCTGAGTGGGAAGTGGAAACATTTATCAATTTATCATTCTATTTATCCATTAGCCTTTTACCAACTAAGGGTAGGCTCTCTTTTACATCATCATAGCCATAGTGGAGGTAGAAATACCAAAACATGGTTTGACATAAGCAAGCGGGCCTATACGACACAATCATTTCCTCTATTTCATATGTGTATGTTACATATCTAAAGTGGCTTTGGAAGGTGATTAAAGACATAATATCTCATTCAAGAAATCAGGTCCTATTTGTCAAAGAATTAGGGAAAGTGGAATTTATTAGCGACAAACAAAATTTCAACACTGAACATAGAGAGGAAAAACAACACGAATAGGGACCAACTAAAATCTAAATTTTGATTCTAAACAACTACATTATAGGTTTAGAGCACCTAGTGTCCCTATCTAGTCAACTCAAGATCAAATTTATATGTCGAGTTCTTTTGTGTTTTCATTTTACTCTTATGAATTCTATTTCTAGCTCTCAGTCCTCTATTTTCTTGAAATCATGAAATAGTTTGTTGCACTTTCCTAGTTAACCTAGGTACATCTTTTCATTGTCAATTTAAATCAATTAATAACCAATTCATCCTAATCAAAAAAACAATACACCAAAGGACTAAAACCTTTATCCACCATTGAGGTTAGTACCCAAGTGGGTTTTTGAGATCAATTTTAGTCTTTTCCCTTGTGAATTTGGAAGAATTTTGATTTAAACCATAGATCCTTTTTTCTAACATCACACAAAGATAAAATTTCTATTGATATATTTACATAATTATTTCTTTTAATAGAGATATGCATCATAATCGTACATTATCATCATCTCCACATGTACACAATGAAATGATAGAGGATAGTTCACATGTATAAAATAAATTTATTCTTAGAGAGGGGTAAACCCACAAAAATGGTTTACAATTCCAGTGAGGAAGGAAAATTGCAAAAAATGCCCCCATGGAAAAAAAATTGGTTTTTGGGGGTTCAAACAAACATTTGGTTTGAGCGAACCAAAAAGAACCCCCCTTCGAACAAACCCATTAAATGTTGGGTCCCACATTTCCTGGGAAAAAAATAAAAGAAAAATTTTGCGGAAAGGGCGTTCACTCGAACCTCCCTTTTCCCACTTCTCCTCCTCTGGCACCAAAAATCTCTAGAATTTCGCCCTTCGAAGCTCGAGTTGAGGATGAAAATGGAGGAGACTTCAAAGACCCAACTGGATGATGGTAGTCCTCGAAACAAGCTATCTAACGAATATAATTTTAATATTTTTTGGTTTTATTATGTATTTGTTTTTTTAGTTTGATTAAACAGAGGTTTTTCACCAAAAATCAAGCTCTTTGTTTTGCACATGTGGAAAAATAGCAGATTATCAAAAAATAAATTGAAAAATATCAGTGCACTAGATATTGAAATCCTTAATCTCCAACAAAAAAAAAATGAATTTTGATACATACAAAAAAATATATGTTGTATACAGTCCGCCTATGTCTGAATTGTAATCAGTTTGACTTCGAAATTTGATTAAAGAAAAAATATTCAATAAAACACTATGAAACCAAATGAAAGAACTATATATCATAGTGACAAATCTAAATTAGAAAAAAATAGAACTTTATCCTTCATGAAAAAAAATTTATGTTGTATATAGTGAGCGTCACTCCTTAAAAATGGTGTTTACTGGAAGAAAACTAGTTTTTGAAGGAGATGGAAAAATAAGTGCAATCTAATTCCAAAAATTTTGAAAAAAATATATTTAGAATCTACTGTCAAAATTTCACAAATCACTAGTTTGCATCATCTTCAGATTCTTCGTAGTTTAACCGCTATAGGTGCCCAAAAGTGAAGATTTAATTAGAAAAAATCAGTTCAGTGTCCAATTTGGCCAAAAAATTGTAAACCAGTATTGTGGGATCACCCAGAGACACATTATAGTCATGCATCGTCACCACCTCCACATGAGCATAATGAAACAATAGAATTAATTTTTGAGACATACTTTTTAACCCTATTGAGATAGAACCATTAAAATTTGATTATATCAATGTATGTACATTCAATAAGTTATGTGCATATATTTAAGGCACACAAAAAGGTGAACCTAAATAAGCCTCCTAAATCACCTATAAATTTTTTAAAAATCTTTGGAAATCCTTGCATCTCTCTAGCACAACCACTTATTTGGGTGTTATCTCTATATAGCCCCAATTCCTAAAACCACCTTGGAATAATCATATCATAGATTCAATTATCAAGTGGAATTTCTAATAGTTGTTTAGTTAGTTAGACAATGTTTTGTTTTCCTCTTAACCTAAGATTTTACAATCCAACATTGAGAAAATAGCCAATTGATGAAAATGTCGATGAGAAAAAATATATCTTCTCACTTTATCAACACCTTTTACTCTGTAAAAGAAAAATCAAATCAAATAAAAAAATAATATACTAAATACACATTAATGTGAATGTCTTTGAATATTTTACATGGATCATGGTTAACCTTCATAATTTTCTTTAAAGGATAAACACCAACTAAAATAAATAAATAAAGTCTTGGATATATATAGAGAGAGAGGGAGAGAGAGAGGGAGAGAGAATCAAGTGCAGTCAACCCTAGATCTATAAGGCTTAATCTCAACCATTCATTTATGTATCTGATCAACTATGCATAATTAAACAAATATTTATCAAGATAATTACAATTACCTTTTTAAATATAACATCAAAAATCACAAACAAAATCTTTGATAAATCAAATTCGAACACAATAGTTACAAAGAAAAATAAAATAGACTTCAAATTTAAATCTAAAAATCATAAAAGTTAAAACAAATAATTTATTTAAATGTAATCACTTTTTCATCTTATAACCAAAACCATAGACGCATAGTTTTTCACCTTATAATTCCTCCAGAATTATTATTGTCTCATCCATACCAAGCTGATTTACAAGTCTAACGGAGCGATGCAAGGCTTTGCTAATCCCGCTACAATACTAAAAGATACCTTGGACATTAATATTTATTTTCTTTGTTCTTCTTTCCAATAATAAAAATGTTTGACTGATTGTTGGACTAGAAAAAATTGGTGAAAGAAAAAAACTCTGCAAAGAAAATTTGGCAACGTCACAACATATTGATTATAAGTTTGATGGACTATATTTTTCCTAGTAGTTCTTTTAATTTCCACCAATCTCTGTAATTTATTTAATGCTCTCTCAAAGGGACTACCCCTCAACAAGCTGGCTTAACCAGCACATTCTAAGCGTTGACCGCTTAGAGTGTTATGGTGGGCCCACCTAATATGTTTTGTTCCCCCACCATTTATGTTCCAATAAACACTCACCGTTATAGTGTAACACTCGTCGTTGCAGCTAGCGGTCAACAGGTCCTACGCATGAAGAAAACCAAATTCAAATCTCAAACACTGTTCCCGTGCGTGAAGAAATTCAAACTCAAATCTCAAACAGTTCCCGCACAGCTGCAGAAGTTTAGTGGATGCCATAAAGTGTCTTGAGGGAGTTGCATTGTTTCACTGTATGCAACAAATAGGTCTCTAACCCGATCATTATACATATGCCAGCATATTCCCAACCTGTGCCAAATTGGGAGGATTGGAACAGGGTTTACGTATCCTTAGGGGGCTTTAATCAGATGTAGTTAGTGAGTTTTTTAACCGAATGTGTCAAAGAAATGCAGTTTCACGGAATGCCATGATTGCAGTATATGCACAAAATAGATTTTATGAAAAAGGCTTTAAAAACGTTCATTTCAAGCAAAAATTGGCAAATGCGAAGCCAGCCTCTACAACCTTTAGTGGAAAAATGAAAGCTTTGGAGCAGCGTATGGGCATCCATAAAAGAATAAAGGCTAGAGAAAATGTGTATGTTGAAAGTGAAAGTATAAATGAGGCACATGAATTGTTCGACAAAATTCCTCAAAGAAATGTGGTCTCGTAGAATGCCTTGTAGAAATGTGATTAGATTAAAATCACGTAACTAACAATGTTGTAAATGGAAAATGCAATCTCAATTTACATTAAAAAATTTTGGAGCCGAAAACCTGCTTCAAAACACACATTTTCCTATGAGGATGGAAAAACATGCCAGCAAATTCCCTTGCCTTGCTAACCCATAGATGAATGAAAAATTATGGCATTTTCACTAATTCTTGACTTTGCAAACACACGAAATAGAGCCATCCCCACAGCACAAAACAGGGTAATGCCTCCAGAAATTTTCAACAGACCAAACCCAGAGATTCTTTCCTGAGATAGTATTCCAAGATAGACAGTCATTTGTATGAGTACAACATTAATGACCCTCATGACCTTGAATCTAGAATGCAAGAATCCCGCCATCTAAGAGCTTTGGCTCTCCATTTTCTCCTTGATTTCTTTGCCTGAATTTTTTTTCCTTTTCTTTTTCCAAGATATGAATTATTTTCCTAAGAAGTTGCAGCAAAAAATAGGAAAACGTTGATTTGTGAATTGGAAGAGGACAAAGGAACTTATTTTAAAATGTGGGTCAGTGCGCGTGGAGGTAGGCCCATTGGATGCTTCTTCTGCCTTGCATTTCTTTGTAAGATACCGAAATGGTAGTTGGAAGAAGTTTCTATCCACTCAAAAAAATCATAACTTCATAATTTTGTTCAACACGACAAGCTTGTTGACCTGGCTTTCATATAAATTTGGTTTGTTTGACTTGGTTTTATTTTGATAGTTTGTTTGTTTTCATTGCTTATATTTAAGCACACCATTGTTGCTCCAGCTTCCTTTGAGAAGCTTTGCTAACAAGTGATATCAAAATCATTGTTATATATTCAACCTTCTATGATGAAGAACATTGCCTGTTTGGAGATGGCATTGACCTTTTGAATACAAATTATTATTATTATTTTCTCAATTTCCATCAAAAGAGGTATTTTGAACTATTGAAACAATACTCTATACATTATATTTATATGTTGTGTTAATATACTTTTCAACATATTGTAGATTGCTACCTTTAAAAAATTATTTCCATTTATTGGAAAGACAATAGCATTAGTGATAAGAGTCTGGTTTTTAAATATACATTTATTCATTTATTGAATATAAGGCTAGCAAGATTTGGTTTCCAACTGAAATGTTGGAAAACAAAAAGGAGATAGCAATTAAGTACTATATATTAGTTTGCACATTTTTATTAAGAGAGTTAGAAAATGTGTTTGTCTTCAAATTTTTAAGTAAAAAGCAAGATTTACAAAAATACACTTCATGTAGTTCAATTAGGAGATATGAAGAAACATACCATGGACGAATCAAGACATCAATGAATCTCCTTCTTCAACTCAAATTCAAGTGTGATTAGGGAATAGCCACCTACCTACTATTTATTTTATTCCTTTCTCCAATTCCTTTGGGAATCTAGTAGTTTTCTACACATGAACGTGATTAAAAATAGGTTGCCGCCATTCATTAAATTTTATATCCAAATCCCATGCAAACATATTATTATGTAGGAAATTAAATGAACAATAAATTGAAATTTCTATCTTAGGTGTCCATAAAGCAAATTTTGGAGGACTAAGAGCTATAAAGGTCAATTATACCTTAATCTAAAGGTATTAGTAATATAAAAAAATTCTCCAACTTGTACCCTCTTCAAAAAACACAAAATTTAAATCATAATAATGTATGTCTTATCTTTTTATTTCTAGTTTACTTGTTATATGAAGTTATACAATTGATGAGCTCATACCCTTTAGGGAGGCTTTGATCAAGTAAGTTATTTATCGTAGAGTTTATTACTATCATAACCTAAATTTTGAAAATAAAATATTTTAAAAAAATTGAATAATAATATATGTCTTATCTTTTTATTTTGAGTTTAGCTTCTAACTTCAATATGTACTTGGGATATGCTAATGATGGGTCAAATTCCATACTATATACAAATTAGTCTTCAATTTTCTCATAAAACATATATGATTATAGCTATTAAGGCTAAAACGATACATGCTCCTTGTGTGCAACAATGGATGAGAGATTATTTAGGTTATAGGTTGTGATTTATTAACAAGTTGATGTTTATAAATCTATACATATTAATTTTATGCATTATGATTCTCTAAAAAATTATTTAATGTTATTAATTTTAAGTTTTATTCCATATCTCATATTGTAGTGGAAGACTCTAATTTGGGAAAAATTCTAAGATGCTAAATGGATCACTAATTACTATCATCCAACTTTATGTAAGTATTTAAAGAATTCCTTGATATCTTCTAGTGTTCATGTGGCTACATTATTTCCCTTGATTTTAATTGGCACTTGTTTCCCAAATGATATTTTGAAGAAAGTTAATAAGTTTGAAAGTAGTGTAGCCTTGTTTTGTCAATTAATCGATGAATCCAAAGATTTTTAGGTACTTAACTATCATATTTCATAGTATAAATTTGGATTTATTATAATTATGAATTATATGTTTAATCAATGACTCCAGATATTTGTAGGTACTTCATTCCTACTTGGGTTGTTCCAACGTGCACCAATAAACAACTAGTGCAATAGTGAATATTTATGATGGTTGTGATTTAGAATTCCTTGATATCTTCTAGTGTTCATGTGGCTACATTATTTCCCTTGATTTTAATTGACACCTTTTTCCCAAATGATATTTTGAAGAAAGTTAATAAGTTTGAAAGTAGTGTAGCCTTGGTTTGTCAATTAATTGATGAATCCAAAGATTTTTAGGTACTTATCTATCATATTTCATAGTATAAATTTTGATTTATTATAATTATGAATTGTATGTTTAATCAATGACTCCAAATATTTTGAGGTACTTTATTCCTACTTAGGTTGTTCCAACATGCACTAATAAACTAGTGCAATAGTGAATATTTATGATGGTTGTGATTCTAACACATATGATAGATTAGGATTATGTACCTTTTATATTGATAGCCTATATTTAAATTGATTTCATGATACATGAAATATTTGATGAGCTGGTTAGTACTTGCAAGGGAGTATTATTTCCTTTATTAAATTATTGTATTACTCAAATTGTTAGGAGAAGTGAACCATCTCTCAACAATTGAAAATATCATAGACAAAATTGTTACACATTTCTTACTAAATAAGAAATATATTAAATTATATTATGAATGATACATACAAAAATATGAAACATTTTAGAAATGGTCAATAAACATACCTTAAAGATTATTTATTTATAATTTTATATGGAAGAATAACACTTGGAAGGAAAATTTGATGACATATTGATAGAAATGCACAAATGTCTTTGAACAAACAATTCTAAATAAAATGTGTTCACAAGTCTTGACAACCATAATTTTACAATATTATTAGGATTATCCTTTTCATGATTGTTTAATGTATGAGTTGGTATAAAATTATCTATACCATGAAATATTTGGTTGAAGATATAGCCACCTAAAATATAGGAGTTACAGTGAAAGCACAAGAGAGATCAAATATGAGAGAATAATGCTATTATACCAAAGGATACAAGTATACTATGAGAATGAGTTAAGAACAAAAAGAGAACTTTTTTATTATATAGACCAAGGTGAGACATAGAATTACATCTCCTAGAGTGTGGCCCAAATGTCACAAAGACATCCAATGCCAATAATGACCATCTAGGTGTGGTCCTATGATATGACCAATCTTAATATCCCACACAAGTTTCTTCTGATATGATGATGTAGGTTGAAGAAATAGTCCATAGAGATAGCAGAAAAGATGAATCCATTTGCAATGTGTCAATGTTACATCTCACCAAGATTTATAGTTCCAGTTGTCCAATATGATTACAAAAAAGTGTCTTTTGATATCCATGATAAACTCCTCAACTTTAGTCACAAAATAGACCAATAAAGGGAATATTTTGATAGCCATGGATGTCTTTGCTAGTTACAACTAGATACATATTTCTAATTAATATTAGAATAAAATAACTTTTAGTACTCCTTTGTGTTCCTTTTTCCATTAGGTCATATCATTTGGGTTGAAAAATGTTGGGGCTACCTATTAAAGAGTTATGATAGTAATATTCCATGAAATGCTACATTAAATCATGCAATATTATGTATATTCCATCTTGAGTAAATACAAAAGAAGGGATGGACACCTAGATCTCCTCCAAAGAATCTTTTGGTGGCTACATGAATACAAGTTATGCCTCAACTCAAAGAAATTAGTCTTTGGGGCCACATTAGGTAAGATAGTGGGCTTCATTGTCCATAAGTTCATTGCACCTAGCCAATAAATTTTATCCATTATCCTATCCCCTCAAGAAAAGTACTAGATTTCATTAGGATGAGTCTTTTTAGAAGGCCTTGGCATCAAATCACACATATACATTTCAGTGCCATTGACAACAAGCATAACAATAAAATAACCATAGAGGAAACACAAATAAGGACTTAAAATAATAATGTCAAACCATGATCATTTAACATCTCAACATATATGAAATAAAATTCTCCCACTAACATCCCATGCTAGGAATAGGTGGGCACTACACAAACAAGAATGTAACTATGGAATCCAAATCCAATTATTACCTAAATAAATCTCTTGATTATGTTGCATGTTTTACTAGTAAATCTCACACAGTTTTTCACTTTCCTATCCCTCTTTTATTTCTCTCCTATCAAAAACCTTTTCATTTTAAAAGAACAAGGAACGAGGTGCACTTATTGTGCTCCCCTTCCATGCTTAAGGATATTTCTAAGCTTAGTACTAGTCACTCCATCCACAATGGTCAATTACAAAGGAATTCAAATAGCATCACATTTTGATCTTTATTTAAGATAGATTTATATTTATGCATACTTATGTTTATATATATTATTGATTATATCCATATAGATTTATATTTATGCATACTTATGTTTATATATATTATTGATTATATCCATGGGGTCATTACACTCCATATGACAACATAATCATCGTGTTATATTTTCTAATTAACTCACTATTTTTTTTGTTGACTTAGGGGTATCGCCATGACCCCACCCAACACCCAACCTACCTTACCTTGGTCTTACTAACTCATTGTTAAATACAAAATTATGATAAATAAAAAACATAAAATATATTAATAATATCCAATAAAGAAATTAAAAAGAACAAAATAATCACAAGACCCCAAGAAAATAAGATTTAACTCAAGATAAATATTATAATCTCTAAAATATCTCGAGTAATTATAAGGATAAATTCCCACTTAAGTGGTATATCAACTATATATTTCATACAAATGAATAAAAAGCTATACTTTTCAAGATATGCTACCACTTTCTCATAACTAGGTGTAGTCATAGTCTAAAATTTGAGTTCCTAACTAGGCCTACATGTACAAAAATCTAGCATTTTAACCATAGCCTTATAGTTGGCTAAATATAAATTGTTGAAATAAACATAAATTTATATCATATACTTAAGTGATTAGATTCAAACCATGGGTGTTTAAATTCTTATATATAATCTTATGAAAAATTAGAATGGTGCCATAATGATTCAATTTTAGGAAACAACATTCTCTTCAAAGATAGTACACACATATATGACTAACCATAACAAATAAGTTACAAGGTTCAATCAATCCCCAAATATGTAGTGATAATAAAGGAATTGAACTTGAACCCAATTTAAACCTTATATTACTCCCAAGGACATATTTATATTCATACTAAAGATAGATTAGGGATTGTTACACCCTACCCTATAGTTTCAAATCACAAACTTAACATGCATATCCTAATTAAAGAATTTTAATTTCTAGGAGATGTGTTATACACAACCACAAGAGAGTATATATTAAAAATAAGTAAAAATAGGAGATAGTGTAGGGGATGTTTTGAATACTCTAAATAAACATCACCAAAACTTATTATGGATCCTCTAGCTCCATTAGGACAATAGATAAAATAATTTATTGATGATAAATTGTAGCACTATGGTTCCAAAATGATTCTTCATTCTTCATCGAGCTTTGATAGTATTGTTCCTCAACTTCTTCGTGCATGTTTGACGGATGCACTCTGGTTCCAAAACGATTCTTCCTTCTTCATCAAGCTCTGGTAGTACTGTTTGAGTTGGAATATTATGCCCAATGACCTTCTTCAAACAAGAAACATGAAAAATTGGATGTATCTTTATTGTTGGTGGTAACTCTAGCTTGTAGGCAACACTACCGATCTTTTGCATGATTTGGTATGGGCCATAATACCTTGGAGACAACTTATTAATCTTCTTTTGTTGCTTCAATGAGATTTGCTTATTAGGCTGCAATCTCAAGAAGATCCAATCCCATGTACTTCAAAACTTCTTTCGCTACAATGTTGGTCTACCTGTTGCTTCATTCGATTTTGTGCCATGGCTAAATTCTCCTTGAGTCCTAAAATTACCTATTGTTGATGAAGCAAGTGGATATGAGTAGATACTCTATTTTCTATTGGATACTCTCTTTTTTTAACTATCTAGAATCTTCTACAATGTTGGAATAATTGTTAGATTTAGTATTCAAATTGGTCAATTAATACTTTACTTTTATCTCATTGCTAGGTAACATTGTTACAATCATTAGGGACCATGGGTCATGGTTTCCATAGAGTATACGAGCCTCTACAAATACATTAAAATGTAAGAGTATTATATCTGACATGGGTTTGGAATCGATAAATATTTTGAAGAAGAAATAAAAGTAATTTTGAATTATATATAAAAGTATGTCTATTACCCTTTCACCTTATTATCTCCTTCTCCTCCTACACTTCTATATTATGTTTGATAATTAAATATGTGTTATTCTTACAACCACATTAGATATTGGAGTGAAAAAGATAAAATTTTGGGGCAGAGAAAATGACACTATTTATCTCAACACTAATGTATTGGGATTTCAAATTCTTCATGTGAATGGATATCCTATGTCTTCAAATATGTGTTAATTCTCTATTAAAGTCTTCATATTATTTTTCAAGTCTAGCAATGGGAAAATATGAACATAGAGATTTTTGTTTCTATATTTATTTTATAATAATTTATTTCACAACTTTGAGGATTAAAAAGGTAGTTCATTTTCCCTACAAAATAATTTGAAAGCAAAATAAGAATCACGTTGGGTCTAATACAAGCACTCAAAAAGATTGACAAATGAAAAGACAATTAAACCCAAATTCTAGTAGAGGAAAGCATACAAAATCTCCTTCTATTATTCTATTTTTATTCAAGTTCATATTGTGTGTTAACAACCAAATGATATCATAACTCTCTATTTCTTATAGGTATGTTATGAGATACCCATGGAGATGTAGAGTAGCTAGATGGGAGGCATGTAACTCTATCCAAATATTTAGATAAGACACAAATGCTTGGATGTTGTTGGAGGGAATAGATATAAGTAAGCCCTAATGACCTTTTTTGAAATAGAAAGGTAATTCAATTAAAGCTCATTAAATCTTAATTATTTTTATAATTCTTTCTTTTCTAGGGTGCCAATTGAATGGAGAAAAATATTTTAGAATTAACAATAGTGGATTTCAGTATCTTATAGTCTCACTAGCAAAATGAACTCAAACAATTGGTCAAGTAATACAACTATATCTAATTTCTTTGTGATATAGTTAATATCAAATTTATAATTAATTTTTTGTAAGAATTAACTCAACAAAATTTTCTAGAAGATTGAAAAGGAATAGAATCAAAATTACAATAAAAGCATTCAATCTATCATTCATTATGTATGCATGCTCATTAATTTAGCCTTAAACTAGTGAGTCAAGTTTACATTCATTGAAAACTTATGGTTGTTTATCCTTTAAATTGAATTATATATTTGTAGTGATACAAATGTTTAGATGGTGAGATGAGGTGATTGTGAAGAAACTAAGTTTCTTTAGGCATTGATGTGGAATATTATTTTCGTTATACATGTGGATTATATGAGTCTAACTTTATAGCAACAAGATCTTGTTGTGTCAAATTTGGTACATTCATTATTGTTGTTGATGATATTTTGTATACCTATGGAACAACTGATGAGGTCATGCCCTTTAGGAAGGCTTTGATCAAGTAAGTTATTTATCGTAGATTTTATTACTATCATAACCTAATTTGAAAAAAGATAATTTTTTTAAATCATAATAGTATACATCTTTTCTTTTTATTTTGAGTTTACTTGGTATATTAAGTTATACAAATGATGAGATCATACCCTTTAGGGAGGCTTTGATCAGTAAGTTATTTATCATAGAGTTTATAACTATCATAACCTAATTTGATAGCCATGATAAAATCCTCAAATTTAGTCACAAAAATTCCAATCAATGGTGTCTTTTGATAGCACGAATGTCTTTGTTGGTTACAACTAGATATATATTTCTTTTGAAGACTAGCATAAAATAACTTTTAGTACTCGTTGGGGTGCATTTTGCTATTAGTTCATGTCATTTGGGTTGAAAAATGTTGGGGATACCTATCAAAGAGTTATGATAGTAATATTCCATGAAGATTTCATGTAATATTATGTAGATGCCATCTTGAGTAAATAAAAATGAAGGGATGAGCACCTACATCTCCTCCACAAAAATATTTTGATGGATACAAGAATACAAGGATTGCCTCAACTCAAAGAAATGAGTCTTTGGGGACACATTGGGTAAGATATTGGGCTTCATTGTCTCTAGGAATAACATAGATATGGATCCCACTAAAGTTGTAATGATCATTGAATATCTCCACTAAGAAATGTTAAGAACTCCATAGCCTCCAAGGAAATATTTAGGCTATCCATAGGTCCATTGCACAACTAGCCAATAAATGTTATCCATTGTCCTATCCCCTTAATAAAAGTACTAGCTTTCATTGGGATGAATCTTGTTAGAAGGCCTTTGGTCAAATAAAAGAATAGCTTTATATATCACCTCTATTTGTGGAACCTATGGAGAACAAGTCAAATCATTATTTTACATTTCCACTACACTAGTCACCTTGGGATCACTTCTACCACATCATGATGAATAGGGCCAAAATGAGTAGTCTAATATATCAATAAAATGTTGGTCATATATGAAATCCACTACATAACTATGAAAAATCATGTTTGGACATTGTCTTCACCTCACAAAAATCTCTAACATTGCATGCTTAACCACCACATTCAGTTCTGATTTCCCAAATTGATCCACTCAAGTATCTTATAGAGAGGAATTCCTAACAAGATGCATGGCTAAACGATTCATGATGTTTAAAATTTTTGACATCAAGTATGTGGATTGTAAAGCAATTTAAAGACTATTTTAAATAATTAGCTAGTCAAAGCATGATAAATCAACACTCATCCATTGATCCTAGAATTTCCTAATGAGCACATATTGACTCTTGACAATTCTCCACCTAGAATATCTATATTTTTTGTAGCCTTCCCTAGTCCATTATTTCCCTCTTCCTCCACCATTCATTCCTTCTAGATCTCATATCATACTTCTACTCCCTTGACTTAATGATATTCCCTACTCCATGCCTAACATGGACCCAAACATAGAGCATCATCCTATTCATGTTCAACTTCCCTATAATCCTAATATCATCCCATTGTCCTAGTTCCCTCTACTCTATCAACTTTATTAATTACCCATACTTCTTCTTCCCCTTCCACTTCCCCTATCATTTCTAATCCTTTTTATGTCATTCCTCCTACACTTATACCAATTTTTCACCCATTGTAGTGAGAACTTACTATTCCCACCCTAATACCAACCCTAATCATATCTAAATCATTTATCCCATTACTATCCCCTACTACTTTGATCTCCTCACAAGATCTAGTTTGCCCCTAGATGACCCTCACATGATTTGAGGTGTTCGACCTCCTCTTCTAATAGAATAAATCTATCCTTTGACACTTCAATATCTATCCCACCTTCTAGTGTTCTTGCTATCATAGTGATCCCATCCACTCTTCTTAACACACTTTTTGAGGATACCTTCCTATATTGCATGGATTCACTCTTATTATGAACATAGTAGATGAAAAACATAGGGGAGGAGATAACCAAATGAAAGAAGGAATATAAATAACAAGAATAGCTTAATTTCCAAAAGGAACACACTTAATAATGATGTGAAAGGAAAAACAAATTGTAAAATTTAATCATTATCAAAGACTCAAGAGAAAAATAAATATAGGATCTCTTAGGCTCAAAACTATAAAATATCATGGCTTCACACATAATTATTCTCACAACAAAGCTCAATACATTTATAGCTAGATTAGAAGAAAAAAGTTTAGAAAAAAGAAAGAAAGAATGTCATGGTCAACATCATGGCTTACACCAAATGAGCATCAATTCCAATGACAAAAAAATTTATACCAACATGCCACCTATCACCATCTTGGTCACTCCTCATGGCACTTGATTCTCTTTTGGAAATTGGTGCATGCTACTATATTTCATTATTATGGTGGTGTAGGAAGATCATATTTGAATTTAATATGGGAAGTTCCATCTTTACTTATGTTGGCTATCACCTACGACAATTACGTTTGTCAACTCGAGAGTGCTAGAGCCTTAATGGTGGCATGACCACTTGCATTTTTAAGGTTAGATATTGCATTATCCTTTTCCCTACCTCATTAGACACTCAACTCTAAGTAGTCAAATTTACCTACAAATCCCCTATTAAGTTATTGACCTTCCATTGACAATAAATCAAATGCTTGATTGAACCAACACATACTTTAAAGTTTGTTGGCCTATGTAGTCATTACTAAACTCATTTTGGAGAATTAAGACCAAATTTGAAGTATAAAAGAACTCATGGATATTCAACCTAGGAATTATCATCATGTAAGATTGGCTCATAAATTAGAACCATAGATCATATACATTGAATGGTCAATGAGCACCCGCAAGCATTTCTTCTTAGGATTTGTCTTTAACTATCACAAGCTAATGAACTGTTCACGTGCCTTGTCTATGCTTTCACTTTTTGCATGCACGTCTACTAGAGCAGTAGCAACTATAACATCTGACAAAATTCCTGAGCCATCCTTTATGCTTTGATGGATGTCCTTACGCTACTCCAAAACTCTCAATTTAGTGCAGGCTGGGAGGATGCCGGTAAAGGTTGCAGGGGTTGGCTTCACACTTGCCAATTGCATTTACTTGAAATGAACGCCTAAAGCCTTTTCAAAAAAAACATTCTGTGCATTTCCTGCAATCTTGGCATTTGATTGAAACCACATTTCTTTGAGGCATTTGGTTGAACTGCTTAGGAGCCTTGTCTATGATTCCACATTCTGAAAGCATGTCTACCAGACCTGTTCCAATTCTCCCGTTTTGGCACAGGTTAGGAATATGCTGGAAAAAGTATACTGATCAGGTAGGAGACCTGTTTGTTGCATACGGTGAAACAGTCTGACAACCTCCTGAGGACACTTTACGGCATCCACTAAACTTCTGCAGCTGCGGGGGAATAGTGTTTGAGTTTTGAGTTTGATTTTCTCCACGCGCGGGAACTGCTGACCGCTGACTGTAACGACAAGTGTTTAAACTGTAACGGAGAGTGTTTAGTGGAACGGAAATGGGTAGGGGAACGGAACAGACTAAGCGGGCCCACCAGCGCCACCTAAGCAGTCAATGCTTAGAGTGTGCTGGTTAAGCCCAGCCCATATGAACATAATAAATCTAAATGGACAGGGATGAAATGGTAATAGTTGAGATCAATTCGAGCAACCTTCACAGCTGCGGTAGTAGCAGCTGCGTAATTCAACTGGGGTATGAGCTGACAATGAATGAAGAGGATATACCCGATGTGAGCTCTGCTCAGATCTTCTGAATTCCAAGGCTACCGCGAGACTCCAAATATGGATTGTACAGTCCACATCTTGTTTCCATTGGCCCTTTTCATTATGGGAAAAAGGAGCTCCAAGGCATGGAAAAGTCCAAATCTAAGGCAGTTCGAAGGATGCAAAAGAGGATCTAAAGGAGAAATCCACACGTTTCTATCAAGTCAAATGTTGAAGAGCACATACTGCTCAAGGACAAAAAGATTAGGGAGTTCTATGGTGAACATATTCCCTTCACTTTTATTGAATTAGCATGGATGGTTACCAGGGATGCATGTTTTGTTTATGAATTTCTTGTTAATTATGTAAAAGTTAATAGGAAAGCTCAGCATTTACATGAAACTCGAGTATCTCGATTTGAGTATGTTCAGTGTTTTTATGAAGAGGAAGTGACTACATTTAAGTGGAAGCATGATCCAGTATTTGATGTCGATCTTCAAAATCCTACGAGAGAAAGACTAATGAGCGACATACTTTTATTTGAAAACCAAATACCTCTCTGGTTTTGAAGGATCTCCTCAAATTCCAGATAGGTTCTGCAAAAGCCGCTAAACAAAAAGTAGAAAACCTAATGAATATGCTGCTTTGGGGTGCGGACACACATGAATTCTGTGGAAAGCTAGAGTTTCTTACAACATGTATTGTAAGAAACATGTCCTCGAAGTAGTCTACCGGTGCATGATCGGCACGAATGTTGCCTCCTTTGGGGATAGTGATGTGCTGCACGTGCCGCCGTCGTCTCGCAATCACATGCAAGTTGGTTTGGAGAAATGCGTTGATTCAACAAGATCGCTTGATCATTCTTCAGCCATTCGACGGATAAGATTTGATGAGAAATCATCAACACTTTACTTACCACAAATAAGGGTAACGTCGCAGTTATATTCAGTGATAGGAAGCATTGCTGCAATGGAAGTGGCCCTTGGAAGGTATGGTAAGAGGCCAATGACTCAGTTTGTGTTACTTATGGATTAGCTGATAGACAAGGAGGAGGATGTTGCAGTGCTAAGAAACGCAGATTAACAATTTCCTTGGAAGCAACCAACAAGTGGCGGATCTTTTTCAATTTGGGTAAAGGGATTACCCATGTTCAGGGCTGCAAATCAATTGATGATGTCAGAATGGGGTTGCATAAGTACACCAAAAGAAAGTACAAGAAACTCTGGAGTGAGTTTATAAGCGCATATTTTTCCAAACCATAGCTGCTCGCTGGTTCCATGGCTGTCGTGCTGCTAACTCTGATGACAGTGACACAAGTATTCTGTCTGTTTTTCACTTGCAACCCCTATTCCTCTTAGAAGTCCATCTTTCTTCCTCTTTTTTGTTTCTGCATAGTTTTTTAAACCGCGAGAAATTCCAATAAACGTATTCAGTTTTTAAATGTCTGCACCAATCAATGTATTACGTTTTTCAATGGCGGCAAGAATTTCCAATAAACATATTATGTTGTTCAATGATTCAATTGACATCATTGCTTACTTTCTAAAAATTAGACATGGTCAGAGATAAATATTGGCTACTAAAAGTAATGATAATTATTTATCTTTTCTTTTAGTAAGGATGTGGTGTAAAATTGTTATTGAATGATTGATTATTTGATCATTCTCTCTGATTTTGATCAAGATTTTTTTCATGGTCAAAAGATTCTAATTTTTTGAGTCCATGTAAGAGGTGGGAATACAAATACATCCATGTAAAATTTTCACCTCAATTACTACTAATTTTTTTTAAATCAATTTACATCAACTACCAACTTAGTTGACCAAGCATCTTCAAACTAATTTAGAGGTATCAACTTCATAACATCTCCAATCACCATGGTGGCAACAACTCTATGCCACCACTTAGGTTTACACTCAAAGGTGGTAAGATCCCAAAGTTAGGGCCATCCCTAGACCTAGACCTAAACCTAAGCAATGGTTCATTCATGATGACCCTGCCTATGTATCCCCTTTGGGAATCAGAGGCTTCATAGTTTATACACTTGTCAATGTTAGAGGGGGTTCATCCTCTCTTGTATAAGATCTTTGATCTCGCTTTTAACTCGTGACTTAATTAAATGTAAGATTTAAATTTAGACCAATTATAATAGAATGATAACATTTTTTCATTAAGTGTTGGTTTCATACCAATCATTAATGTATAGATACACAAATTCACAAAGGTTCAAAATCCTTCAAAAATTCTCAAGTTCACACACAATGATTGTCTTGAGCTTACATCACATAACACAAGGTGATTAGTTGATATAGATCACAAGTACAATGACAAGTAGTTGATGTAGAAATCATAGGTATAGCAATGACTAGCTCATAAGTGTATCACAATACAATAGTGATTAGCTCATGTACACATCATAAGTATAAAAGTCACTAGCTCATACACATATCACAATACAACAATGACTAATTCATATGCATATCACAATACAATAGTGACTAATCAAATATATCCACAATACAATATACACACATCAAATATATCCAGTGTGAATGATCTACACCTACATCACATGTTTACATATACAACATCCTATTTAAAGTGGAAATGGGTGCAACTTATTGCATCCATCAACCCACTACCTGGTGCGCAATCACATAAGCCTATAAGAATATATCACTTGGAAAAGGAATTTAAGTGTATCATTTTCCTAATCAACCACCATTTGTGATGATAATCAAGAAATTTATACTACTTGATGTCATCACTAGCAAGGGCATCAGTAACAATATGCACAAAACTCGAGGCCATCTATACAAGTACATAGTGGGTGACTCACAATTACACACATAAGGACTAGCACATCCACAATGGGTTACTAACTACTACCCTTTTAGTGTATCCCATATAGAAAAATAATGGCATTGTATTGTACACTACACCATATGTCCCATCCTTTTCCCGATCTTATGCATCGATCATGATGATGGCAAGAATCCCATACTACTTGTGATACTATCAAACTTCTAGTAATATTTTATGAATTTGATCTAGATATTTCTTTTAATTCTATCAGGAGTAAAGTAGAGGTAGAAGAACAATCTAAATATTGGTGAGAATATTGATTTATATTGCATAGTGGGATGGGTCAATAAGAAAATTGTATTAAAATATTGGTTTTTCTTCACTTTTCCATACACATAAATTTACTTCTATTTTGCTATAATTGGTAGAAGTTTTGAAGGATCATATAAAGTATTGGATCTCAAGAGACACTATGGAAGAGAAGAGAGATTTCTTCATTAGAATTTGGAGTCCAATAGATTTTAAGTTTTGAGTTGGTCACATAGATATGCTCTTTTATTTTTTTCTACTACTTTTTGTGAATTTTCCTCAATAATATATAAATTTTGATTGTTTTAGCTTACTAGATCAAGTCACATGAAGGATTAGAATCCAATGAAATTGGGTAAAGATGAAATTAGGTAAATATTAAATTGGGTAAAGGTGATGATTGCATAATTTTTTATAAGATATAAGTTAAGGTTTTATTAGAGTATCTAATTTTTTTACAAGCTTTTCAAAATATGGCAATTGGGTAATGGTGATAATTATCTTTTTGTTATAAGAGAAAAATAACTTTATTAGAGTCTCCAATTTCTTCATCAAATTGTCAAAAGAATATGAATATTTTTTTATTATATTTTATGTATAGATAGTATATTGATGAATTATATTTTTTTAAGCTATGCTCAAAACACTATGGAACATATTGTGTTTTTGCTAGTCTAATCTCAAGTTTTCAATTCTCCTTGCATGCAATGAATAGAAAATCTATTAGTTGTTTGTTTATATCTCAAAGATTGGTTCCTCTATTATTTTTTCTTTTTTTTTTCCTAATTCAATTCCAAATATCTTAACTTATGCCATATCATGACTAGTCCACTTTCTTAACTCCACCTAATAGATTTTTTTCAAAAATGAGTTTTAGGTTCCAATTTAGGAGTAGAGTTATTTTTCTTTTCTAGTGATGATATTCTTTCCTTTCACCATTAAATCCATTGGAGATGCTACTTCTATGTAGTCTATGAGATTTTGAGTGTTTGGAGACTAGAATTAGTGAATACTATAGTTATTATTGTAATGTTTAGGAAATATTAGAAAAAACATGTACTAATAGACATGTGGATGTATGATAAAGAGGATGATGCATCATTTTATTTGTCAAATATAGTCATGTCTCAAACTAATGTAATTAACCATAACAACATTTTATATGATACAATAAAATTTATATAATGGTAACAAGGTTCCAATAGTTTATAGTGATCAACCTAGTTGACATACCTAATTCTAATATGATTTAAATAATTAACATATTAACCATTCTATATACATTGTCTCTTGTTTAACATAATAAGCATTCATAATAATTGCTCCAATGGATGTGGATATTGACTCTTTATTGAATGATTGAAACTTTTTCTTGAATGCTTGTTTGAATCATGAAACCTACATCACAAATATTAGCTCACAGACACACATGATGCACGAAGAATTTGACATGATTCTTAAATCTTGAATGTAGCTCCAAATGCTTGATGATTTTCTCTTGAATGCTCTTGATCTCATAAATTTTCTATAGGAATGATCTCTCAAAATTTCTAGGAGAAAATATGTGAAATAACCTTGTATTATACTTGTTTATGCCTAATTTCTTGAAATTACAACACTACATGCTGACATCAGATGTAGGATAATAAAATCCTACCAAGAATTTGATTCAAAGTAAGTAAAGGTTAAAGTGGAACTCATACGCTAGGTTAGGCATATGAGTCCTAGTGGCTTAAACCTCAGACACAAATTTCAAGAAGTGTTGTGTTTAATGTAACATTTAAAATCAAGCCCCGAGACCTAGGTGGGACCCATACACACAAGGTGGCATATGAGTCCTAGATCCCTAGATTTGGAACACAAAACCCAAAACATTGAATTATGATCTGTCATTTGATAAATTTCAAGATTATCCTAAGAAAAATGCATTTAATTAGGCTTGTGGATGCAAAATACAACCAATTAGGGCATAAATAAGCCATGTTTTAGTAGGGACGACCCAAACAAGTGTGAAAATGTAAAGGGATACATTTTATTACACTACAGTGATAATGTAGATACAAGTGGAAGCTAATAAATGTACACTTGAAGTGCCCCACTTATAGGTTCTTCTAGACCATTAGGGAAGTGTTCATTGTAAAGTTACCAAAGTGACCCCAAACTCTCCTTCTCCTTTCAATTTAGACCAATCCCCTCTTTTAGGATATCAATGTGAAAAAAGTTGCATTACCCATCAAATTAATGATTATTATCATATTTCTTAACATAAATCCTACTTCATTTCCAAATCTTGTGATGCATGAACTTCCATTCTAGGTGCGAGCAATTGTGGGTGTGTAGTCAACAAAGTTGAGGTAGAGGTGCAAAGAAATCCCAAAGATTTCTCAAAGGGGACGAGAAGCTACAAAGATGCTAGAATTGTTATGACCATGAGAAACTCTTGGTGCCATATGGCCTGGTAAGTGTCCACATCATGAAGTAGTTTACTTTAGAAGGTAGATACACAACTGTGGATGCTACCATTTTCTATTTTTGAACCATACTAGAGGAGAAAAGAGATAATCAGCATTCTCCTTTTTTGCTCTCTTCACTGAAACAATGTAAGGCTAAAAGTGCCTCGTACCATCTCCATCAAGGATTGATTCAAAGAATCTATAATCATGTCTCTACCCTTTCTCCTTTTTCGGGCCCTATGAATGCTTTGGAACCCCTTCATATTGAACCTCTGAATAATTAGCCCTATTTTCCCTAAAATAGCCCTAGTACATATCAACAGCTGAAATTGGGCATCCTAAATCCTGCTTCCCTAATAAGGGGTGATCACCCTCCTTTAGCTGATCCACAAGACCTCTCCATGGAGAAAACCCATTCTACCCCTCCCTCTCAATCAAAGAAAACCCATGCTAAACCCTCGACACTAAAAATCCCTTCTGTTGGTAATGATTTTTCTGGTCCACCCTCTAAAGTTAAGAAAGTTTTGGTTAAACCTTCTAGCTCCAAATGAAAATTCCTAGATTAAGATGAGTTAAGGACTACCAAGAAGGTAACCATTGAAATTCATGATGAAGGGGAGGGTGGTGTTAGGGTTTAGGCAGATTGGAGCAATAAACATTAACAATTATATGCAGATGAAATAACCTAGAAAATAATAATGAAGAATAACACAAAAGAGATCAACACAGAATTTGAGTGTGGTTCACCCAATATGGGATACATCCACAGAAACTCAACCACCCAATGATTTTATTATCTAGTGCAAAACATATTACAATTTCGTGAATGTCATACGGCAACATACATCCCAACTGCTTATAACAAGCCTTTTTGGAAGCTTCTACAATTAGGGTTTTACAAAGTATTTTTCATTTGAGGTGTTAATAGGAAAACCTTGACGTGTCAACAGGAAAAAACCTTAACGTGTTAGTAGGAAAACCTTTACGTGTTAAAAAAGTATATGTTTTTGGGGCAATGCCCCAAACCCCATTTCTTGTTGCAAGTGTACAATATTTTCATCATCAATTGTCCCATACCAACAGATGGGTATGTTGAAGACACTAGCAATGGAAAAGGAGAAAGAAGATCTACCAAGCTAGCAAGTCAAAATGCTAAAGGAAAAATGTTGTCCTTTGAAGAATAGGAAGATGGGTCCTTACATGAAGAATTTATCCCCACATAGGAGGAACCCTTGGATCTAAGTCAAAAAGAATTGGAAGTAGTTTTATGGGTGGACATAGGAGATAAATCAATTAGTAGTGAAGAGTCTAGAAGAGGATAATTTTCAAGAGAAGGAAGAGGTAAAAGATTCTAAGGAAGACGATGAAGATGCCAAACAAATGGACAAGGACCAAGATGAAGAAAACATAGAGATAAAGGCTAGTTCTAAGAATGAGGAGGATATGCTAAATAAGACCCTCTAGTAATACAAGACCTAGATCAACTCTCTATAGGATAAAGTTAATAGGTTGGACAATGCTTTTAATAGATTGATTTCCATTACCCATGGTATGATAAATCATGTAATCTTTGGGACAGTGTCTAGTCTATCTAAGGTCAAGAAAATGAAACAAAGAATGGAATCAATCCAAGAAGAAGACATTCCTATGGAGGAAAATGTTGGAGAAAGAGAGGACCTCTGGAGTAACAAACTAGACCTACTAAAAAAGTAATGGGACTTAATTAAATGGTAAAACGATTACTTTGTTTCTTTTATTTCTTTATTTTGGGACCTACGTGGATGTTCTTCAAAGGGCCTGCATGCCATCTTGTTCTGTGGTGTTTTTTGTTTCTAATGTTTTACTCTAGACTATTTCCTTTATTTGGATGCTCTTTGGGTGGCCTATTGGCCTAGTTATGTTTTGAACTGTTGGTCAGGTGGCCTATTTTGTGGTTGTTGTTCTATGTTGGTTTGAATTGTTGGTCATGAGGCCTATTTCTTGTTTCTTTTTGTATGGGATCAAGGCCCTAACCTTTATTTTTTAATCAAAAACATAGATCATATGGTTATAATGCACATTATTGGTCCAAATCCTCCTACCATTTCTCACCTTCTTCTTTGTAGCATATATAGAGGCTCTAGGTTGACTAGATAGTGTAAACTTTCCTCAACTCACCCTAGCCATTTCTACTACCAAGGATACTTCTCAACATCCTAGGGAAGTGTAAATTAATGAGGATAATCTAGATTGTCTCTAATAAAATGTAAAATCATGAGGATAATAGAGATTGTCTACCTACTACTAGGGAAACTTTCTTTGATGGTTAGGAAAATCTTGATGCATGGAAAGAAAGTGATCATGACCCACCTCCTACTACATGTTCTATGGTTCTTGTTACTTGGTAGCTTTATTTCTCTTTCTAGATATGTAAATTTCTCCACCCTACCTAGACTTTGGTGTCATGCTCAATATTTTCATTGAAAAAACTCAACATTTTCTATAAAAAAAACATAAACTATGATATGACATATACAACATTGGTCAATTACGAATACAACATTTAGATTGGACCACTCAATCATATATTCATGTGTATTATAGATACATGAATAAGATGTTTCATTTTGGGTGTGCCAATGCAACCTAACTTTTTTTTCTAATATAGTGCATTTTATAAAACCTTTCTAGTTAATATAAATATTAATTTTATAAAAATAATTGGTCAAAGTTAACTAGAAATCCATGCTTCTTAAATAATAACTAATTTAGTGGTCAAATCTATAATTTTTTTCCAATAAAAGCATGAAAATTGGTTACTATTTTTAATGCAGATAACTTATTTAAATAGTAATAAATATTTTTCCATTAAAATATGTGATGTTTAAGTGTATGAAAATTAACTAATGTAGGTTTTTTCCTTATTAAATTTTATGGTAATTACCAATTAGTAAAACTGATTCATAAATGTATTTAGGGACACCCTTGTTGCCAAGAAAACTTATTACCAAATTGTTGTGTCAACATGTTGTGAAGATACAAATTAGTAAACAAGAAATTGGACCAATAGGTTCAATGGAAAAACAATAGTGTTTCTCATGTTGATTGTTGCTCTAGTGATTTTTACACCCAATACATTATTTCTAAGCCATTTTTTATGGGATTTATTGTTGGCCACTACAAGTGAGAAGAAAAATGGAATTAGTTGTGGCTCTTACATGCATCAATTTATTACACCAAAGAGAGGTAGATGATATGACATGCTCTCATTTTTTAAAATATTGTAACTTTACAAAAATAAAAAGAGATAAATTTTGTGGCATGCTCTAATTTTTAGATGATAGACTACTTCACCCTAGAATAAAATCCATGAACCCAAGACATGAACATTGATAGAAATAATATGCAATTCCACATTTAAATAAACTTAAAATGGTTACCAACATAACTTTTCCATTCATTGAAAAATAATTCATATGATATAGTCTTCCAAAAAGATTAATTTCATTTTATGGTAAAACTATTTAAATACAACTATCTATTTTAGTCTCTTGATTCAAGTAATCTAGCCAATGAAAAATTCCCTATCACATCTTTATATTTTTAAAAATAGTCCTTTCTATACTATGTATATATTGAATTTGACGAGATTTGTTTCCATTTAAACATTAATTTGGTTATGTTTGTTTTTCAAATTATTATTTTTTCAATCTAATTTTTTACTATTATATTTATTTAACTATTGTGTGCCCAATGACAATATATACTTTACCAATAAGGTTAGTTGCACAAGTTTACCATATTCTAATTTCAATAATTTTGAAATTAATTGATTTTCATCGCTTAATTATAACTTTATAGTTGATAAAAAAGTTTCAACGTTGATATTGCTAATTACAAAAAACAGATGTTCTAATTTTTATTTTTCTACCTAAGTGATATATTATTCCTACATGGGTATTAAAAAAAACTCAAAGTTAGAGGATTAGAATTTATAAGAATACTACACATCACTTGTGTTGAAAACTAACAAAAACTAAATGAAGGAAAATTGTAAAGAAGAAAAAACACCCAAACCATCATCAAGTAGAGAATGCATCCTCTAATGCAATCACACATTGCACAACCTCTTCGAGATATTATATTTTTATTGTTATTTAAGCATAAAATGAGAATACATACAATAAGAAAATAGTTCAAAGTTACACCGATCATATTGGGTTCCAAGACTTTAATTTTAGAATTAAGATCTAGGGAAATTGTTTAAAACTATTTACTTCTAGAATCCAACAACAATATGAGCAAGGTTTCCAAAAACATTTGTGATGATCAAAAATTTAATTATGTTAGAAAATTGGATAAGATGGGGAAGTGGGGATGAGTGAAATTTTGAAGGATAAATGTGTACATATCAAGATATGTGCACTATAAACATCAATAAGAGTAAAGTAAGGTTCATTGATGTAATTGTAAAGTGACCTTATATAAATTGAATTTGATTTAACAATTCAAATACACTATTCTTAATTAGAAAAAAAATTAACAATAGAGCTCCCACACATACTACAATAGAAGTAGGGGTACCTTAAGAGATTTAATGTAACAAAAATTTATGGAGGATAGAAATTAAGTTGTACATTCTCAAGATAATTCTTGGTTAGCCCAAGAAATATATTTTAGAAAATCTCAAAAAAAAACTTATATGGAACATTAATGACATCATCTTATCCTTCTTCTTCAAAGATAACATTTCCATTGATACATTTACATATTGTTTTTTTCATAGAGAGATACATCATAATCATACATTATCATCATATCCACATGTACACAATTGAATTATAGAGGATAGTTCACATGTGTAAAGGAATTGTATTCTTAGAGAGACACAAATTATAATTATGCATCATCACCATCTCGAAATAAGCATAATGAAACAATAGAATTGATTATTGTGACATACTTTTTAACCCTATTGAGATAGAACCATTACAGCTTGAGTATATCAATGTATGCTGTGTTCAATAAACTATATGCACCTATTATGTAGGTACCAAAAAAATGAACCTAATTAATCCTCTTAAATCACCTAAAACTTTTTTAAAATCTATGTAAATCCTTGCATTTCTCAAGACGAGCCACCTATTTGGGTGTCATCTTTGAATAGCTCCAATGGCAAAAACCACCTTGGTAATGTTGGATGTTGTTGATGTTTTGTTGATATATGGTTTTCATTGATGCCAACACTATTGGAATTAATGTTTTAGAAGTTGTATATGTTGAGGATATTGAGAAAATTGTAATAAAATAAGTTGCAGGTTATCAGTTGTACAGTGAAGTTCAGTCTATTGGTGAGTTCAGTACGTTGATGATCAAAGGTTTTGGATTAAAGGGTTTCTTGTCGAGTATATCTAGTTTATCCACATTAAGTTTTTGAGATCCACGTGAAGATTTGTTCGTGTTATGAAGATTTGTATTATGATAGTTTTTTTGTTGCTTGAGTTGGTGTTCCTAAATGAAGATGATTTTATTTTAGTAAGTTCAGTTGTTGCGGATGCTTCTCTAGTCATTCATAATGTTTGTGGATGTTTCTAGATTTTTCTTTGTCAGTGTTGCACATCTGCATTGATTGTTGTGCTCGTGATTAGAGATTTTTGCTTGCGTGTTCATGTTTTTCATGTTCTTGGCCGACAAGGTGTTGTAGTGTGTTGTGGATCTTCGTGGAATAATATTTGAAGGTGGTTCATGTTTGAGAATTTTATTTTGGGTCTTCACTATATTGTGGCTAACCTTGGTTGATTCACATTAATAATCATTAATGTTTTAGGCTGACAGTTTGTATTCATTTTATTATTTCATTAAGGTCAACATGTAGCGATGTAATTTCTTGTTGCGGATATATATAAGCAATTTCTTTATCATTTGAAAGCATGAGTATGTAATGTGTGTGTACGAACCTAGATGCTAAACCTGCAATAACACAATAAGCAAACAACAAATTAGATCGAATGCAAGCTAGAACATAGATTCCTCAAGAAATTCATTTAGATTGCAAAAGGGGAAGGAAATGAGATGAAGAATACAACAAAACTTAAAACATATCAAATCCTATTCTAAATCAAAGTAAATTATCAATCTCTTGAGGGAATTGGTGCCAATTTAATGTGAAAATTGGCCCTTTCCCAACTCCAATGATGCAATGGTGATTTGGTGATGGAAGTTGATCTACTTTGATGAAGAGTAATGAATGCTCCAAGATGAAAATCTGCATAACCTAGCTATAAATTCGAAAGTATGGATGAAGATTGCTAAATATTTGAGCATAGTAAGTTTACTCGAATTGTGGAAGATAGAAATGAAGGATGAGCTCTCTATTTATAGAAATAAAGAGTTGAAGATTGAAAGATAGGATGAATGTGGGATAAAAGATAAGCCAATGACATGATGCCACTTGTCAACATGTGAGAGGATGAAGATTGAGCACATTTTGATCAATGTGCAAGTTTGAAATTTGAATTTGAAGAAGTGACATGTTTAAGGGGGATGAAAGAGGAGTTAAATGCCACTTGGCTCAATGCACAAGGACATGTAAGAGATTTTAAATGCTTTGTGGGATGCACATGTCTATTTGGGGGGAGATTTCAAATTTGAAGAATATTCCCACTTGGATGTCTTTTTTGAATGAAAATAGATGATTTATAAATCAATTAAATTGATTTTCATGTGCAAGTTGCAAAATCTAGAGGATTTGAGTGATTAGGATTAGCATTAATCACGATTTGATTAATTTAAATGATGTTAGTTGATTTGACCATTTTGACTTAGATTTTAGGATTTAAATAACTGAAAATGGGAAGAGAATGATTTAGACTTAGTTAAATAAATATTTTTGATTCATTTAATCAAAGGGGGTGATGTTAGATTAAATTAGATAAATGTTTGATTTATTTAATTTAATTAGATGAACTTTAGAGATTTAATCAAATAATATGGATTATTTAATTAAACAAAGATAGGAAGATGAAATGACCTAGCTAATTACACAAAGACAATGATTTAATTAAATCGAGGGATTTATTTAATTAAAAGGGAAATTATGATGACTTTAATCAAATAAGGCTATTTGATTAAATGGTTAAACAAAGGGATAATTCAAGATGAAGCGATGTTAGTAGATCAAGATTGAGTGTGATATCAATTTGTATATTTTTCGTGTCTACATTTTGCCCCTCTTTGAAGCAATGTACTTGTTGTGTTGGTTCAAAGAATAACCTTGCCATGCTCAAAAGTCAAAAATTATCTAATTTTTTCATATGCCCCACTGTTGCCCTAGTGAAAAGAACTACGCTGGTATACTGCCCCCTCGAGAGATCGGGTGAAGAGGTTTGATTTGAGGATCGATCTCTCAACAAAGAGGTTCAATATCAGTTCAACTGGAATATTTGATGTAGATAGATTTGATGATGTGGATAGTCATCAGCCATGGGTAGCCTCATGCCTATTTTGATATATTACACCCACTTGATCCTGATTTGTACCATGACAGTTACATTATTGATGATATAAATGAGATGATTATGATGTTTATATGTAATGGATGATATGATGATGCATGGATGATATGGATGCACATGATTTGATATGATGATGCTTTTATGATTATGTGTATGGGTGATAGATGTATGGTTTATGAAATTCTTAGAATAACCAATCTATATTATGCAATGATGGGGATGAATGCATGTGGTATGATTAATGCTTTCTATATGGTATGATATGCATTATGCAGTATGTTGATGGTTTGTGGATGCAAGATGGATGCATTAGCGATGATTTATGATTAACTGTCATGGTACCATGTTAGCGCGAAAGGAAGTAGGAAGAAAATAAGATGATGACAAGAGACACCAACAAGCCAACTTTTTTAGAGATGATGATAATGATGATGATGATGATGATTTGCTTACTGAGGAGTTGGGATTTTTAAAAGGGACAATTACCTTATGTTTTGATAACACACATAAATACGATGCATCAGGGTATTAAGAACTAGGATGACGTTGTATTTAGTGTGATGGACTTTGACTCAAAAATCAGATAGGAGTACTCTTGTTCACACCTGATATACAGAAACCTTGCTAGGATGCATTTCTGAAGTTTCAAACATCTCAGACCAAAACACGGAAAGGTATAACCTATCAATGCAATAGTCAACAAGCTGCCCAAAACACCTTCCACACACACCTAGAACAAAGCAAGTATTCGCCAAGGTTATATTACAAGAACGTCCAACAAGCACAACAAATAAAAGATAATGATTATTTCCCCATTCCTTTCTCTCTAAATTATTTTGATTAGACATCATCGAGAGGTCATTAGAATGAGCGTAATAAGATATATCAAAAGAAAAGATCAAGTACACAAAAAATCCAATGTTCTTCATACCACAAGCCAAAGGGATGTGTTTTGATAGGATAAGAATCCAAGGTGATATCCAAAATGATGCCCATTTTCGAGACGATATATCCTAGGACATGCATTGTATAGGTTGATGATGGTTTGATAAGTTGATTGATAGGCTGTTGATATAAGGTTGATTGACATGTTTGAAAATGATCAAGAGTTTGATTTTGCATTTAAAAGTTTGTTGCTTTAATTTTGATTTTGTGTTTGAAGTTTGCTTTTGCTGATTGTTGTGGTTGTTTATGTTTGTTTTGCCAAAGGATGAAGGTGATGATCAGTTTATTATGGATGATTGATTATTTCGAGTGAAAGAGAGATGAGACGGATGGATTTTTTCAAATATTTGGGTGTTTTTGACATTTTTGGAATGTTTTGAGGCTGTTTTTGGTATTTTCAAGATTTTTACAAATGTTTTGATTTTATTTTTTTCAAATGTTTTTGGATTTTGTGAGATTTTATGAATGTTTTTGGATTTTTCACTCGATTTTGATGATTTGGATATGGACATGTGTGACGATATCAGTGCTCTATTTGAGATTTTGTTGAAAACCAAGCTAAGGTTGATTGATTAGATAGATGGATTGATGATGATAACATTGTTGAGGATTCACAACAATGCCAGGATAGTGTTAAGCAACACGAGATCCCAAGATGATAAGGGATTGATGATGATAACATTTTCGAGGATACACAACAATGCAAGGATAGTGTTAAGCAACACAAGGATTAGGATGGATATCCCAAGATGATGGATTGATTAGATTTGGTTGATCATGATTGATGAAGCTTGATTTTTGAACAAAAGATGTTTTGGATGATTTGATGTGACATTTGACATGCAAATTAGATGTGAATGATAGTGATTGTTTGGATTGATGTTCGATGAAAGATAAAGCCTGATAAGGAACATCTTCTTGTCAAAATATTCCATGGGCTAGTGATTTGGATTTTAGATCACAAATGCTTGACCAATTTGATTTCATGATTTGCTAATATTCAGATCACCACATAAGTTGGAGGATATATGTTAAGATTTTTTCCCGAAGCAAGATGTAAATATCTGCCCCCAGTGTCTAGCAATGTATGGAACACCATGGATGGATGCTTGGATAGATGTATGGGTGGATGGATATGGTAAGCATGCAAAGGGTGCCAAGGATTATCTTGTAATAAGATAAGGGCTCAAACAAAGGAATGCTCCTTTGGATAATGCTTCATGGCTCAGATAATGTTGGGTAGGATAGGATCAATGAAAATGGCCAATGTCAAGATGTCTACCATAAGCTAGTGTAAAGTGTGCACAAAAAAATTTCAAGATCAAGATAATTTGGACTGTGGATGCAGATGGATAAAGATGGATTCGATCAATGGTTCATGGATGAATGGATTTATTATGGCTGAGATAGATGGAATGTTGGCTTTATTATGGATGGGATGAGATGCTTTCACCTGAAATAGTGCACACAGATGCTCTATTCTACACATGATGCATGTTTTCCAGGTTTTCATCATGGTACTGCCCAAAGCACCGCCCATGCAGTTTTCACTAGAGGACAATTTTTATCTTTACTGTTTTCATGATTTTTTGATTTTTTTGATTTTTCACATTTTTTTGATTTTTTTGGTTTTTCTGAAAGATGTTAAGCTCATGTTGAACCGCCTGGTGTTGTTGATGTAGATGGTTCTATCATAATGTTCCATCGATATCCTGCTTGAACAAGTTGTTTTGCCAAGATATGTGCACTTGAATACAACTGTTGTGATTCTTGATCTGCTTTGTTGATATTGGGGTTAATTTTGTCTTTGTGTGCACAACACAATAGAGTGCCTTCTGAATCCTTATGATGAAGGGTAGCTACCAATACCTGGTCAATGTGAGAATTGGATATCATGTGTGGAGGGGTGGATGGAGTGTGTTTAGGGATAAAAGATGGATTGGTTGATAGTTTGGAACCTTTGACTCTCCAAACTTGGGAAGATGAGCAATGATGGGTGGATACGAAAGTGTGTGGAATTAGGACCAACTACTTGATATACTTTGTACGTCACTTGGGAAGCCTGATTTTGCTTGTGCAGACATCTTTGAAGGATACTTTTCCCTTTTTTTATTTTGCCCCATAGTTTCTTTGACTAATGGAGTTTCATAGGGATAATCTTTCTTTGTATTTTTTTGTATCCATATGTATTTGTTTTGTCTGATATGCTTCTTCGCTTCTTTTTCTTTGATAACATTCTTTGTGCTTTGATTCAAAACCTTCTTTTGTTGTTGGCTCCAATTCGTGGATGGGGTGATGGGTGGATGAAGATTCATGATGTGGTTGGTTGTAGTATCGGCATTGGTTTCATCATAAGGATTCTTTGTGCTCCCTATGTTGATGTTTGCTTGAGACATAATTTCCCCCAGTATGGTGGTAGTGGAACCTTCGTTCCTTGATTCTGCTTGTTTTGAAATGTCTTGTTCAGTAAGCATGCTCTGATAAATGTTTATTGTAGATGATGTTGTTTCAATTTGTTGCTTTGCTAACTTTGGAATGTCCTATTCTGTCTGACATGTTTCTTTGAGTTGATAATGCTAGATATCTTCATACATGATGTCCTTAGTCTGAATTTGGGATATATCTGATTCTAATGTTGATAACTTTGTTTGACTATAGGAATCAATAACCCGCTTTTTTGTGTAATAATATCAGGAGTAAAGGAATCTTGTTCTGAATGAAGATCGTCTATGTGTCCATTCACAGAAAGTATATCATGGGTAGATGGAGGAGTATGTGCTATGTGGGTATGATCATCTTGTGTAGATAGGAGAGTGTGCATTAGATCATTGTAGTATCTTGGATATATGAATTCTTGATTTTGAACTGTTAGAGTAATAAGTTATTCCACTTAATTAATTATATCATATTGGTTAATTAATTAAGTCACTTATTCCTTTAGTTACTTAAGCTAAACTTAGGCACATTAATAATTGATTAATTATTAAGTGTGCACACTAGGGTTTCATTTAGGGTTTCCCTTTTAGGGTTTCTTGATCTCCTTCATAAGGATTGATCTCTTTGTAATAATTGATTCTCTTTAATGCATTTTTACTTTGAGGTTTACAGAACATCTTCTTTGGTTCTACATGTCTTTTGCATGTGACAGGTGATTGCATGCAGGTGATCTTGGTTTCTAACATGAATGATTTCATGCTTTTCGACATGCTTTGGATCAAGTTCTTGACATGGGTAAATTTTAAAGGATGGATTTCTTACAAAGGGTTCTTGGATATCTTCATTAGGCATAGGAAATGGCTCAATATCCTATTGATATTTGAGTGAATTTGGATCAAGTGTTGAGTTGAAGATTCCTTCAATATCCGCAATCATGAGGTTGAAGGATGTCAATATGTCTTGGAAAGGACCATTGCTAGACTTTGGTGAGAGATGTTGATCATGCTTTAGAATAAATTTTTGAGATATGTCCTCTAACTCATTAGGTGATGTAGAGACATTTTCAACATGGTCATTGGTTGATGGATTGTTGATTACAGGATCAAATAATGTTAACACTCCTTGAAATAGATCATTGTTGGATATTGTTGAGGGATTCTTATCATGATCAAAAAGTGACTCTTGATGTATGTTGATTTGATCTTTGGATGAGGTAGAAACATCTTCCATGTGTTCGTTGATGCATAGGTCTTGACGAATGTGATCATTGACTTGGAGCGATACATGGAGTCGTTAACATTTTTTTGGGATTTTGAACAACAGTTGCTTGTTGGGCTTGGTATTGGGCTTGAGCTTGCACTTGCACTTGAGCCTAGGATTGTGCTTGTTGGGCTTGTAGGGTGGCTTGGGCAACTTGAGCAGCTTGTGCAATTTGTTGAGCAACTAGTTGTGTAGCTTTTCAGTTTTCGTTTTGTTGGAGTGCCTTCTGATAAGCAGCCTGTTGAGCAACTTGTAACACAATGCTATATTGGTTTGATGTGTTTGGTTTGGGTGGTGGTGGTGGCGGAGGTGGTTTTGGAATAGTGCTTGTTGTGGTGATAAGAGGTATTGCCATATTGATGATTGGGATTTGAGTGGTGGATGGTGTGATCAATATGATTGGTCCTTGAGAGACCACGTTTTGATGGATGATAGACAATGTGTTGGTTGCTTGTGCTATGGGGATGGTTTCCATCTTTTGTTGCAATATTGATGGAAAGGGAGGAGGATTTGGTATGATACCTTGATTGATGGTTGGGAGGATGTTTTGGATGAGCAGTGGTAGAAAAGGTAGCCCCAAAGAAAGAGGTGATATGGATGTTAATGGCAAGGGTGGGAGTGGTGGGAAAGTGAGTGGCATTCTCCCTTGGGGAAATGATGATGTTTGATCAAAAGTGCCCCCTGGTCCAAATAAGTCACCTTCTCCTTGTGAGGTCATAGGGAGAGAGGTTTGAGGGGTTGTGTGAAATGATGATGATGGTTCATTAGGATTATGAAAGGTGAGTGGGACATATGGGTGCAATGGATTTTTCATAACAACATTCGTGTGATTTTCAAACATATCTATCAAAAATTTTACCAACTGTGGATTCGAAATGTTCATGTTTGGTATAGTTGTACTTGGTATATTCTCATTTGGCATGTATGGATTTGGTGGGATAATTTTTTTTTGTTGAAGACTCATGCATTGAGTATTTGGTTGATAGATTTGTAAGTTTGGACTTGGATTTAAATCTACCATCGGAAAAGGTGTTCCAAGATCTAGATTGGGTATACTCACATTTTTTGTACCATTGAGATTTGTAGGAGATAATGATCCCATGTATGGATTGTATAAACGTGAGTTTTGAAAATCAATTGGCATCGTAAGGCTTTGATAATTTGGTTGGTTTAGACTGCTTATGATGTATGGATCAAGTTTGTATTCCATGTTCTTCTTGTGTTTTTTCCTTGTTGTAAAAGTGACCTCTAAGGTGTTTAGGACCAATGATGAGATGAAGGATGAAAGGGGTGAATGATATGGGTTTTGATTTTTTAGGAACTTTGGATCAATGCTAGACTTTAGGATTTGATTTTGATTGGTTTTGATTGGATAATGAACTTGTAAACCCTAAGATAACAGGTTGTGATCATTAGGATAAACCTGTTCAAAGGTGTGCTAATTTAACTAGTGGTATGAGAAAGGATGCATTCCCATACTCCTAATTAAACAAGGTGATTTTTATTTGGTTTAAGGATGTACCCAAGTCTAGATAATGATGTTTCCAAAGCTCTAAAGTTGCTTGTGGGATGGGATGATAAATGTTTGAAATGGATGAAGTGTTTGATTTTGATCCTAAATGAACCTAAGAAGGACTTGTTTACAAGGCCAAGGTTTTGAAGAACATGTTTTTCCCTTCAAACCAAAATATCAATGTTTTCTCAAAAGAGCATAAGACAAAAGATACACAAGCACATGTGTGGGGTTCAATTGATTTCATTTTGATTAGTGAATTGCTTTTACCACAAACACTTTCTTGATTAGATTTTCAAACTAAATGTACAATGTCCTAACTTCTTTGAATCCCACAAAGTATGTTATGTGGAAATTTGATGAATTTAAGGCAAGGGTTACCTATTGTTTATCTTTAGTAGGAGAATTGAGATGTAGATCCAAGTGTTTAGAAACCTCTAAGGATGAAATCCAAGGGCAAGCAATAACACATGAATTTGGTCAATTGTATTTTCCTCCTAAAGGGTTTGAAATTTTGAAGATGATCTTAAGTGATTGTTTCCAAATGTTTTCGAACGTAAGCAAAGAATTTTTTGACCACGAACAAGCACAACCTTATGGATATGAAAGATAATATTTGTTGAGTCCCCACTTGGACAAGTCCAACTACACTTATCTTTAGCGAATGGTTAGATGCTTGACCCCACTGGCTCCCCTCCATGGCACTCACTTATATAGGACAGCCAAGCATCAACACCCATGAAACTCCCATGGCATGCTTTCCATTTCTAATAAAGACCATAAAAGTGTGGGGAAGCTTCAAAACGACCGTTCTTGCACCAACAAATAGATCAAGGATTTTGGGAATTCTTAAACAAGGGTTTTAATTTGAACTTTCTGTTCGTAGGAGTTGACCCAACATGGTGAGAGACCATTGTTTCCCTTCTCGTCGGAACCAACCGCGTGATATTGGTGTTTATTCCAATACCCACATTTATATCCCGACAGGAAATACTCTCAGGTTCAAAGTGTTACCGATTGAGTCGTTCCCTTGGGTGAGTACTTTTTTCCCCAAGGCAGGCCCTCTAAGAAAAAAAATAGCGAGTAAATGTATTCATAGTTCGATCAACCTTCGTTTAGAAACAAATGGATAACACATGCAATAGATTTAATCACACTCTCACAATTTTGTTCAATTTTAAACGCAAATTGAAGTGTGTATGGGAAATTATTTACGCAACTTAATGTCACCAAAAGCCTTTTGATTCTCAAGATTGTCATGAGGCATGAGAGAAGTGCATACGTCTTTTTATGATATTACTTTGTGTACGTAATTTCAAAACAATGCAAACACTTGTTTATTTTAAATCCTCAAAGCAAAAGTGAATTCGTTTTAAATCACCAAAGTAAGTGTGACAACTTGCCTTGTTCAATTTTTTAATCCCAAAACAAACTCTAGTAAATTTGTGTCCTAATGTTCTTTTTAAGCCCTTTTGTAACAAGAATTCAAAAGGTTCTTTTTAAAGCCCAAAATAAAATTAGTAAGTCCTAAGCATAAAAAGATGACAAATTTTTGTTTGAGAGGAATAATGAATCCTCCAAGAGTGTTAAAATAACACTAGAGTGTTTTAAAAAACTTGTTTTAGTGAAATGACATCATCATGCTTCTCTTCCTTTTCATCCTTGATCGATCCAACCTACAAGAAAATCAATTATATTCTACAAAAATAGAGATCAAAAAGGCAGAAAACAAACAAAAGAACCAAAATTTAAAAAAGAGTGCATGCTATAAATAAAATTTCACTTCATACTCCCCTCTAGCAGTGCAATCCAGGAAGGCGTCACAGTTTGATTTCACAAACGGTGCTATATAGCATCGCTTATCAGTCAACATCGCTCTACAACCAAGCCAATGAGCCTGAATGTGCCGCCCTTTTGGCCAAGGGTGCAGTTTAGGTTTTTGAAAGATTCTCGTGGGTCAAACAGGTTCAGTGGCACAGTTTGAAATTCAAAATTCTGGGCGAGAGGACAAAGGTGTCGCAGTTTGAAGTTTTAGTTGTTACATTTAGAGACGCTGGAGAACCAGCGGTGCTGAACAGTGATGTTGAGCTTCTAGCGGTAGAGTTTTCCTGTAGACAATGAAAAACACAAAAATTTTGACAAAAAGATGATTAGAAAATGAGATTCCCCTCCCTCTAGCACCAAATGTATGAACCTAGATACTAAACCTGCAATAACGCAATAAGCAAACAACAAATTAGATCAAATGCAAGCTAGAACATAGATTCCTCAAGAAATTCATTTAGATTGCAAAAGGTAAAGGAAATGAGATGAAGAATACAAAAAAACTTAAAACATATCAAATTCTATTCTAAATCAAAGTAAATTCTCAATCCCTGAGGGAATTGGTGTCAATTTAATGTGAAAATTGGCCCTTTCCGAACTCCAATGATGCAATGGTGATTTGGTGATGGAAGTTGATCTACTTTGATGAAGAGTGATGAGTGCTCCAAGATGAAAATCTGCATAACCTAGCTATAAATTCGAAAGTATGGATGAAGATTGCTAAATATTTGAGCATAGTAAGTTTACTCAAATTATGGATGATAGAAATGAAGGATGAGCTCTCTATTTATATAAAGAAAGAGTTGAAGATTGAAAGATAGGATGAATGTGGGATAAAAGATAAGCCAATGACATGATGCCACTTGTCAACATGTGAGAGGATTAAGGTTGATCACATTTTGATCAATGTGCGAGTTTGAAATTTGAATTTGAAGAAGTGACATGTTTAGGGGGGATGAAAGAGGTGTTAAATGCCACTTGGCTCAATGCACAAGGACATGTAAGAGATTTTAAATGCTTTGTTGGATGTACATGTCTATTTGGGGGGAGATTTAAAATTTGAAGAATATTCCCACTTGGATGCCTTTTTTGAATGAAAATAGATGATTTATAAATCAATTAAATTGATTTTCATGTGCAAGTTGCAAAATCTAGAGGATTTGAGTGATTAGGATTAGCATTAATTATGATTTGTTTAATTTAAATGATGTTAGTTGATTTGACCATTTTGACTTAGATTTTAGGATTTAAATAACTCAAAATGAGAAGAGAATGATTTAGACTTAGTTAAATAAATGTTTTTGATTTATTTAACCAAAGGGGGTGATGTTAGATTAAATTAGATAAATGTTTGATTTATTTAATTTAATTAGATGAACTTTAGAGATTTAATCAAATAATATGGATTATTTAATTAAATAAAGATAGGAAGATGAAATGACCTAGCTAATTACACAGAGACAATGATTTAATTAAATTGAGGGATTTATTTAATTAAAAGGGGAATTATGATTACTTTAATCAAATAAGGCTATTCAATTAAATGGTTAGACAGAGGAATAATTCAGGATGAAGCGATGTTAGTAGATCAAGATCGAGTGTGATATCAATTCATATATTTTTCGTGTCCACAATGTGCGAGTCCTATGTATGAATCTTGTTCAGATTTTTCTAAAGCAGAAGCAAAGTGTTAAGAAGAGTGAAGAAGAGTGAAGACGTGTTCATGTGCATAACAAGAACTATAATCAGGCATCAGCATATGCTATTTTTCTCAGTTCAAATCCTATGGATGTAATTTAATCTTTTGTAAGACAGTGTGTCTACCTTTGGGTAGTAAGCCTTTTGTATTTGAGTAGTGATCTCTAGGCAGTGCACCTGAATGCATGTGCATTCCCCATTCATATTTCTTTATACTTTTAATAGGGTATAATCTTGTAGACTGACCTCCACCATGGTTTTTCCCCTAACAAGGTTTCCACATAAAAAAATCTTGGTGTTATATGTGTTTATGATGTGTTGTTGAGTTATGCCTTCATGGTTATTGATCAGATCTAAGAATAAGGTTAATAAGTTGAATAAGTTTGAAATTCTTTGACAACTGATTCACCCCCCCTCTTAGTTGTCTTCCCTTGTGTTTCCATCAATTGGTATTAGAGTAGGTTCCTTGGAAGAAGCTTAACTACTTGAGGTGATCTGGGATGGCAACATACAAGAAGGATAGTTCAGGATTTGATGGAACAAATTACTCTTTGTGGAAGACTTGAATGGAGTGACATCTGAGATGCATTGGTGAACCCTACTAGATAATTACAACCAATAGGTATGTTATTCCTCAAAATGGCCCTACTACTATTGCTAAGCTTAGGAATGTTAAGCACAATATGAAGGCTAAGGAAGCATTGTTGAGTGCTTTGACTGATTTTGAGATGACAATTGTTATGGATCTAAAGACTACTTATGAGATCTAGAAAAAGTTGGAAACTTTGTATGAAGGTGATGCTAATGTGAAGATTGCTAAGCTACAAAGTCTAAAAGGGAAATATGAAATTTTGAGAATGGGTGATGATTAGAACATTACTACTTTCATGCAATGAGTGAATGAACTTGTGTGTGGTATCAAATGTGCTAGTGTATAGTTGGAAGAATCAGAGATTGTTGCTTGAGTGCTTAGATCCTTGCCTATTGCATACAAATTCAAAGCTACTACTATTGAGGAGCTCTGAAGTATAACAAATGTAACTATAGATTTTTTGATTGGTAAGCTTACTACTTTTGAGTTGAGTGAATTTAGTGATGCTCTTCCTAAGATAGAATCTGCATTCAAGGCTACTACCTCTAGAAGAGATAAACAGAGATATGATCTAGGTGAAATTTCTCCTAGAAAGGTATTCAAGTATGAGGAGGAAATGAGAGAGATTGAAGAAGAGGAGAGAAAGCTAGAGGAGCTTAAAGAACATATTGTAAAAAGGGAAGCCAGAGGAGAAAGTAAGTATAAAGGAAAATTTCCTATTAAATGTTTTTTTTCCAATAAGATAGGTCATTTTGCATCAAGGTGTCTGAAAAGAGTCCCTAAGCCAAGACATAACAAGCCTAGATTTCAAAGAAAGTGTTATTATGTTGCTGATGAAGGTGTGACAAATGATGAATCTGATAAAGGGAATGTAAGTGAAGATGAATGGGTAATTATTGCTATCAAGGAAAATGATCCAACCCCTATTAAATCTATTAGTTGCTCAAATGTGGAGAAAGCTCTAACTGCTTGAATTGAAGAGAAAGATGAATGAGCAATTGAAAGTGGATGCTCGCATCACATGACAAGTGATAAAAGCAAGTTTTTGAGTCTGGAAAAGTATGATGGTGATGCTATAAGATTTGGTGATAACAAAGCTAGTGTAATCTGTGGTATAGGATCCATTTCTCTTGATGGTAAGAATAATATTGATGATGTTCTTTATGTGGAAGGTTTCAATCATAATCTCTTAAGTGTTAGAAAGATGGTTGACAAGGGATACAATCTTCAATTCAAGAATGGAAAGTGTAGAATATTGGGGAGTTCTGGAAATGTGATTGCTTCGAGTACAAAAACAAAAGGTAACATCTTTCACCTGAATGTTGCTAGTAAAATTTGTTTGATTGCTCAAGTTGATGAAAGTTGGTTGTGGCATAAGAGAATGTGTCATGTAAACTTTGAAAATATTGTTAAGATAAGTTCTACTTAGGAAATGAGAGATCTTCCTAAGTTGGTAAAGCCTACTAATACTATATGCAAGGAATGTTAGTTAGGGAAGAAAACAAGAATTTCATTTTAGAAAAAATAGTATTGTTCAAAAGAAGTGTTGGAGCTTGTTCATACTGATTTGTGTGTTCCTTCTAGAATCAAAAGCTTACAAGGAGATAGGTACTTCATGTTACTTATTGATGATTACTCTAGATTGATGTGGGTTGCCTTCTTAAGGGAGAAATCTAAAGCTTTGGATAAATTCAAGACTTTTAAGGCTATGGTTGAGATAGAGATAGGTCTAAAGATTAAATGTCTAAGATCAGATAGAGGTGGTGAATTCACTTCACATGAGTTTAATTATTTTTGTGAAGTGCATGGGATAAAGGAGTTGTGGAAAGAAAGAATAGGACAGTTCAAGATGCTATAAGGACTATGATGTTGGAAGGAAATTTTCCTCGTATATATTGGAGAGAAGTTGTGAGTAATATTGTTTACAGCCTCAACCGAGTACAAGTCAAAGGTGATACTGGTAAGACCCCTTTTGAGCTATGGACTGGTCATAAGCCTATTGTTAGACATTTCAAAATCTTTGGAAGTAAATGTTATATCAAAAGAGATGAAGAGATAAGAAAGTTTAAAGCTAGGAGTGATGAAGGAATCTTTCTTGGTTATTCTACTAAGAGTAAGGCCTATCGGTGCTACAACAAGAGATTGAGGAAAGTAGTTGAAAGTGAAAATGTCAAGGTTGATGAAGACATAGCTAGACCATCTAGAACCTATGGATATGATTTAGATGATTAGAATCACAGTTCAGTCATAGGAAAGAAATTTCAAACTCAAAATCAAGTTTAGATCATTCTAGTGAATCAAGAAAATCAAGAGGAAGGAACTAGTGAAAGTGGAGAATAGAGATCACAAGATCCAGAAGTTCAAGAACATCCTAAGACTCCAAGGTATGTAAGACTAAATCATTTAGAAGATTAGATTATAGGTGATAAGAACAAAGGTGTTCAGACTAGGAGAAAGATTGCAGAAGAATACTGTTTGATTTCAAAGACTGGGCCTAATAATGTGAATGAAGCATGCAAAGATGAACATTGGGTGGAAGCGATGAAAGAAGAACTACAGCAAATTGAGAAGAATAATGCATGGATCTTGTTCCTATACGTAAGGACAAAAATGTAATTGGAACTAAATGGGTCTTTAGAAACAAGTTAAATGAGCAAGGTGAAGTTGTTAGAAACAAAGCAAGATTGGTGTGTAAAGGATATTCACAAATGGAAGGAATTGACTTCAAAGAAACTTTTTCCCCTATTGCTAGGATTGAAGTTGTGAGACTATTTCTTGCTTATGTTGCTTACAAAAACTACAAGGTTTATTAGATGGATGTCAAGTCAACATTTCTAAATGGCGAACTAGAAGAAGAGGTGTATGTAGAGCAACCTGATGGATTTAAATTGACTAATTAGGGAGATATGGTTTTTCCATTGAAGAAAGCATTGTATAGACTTAAGCAATCCCCAAGAGCATGGTATGCTAGATTGGACAAGTATTTTTTGAAGCTTGGTTTTCATAAAGGTACTATTGATAGTAATTTTTATTTCAAGATTGATCATGATAAAGATCTGATTGTTGAAGTCTTTGTTGATGATATCATTTTTGGAGGAGATGATAGTTTTTGCATGAAGTTTTTTGATCATATGTAGAATGAGTTTGAGATTTCTACGATTTGTGAGATGAAATTCTTTTTGGAATTACAAATTACTCAATTAGATAAAGGGATCTTCATATCTTAGTCCAAGTATGTGAAATAATTGCTAAAGAAGTTTGGTATGGAAGATTCAAATCCAGTTGGTACACCTATGGTGACCAGATGCAAGTTGACACAAGATGATGATTCTCCGAAAGCAAATCAAACAAGATATAGATCGATGATTGGTGGATTGCCTTACTTGACTCAAACTAGACCAAATATCATGAATTTTTTATGCATTGCTGCAAGATTTCAAGTTGATCCTAAGGAATCGTATGTAACAGTTGTGAGGAGAATTTTTAGATACTTAAAGGGGATAGTTGATTTTGGGATGTGGTATCCTAAAGATGATGATCTTACTTTGAGCACTTTTATTGATGTTGATTGGGCAGGTGACATGGATGACAGAAAGTGTTAGTGGTGGTGCATTTTTCTTGGGTAAGAAGCTAATTTCATGGTTAAGTAAGAAGTAGAATGCCATTTATTTATCTACTATAGAGGAAAAATACATTGTTGTTGCTAATAATTGTACTCAAGTTTTGTTGATGAAGCAGATGTTGAAAGATATCAAAGTTGTGTATGATGAACCCATTGCCATATTCTATGATAACTCAAGTGCAATTAACATTTCTAAGAATCTGGTGTTGCATTCAAAGACCAAGCATATATCTATCAAGTTTCAATTTTTGAGAGAGAAGGTGAGTGAAAAGTAAGTTAGATTGGAGTATGTGCCTACTAAGGAATAGATTACAGACATCTTTACAAAGTTGTTTCCTAAGGATACTTTTGAGTATCTCAGAGGGAAGCTAGGGGTGATTACCCCTCCTAATCAGAACTAAGATGCATTAACTTGCATTAATCCGTGTGTTTCACGGTCATATTTTGATCTAGATTGATGTTGTGGTGGCTGCTACTCAAGGGGTGTAGTCAGATGTTCAGATATGTAGTTCAAAGCTTGTATGGAGAAAAGAGATATTTTTCATTGATGTCAAAGTAGGAGAAGAGTCATGTGAAAAATAGTGAATTATCTGAGGAAGAAGAGTCATGTGGGAGAAGAGATGTTAAAGAGAAAAGAGTCAGAACCTAAGGGGGAGTAAGTGCTAAAGATAGTTGTGTTGATGGTGTTTTTCACATGCCAAAGGGGGAGATTGTTGGATGTTGTGGATATGTTGTTGATATGCAGTTGTCATTGATGTCAACACTATTGGAATTAATGTTTTAGAAGTTGTATATGTCGAGGATATTGAGAAAATTGTAATAAAATCAGTTGCAAGTTATCAGTTGTGAAGTGAAGTTTAGTCTATTAGGAGTTTAGTACGTTGATGATCAAAGGTTGTGGATTAAAGGGTTTCTTGTCGATTATATCTAGTTTATCCAAATTAAGTTTCTAAGATCTACGTGAATAATTTTTCATGTTATGAAGATTTGTATTCTAACAATTTTTTTGTTGCTTTAGTTGGTGTTCCTGAATGAAGATGATTTGATTTTAGTAAGTTCATTTGTTATGGATGCTACTCTAGTGATTCACATGATGTTTTTTGATGTTTCTAGATCATTCTCTATCTGTGTTGCATGTTTACATTGATCGTTGTGCTCACAATTGGAGATTTTCTCTTGTGTGTTCATTTTTTCATGTTCTTGGTCGATAGGGTGTTGTAGCATGTTGTGGATCTTCATGGAATAATATTTTAAGGTGGTTCATGTTTGAGAATTTTATTTTGGGTCTTCACTATGTTGTGGCTGACCTTGGTTGATTTGCATTAATAATCTTTAATGTTTTGGTCCGACAGTTTGTATTCATTTTATTATTTCATTAAGGTTGACATGTAGCGATGTAATTTCTTGTTGCGGATATATATAAGTGATTTCTTTATCTTTTGAAGGCATGAATATGTAATGTGTGTGATTCCAATGTGTGAATATTTTTCAGATCTTTTGAAGGAAGAAGTAGAGTGTGAAGAAGAGTGAAGAAGAATGGAGAAGTTTTCATGTGCTTAACTGGAATTTTAATCAAGCATTAGTAGATGTTATTTTTCTCAGTTCAAATCCTATGGATGTAATTCAATTTTTTGTAAGATAATGTGTCTTCCTTTTGGTAGGAAGCCTTTTGTATTTGAATAGTGAGCTCTAGGCAATGCACCTAAATGCATGTGAATTCCCAATTCATATTTCTTTATACTTTTCAAAGGGTATAATCTTGTGGGCTGACCTCCACATTAGTTTTTCCCCTAATAGGGTTTCCACATAAAAAATCTTGGTGTTATGTGTGTTTCTGATGTTTTGTTGATTTATGCCTTCATGGTTATTGATTAGATCTAAGAATAAGGTTAATAAGTTGAATAAGTTTGAAATTTTGTGACAACTAATTCACCCCCCCCTCTCAGTTGTCTGGCCTTGTGTTGCTAACAAGTAACCCATACCCTAATAACACATTAAACTAGAATAATCATATCATAGATTCAATCATCAAGTGCAGTTTCCAATAGTTGTTTAATTAGTTATCCAATGTTTTATTTTCCTCATAAACTAATATTTTATAATCCAATGACAAATATCCATTTGAGGAAAATAGCAATAAGAAAATATATCTCTTTTCACATCATCAATTTTTTAACTCAAAGAAAAATGAAATCAAATAAAGTAATTAATACATTGAATACAAATTAATGTGAGTGTCAAAATATTTTACATACAACATGGTTAACCTTAGCAATTTTTTTTAAAAGATAAATGCCAACTAAAATGAAAAATTAAATAAAATTTGTGATATGCATCTTGAATCAAGTGTGGACAACCTTAGATCTACAATGTTTAATCTCAACCATTCATTTATGTATGTTTTCAACTAATCATCATTAAACAAACATTTATCGACATAATTAAAATTACCTCTTTAAATATAACATCAAGAATCACAAACAAAACCTTTGACAAATCAAATTAGCACAAAATGATTTCAAAGAAATATAAAAGAGACTTCAAATTTAAATTTAAAAGTTAAAAGAAATCATTTCTATTAATCTAATCACTTTTTATCATCATAAGACTTTTTTAGCCAAAAACTTAAGATGCTTGGTTTTTTCAAAATTATTATTATTGATGAGAAATGAACAATGAGAATGAATTATTACGCTGAGAGGCGTCTACAGTGGCATCCAACAATCTGTGTAAATTTTTTGAATGACAGGAAGGTGGAAGTCATGTGCAATATAGTAGATTTGATGAAACAAAAAAATCAAATCAAAGAGATTTGATGAAACAAAAAGAACAAATAAATAAATAAATAATAAAAATGATCCAAATATTTTTATAAATTAAAAGAAAAAGAAAATAAATAAATATTATTTTTTATCACAAAGAGAAATAAAATATTTGATCACAAAGATAAATCAATCAAAAAAGAAAATTAGAGAATGATAACTCTCAACATATTTTATTACTCCGAGGCATCTCTACAAATTTTCTCTATCGATGGTAGAAAAGCTCTGATAGCCCCAGCAAGGGGGTTAAACAAATCTCAATTGTTCATCATTTTCCACTATTTTCTTAGCTATTTTTTGTCACTTTTACTGCTTTCCCCGCCACTATTAGTTTTCGCTCCTCCAAACTTGTCCTTGCTTGTATTGATCTTTCATTCTTCCAATTTGGCGAGCTCTAAAAATATGGTTTTAGCAAGGGTTTTAGAGTATGTTTATTATTAAAATGAAAATTATAGCCAAGACCTAATAATGAGCACATTTAGGTTTTAACATTACGGCATTCTTTATCCTACGTAGATAAGTATATATTAGCAAAATATATAATGTAAATTTTATATAAGGAAAAAATAATTATAAATATATAATTATATTATTTTTTATTATTATATATTATATTCTCTAATAAAACTATTATATATATAACATTTTTATAATTATTAATTAATAATAATTATATTCTTATTTAATACAAAATATAATTAATATATTTATTATTTTATATAATATAGATTTGTTGGCAACACAAGGGAAAACAACTGAGAGGGGGGGTGAATCAGTTGTCTTAGAAATTATACTTATTTAACTTATTCTCAAATCTAATAAATAAACATGAAAGCATAAGCCATCACCACATCAGAAACACACATAGCACCAAGATTTTTTTATGTGGAAACCCTGTTAGGGGAAAAACCACGGTGGAGGTTAGTCCACAAGATTATACCTTGTTAAAAGTATAAAGAATTATAAATGTGGAATGCACATGCATTCAGGCACACTGCCTAGAGCTCACTACTCAAATACAAAAGACTTACTACCCAAAGGAAGACACACTATCTTACAAAACCATTTGGATTACATCCGGAAGATTTTGAACTAAGAAAATAGCATCTGCTAATGCATGATTACAGTTCCAATTAAGCACGTAAACATCTACTCACTCTTCTTCACACTTTACTTTTGCCTTTGAAATATTAGAACATTATTTGCACACAGCATTCACACATCATTCGTAGACACACCTTCAAATGGTATAAAAAATCACTCATATATATCCACAACAAGAGATAACATCATCTACATGTCGACTTCAATAAAATATAAAATGTGTACAAATTGTCGGCCCAATCCATAAAAAATTTTCAATGTGCACTAACCAATGTTAGCCACAACATAGTAAGGATCCAAAACAACATCCTTAAACATGAACCACCTTTGAAAATTATGCCTCGAAGATCCACAACACGCTACAATCACCCTGTCAACCATGATCATGAAAAATATGAACACACAACAGAAAATCACCAATCATGAGTACAATGATCAATATGGATCAACATCACAGATAGAGAACGATCTAGAAACATCCACAAGCATCATGAGTCACCACAAAAGCATCTGCAACAAATCAAATTACTAGAATCACATTATCTTCTTTCAGGAACACTAGCTGAAGCAACAGAAAACTGTCAAAACATAGACACTCATAACTCGATCAAATCTTCATGCAGATCACTAAAAATTTAAGTGGATAAACTAGATATACTCAATAGTAAACCCTTTAATCCACAACCTATTATCATCAATATACTATTCTAGCCAACATACTAAACTTCACAGCACCACTGACAACCTGCAACTTATTTTATTACAATTTTCTCAATATCCTCAACATATACAACTTTAATGCCAATAGTGTTGACATCAATGACAACCACATATTATCAAAATCCAACAATCTCCCCCTTTGGCATTGATGGCAACACATGATGTGAAAAACACCATCAAAGCAACTTTCTCTTAACACTTTCTCCCCCTTAGATTTTCACAGTTTTTCACATGACTCTTCTCCCCTTTTGACATCAATGACAAAGATACACATTATCTTTCTCCATACAAGCTCTAAACCACATTTCTAAACATTTGAATACTCCCCCTAAGTAGCATCCACCACAACATCAATCTAGATCATAAGATATGACTATGAAATGCACTAACCGATGCAATTCAATGCATCTTAGTTCTAATTAGGAGGGGTAATCACCCCTAGCTTCCCTCTGAGATACTCAAAAGTATCCTTAAGAAAAGGCTTGGTAAAGATATCTGCAATCTTCTCCTTAGTGGGAACATACTCCAATCTGACTTCCTTTTCACTCACCTTCTCTCTCAAAAAGTGAAACTTGATAGATATATGCTTGGTTTTTTAATGCAACACTAGATTCTTAGAAATATTAATTACACTTGAATTATCATAGAATATAGCAATAGGCTCATCATACACATCTCTAATATCTTTCAACAACTACTTCATCCACAATACTTGAGTACAATTGTTAGTAATAGCAATGTATTCTGCCTCTGCAATAGATAAAGAAATGGCATTCTTCTTCTTACTTAACCATGAAATCAACTTCTTTCCCAAGAAAAATGCACCACCACTAGTACTCTTTCTATCATTCACATGTCCTACCCAATCAGCATCAGTAAAGGCACTCAAAGTAAAGTCATCTTCTTTAGGATACCATAGGCCAAAATTAACTCTCCCCTTCAAGTATCTGAAAATCCTCTTCACATATGTCACATGAGATTCCTTAGGATCAGCTTGAAATCTTGCAACAATGCATATGGAATTCATGATATCAAGTCTAGTTTGAGTCTGTAACGCCCCACTATGTACTCTAGAGGACACAACTTATACTACCAAATACAAACAAATTTTTTTTAAAGAACATCACATAAATTATCTCCCTTAGTCCCCTAGGGTGCACAACAACATTACCAACTTTTCATTATCCAATTTACGAAATCAAATAACTTAATAACCATTAAGCACTAATCATCAATAAACCATGTTTTATCTCATTTCATAATTACAAAGAACCAAGTGAATCATCCATTCATTTACAAAGAAAGGCAACTACTTTCTTCCATTCAATTTACAAGTATAATGATACCGGTTATAAAATATCTTACATACAAGAGATACATCATTTATGTGTTCATAAGCATTTTACAATGATACATGATACAACACATACAGTACATAATATAATTATATTAATCAACTTCCTAAAATAGGTGCAATGCTAAAGATGATGAACCTAATGTAAATGCCACTTCATGAACATAAGGGGAACCCAATGGAGAACGTTACACATTCCTCCCAACTGCATGAATCCAGAGATTCACTCCCTTGTGCTAGGAGGTTACAAGGGTCCCACCAACTGATATACAAGGACTGGGTATTCCAAGGTTGACAAAACTCACAATATAGGACAAATGACACAAGTACAACATCAACAAATATCATGCTTCCAGAGGCACGAAGATACACAAGTAAAAAACACACATGGTTGTCATAGGGAAGTGTCATCACATAACTAGACATAGGTTATCCTGGTAGTTCTTCCTAGGCCCTGGCCCCCATCTTTGGGTTATCTTGGTAGCCTCTACCAAACTTCGGCCCCTCATGCCAGCTTATGCTGAATCGAGCTACCTCTCGTGGAGACGAGGTAGTTGATTATGCCATCCCAGGCCTTCCCATCTCCTCTCAAGCCTAAAAGAGCACCTAAGGCTAAGCGGTGTACTTCTTATCTTGTTAAATGTTTAATCTACCCTTTTCCCCCTAATTTTATTTTAATTTTGTCACTTGTTTACTGACTTCCACATGGGTTATCTAGGCACCCCTTTGTGCATCAGCCCCCATTGGAAGCCACTTCCCTACTTCCAACCTCAAATCCCAAAAGCCAAAAATAATTCCACATACACAACACAACCCAAATGAATCACATTGTGAGGTATTACCCTTCCTGCACACAAGACTATAAATTCGATCACAAAGACATACCTAATGTGCAAGGTGAATGGCGTAAAAACCATATTTTTGACAAACCTTCCCAAAACAAGTAACATGAACATAGACAATCAAAGAATAGATCCAACTACCCTCTAGATACTCATATCACATTTCATTAAATACTATTTAGGAACCATTGATACATAGCTCCTTATTACACAAGTAAATCAGCATTCATTCACAATTTCCCATTCTTTAAAGTTAACAACACACAATAAAATAAAATACACTCCATGATCCATCTTATCTATTAAATAAAATAAAATCTCTAAGGAACAATTTGGTTTTTCCCAATACAGCCCTACTATAAAACATAAATAATACTATATTGAGTGAGTAAATATAAGTGTATATATATATATATTCATACTGAAACATATACATAAATGTTCATTATAATTATATATAACACAAACATAAACGTGTATATATTGATATAAATAGTAGTTACAAACCTAACTACATAATTTTTTGTTATGTTAAGAATTAGGGTTAAGACAAATTCACAGCCAAGTTCAAGTAAGCAACCTACATAAACATCCTCATTCAACTATTCACAGTCCGCAGTCTCTTAGATGCTCAGGAAAACATGGTTTAAACTTACACCATCAATATTTAATCAAGTTTGAAACTTAATAGAACATCAAGGAATTTATTTTGTAGCAAGTAAGGATTTACATTTAACCAACCATCAGCAAAATAAAACATTCATTGTGATTAAAAAAAATAAGGTTATAATTGTACAGTCAAGAAAAATTCAATTTCTGAGGACTAAATCTTGAATGTACACTCCCATTTCACATCTAAAAATTCCCAGTTGAAGAATAAGAGGGCGATGGACTGGACGCTTATGAAGTTTGTGACTAACAATTTTGTTATGAATCCAAGACACGTACACAACTTAAGTTTCAATTACAGACTTGGAGCCATGTGTTTTGTCAAATTTAGCCAGTGACAGTTCAAATGACTTGAAGAAGTGACTATTCTCACACCCAGCATTATGTGCTAATAATGAATGGAGAGGTGGATGTGGCTAACTAGAGAGGTAGAGTTAATTGATAGTTCCAAATATACATAAGCCCTCTAAACTTAAACATGGGCAGGACAAAGAATTATGCCAACCACAAATGTGGCCCACCTAGTATACCTGAAGCTCTTTACATCACACCGTGGCATGTACACCGAACAATGGAAGTTAGGGAATATGTTAAATAGAATTCATTCATTGGAAAATTCTATATCAATGACATATCTACCCACAGAAGCAAGAATGCTAATATATGTAAAATGCAAATTACCTAGCGTGAAGGAAAGAAACCAGTTTCCAATTAAATGAAATATGGAAATATGCAGAACTTGTCAAAATAATTGACGTCGTTTAGGGGATTGATCCCGCCTAGTTTCATTAAAGATAAACAAAATATATTAAACATTAGCACTAAAGATGCTCCTACAACATCGTCCGACCATAAAGTAAGAGAGACTTTAATTTAATAAAACCACAAACACAGTAAACAAAATAGGGTGGTGGCTCAAGGAAATCTGTTTCCATGCACAAATGGTATTTCTCTACAAGGAAATGATTTACCCCCATCATAATAATTTCTCAAAAGAATGTCATTACACAGGGTTCAGGAACTTGAAATACTTCATTATAGGCTCTTACTAAATTGGCAGAAGCCTTGTTGATAGGGAAAGCATATTTACATGCATGCCATCTCATAGTTTGTATCATATCCATCGAATTATAAAGATAAAAAATTTATTAATCTACAGATTTTGTATGAACCACACTTAGGTCACATCCCAATGAAGATGTTGTTCATGGATTTTTGACTAACAGAAGTGTGAATTAAGAATCAACTAGAATCAACCGATGAATAATTTCCAACAGTTAATAGATGGGTTTCTATGATTGATGAACTTAACATAATTAAACTTTGTGTGGAGCCAAACGGTGTCCCGTTACATAGGATAAATAAAGAGAAACAAAGAAATCCCTTCACTACATAAACTTCTTCTGGTTTAAGGAGATAAAAGAAAGTAATAAATTCACTCGGCACAACCTACGCCCTTAATAGATGGTGTTCCTCTAATTTGCATAGTATTCCTAGATGCAAATATAGATCTATTGTTTCCACAACTAGAAGAAATTAGAGATTTTGTTCAAGATTCAATAAATAAAAATATAATAAAGAGCTACGTATGCAAGACACAGTTTTTTTTCAAAGACATGGGAGTATTAAGGTAATCAAAAGATCATTCATCAACCAGCTAAAGAAATCACTATGTACAGAAACATTTTTTTCTTTAAAAAAAAAATAGGAAACACATATTTAACAGAGGTAAAACCATGGAACCTGGTGTCTGGCTTAAAAAATTGAATTGGCTACAGATTTTTTCCTTCTATCTGCAACAAAACACTTCCTTCGACCCTCTTGATAAACTAAATTCTCCCCAATCTCCAAGAAATTCCAAAGAAAAGAGCAGAGCCTGCTTCTAAAAACCTTTTTTTTTCCTCCAAAACATTCATGGAAAAACATGCAAAACTGAATTAGTTTTCTTCTGGGAGATATTAAAGGCAATTTCCCCTATGGAGTTAACTTCACTCCTTTAATTAGTTACTCCCGTAACATTTTTTGATTCCACCACTTATTCCACATTTTCTAATCTTGAAATCTTTATTTTAATTTTCCTTTTCCTTTACATGCACACAAAACATTATTTATTTATTTATTACATTAAATTTCTTTTATAATTTATTTACACAAATGTATAAATATATATATATATATTATTATTGAATACTCTACTTAAGACTTAGCTCTTATCTTAAAGAAATTAAACTCCATAGCGAAGTTACATAAGTCTTTTAATTTATCTTAGACTTTTAAATCATCAATCAAGCCTTCAAATCTAACATTCAAATTAGAACGAAATAATCTTACCAGACTTAAAACTTAGACATCACTCCAATTCAAACAACGTAAAGCAACGAAAACATGAAAAAGTTTGACAAGCACATGGAAATGAAATGACACCAAAGACTTACTAGCTGGGAGAGACAATAGTTATACATCCTTTAAAAGGACATTGGCTTGAAGTGGGGGACCCAATGCAACCTCCAAACAATAGCTTCACTGGGCTATGGCATGCTCAAACCTAATAAACAGGTGGAGTTGATGCCATGTACCTACAACCTACAGCAGAACAAGGTGTCAAACGTGTACATATATAATGAGTAGTCACACCATGATGGGGAATTTGTAAAGTCACAGGGCACTTGCAAGTGAGTGATGCAACACTGTTCCCATCACCAACACATAGCATCTACATTATCACATGAATGCATACATCATAAATAACATCATATCACCATATTCTATTAAACAATTAACTAATTTTACAAGCATTGCATAAACGAAAGACATTAAATATCACATTGCCATTAACATTGTTAAACCAACCATCATAGCATCAGCAACATCACTAAGCTAATCACCATAATATCATCAAACAGACTCTACAATAGCGCATCAAAATATCATCATGTTCGAACAATATCCACAAAGTCATAATGTCTAACAACAAAATAGCATCAGATAGTCTAGAGGAAATCCAAAAATGTTGCATGAACATGAGCAACCTGAGGGGCATCATAGATTCAAATAAAGCAATCCACCAATCATGGATCTGTATCTAGTCTGGTTTGCTTTAGGAGAATCATCATCTTGTGTCAACTTACATCTAGTCACCATAGGTGTACCAACCCGCTTTGAATCTTCCATACCAAAATTCTTTAGCAATTCTTTCACATACTTGGACTGAGATATAAATATCCCTTTATCTAGCTGAGTAATTTTCAATCCCAAAAATAATTTCATTTCTCCAATCATAGACATCTCAAACTCACTTTGCATCTCATAAGAAAACTTCATGCACAAACTATGATCTCCTCCAAAAATGATATCATCAACAAAGACTTCAGCAATCAAATCTTTATCATGATCAATCTTGAAATACAGATTACTATCTATAGTACCTTTATTAAATCCAAGCTTCAACAAATACTTGTCCAATCTAGCATACCATGCTATTGGGGCTTGCTTAAGTTCATACAATGCTTTCTTCAACCGACAAACTATATCTCCCTGATTAGTCAATTGAAATCCATTAGGTTTCTCAATATACACTTCTTCTAGTTCACCATTTAGAAATGTTGACTTGACATCCTAAAACATAGATATTTGGGTCTATGTACTTCTCTTGCACTCCTAGGGTTTTTCACCTAAAAGGAGAGAGATAAACCTCAAAAACCTAGGTGGTTCACTCAATATAAGATATGTATGATGAAATTATGTCTAAATACAATGTTCTAGATGCAACTCATTGATAATATTGATTGATTAAGTATGCTAAACTATTGAAATGCAACTTGTTTGAAAACACATTGTGTTATGTAGAAATGAATGCAAAACTTAACAGAAATGAATCAAACTAACAGTGTGCACCTAGGATCTTGATGAAGGCTGGAAAATACTTCTAGAAGGCTTTTGATATTGAAATTTAGGCCTGGTGAGACTCATTCACCACTTTAGGAAAATCATTCCCAATACTGGATGACTGTATCGGAGCCCATTTTAGCCAAATGGGTACCCAAATCTACAAAAATCTTCAGAAAATATGTACAATGGGACTCATTCACCACTAATGGTGAATTAGTCCACTTTGGACTTTTTGAAAACTCAAAAATTGAATATGTAGCTTTCGGATTGCTCAATCTGCACCTCCAGGTGTCTGGTTCTAAAATTGCCAAATTTGGGCCTATAAGTGACTTTTTCTTGATATTTTGACTTGAATGATGAAGAGATGACTTGAATGACTTTAAAACTTGATTTCCAATTATCTCCAAGCCTCCAAGAGTCTTAAATCTACAAACAAACAAGAAAAGAAAGAGATATGTTGAATGTTAGGGCATGGGGGTTTTCCTTGGTCAAACCCTATTTAGGTAATTAAAGCAAAGTGATGAAATAAAGCAATGAAACATGTAAAAATGGATACATTATTACCTTTTCGTGATGATTTTATCTTGAAATTTTACAACATGACATGAAGATTCAGCCCTTGAATGCTTTAGAAAGCTAACTTGATGACTTATAATGAAGAAACCCTAGCTTGTTTGACTTGGATGAGAAGATAGATGATGAATCAAAGATGAGAGATGTAAAGATGGGTTGTTAGATGTAAAATGAGGATAAAAACACTTATTTATATATAATTGTGCCTTAGTATCCCAACTATACTTCATCACAGGCTGATGTGCAAAAAAATCAAACTTAAAACCTAATTTTTCCCGCTCAAACCCTGAAAATGACTCAAAATGGGACTCATTCACCACTAATGGTGAATGGGTCCAACAGGGGTCATTTTTGCTAGCTAGAATTTCAAGAAGTAATAAAATTAGTCTTATATGATGACTATGTCGGTTATTTGATCAAATTATGCCTCGGGATGCACAATATGGGTCAATTAAGGCCTATTAATGATGACGTAAGTGTTGAATAGGGCTTGGGACACATAAATCAATGTGAAAGTGTGATTAAATACACTTTACAACACTAAAATTAGATCCACATAGCCTAGAAGGGCACAAAAACCATGTGAATGTGCAAGACACATTACAACACTAGCTTATCATTAAGTTTACATTAAGAATCTTCTAGATTGATGTAATAATGTTATTAAACACATTTTATAATATTGAATTAGGGAGAAATGAGTTAATTAAGTCTAGAAAAGTGTGAAAGTCCTTTACAAGACTTTATAACACCTTTACAAGACGTCAATAAACATATTTTATTGAAGTTGCAAAGGTCCAAGACCTAGTGTGGATGCATAAAATACCTCACAACACTAAATCAAGGCCTCATTAAGTCCATTTTATCATGACTTAATCCCATGTCAATCAAAGGGTCCTTTTCTCTATAGTACATTTAGCCCCCACTTTAGTGAGAGGATGAGCTTACTTCAAATTTACACTAAAGTAGACATTCAAGGGAGATCCTTATGCACAGATGCAGATGAAAAATAATAACAAAGATCAAAGGAGATGGCCAAGCCCCTTGGATCGAAGATTCTAAGTCAAGCCCCCAAGATGCAAAATCATGCAATGGCAAGAATGAAGAGAATGAAATATAGGGTAGATGTACTCACTCTAGGGCCATAGAACTAGTTGTCTGCGGGGTGAGAAAGCCCAAAAAGGTAAGATACATATGCTAGTTGGTATGCACTCACAAACACAAAGGTGGCTATGGGGAAAATTCATGCCGCTAGGTGAGCTTCCCGCTCAACCATGTCAAAGTTATACCTCCTAATAACTTTAACAAGGCGCCACAAGAAAACACTTATGAAAAAAAAGAAAAGGTACCACAGTCATGCAAGTTGTGTTATGCAAGGTGGCAAAAAGGAATGTAAAGTGTTAAAATTTAAGATGTTCAAAGGAGTCTTGTTCAGTTCATGCAAGGTCAATCACTTAGGGAACATTGTGTCTAATGTCTCCAAGAGAGAACCAATCAAAGAATAGTATATTCACAACTTAGGGAATGCAGTATGTTGCATCAAGCCACCAAGAGGAATGTAATATGCTAAGATAGATCACACTTATGAAGGACATCACACCCAATGTTATCCACAAAGTGACGAACACATCATATAAATGACAAGGCTACACTAGGAACCAAAAATTCAAATGAATTATGGTATTGTATGCCCCCCACTTTAAAGCAGTTGCTAACACCATTGTTGTGAGCAATTTCTTTAAAGTAGAAGAGGAGAATATAAGAGCTTATTCAAAAATCCCTATTCCAAGTCATAAGTTTTCGATAAGCTACTTCATGAAAGATGGAAGTATGTCACATGTGAGTTAATCTTAAGACATGTTGTCCACATCCCAAGCTTGCTCTTTATACATTCATGAAAGGTTAACGATTAGTCAAAAGAGATAGCAGCAAGTGGCATACAAGGATAAGGCTTGCTAACCCTTTACCTCCACTTAGTGCAAGAAAAAGGTGATCCTAGAATGGATGATGGTATGTTGGCCCTTGCTATGGATGTAAGACATATGCAATAGTGAGAATGTGATTGTCCTACAACTATTACATGGCAAGGAGCAGCAACTAAGGTTATTTATGTGAATAAGGAAGAGTCTTGGAAGAGTCTTGTGTGATAGTATTGATGTTAAGTGAAGATTTGGTGATCGTGGTTAAAGGAGAATAACCAAGACCATGAGTGGTTTGTTATGTGTTAAGCTCTATAGGGTTTCAGATACCTTTCTCTCAAGCACTACAGCCTTAAATTCCATTATACCTAAATTGTTTCATGAAGTCATACCCTTTTCCATAAAGTTGTTTCAATACTTTGGAATTGGGTGTTTGTTCATTGTTGTGTTCATCAAGAGTGATTATAGAGTTTGTGGAATTGTCTAAAGTGGTTGAGGTGGATGCTTGTGAAAGGTTATTTGAATGTTATGTTGACAAGATAGTTGGTTGTTCTTGTTTCTCATCTTTCTTGTGCATGAATATGTATTCGCCCATAACTGATGGTGTGAATTCTAAGGATCCCCAATCGTCACCAAAGAATTTAGATTGCCATTCCTTATCATTATGTTCAATTTCTATGTTGGAAGTGGGAATCAAAGTTGTTAGAGGACTTGTAGCTCCTTTTTCAAGATGCAAGCAACTTTCAGGCTTGGGATTTGTTTCAATTTGATAAATTTTATTATTATAGACATATTTCATTATACAATGAAGGGTTGAAGGCACTACATTCATCTCATGAATCCATAGTCTGCCTAGAAGAAGGTTGTACAAAAGATCATAAGGAATGACATCAATAAGAGTTTGCAAAGTAACCACCCCAACCATAATAGGTAAAGTGATTACACCCAGCAGTTGCTTTGTTGTATTATCAAATCCTCGAATAGAGAAAGAATCAAGTATGATTTGAGATCTATCAGCTTTTAAACAATCAAGGAGACTCACACCACACACATTAAGGGTGGAACCATTATCTATGAGAGTGTGTTTGATACATGTGCGATGGAATTGAGCAATTATCATTAAGTCATCATTCTGATTACGCAACTCCAAAGGAGGGAGCTCATGTTAATGAAAGGTAATATCAAGATTCTTTTTGTGTACAAGAGTTACTACATCATTCAAAGTGGTACCAGGAGGAATTGTGATTTGGTTTAAGGAAGATTGAAGAATATTGATGTAATTTGGTGAGGTCTGAAGTAAATCCCAAAGGGAAATTTTTGTAGGAGTTTTCTTTAATTGCTCAATAATATCACACTCCTTTGTTTGTGGGATGTAACGAGGAGCACTAGGAAAATTAGGGAAAGGTAGTGATGGTGGAATTGGTTGTGGTGGTTGTGGTTTATTTCATGTGTTATATGTATGAGCAACAGTATCATCACTAGATTGTTGTGATACATTAGTGTTAGGTGGGTATAAAGTGTGGCATGGTCAATTAGAGGGATGAAGCAGATGTGAGGGTGGGTAAAGGATAAGTTTAGGTTTGTTTGGATTTTTGTGTTTGTGTGAAGGGGGGTAAAATGTGGAGCAAGGTTTATTGGAAGTATGAAGGTTATACGAGGGTGGGTAAAGGTTGAATGTAGTTGAATATTGTTAACATCCCATAACAAGTGAGAATCTTTAGTGTCTTTGAAGGGCATGTTATCCTTGTCTTGGGTCATAATATCCTCCCTAGAAGGAGCGTTGTTAGGAGAACAACAAACCACATTTTCATGACAATTAAGGTTTGGTTCATCTAAAAGAACTCCATCGCCACTAAGGGAGGTATTAATGGTTGAATGTGTTTGATTATTGATAGTGGGGAGATTAGGGGAAGAGTGTATTTGATTTGTGGTTGTTTCTAAGGTCACATTCTCTCATTCCATATTGTCTACCATACTAGGAGAGCTTGTAATAAGTTCATATAAGGTTGAAATTGGAAAAGTAGCTTCATCACAAAGTATGAGGAGGATCAAGGATTGAATTCATTTTCTCGATTTTAAGTTTTCTGTAAGTGAAGGGAGACAACTAAAATTCTCATGACTCTCATTGGTTATGTTTTCTAACAACATAGTATCTTATTCACAACTAGGAGAGATACTAGGAGAAGAACAAATGGGATTATCATGATCATTTATGACTTCATTGCTTTGTTCCCTAATATCTTCCAAAATAGGAGTGATAGGGGAAGGATAATAAAGAGGGTTGTTGTAGACCTTAAAGATTTGATTATTTAATACCAATCTATCATCCTCATCATTTATAATCTCATTCTCGTGTGTTATCTTATCTTCCCAAAGGGGATGAAGAGAAGGACAAGCAAGATTTGCATGATGCTCAATGATTGTATCTTCTTTCGCCAAGATACCTTCATCGCTAAAAGGAGAGGTATTGGGAGAAGAAAAAATATGATCATGGTTATCTATGTTTGTATGCACTTCTATCACATCATCCACACAAAGAGAAAAGTTAGAAGAGGGCATGAGGTTAAGGTTAACATTGTCATTTTCCCTCTCTTGCATTAAGAGACTTTCATAACTAAGACGTGCATTGAATGAATTATGATCATGCTTATTAACTAAATTTTTCTTTGCAAATTTGGAGAAGATTGAAACTAAAATTTTGAAAGAACAATCTTTGATAACTCAAAATGCAATGCAAAATTCTGAAATGAAATGTAATTTTCAGATGACAATTTTCTTAGTAGAACAAGTAACAATGTGAGAATGCAAACTTGAAATTTAAACCATGCACGAAATGAGCTAATTATGGCTAAATTTTATGAAATGAATGCTACATAAATTTAACTAACTAATATATATAGGTTAAGGCACCAAACAGAAGCCTAAAAACAAGGCTCTAAATTCTAGAAAATGTTGTTTAAGGGGTCAGAAGGGACTGATTCGCCCAAGTTGGCGAATGAGTCCCAATATGGACTTTTTTCAAAATTTTCATAAATTTTTTACTGATTTTAATGCTTTTAGAGTGCTATGATGCAAACCTAATTGCAAAATGAAAAATTTCAAAGAGTGGAAATGGATTTAGATGCTAACAATGCAACCTAAATGCACTTTTTATGAATGCAAAATTTAACACCTAGTAGGCAAATGAATCATGAAAATCCTAATGCAAGATCAATGCAAGCCTAGATCTATGATGAAGGACTCCAAAATTAGAGAAAAAGGTGATAAAAAAGTAGGTTCACCAAAATGAACCATAGATTTTTGGGTCTATGTACTTCTCTTGCACTCTTAGGGTATTTCACCTAAAAGGAGAGAGATAAACCTCAAAAACCTAGGTGGTTCACTCAATCTAAGATATGTATGATGAAATTATGTCTAGATGAAATGTTCTAGATGCAACTAATTGATAATATCGATTGATTAAATATGCTAAACTATTGAAATGCAACTTGTTTGAAAACACGTTGTGTTATGCAAAAATGAACTAGAAATGAATGCAAAACTTAACAGAAATGAATCAAACTAAAAGTGCACACCTAGGATCTTGATGAAGGTTGGAAAATACATCTAGAAGGCTACTGATAATGAAATTTAGGCTTGGTGGGACTCATTCGCCACTCTAGACGAATTAGTCTAGTTCTGGATGACCGTATCAGAGCTCGTTTCAACCAAATGGGTGCCCAAATCTACAAAAAAAATATGTAAAGTGGGACTCATTCACCACTAATGGAAAATTAGTCCACTTTATACTTTTTAAAAACTCAAAAATTGAATTTGTAGCTGTTGGCTTGCTCAATTTGCACCTCCAAGTGTTCGGATTTGAAATTGCCAAATTTGGGCCTGTAAGTGACTTTTTATTGATATTTTAACTTGAATGATGAAGATATGACTTGACTGACTTTACAAATTGATTTCCAATGATCTTAAAGCCTCCAAGAGTCCTAAATATACAAAAAAAAAGACAAGAAAGAGATATGTTAGGGCATGGGGGTTTGCCTTGGTCAAACCCCATTAGGTAATTAAACCAAAGTGATGAAATAAGGTAATGAAACATGTGAAAATGGAGATTATTACCTTGTCATGATGATTTTATCTTGAAATTATGCAACATAACATGAATATTCAACCCTTGAATGCTTTAGAAAGCTAACTTGATGACTTGTAATGAAGAAACCCTAGCTTGCTTGACTTGGATGAGAAGATAGATGATGAATTAAAGATGAGAGATGTAAAGATGGGATGTTAGATGTAAAATGAGGATAAAAACACTTATCTATAGAAAATTGTGCCTTAGTATCCTGATTATACCTCATCACAGGCTAACATGCAGAAAAACTAAACTTAAAACATAATTTTTCCTGCTCAAACCCTGAAAATGACTCAAAATGGGACTTATTCACCACTAATGGTGAATGGGTCCCACCTAGATGTGAATAATTCACCACTAATGGTGAATGGGTCACAAAGGGTCATTTTTGCTAGCTCGCTGAGAAGTAAGAAAATTACCCTTATATGATGACTATGTCAGTTATTTGATCAAATTATGCCTCAAGATGCACAATGTGGGTCAATTAAGGACTTTTAATGATGATGTTAATGTTGAATAGTGCTTGGGACACATAAATCAATGTGAAAGAGTGATTAAATACACTTCACAACACTAAAATTAGGTCCATGTAGCCTAGAAGAGCACAAAAACCAATGTGAATGTGCAAGACAAATTACAACACTAGCTTATCATTAAGATTACATTAAGAAAATTCTAGATTGATGTGATAATGTTATTAAACATATTTTATAATGTTGAGTTAGGGAGAAATAAGTTAATTAAGTCTAGAAAAGTGTGAAAGTCCTTTACAAGACTTTACAACACCTTTACAAGACATCAATAATCATATTTTATTCAATTTGCAAAGGTCCAAGACCTAGTGTGGATGCATAAAATACCTTACAACACTAAATAAAGGACTTATTAGGTCCATTTTATCATGAATTAATCCCATGTCAAGCAAAGGGTCCTTTTTTCTATAGTACACATCCATCTGATAAACCTTGAAGTTTTTGTAAGTAGCATAAGCAAGAAATAGTCTCACAAAGCTTCAATCCTAGCAACAAGAGAAAAAATTTCTTCAAATTCAATTCCTTCCATCTAATAATATCCTTTACACACAACTCTTTCTTTGATTCTAACAACTTCACCTTGCTCATTCAGTTTGTTCTGAAAGACTTGTTTAGTTCCAATTACATTTTTATCCTTAAGTCTATGAACAAGAATCCATGTATCATTCTTCTCAATTTGTAGTAGTTCTTCTTTGATTGCTTCCACCCAATGTTCCTCTTTGCATGTTTCATTGACACTATTAGGCTTAGTCTTCAAGATCAAACAATATTCTTTTGCAATTCTTCTCCTAGTTTGAAAACCTTCATTCTTATCACCAATAATCTAATCTTCTTAATGATTTAGTCTTACATACCTCAGAGTCTTAAGATGTTCTTGAACTCCAGGCTCTTGTGATCTCACTTATGTGCTTTCACTAGTTCCTTCCTCTTGATTTTCCTGATTCACTGAGATGATTTGAACTTGATTTGAAGTCTGAACTTTCTTTCCTTTATCTAAACTATCATTTTGATCATTTGAATCATATTCATAGGTTCTGGATGGTCTGATTGTGTCTTCATCAACCTTGACATTAGAACTTTCAATTACTTTCCTCAATCTCTTATTGTAGCACTGGTAGGCTTTAATTTTAGTAGAATAACCAAGAAAAATTCCTTCATCACTGCTAGCATAAAAATTTCATATATCTTCATCTCTTTTGATATAGCATTTACTCCCAAATATCTTGAAGTATCTAACAGTACGCTTATGGCCATACCATAGCTCATAAGAATTCTTACTGGTATCACCTTTGACTTGTACCTGGTTGAGAAGTGTAAACAGCAGTACTCATAGCTTCTCTCCAGTAGATATGAGGAGCATTTCCTTCTAGCATCATTTTCCTAGCAGCTTCTTGAATTGTCTTGTTCTTCCTCTCCACAACTTCATTTTGCTAAGGGGTCCGTGGGGCAGATAATTGTCTCTTTATTCCATGCTCTTCACAAAAAGAATTAAACTCACCAAAAGTGAATTCACCACCTCTATCTGATCTTAGACATTTAATCTTCAAACCTGTCTCTGTCTTAACCATAGCCTTAAAAATATTGAATTTCTCTAGAGCTTCATATTTTTCCCTTAAGAAAGTAACCCACATCATTCTAGAATAATCATCAATAAGTAACATGAAATGCCTATATCCTTGTAAACTTTTGACTCTACAAGGACCCCACAAGTTGGTATGCACAAGCTCCAACAATTCATTTGAACAATGTTGTTTGCTTTGAAATGAAACTCTACTTTGCTTCCCTAACTGACATTCCTTGCATATAGTATTGGTAGGTTTTATCAACTTAGGAAGATCTCTCACAACCTGGGTAGAACTTATCTTGATAATATTTTCAAAGTTTACATGACACATTCTCCTATGCCACAACCAACTTTCATCAACTTAAGCAATCAGACAACTTTTACCAGTAGCATTTAGGTGAAAGATATTACCTTTTATTTTTGTACCTAATGCAATCACATTTCTAGAACTTCCCAATATTCTACACTTTCTATCCTTGAATTGAAGATTATATCCCTTGTCAACCATCTATCCAACACTTAAGAGATTATGCTTCAAACCTTCCACCTATAGAACATCATCAGTATTATGCTTACCATCAAGAGAAACAGATCATCTACCATGCATTACACCAGCTTTGTCATCACCAAATCTTACAACACCACCATCATACTTTTCCAAGCTCACAAATTTACTTTTATCACCTATCATGTGATGAGAGCATCCACTTTCAATCACCCATTCATCTTTTTCTTCAACTCGGGTAGCTAGGGCTTTCTCCACATATGTGTAACTAGCAAATTTAGTAGGTGTTGGATCATTTTCCTTGATAGCAATAAATACGCATTCATCCTCACCTACATTCCCTTTATCAGATTCATCATCTATCACACCTTCATCAATAGCATACTAACACTTTCTTTGAAATCTAGGCTTGTTAGGTCTTGGCTTAGGAACTCTTTTCAGACATCTTGAGGAAAAATTACCTATCTTATTGCAAGAAAAACATTTAATAGGAAATTTTCCTTTGTACTTACCTTCTCCTCTGGCTTCCCTCTTGAAAATAAGTGCTTCAAGCTCATCTAGTTTTATCTCTTCTTCTCAGGGATAACTTTAAGAAATCCCCCCTTGGTGAAGGTGTAAAATCTTGGCGAATCTTTCCTTTAATTTGAAAAAAAATATTAATTTTCCTAGCGAATCTATGTACATTAGTAAAAAAATTGTAAAATCTTGGCAAATCTTCATGAATAATTGGTTAAGATAATAATCACAGTGGCGAATCCTAGCAAATAATCACTAAAAAGATTAATTAGAATGGTGAATCTCCCTTTTAAAATTTTGCATAGTTGTTTGGTGCAGTTCCCCCATTTTATTTTATTTTTGTAATATTGAAGTAGGGGCACGTGCCTTTTAAAAGGCTTGTTGAGGCCCAGAATTTTTTTTGGTCCACATGATTAGGTTTAATCGTGTGGACCAAAACAAATTATGGGCCTCAACAAGCCTTTTAAAAGGCACGTGTGTATTAAGGCACATAATCAACTTGCACCCATTTGATCAAAACAATAATCGATGATTTGATGGCAATAAATTAAAGCCCTGAAATATCCCTAAAACTAAAAGGTAATTTATTATTGTGGTGATATTTCCTTGAAATTAATGGTAGTAATATAATATTATTGGTGAATTTAATTAATATTTGTAATTATAGTATAAACTATTAGTGAATCGGTTCCAATGATGCATCGTTTACATAGGCGAATTAATTGAGATGAAATTAATTTTTTGTAAAAACCTGGTGATTCAACATCATTTTTAGCTTGTACTATTTTCCATTTCTAGAGGTCTCGATTTTAATTATTCACCAATTGGCAAAGATTCGCCACTAAATTTTTCCATGCTTCTTCTTCAATTACTCTCATTTTCTCCTCATACTTGAACACCTTTCTAGAAGAACTTTCTCTTGGATCATATCTATGCTTATCTTTTCTAGATATGGTAGCTTTGAATGCAAATTTTGTCTTGGGAAGAGAATTTCTTAATTAACTTAACTCAAAAGTAGTAAGCTTACCAATCAACATATCTCTGGTTACATTTGTCATGGTCCGAATCTCCTCAATAGCAGTAGCTTTGGCTTTGTATGCAATAGGCAAGGATTTGAGCACTTTAGCAACAATTTCTAATTCTTCCAATGTTCCACTAGCACATCTGATACTACACACAAGTTCATTCATTCTCTGCATGAAAGAAGTAATGTTCTCATCATCACCCATTCTCAATATTTCATATTTCCCTTTCATGCTTTGAAACTTAGCAATCTTCACATGAGCATCTCCTCCATACAAAGTTTCCAACTTTTTCCAAATCTCATAAGTAGTCTTCAGATCCATTACATTTTTCATCTCAAAATCAATCAAAGCACTCAACAATGCTTCCTTAGCCCTGATATTGTACTCGGCATCCTTAATCTTAGCTGAAGTAGAAGGATCATTTTGTGGGATGATATATCTATTCTTTGTGATATTCCTGTAGGGTTCACCAATGCATCTCAGATGACATTCCATTCGAGTCTTCCATAGAGAATAATTAGTTCCATCAAATATCGAACTATCCTTCTTATATGTCACCATCCCAGATCACCTCAAGCTATTAAACTTCTTCTGAGGAACCTACTCTGATACCAATTGTTCGCAACACAAGGGCAAAAAACTAAGAGGGGGGTGAATTAGTTGTCTCAAAAATTATACTTATTTAACTTATTGTCATATTTGATAAATAAACATGAAAGCATAAACCATCACCACAACAGAAACACACATAACACCAAGATTTTTTTAGGTGGAAACCCTGTTAAGGGAAAAAACATGGTGGAGGTTAGTCCACAAGATTATACCCTAATAAAAGTATAAAAAATTATAAATGGGGAATGCACATGCATTCAGGCACACTGCCTAGAGCTCACTACTCAAATACAAAGGGCTTACTACCCAAAAGAAGACACACTATCTTACAAAAAAAATTGGATTACATCTAGAAGATTTTGAACTAAAAAACTAGTATCTGCTAATGCATAATTATAGTTTTGGTTAAACACATAAACATCTACTCACTCTTCTTCACACTTTACTTCTGCCTTCAAAAATTAGAACACTATTCATACATAGCATTCGCACATTATTCGTACACACACCTTCAAATGGTATAAACAATCGCTCATATATATCTACAACAAGAGATAACATCATCTACATATCGGCTTCAATAAAATATAAAATGTGTACAAACTATCGGCCCAATCCATAAACAACTTTCAATGCACACCAACCAATGTTGGCCACAACATAGTAAGGATCCAAAACAACATCCTCAAACATGAACCACCTTCAAAAATTATGCCTTGAAGATCCACAACACACTACAATCACCCTGTCGACCATGATCATGAAAAACATGAACACACAACAGAAAATCACCAATCACAAGTACAATGATCAATGTGGATCAACAACACAGATAGAGAACAATCTAGAAACATCCACAAGCATCATAAATCACCATAGAAGCATCTGCAACAACACAAATTACCAGAATCACATTATCTTCTTTCAAGAATACTAACTAAAGCAACAAAAAACTATCAAAACACAGATACACATAATTTGATCAAATCTTCATACGAATCTCTAAAAATTTATGTGGATAAACTAGATATACTCAAAAAAAAACCCTTTAATCCACAACCTCTTATCATCAATATACTGTGCTAACCAACATACTAAACTTCACTGCACCATTGACAACCTGCAACTTATTTTATTACAATTTTCTCAATATCCTCGACATATACAACCTTAATGCCAATAGTGTTAACATTAATGACAACCACATATCAGCAACATCCAACAAGATTAAATGTATATAATTATATTATATTTATAAATATATATATAATAGTATATATAGGTTATATTATTATTATGTTTTATATTCTACAATATAAAATATTAAATATAAGTATGAAATTATTATAATTAATGACTAATATATTTCTATATAGATCAAATTAAATTAATTTATACAAAAATTCATAGTTTAATTGATCTTTGGATAGGTTAGGAAAAAGAAAACTATATGTATGTTAATACAAAATAAAATAAATAATAATAATAATAATAATAATAAATGAGCAATATCATTTAAAAATTACCTACCAATTAACCTCATCTACTACACAAATGTATGCAACAAACAAACCACATTTTTCCTTAATTGACCTTCCACACCTCTTCAGCATATTGCACACCAAGGTGCCATTGCTAGTATATATTAGCATACATATATTAAATATTAATATATATAAAATACGTCAAGAGTTATTCTTGTCGCTTATTTTCATCATTTTTTCTCTAATCAAAACTCTAATTCTAACCCTAATTGAATGCTATTTTAAATTGTAACCATTTTTTTAGCTTTCAAATTAGCGCTTCATATCTATCTTCCCAAAAATAATATTAAAATATATTTAAAATAATATTTAAGTTTTATTGAAAATATTTAAAAAGTTAAAAAAGTAGAATCTCGAACAAAACTAACAACTTTCATGAAAAGAAAATTGTTTTTTAAATTTATTTTAGGAAGTTAACAATAATGACTACGTTTTTTTTTCAAAAGATAAGAAGATAAGATTTAAGAGTGGATATGGATTAGCATGTCATTTGGACGTCAATTTCTAGCTGAAGAGTTTTTCTTTACACATTGTTTTTGGTGGATGCCATTGTAATATGCCTCTCGACATAATTAATTTATGCTAAAGGTGTATCCCTATTTGAAAGAGACAAAGCTAAATTGTCAAAATCAATGGACCAAGTTGCACGAAAAGGGATGGAATACGATTCAGACAACGTCAACCGTTCGATTTTCGCAGTTTTCATTGACCTATTTCCTTAGGCGTACGTTACTTGACCGCGTGTGTGAAAAGCTTCTCTTTGGTTTTGTAGAGGTGTCTACCCGGGCAATTGCAACTACAACATCTGAAAAAAAAAATCCTATCCTTTATGCTTTGATGGATGTGCATACCCTGTTCCAAAGCCCACAATTTTGCGTAGGCAGGGAGAATGGTAGCAAAGGTTGTGGAGTGTTGATTTACACCTTCCAATTGCCAATGTTGGGGTCCGGATGAACAAGGGACGAATCTTCCGGCCTGCGTTGCTCTCTTGTTTCCACACCCTTGCCACCCTAACATTCCTCAGATTCTTCAGGATTTCTTTATTGCCTTCATCTTCGGACAGCGCTTCTTCAAGCATTTAGAACATCAAGGTCTTAGATACACTATGCAGAGCTGGCGCACAATGGTTCATAACTTGAATTGGGCCGGAATGTTCTCTGATGGTAGAAGCTCTATTGGTGCCCCATATCAGCGCCTGCAATTGTCTTCTCAATGCACCGTTGACATCCAAAAGAATCAATCTATGGTGGGAAATTTATGCTGAAATGGATAAGAGGAAAATTCCTCTGAATGCTTTTACTTTCAATATTATGATTCATGCTCTCTGCAGAGATTGTAACCTGGAACGAGCATATGAATTCATGAATCTAATGGAAGAATCGGGCTTTGAGGTTGATAATGTGACATAATACTCTCGTGGATGAGTATTGTAAAATGGAGAAGTTGGAGGAAGCTTTTATGCTCTATAGGCTCATGCATAGGAGGGGTATTCTGCCCAACGTGGTTTCTTATACTACTCTGATATGTGTACTGTCAACTTTGATGAAGCAACCGAATATTTTGGGAAAATCCCATCAAGACCTCGACACACATGTTGGACGAGACCGATTAATGGAGGAATCAGATATCCAGAAGTTGAAATATTTGCAGGCAATTGTGAAAGAAACTCAAGCTTTTTCCAGTGGGACCTCTTTTGACCATGCCCCGATATTTTCTTACTAAACAAAGACTACGTACAAAGCACGAGCAGTTAGATATGTGATTGGCGAAAGAATAGGAGCGCAGGTTTAAGTTTACTTCTTTGTGAGCCCTGGTTGGTCAGGGCTGCACTCAAGTAACTTTGAACATCCAGTGCTTGCCTCGATTGTGAGGAGATTTCATTCAATTTTGACACACCGTCCGTCAAATAGTCCATAGAAAGATCGTACAGTCGGCAGCAATCTTATAACGTTTTGCTCTGTTGAGAATCACAGGACGAGATAGGAATAAGTTTTTGAATGGTATTTGCTTCAGTTATGCTCCTCTTGATAGTGATTTGACTCATATCTTCAGGACTCGAGAAAAATTGTGTATGATGGCTGTGTAAAGCCCGGCTTAAGTATCACACACTAAGTCACTAATGACTTAGTCAAAGTGTTTTTTGAATTTTCCATTTTCTCCACCCCTCCGTTGTTGCTGCACCCTTTATAACGTCACATCACATCAAGCTTTCTTCCTTATTTAATTTCTGGCTTCCACGTACAGCATAAATAGGTGTTATTACCTATGTAATAGATAAAATAAAAAAATAAAATTTTATTTTTATAATTTTTAATATATTATTTTTATTTTATGTTTATTTTTTATTATAATTTTATATTTATTTAAAAATATAAAATATAATTTTATTAAATAATGTTTTCATTTTAAAATTGAATATTAAATAAATTTTAAAATTTTAAATTGTTCTAATACTATTTATAAAAATAAATTATATTAATTTAATATATTTAATATATACATTTTTTAAATAGTGTGTTAATTAATTTTGAAATTGAAATATTCATTTTTTAATTTTATCTTAATTTGAATTTTAATTGTAATCTTAATTTTAACTTAGTATTAAGTTAGAATTGGGTTGGGGTTAGTTAAAATCCTAAGTTAAAATTAGGAACTAGAATTGAAATTAAGATAAAATAAAAATTTTAAAAATCTAAGGATTTAATTAACTTAGGATTTTAACTTACAATATTAAATAAATATTTTTAACTTATTTAAATATTTCAATTTCAAAAAATATTTATTTAATGTTGTAAGTTAAAATCCTAAGTTACTTAAATCTTTAGAATTTTTAAATTTTTATTTTATCTTAATTTCAATTCTAATTGTAACCCTAATTTTAATTTAAGATTTTAAGTGACCCCAACTCAATTCTAACTTAATCCTAATTTTAGCTTAGGATTATAACTTACCCCAACCCAATTCTAACTTAATACTATGTTAAAATTAAGATTGCCAATTCAAATTAAGATGAAATTAAAAAATAAATACGTCAATTTCAAAATTAATTAACACACTATTTATAAAAAAATATTAAATATATTAAATTAATATAATTTATTTTTATAAATAGTAATGTAGCAATTTAAAATTTTAAAATTTATTTAATATTCAATTTTAAAGTGAAAACATTATTTAATAAATTTATATTTTATATTTTTAAATGATTATAAAATTATAATAAGAAATAAACATAAAATAAAATAAAAAAATAATATATTAAAAATTATAAAAATAAAATTTTACCTTATAGTTTTTTAATCTATTACATAGGTAATAACACCTATTTATGCTGTATGTGGAAGTCAGAAATTAACAACGGAAGAAATCTTGATGTGATGTGGCGTTATAAACTATGCAGCAACAACGGAGAGGCAAAGAGGAAACGGAAAATTCAATAAACACTTTTGACTAAGTCATTAGTGTGTGATACTTAAGTCGGGCCGTTGTGTAAAAAGGGATGTAAATAGAGGTTATGGTATTTACAATAAGTTGGCGATTCTATGTTTGTATTAATGAATCTCTATTGTTGCTAAGCTAAACCAGATTTTGTGCAAGTCACTTATTGGTGAATACCATACAATAATTGAGGCACATAATGCAAAGATTCCAGCATTGGTTGTAACGAATTAGTAAAAGAAGTCCATGTGGAGGATATAATCAATAGTTCTGCAAATTACAACGAAGATTGGATGATGTGCCACAAAAGATGTTTGATAACTCAGAAAGGAGCAGTGATGGTGATCCTTAGGCAATATATTATATTACATCACATGGAAGCAAAAAACTTAGCACATGCTACTTAATCCTCGTTACTATCTTTGCTCCATGTTGATTCATACCACATCACCAATTTTGGAGAACAATTCCCCTCATCCTCCCTGCTGTCCATTTCAAATTACTAAGGAATGGAGTGCATATGTCTCCAATCATCCAAGAAATGAGAGAGGACATAATAAATGCATCCCAAAGAGCATCCCACGAGTGTGACCCTTGAAGCATACTAAGGACACCAAGAAATCTTCAAAGGTATTGAGAAGGTTTGGGTCCCAAAAGGGGAAAAAATGATTTAAGAAATGTATGCATGACCCCCCCCACCATATTGAACACATAAAAAACATTAAATCTGCTCATTTTGAGTAGACTTTTTACACCAGCAAACCAATAAGTGGGAAAAAGGGGAAACAAGACTTTGTGTACAAAAAATTGAGCATATAAAACAAAGTGAAATAGCAGCCTTGTTTCAGTTTTAGGATCCTTGTTTTGCATGTTGAAACTAAGTTGAGGGTACTGAATTGCAGAAAGGATTAGTTGCAATTGTACACATAAAATTTGATGAGCAACATGGTTCAAAGAGTGGCAATGATGATGAATGAGTCTGTCACATAGCATGGAAACAAAGGACTAAGCATAGCCCATTTGAGCTCTGCCACTTGCTTGCTATATGTTGTGTCATTGTGTATAACATTGCCATTGTATATGACATTCACTATATGTCATATTGTCTTGTCTTGAAACTCATAAATTTAGGTTTTTTTAATCTATAAAGGATCATGAATGTATCATTGACTTTTGAAATTATTGATTTGTATTTCAGAATATGTAATGTCACATATAATTTTGTTTCTTATGAATAATCACACTCATTATTTTATGTTCTAATTACTTATTTTGTCCATGTTGCTATATGGTATATTTTGAGAGGATTCCCTATGTGCTCACCCCTACTATCCCCATGTCATTCCTTGAAATTCAATGAGGCTCTATAGCACTGTCTCAAACCTCCCCCTCATCCCTATTTATCTTTATTCCAAGAAATTGCTAGGACACAATTTTACACTTTATAGATTATTTTAAAGGACATCTTACCCATTACAATAATGTATGGGTAAGACATGTGATTTGACTGATAATTCTTTGAAGGATTGTGTTAGGAGCATTGAGATTTTTGGACAAGGATTTGGGTTTGTTTGGAGTTTATAACTATTTTTTATTTGTTATTTGTTATACTTATATATGTTAATAGTTTTAAAGTATTAATATATATATATCTTAATAAATTATAATATAATATTTATTATATATTTAAATTGTATTCAACTTATTAATTCAGAGTAAAAAAAATTAATATTCATTTTAACATAGACAAACTAAACTTCTTTAATTATATAGTGTCAAAAATACTTATATATTATTTGTTATATCTATATTTAAATTGTAAATTATATTATATAATTGAAAGTATACTTATTATACATTTAAATTGTAGTGAACTTATTAATTCATACTAAATCTCATTTAACTAATATTAAATATTTAATTTTATATTATAAACATATTATATAATATATCAATGAAATATAATCTCTATTATGTTATTTAGTATTTTAATATTATATATATACATATATATATATATATATATATATATATATATATATATGTATGTATATATATATATATGTATGTATATATGTATATGTATATATGTGTATATATGTGTACAAATATATGTGTATATATATATATGTATATGTACATATGTATGTATATATATATATATATAATACTATATTATATTATGAAAATAAATATTTTGATCATTCTTTGAAACCAACAAAAAAAAATTGCTTTATATTTAATCTTCAAAATATCTAAATTATTTTATGCAAATTACAATTTTTTAATTAAATTATGTGCTAAAATATTTCTTTATGACAAAAAATTTATTATGGACAATATCCATAAAATCATATATTCATTTTATATCCAATAGATTTACAATTTTGTGCTAATACTTTATTCTCATATTATCTTCTTCATTGTTCTGTTTGTATTGTTAAAATATCTCACTTTTCTATCATTTGTTTTTCCTTTTATAATGTTTAAGACTATCTCTTTCTTTACAATAATTGTTTGTGAATTTAAGGCTAATACAAATGCTAAACAACACATATTCATATCATTTGTTAAAAAACAAACTTTTTGATCAGAAGCCAACTCACAAGAAAATTCAACAAGGATGGCACCGTTACTTTGAAAAAATGAAGCAAATATATGTATAATCAAAGCAAGCTACTTAGGAGCCATTAGTTCAAACATGAAAACCCTCGATTTAGCTTGAACTGTAATGCGTTAATTAACACATAGACACATACTATTATTTTTAGGGTTAATAGATAAATTAAAGTCAACTGAGTTCTTGTAATAGGTGCCTCTTCACGTAAGCCTATGGGCCCAACCTTGTCACAACAATGAAATTTTAACAAATGTCCTAAAATGACAGTAGTAAATTTTAAGTTCATCTTTTATCTACTAACTTATAGTAAGCTCACCATTTGGATAATGTCTACAATAATCTAAATTTCAGGTTCATCTTTATTTTATTAACTTTTAATTAAGCTCACAACCTTGATCATGTGTTGAAATAGATTTTGAGTTCAGTTGGGCACTCATGGAATTCTCATGACATATTACTGTTTGGGCAATTCAACGAGATGCGACACATGTGGAATGCCCCACAGAATTTGTTCCTGAATGTTTTCTCAATAGGGACAAAGAGATTGATGTGAAAGGGAAGGACTTTAAATAGATTCTATTTGATTCAGGTAGAAAAATGTGCACAGACATGTCTTTACCATTGATTGTGGTCACCTATACATTGGGGCATTTCTACCTCTCCATCTCCATCTTCCTCTCTATCTCTATCTCTTTACTCCCTCTCTCTCTTCCCTCCTCACTCTCTCCCTCTCTCCCTTTCTATTGCAAACATAACATGAGCTTCTTGGTAATGGAGCCTAATTATCTTCCTAATTTAGAGGCTTGCTTAATCATGTTTAGATCCTTGTAAATGGATGCATGATTTATTTGAAGCTATCACTTCTCTATTTAGACTTTTATTAAACAAACAACATAATTTACTAAATACCCTACTAGTTGACCTCATTTACTATACAAATGAATTAGATCAAACTTTTTCCTAATTGACCTTCACACACCTCTTCGATTGCTAGTAGTTATTGTCTCGGTCATACCACGCTGATTTACAAGTCTAACGGGACGATGCAAGGCTTTGCTAATCCCGCTACAATACTAGAAGAAACCTTGACATTTATATTTGTTTTGATTGTTCTTCTTTCCAATAATAATAACGTTTGACTGAAAGTATTAAACGAGAAAAATCTGGTTAAATAAAAAAAAGTCTGCACAGAAAAATTGGCGACGTCACGATGTATGCATTGTAAATTTGATAGACAATATTATTTTAGTAGTTCTTTTAATCTCCGCCATAAGGATCCGCCTATCCACGCACTAAATCTAAATGGAGAGGGATGAAATGGTAATAGTTGAGATCAATTCGAGCAACCTTCAGAGCTGCAGTAGTAGCAGTTGTGTAATTCAAGTGGGATATCAGCCGACAATGAATGAAGAGGATATACCCGATGTGAGCTCTGCTCGGATCTTCCGACTTCCAAGGCTACCGCGAGACTCCAAAGATGGTTTGTACAGTCCACATCTTGTTTCTATTGGCCCTTTTCATTATGGGAAGAAGGAGCTGGAAGGCATGGAGAACTCCAAATCTGAGGCAGTTCGAAGGATGCAAAAGAGGATCCAGAGGAGAAATCCACACGTTTCTATCAAGTCAATTGTTGAAGAGCACATACTGCTCAAGGACAAGAAGATTAGGGAGTTCTATGGTGAACATATTCCCTTCACTTCTATAGAATTAGCATGGATGGTAACCAGGGATGCATGTTTTGTTTATGAATTTCTTGTTAATTATGTAAAAGTTAATAGGAAAGCTCAGCATTTACATGATACTCAAGTATCTCGATTTGAGTATGTTCAGTGTTTTTATGAAGAGGAAGTGACTACATTTAAGTGGAAGCATGATCCAGTTTTTGATGTCGATCTTCAAAATCCCATGAGAGAAAGACTAATGAGTGACATACTTTTATTTGAAAACCAAATACCTCTCTGGGTTTTGAAGGATCTCCTCAAATTCCAGATGGGTTCTGCAAAAGCCGCTAAACAAAAAGTAGAAAACCTAATGAATATGCTGCTTTGGCGTGCGGACAGACATGAAGTTTTTATGTGGAAAGCTAGAGTTTCTTACAACATGTATTGTAAGAAACATGTCCTCGAAGTAGTCTACCGGTGCATGATCGGCACAGATGTTACCTCCTCTGCGAATAGTGAACTGCTGCACGTGCCGCCATCGTCTCGCAATCGCATGCAGATCTGCTTTGGGGAATTCATTGATTCAATGAAAGCCATTTGTGGACGTTGGTGTAATCCTTGCTTTTGCTCTTCCTCCTCAAATAAGGGCCCTGGCAACGTGGTCGATATGGTGTATCTGAAGCTTCCAACAGCATTAGAACTCGCGCGCGGAGGAGTGAAGATCAAGCCTGTGCTCTTTGAAGATATAAAAAGGGGAGTCCGGCAAGATCCAACAAGATCGTTTGATTATTGTTCAGCCATTCGATGGATAAGATTTGATGAGAAAACATCAACTCTTTATTTACCACAAATAAGGGTAACGTCGCAGTTATATTCAGTGATGGGAAGCATTGCTGCAATGGAAGTGGCCGTTCAAGGGTACGGTAAGAAACCAATGACTCAGTTTGTGTTGCTTATGGATGAGCTGATTGACAACGAGGAGGATATTGCAGTGCTTAGAAACGCAGAGGTGATTAACAATTTCCTTGGAAGCAACCAACAAGTGGCAGATCTTTTCAATTTGGGTAAAGGGATTACTCATGTTCAGGGATGCAAAGAAATTGATGACGTCAGAATGGGATTACATAAGTATACGAGAAGAAAGTACAGGAAACTCTGGAGCGAGTTCGTAAGTGCTTATTTTTCCAAGCCATGGCTGCTCGCTGGTTCCATGGCTGCCGTGCTGCTAATTCTGATGACAGTGGCACAAGTTTTCTGTTTATTTTTCACTTGCAACCCCTATTCCTCTTAGAAGTCCATCTTTCTTCCTCTTTTCCGTTTTTGTCAGAGTATACTTTTTCAATTGAGCAGAAATTCCAATAAACGTATTGAGTTTTTCAATGTCGGCACCAATAAACGTATGAAGTTTTTCAATGGCGGCAAGAATTTCTAATAAATGTAAGAAGTTTTTCAATGATTCAATTGTCATCATTGTTTACCTTCTAAAAATTACACATGGTCAAAGATCAATATTGGCTAGTAAAGTATGATAACTATTTAAGTTTTTAGCAAGGATGTTGTGTAAAATTGCTATTGAGTGATTGACTATTTGATCATGTCTTGTGATCTTGATCAAGATTTTTTCATGGTCAAAAGATTTTAAGTTTTTAAGTCCATGTAAGAGGTAGGAATACTAATACATCATGTAAAATTTGTCTCTCAATTACTACTAATCTTTTTTTTAATCAATTCACATCAACTACCAACTTAATTGACCAAGCATCTTCAAACTAATTTAGAAGTATCGACTTCATAACATCTCCAATCACCATGGTGGCGAAAACTCTATGCCACCACTTAGACTTACACTCAAAGGTGGTAAGATCCCAAAGTTAGGGTCATCCTTAGACCCAAACCTAAACCTCGAGGGTTCATTCATGATGACCCTACCTACATATCCCCTTTGGAAATTAGAGGCTTCATAGTTCATACACCAATGTTGGAGGGGGATCATCCTCTTCTCTTGTATGAGATCTTTGAACTTTCTTTTAACTCATGACTATTAATTAAATGTAGGCTTTAAATTGAGACCAATTATAATAGAATGATAACCATTTTCCATTAAGTGTTGGTTTCATACCAATCATCAATGTATAAACACACAAATTCACATAGGGTCAATATCCTTCGAAAATTCCCAAGTTCACACATAATGATTGTCTTAAGCTTACATCACATACACACAAGGTGATTAGCTAATACAAATCATAGGTACAATGATGAGTAGCTCATGTACACATCATAGGTACAACAGTGACAAGTTCATAAGTGTATTACAATACAATAGTGATTAGCTTATGTACACATCATTAAGTATAAAAAAGACTAGCTCATACACATATACAATACAATAATGACTAGCCCATATGCATATCACAATACAATAGTGACTAGCTCATACACACATCAAATATATCCATTGTGAATGATCTACACCTACATCACATGTTTACATATACAACATCTAGTAAAGTGGAAATGGGTGCAATTTGTTGCATGCATAAACCCACTACCTAGTGCACAATCACATAAGCCCATAAGAATATCTCACTTGGATTAAAAAAATTGAGTGTATCATTTTCCCAATCAACCACCATTTTTTATGATAATTAAGAAATCTATACTGCTTGATGTCATCACTAGCAAGGGCATCAATAACAATGTGCACATCCACAATGGGTTACTAACTCCTACCCTTTTAGTGTATCCCATATAGAAAAGGAATGTTGATGTATTGCGCACTATACCATAGGTCCCATCCTTTTCCCTAATCTTACGCATTTTTCATCATCATGGCAAGAATCTCATACTACTTGTGATACCATCAAACATCTAGAAACGTAATTTGATGTATCCCATACTACACTGAGGATCCACCATCCATCCCAAGGGTCATAAAGGTATAAGTGATAATTTCACAAGTAGTGAACCTATCTACCCTAGTAGATTTCATCTTCAATTTCCTATAGACTTGTTATCACCTAGAATTGCACCCTTGCTAAGTTGTAAAACTCAACCTACTGGTGAAACATGGGATCTTTTCTAGATTTGTGGATAACCTATGGTGGAAAAGAACCTCTAGAGAGGGTTGGTTCCCTTAGTATTCACCTATCCTAACTTATACTATTGCTACTACTAATGAAAAGGGATAGAAGGATGACATGAATTGAACCTAACTATGTGGGTTCAATGCACCAAAAATGTTTTTGATACATTAGGAAATAGGGGGGCCCACCTTTAAGGAGATAGGGTTCCTACTTCACACTCTTGTTTCACTCAAGGAAACCCTAGAGATCTCAATCCAAGGATGAAATGAAGGAAAGAAATCTACTAAGGGTTGTCCTAGGGTACAAATAATGAATAAGGAGGAGTTCACCACCAAGCTAGAGCTTGGAAAGATAAATGAAATGCAAGACCTAATGTTAAAACCTAGTGTAATGCAAAACTTCACTAAATGACCTAGAAAAGCATGTATATCAAAAAAAAAAGTTGAGAAATCATAAGTGTGCACCTAGCGATTTGTAGAGGCTTGAATGAAGAATTGAGATGCTGAAAAAATTGAAATTAATGTATGTTGGGACTCATACACCAGTCTAGACGATTTAGTCCCAGATTAGAGTTTGTAGGCAGGAATAGGAATCTAGCATAGATATGTCTAGAACACTTGAAATCTGCAAATTTCACTATACTGGGACTCATATGCTAGAAGTAGCGTATCAGTCCAGTTAGGCTCTTTTTGAAATTCAAAATCCGAATCTACTCTTCAATCTCTGCTCTATCTTCTCCACCTAATTTTTGGGTCTGAATCTCTGATTTGCAACCTGTCGATGCCTTTTGTGATTTCCAAAGCAAGGTGACAACTTTGAAAACTTTGAAAACTTTGACAACTTTCTCCAAACTTTCTCTTCAATACATATTCAACCTAGATCTGCAAATCACACACTAAAGAGAGGGGAAAATGTTGTTTTGTTAGTGGAAATGGGTTTGCAATGGTCAAACCCTATTTTGGTAATCAAACCTTGTAATGAAATCAAATGAGATAAAGGAATGATGAATGAACAAAATGCAATGTTGCAACTCACCAAACGCTAGCAATAAAGTGTTGCAAACATGTATGAAGTGGCTCCAATGGATGTAGATCTTGACTCTTGTGTGAATGTGATGGATCTTAAATTGATTACTAGCTTGAATCATAAAACCCTACATCATAATTGTTAGCTCAAAAACCAACATGATGCATGATGACTTTGACATGATGCTTGATACTTGAATTATGCTCCAAAACACTTGATAATCAGCTCTTGAGTCTCTACTCTTGAATGCTCTTGTAAACACTTGAATATTCTTGTGAACTCAAATTTTCTATAAGGATACTCATTCAACTTGCTAGTTTGATCTCATGAATTCTTAGGTGAAAATGAGTGAAAGAAACTTGTATTTATACAAGTGTTTATGCCTAATTTCCTGAAATTACAATACTACAAGCCACAAATCTAGGAGGATAAAACCCTGCCAAGAATTTGAATTTAATTTAATTTTGGGCCACATGGGACTCATACACTAGAAGTGGCGTGTGACTTCCATTAGGCATTAATTATGGGACACATTTTCAAATTTTCTTAGATTCATGTGAAATCAAGATTGGGGCCCTGAAACCTAGGTGGGACCCATATGCCCAAGGTGGCATATGAGTCCTAGATCACTAAATCTGGGCCACACAACCTAAAAATACATGAATTATGATTGGATGCTAGTTTATGTCAAGATTATCCTCATAAATATGCATTAATTAAGGATTGTGGATGCAAAATAAGGCCAAATAAGGCATAAAGAAGACCAATTTATTAATGAAAACCCTAGATAAGTGTGAAAGTATGGAACAACACTTTACAACACCTTAAATAAGGTATAGTTAGGTTAATTTATCTCACAAGGGCCCAATACCTAATGTGAATGTGCCAAACACATTACAATACTAAATCAAGGCAACATTATGCCTAATTTAACAAGGAGCACCCAAACGAGAAAGAAAAAGTAGAGGGATACTTTTTCCATTATCACAGTTTTGTTTAGACTTAGACTGTCATTTCTCTCACACAAGTAATGAATATCGTAGTTGTTTTTGCATAACATTAGTGTTTGAAATATCTTTGTATCAGTACTTAATTGAAAGGTATATATTTTTTGTAGTTTTAGAAGAAATGTAGTGTTCTTCACAACTAACATATATTTATATAGTGACAAGCAATAACCTACACAAATATACCTTTTTTTGTTTAAAAACAATAGAAATAAGACATTCATTTGAATATTCATAAATGAAAATCATGGAAAATATCAATTACCTCATATACATAACAAGAACATAACTTTTGAAAGATAAAAATGCACAATTCTATTGATAAAAAGTGTTTATAGAAATGAATGGTTTGAAATATATCTTTCTTTGATTGAAAAATGTTTTCAAATTGAGTATTACAATGTTTATTTTCAGTCTCAAGACTGAAAATCTAAGTTAAAATGCACATGAAAGCTAGAAAGAAAATTCTCCAACTTTACAATGCTTTTCCCAAAAGTGTAAAAACTAAACTAGAAAGAAACTAGGCATGCCTTTTGAGCATACAAGCTTTCCTAATTCTTAGTAACCTATTACAATGGATAGATCACACATGTCATAGTTTGAACAAGTCAAAATTATCCTTGGGTGCCTACCATAAGGAGTCCTAAATGTTGGCCTTACGACGTAGCTCCAGCTAAACATTGAGGAAGAGAGTGGGAAGACCTTCAACTCCTAACTTATTGCAAATACTTTTGACTAACTCAACTCTCCCCTAGATATCTAAAACTACCCTTGTATTTCCTCAAACTTTTGTCCAAGTCACCCCAATTTCTTAAGATGCTTGCAACTGCTATCATTAATCTGCTAGATAGGTGGATTATTGGTTGAACTACCTCCTTGATGGATTCCAACTATCCAAACGTATATTAATCTCCTTTCAACTATTCATTAATTTCCATTCATTTAAAATGTTAGGTACATGACAATAGTGCATGTGATCTTTAACTTCCAACCACCATCTTAACTCTTAGGAGGCGTAGGATGTTTATGTGTTAAGGCTTTGACTAGGTGTGAAGATTTAGGAAACTCTTCTTTCTTATCACTATATATTTTAGCATGTACATATCAATTGATTCCTTCACTAGTCTTTTACAAGGTTAGATGCCCTTACATGACTCTCTCAACTTCCCCATAAATTCATTTAATGGTTTTCATCATTTTCTCTATCCTTTATTATCAATCCTCTGTCACACTCTCTAAGAATATTGTCTTAACCCCCATAGCCTTACTTTCACTCATGAAACTTTAAATATGGAGGTAAAGATAGACATCAAATTCCAATAACAAGTTTTAAAGACAAAAATGTTGGAAGTTTGTGTAGTTTGTGTTGCCATTGATTCGAACAAATATATGTTGTTGAATCAATATCAACCTATGAATATGCTTTGATTTGTTGCAATATGTTGTCATTAGTAGTCTCACTGGTGTCAACCTTTAGTGTAACTTCCCTGAGTTTTTTTATTGTATTTGATTTTTTGGTGATGAGAAAGTGTTGCAGATGACGAGATGATGTTTGTGGTGCTTGGTTTCCAAGTGCTTTTGAGAAAATTTGAATAAAAGAGGAAACAGTGTGGTAAAGAGTGTCTAGTGTAGTAGAGTAGTGTTCTAGTTTTTTCTCTACATTTCTTCATGGTTGAATATATGCTTATGAGGTTTTCATATGTTGATCATAGGTGTTTAGAGGTATTATATCCAAAGTTTCTTGTCCTAGATCGATGTGCAGAGAAAGTTGTGTTCACCAGTGTTTGAACTATGAAAGCAATGTTATCTAGGAGAAGGGCATGTGCAGGATCATGGTATGCCAAAAAGTGGCAATGGAGAAAAAATAACGTGTTACATCAATTCAAAAACGTGAAAATGTCGAGTTGACTTTATGTGGCTTGGGTGTTAGTACACACTACCGAAGCAAAACCCAAACCTAGATTTCCAAATCGAATATCCGATTTGTGACAACATATATATTCAATATCGGCTCGATTAAAACTCGTTTTCATTTCACACAACTGGTTAACCGCAGCAGGCGCACAGTCAAAAGTTTATTTCGCAAATCAGATATTTGATTTGGTGCAAATCCATCTTCAAAAGGTTAGATTATTGATTTTTCTTTGCTCTAATCAAATTTTCAATTAGATTTGTGTAATTTTAGTTAATTTTTTTCAAAATAGGGTTTTTGATAGATTTTTTATGAAAAATTTGAGTCTAGTATGGATTTTGATGAAAATTGAATGTTTGTAATAGATTTTGATTTAAAAATAGTGTTTTTAATGTATTTGGATTAAAAATTAGAGAATTTTATAGATTTTTGTTAAAAACTAGGGATTTTGTTGGATTTTTTTTAAAAACTAGGGTATTTTTATAATATTTTCATTTATATTGTCTAATTTTAATTAGATTAATTTGTTTTTAATTTTAATCAGGCATTATGGCTGCTCCACCACCTCCACAGCCATCAATTCAAGAATTAATTTCTGAAAAATTACAACAATTAAGGGGCATTTCTGAAGTTTATATGAGATTCCCTTGATTATCTGAGATGTTAAACACAATGAAAGAAATAATTAAAAACATAGAAATCCTCTCCTCACAACATAATGCCTTTCATTTGTGGCGAGAAGACATGAGAGAATATTATGCATGTGGATTGTCCTATGATGATGTGAAAGATCTCAGAATAACCAAAGCCCAAATATCCTCTTTATTTATTAACCCTCGCACTGGTTTGCCAGTTAATGTTAATAAAACAAAACTTTCTATAAAATGGTGCACTCATAGACACATTGTAGAAAAATTTTGGGATCGTTGGTGTATGGTTTTTTTGAAAACACCGAACAACAATTGTGATGTACCATTTTACTTTATAAAAAAATTATATGCTGAGTTTGTGTTAGGGCATCATGTCAATTACTTTGACATTAAACCCTTCCAGGGCGTTGGTGGAGGTATGCCCCAGGATAGACCACGGGCAGTTAGAGTAATACCCCGCGCACATGTTCCCCTTCCTCCCCTTCCTCCGCCACCTTCAGTATACCATCCAGATATTATGTAGGATGCGGCCACACAGACTATCCACGCTATTCACTCTTTGAGTGGTCTTTTGGTTTCGCATGCTTCTGTAGTAGCTCAGCCACATTCTGGTGATGTTGGTGATGGCTCGAGTGTTGCTGCATCATCCTCGTTAGGTCCACATATTTTTGTACCACATGCTTGCTCCATGTGTTGCCAGATATGCTTGGGTCCTCTTGTACAGTCTGTCGAGCATCCCTTAGACACTTCTGATTATGACTTCCATGATGTGGACATTATAGATCAGACGCAGGGGAGTGGAGCACACCGTACAGAGTCCTCTCCTACTAGAGAGGGGGGCATTGGAATAGTGACACAGGTAAAATTTAAGTTGTGAATTCATAACTTGTATTTATTTTTAAATGAATATTAATAAGAGATAGTATAATGTACTAATATTTATTTACATGGTCTATTTAACAGTTGATGTCCGAGGAGGAGCTGACACATGTAACAGATAGCACCCTGAGGGCCATTTCATTTGGCCTCGACACACACACAGTATATATTTTTGCACTCACTCATTTGTAACATTTATTTATTATATACTTTCTTGTCATTTGAATTGTCATTAATGAAATTATATAATAACTTATATGTTTATCTTATTTTCCTCTTGTAGGAAATATCTTGTGCGAGCGAGGTGTAGCCTTGTCAAGATTATGGAAGTGCACTGTTGGATAAGGGGAAGGTAATTGAACTCAAATTTGATTGAATTAAGAATTTTAAGATCTTTTATTGATTATACATGCATCGACATAGATTGGTAGTTTCATATGTACTTGTCATTTTTATGTGCAGGGAATTATGAGCTATACATCCTTGTTGACAAGTGACACAACACCCGAAGTAGTACGTACTAGAACACTTGAAGGAGTGGGTGTTGAAGCACCTCAAGGAGGAGGTGTCAAAACACCTAAAGAAGTATGTGTTCATTTTATTTTGTGTTTGGTATTTATATGTTCCAATTACTGACAATTGTATGCTCACTTGGATCACTTTTATGTTTTTGTTCACCTATATAGATTGAAATTACAAAAGATAGTTTGGTCAGTTCTTTGAGAGGGGCATATTCTAGGACTCCTGACCCTTTGAAGAGATGGATATTTTAGGTAATCAAGATTACAATTTTAGAGTTCAATTATAATTTAATGTATATTGATTTTGATGTTAATTATTCAATTTTAAATTATATAGTATAACTAATCTCAATTGTGGTTTGACTTTTTCTTGTGCAACTACCTTCAGAGGCAACGAGTGCTTCAAAGAGGCTCCATTTTGATGATCCACCAGTAGTTTAGGATGAGATAGACATTTTGGCATGTAAATATTGAATAGATACCAAGATGGCATATGCCATATATTGTAAAATTTTGTTTGAGTTGGTGTTGATGCCATTTTGTATATGGACATACACTTGATTATTGGATAATTTGATATATAGAAGTTGACAATTGAAATTCAATTGCCTCCTCATGTGTATAATTAAACTCTTTGAAATTTTAATCAAGTGAGCAATGGTTAAATATCTTGATGTACAATAGCATAAAAAGAATGGTTATATTATGTAGTTTATTATATTGCTAATTACATTTCATTGCACATCTTTCAAACTCAAAGCATTACTTCACATTGCTTTTAAGTAACAACTAGATGCTAATAGATGAAAAATTTCAATTACAATATAGTTTTTACAAAGTCAACCTAAGCAGTTATGCAATTACTTCACAATACATAACTAATAATTAAAAATTTATTCATATTATTAATTACATTGCATTGCACATCTTTCAAACTCAAAGCATTACTTCACATTGCATAACAACTAGATGTTGATAGATGAAAAGATTAAAATTACAAGCCTACTGCCCCCTCATTCCACACACTATGCAACCATTTACTTGTGGTGTAGGGGCCGAACAATGGAGAAAACATGTAAATATAATATACATATGCAGCCTAGAAGCATGAATTAGTACCAATATTAATGCATCACCATTGATTACCTTGAAGTAGAGATTTGAATCAGCATCATTCTTCAAGAAGCCCAAACTAGAGGGGTACCGATCAATCCTTTTGTACCATGCACGAGGAGCCTGCTTAAGACCATACAAGGCCTTCTTCAGCTTACACACATGTGACTCCTTCCCATGAACCTCAAAACCATCAGGTTTCTCAATGTAAACTTCTTCCTCAATCACGCCATTGAGAAAAGTTTTCTTCATGTCCATTTGATGAATCTTCCATCCTCTTGATGTAGCAAGGGCAATGATAGTTCTGACAGAAGTGTAACGAGCGACAGGAGCAAATGTTTCTTCATAATCAACTACCTCTTTCTGAGAAAATCACTGTCGATCAGCCAAGTGTTGGTGTCAGTGGGTACATTGCTTGACAATGTTGAGCAAAACAAATATTCATTCTTTTGTGGAGAAACATCATCTACATTTGCAATGGAGGCTTGATGCTTAGGTCTATTTGAGCAATTTTTGGAAAAGTGACCAAACTTATCACACCTAAAGCATTGAATTTTTTCAATTCACAATGAAGGTCTGGACAATGAAGCTCTTTTATTTGGTTTGCAAATCAAACAAACTGAAAAAGGAGACAAGGGGTCAGAAGTTCTAATCTACTTCCTAAGAATTCAAGAGATGGTATTGACTTGGTGAAACAAAACCAAACTTTGTTTCACCATGCAGGAATCATGCCAACTATGCAAAGCCATTGCAATCTTCAAGGAAATGTGCTTATGGTTTTCATATCATGAATAAATACCTTCCAATCAAACAATATTTATCTAGACAAAAGTTAAGAATCCACAGAGTAAGCTCAGGCTAACTCTAGGAAAATTTTATTCCAAGTGTAATCTAATTCTAATCTATCTCCAATCTATGGTGGAAAATTTATGCAACCATGCACACTATTTGACAATAAAAGTGGTTCAAATCAAATCATGCATAAGAGCTTTTATTATCAGAAATAGTCTATCACAACAATTCCATACAGTCTCCACCCTTTACAAATGAGGGGCGAGCTCAATTTCACTTTAAAGCTAGCAGACTTCCTCTTTTATCTTGCCATTTCAGACTTAACATGCTGAGCGGACTTCACTCATTCACTTTCCATGTTCATATTCTTCTAAGTGCGGACACTCATTATCCTCTTGAACCGGATTTGGTAAGATTCCATCTTTTATGCCATGTCACTCTTTGGTAAGCATGGACCTTGTCAAGTTTCATGGCCAAGACATGTGCTAGACTTCAATCATGTTTGACACATCCCTTTCTTCACATGGGCGGGCTTTGCTGAGTGTTTGTGCCAAGAAACAAGGGCATACTTTCCTTTATGTATTGCTAGTAGACTTTGCTATATTGTATGCCACTTTTGTATGGCTGGGTGCGCTTAGTCTTAGCAAGTGCCATGTTTTACTCTTGAAGCGAACTCTACTCTCCTCTTTGCTAGAGGACTTCCTTCTCTCTTTTCCAAGCTCTGTCATGTGTTGGAATGGCTGGAAGAGATCGACTAAGCTGCTAACATCAACAAAATTGTGGTAGCTTGATATACAAAGTCTATTGATGTGAGGGTTCAATTTGTATGATATTGAGAGTGGTAGCTTAATATAGGTCCACAATAACTTTTTGTAATATCATAGAATAGGGCTGATAGACTAACCTCTAGTCAAAATGTCTCTCAAATGCACAAAAAGAATGAAATTACTTCAAACCAAGTTTGTGAAGAAGTTAACTCTGTTGCCCACTAGTTTCCCTTAAAAGTCCAATGTGCTAAAAGGCAGCAATATTTGAAGGGCTATTTCTCGGAGACCGTGGGGCATACAGACCCTCCATCAGAGGCTACGGCATCATGTTGGGGCCATCTACGTAAACCTCTCTCGGTTTTTGCTATCTCGGAGGCATTTTCCTGTGGTGATGACTTTTCAGTGGAGGGAAAAGTTGGCAGATGCAAGCAGTGTAAAGTTGCAAAGTGGTGCAACTTTCATTCCACAACTCGTACAACCAAATAGACTGTTCCAACACGTCCGTATGGGTACGTTTACGCTAGGAATGGTCCTGTTTTGCATCCAAATATGCCGAATCACTCCGAGCTACATTGGACTGATGATTTCCCTTAAGAGTCCAAAATGCTAAAAGGTAGCAATATTTGAAGGGCTATTTCTCGGAGACCATGGGGCATACAGACACTCCGTTAGAGGCTACGGGATCATGTTGGGACCATATACATAAACCGCTCTCTGTTTTTGCTATCTCGGAGGCATTTTCCTGTGGTGATGACTTTTCAGTGGAGGGAAAAGTTGGCAAATGCAAGCAGTGTAAAGTTGCAAAGTGGTGCAACTTTCATTCCACAACTCGTATGACCAAACGAACTATTCCAACACGTCTGTATGGGTACGTTTACGCTAGGGATGGTCCTCTTTTGCACCCAAATACGCTGAATCACTCCGAGCTACATTGGACCGACGATTTCCCTTAAGAGTCCAAAATGTTAAAAGGCAGCAATATTTGAAGGGCCATTTCTCGGAGACCATGGGGCATATAAACACTCCGTTGGATGCTACGAGTTCGTGTTGGGACCATATACATAAACCTCTCTCATTTTTTGCTATCTTTGAGGCATTTTCTTGTGGTGATGACTTTTCAGTGGAGGGAAAAGTTGCTAGATGCAAGTAGTGTAAACTTGCAAAGTGGTGCAACTTTCATTCCGCAACTCGTACGACCAAACGGATTGTTCCAACACGTTCGTATGGGTATGTTTACGCTAGGAATGGTCCTCTTTTGCACCCAAATACACCGAATCACTCTGAGCTACATTGGACTGGCGATTTCCCTTAAGAGTCCAAAATGCTAAAGAGCAGCAATATTTGAAGGGCTATTTCTTGGAGACCGTGGGGCATCTGAACGCCGTCGAGAGGCTTCTGGGATTGTGTTGGGACCATCACGTAAACCTCTCTTGGTTTTGCTATCTCGAGAGGCATTTTCTGTGGTGATGAGTTTTCGGTGGAGGAAAAGTTACCCGGTCTGGTGTAGGTTGAAAAGTGGTGCAACTTTCATTCCGCCAACTCATACAATAGCGGTTGTAACCGTCAGGTATGGAGTGCGTTTGCGTAGGGATGGTCATCTTTGCACCCAAATATGTGAATCCTCAGAGCTACATTGAATTTGAGTTGTTCCTTAAGAGTCCAAAATGCTAAAACGCTTAATATTTGAAGGGCTATTTCTTAGAGACCGTGGGGCATACAGACTCTCTATCAGAGGCTACAGGATCATGTTGGGACCATCTACATAAACCTCTCTTAGTTTTTGCTATCTCAGAGGCATTTTCCTGTGGTGATGACTTTTCAGTGGAGGGAAAAGTTGCCAGATGCAAGCAGTGTAAAGTTGCAAAGTAGTACAACTTTCATTCCGCAACTCGTACGACCAAACAGACTGTTCCAACACGTTCGTATGGGTACGTTTACGCTAGGGATGGTCCTCTTTTGCACCCAAATACGCCGAATCACTCCAAGCTACATTGGACCGGCGATTTCCCTTAAGAGTCCAAAATGCTAAAAGGCAGCAATATTTGAAGGGCGATTTCTCGGAGACGGTGGGGCATACAGACACTCCGTTGGAGGCTACGAGATCGTGTTGGGACCATCTACGTAAATCTCTCTTGTTTTTTGCTATCTCAGAGGCATTTTCCTATAGTGATGACTTTTCAGTGGAGGGAAAAGTTGCCAGATGCAAGCAGTGTAAAGTTGCAAAGTGGTGCAACTTTCATTCCGCAACTCGTACGACCAAACAGACTGTTCCAACACGTCCGTATGGGTACGTTTAAGCCAGGGATGATCCTCTTGTAATTGTAAGTGCTAAAAGGTTGGATCAAGCTTGTGCAGGTTATAACAACGTCATCTTTAATTGTAATTGTGTTGTGCAGGTTATAACAACGTCATCTTTAATTGTAATTGTCATTTTAAATAGTATTACAATATAATAATAATAATAAAACCATGTTCTAAAAAACTACCATCAAGGTGATAGGTTAAGTATGATAAAGAATCTAGTTTTATTCCTTATGTTGAGATCAACTCTTTTCAGTATGTTTATGCCACATGCTATTATCATTCACACCTACAAACCTTATTATTGTGCAATCACAAGAGTTAAAGAGGTTTGAATAACATTATATCTTGCAGTTTAAACTTCTTTCCCTCTAACTTTAGGAAGCCTTGGTAAATTTAATACCTTGACTAGATGACTAAGATACATATTATAACCTAATTTTTAATGATTTGTGTTTTCTAATACATTTAGATAGAATCAAGGGATATTCTATTATCAAATTATATGAAGTGGAGAGAATATCTTATAGTTGATATATTTTTTGGAATCTATAATATAATATGTGTTATTTAGCATTATACACATTAAATTTTCTTAAAGGGTTTGATGAAGAAATTAGTCCCATGTTTTATTGTTCTTTTAAAAGGACTACATATTTACATTCTTAATTTGGAGAAGACATTAGATATAATTTTGTTTTGCAACATACTCTCATATTAAGGGATTAAGATACAATATAAGGAGAACAAATGGATAAAACCTACAAGTTGTTTTATAACCTAAATGGAATTGTAAAAAATATTAGGCTAGGATCTAAAAGGATATTTTGAACAGGAAAAGTATTTAACTTTACATTACATAAAACACTATTTGTAGAGTATTGTGTACTCAACTATATTTATGGTATGGTTCTCTTTCTATACCTGGTATATGAGAAGAATTTATACAAGTATCTATTTAGGCCTCCAATAGAGGGTCAATACATGTCTAACATGTATGGTGCACTCTTCATGTGGACAAGAGCATAGTAGATGTCAAAGTTATATATGAACTTAATGAATGTAATTTATTATATATAAATAGGAGATATTACAAAACTTGTTTCAAACGAGCATACTAGTAGGAAAGAACTAGGAAGAAAACCTTTGGTTGTTGCTCGATTAATTACAATAAGTTACTATAGAATTGTCTCAATACATAGTTATGCCCTTCTTACATTGTTTCACATTTCAAAATTGAAATTTTACAAAATTTTCCTATTGGAGGCATTCAGGGCACAGTCTTCCACAAGAGTAGTATGTTCACGTTTTGGACTGACAAGCACCTTACAAACCATCAAGCTAGTAGTTAAAATACATACAATAGAAAAGATGCTTAGAATAACTAATCTATATTACTACAATCTTTTGCATACCTCTCCGAAAGGATCAAAGATGGCTATTGTTGCAGCAGGTCCATGATCAATCGTGCCAAAAATATCGTAAAATTTGTCAAATGAGAAATCTATATTGTCACAATAGAAAAGATGGTTAGACTAACAAATCAATATCTTAACAACACGGTGTGGGCCGGGCTGGTGAAATGCAAACTATAAAAATGTAGAATAACCAATCCATATTAACATGATACTTTTGCATACCTCAGAAAGGGATCCAAAGTAGCTATTATTGTAGCAGGTCCATGATCAATCGTGCCAAGAATATCACAAAAGTTGTCAAATGAGAAATCTATATTGTCACAATAGAAAAAGATGGTTACACTAACAAATCTA